>CAJQUW010012621.1:0-726803 GCA_907163375.1 Prostheceraeus crozeri | reverse complement strand
ACGGTCTTTTGCCCATTACTTGCAAGAAAAGTAAAACACTAAGAAATGCACTCAAAACAAAATCAACGCTGCAGCATATCGAATTGCCCTGTGCTCAAGAAGAAAAACATTGTCTATCAGATCTCATGCTCTAAATGCCACCAACTTTACATCGGCAGCACTGTCCGATACTTCCATGTCCGCTTCAAAGAGCACATGACAACTGCTGATTCGTCCATCAGAAATCATTTGAAAAACTGTCAAACGAACAACATCACAATATCAATTCTAGCACATGACCACGATGCAAGCCACCTTCGTTTAAGAGGCGCTTTTTATATCAACAAATTAAAACCAACAATCAATAACAAACATGAATTGAACAGCAACAGGGATTTTCTCTTTTTATGATGCTTATGATTCAAAATTTACTTATGTACCACTAATTTTTCAGTGTAGTACTAGTGTATTTTCTATGCTGCTTGTACTATGTAACCCAGTACTATCTGCTTCATACATATCTCTTTACCCCATTCCCTGTATCATACCTTCCACGTCATAATTCTATTTGGATTATGCGCCATTGGTGTCAGTTATGTGATAACTCAAAAAAATTGACGAACACCAATGGAAGTTTATTGACAGAAAATATTCCTAGTCAATATAAATGTTCAATATTTTTCAAGGTGAGAAATTAAAGTAATGCTGTTGTTATATTATAATATATATTTTACGCCAATATATTTCAGCGACTAAGCGTCGTTATCATTCGTTATCATCAGGGCACATATTATAAGAAGAAACTATTCAACAACATGAGCTCAAAATTTGAAAAGGTGAAGATGCAAAAATAGATATATGTAGCACTGGGCTGTGTCTTTGGGAAATCATAGTTATGCGATTATACGGCGATAGCATGAGAGTGTTTCTAAAACTAAAACTAAAAAGATATAAGATCGGATTTACCGCCGGATTTTTCTATATAATTTCATAAGGATATCCATTTATACGAAGTATTCTGTCAAAATGCAGGTCGTGTTGATGGAATATTTCATTGCTTGTGCATCTTTCTTTGATTCGATATCTTTCATTTTTTATGAAATTAATTTCAGATGCAAGAGGTAAATGAGATTGACAATTAACAAATAAGTCTTTCTTAGTACTCTTTGTAAAATTCAAAGATTGGTCTTTCTTCAGCACTCGTCACTTTGAAATCCAGAAGGTTTAGGGTGTTTTTGTCATTTGGGAATTCGATTTCGAATTGTATGTGTTCATTCTGTCGAGGAGATTTTTTTGCACTCTCGGCACTTTCGATCGAGAGTGCCGGTTTGCAAAACGCTTACTTCGTCGAGTCGAGCGCTGTCCATCAACTTCGACCAACTCTTCTGATGTCAACGGTAATGAAATCTGGCGAAACAGCAAATCTGCATATCGACAAATCCCGAAAGCTAAAAAAGATCTTTTCTGGCTTTCCAAGTTAAGATCGGAAAATAAAGCTACTGGAGATCGTTGGCGCTCTTTCAATTCCCTACTTGGTCGTGGAGCTTCTTCAGTTTCTGATGTACTGCGTGCAACTGATTTTCAACAGTTTTTTGCTGACAAAGTTAGTAAAATTGCATCTGCAACAGCTAATTCGGGGCCAGCAGTTTTCTCCACGGCCCATAAAGAACTTTCCGTGTCATCGTTGTCTACTGTAACATCATCTGAGGTCTCGTCGACACTACGTTCACTTCCCAACAAAAGATCCACCGCAGACCCTCTCCCTACGAGTATCCTTAAGGAGTGTCCTCGATCTCTTATCCCCTTTCTTGACCACATTTGGTCAATGAATCCATTTTACGCGCTGGCTTGTTTCCATCTTCATTGGCAGTATCATGCGTTACCCCTGTTCTCAAGAAAGGGAAGTCAGATAATGATGACTTGTCTTCATACCGGCCTATCAGCAACTTGTCTACTATCTCCAAACTTTTAGAGCGACTTGTTCGAAGGCAGTTGTTAACACATCTCCATACAAATGGCTTAATTCCTAAGTATCAGTCTGCGTACCGAAAATTCCATTCCACAGAAACGGTACTTGTCAATGTGCTTAGTGACCTCCTCTCTTCCATTGATAGAGAAGTCAATTTAGTAGCTGCCCTTGATATCTCAGCTGCGTTTGACTCGGTATCTCATGATATCCTGATCCGCCGTCTTTCGACTTCGTTTGATATACATGACACTTTTTTCAATTGGTTTAAGTCATTTCTCGGCTGCCGAGCACAATTTTACAAATATAGCTACTATGAAACAAACGTGGCTCGTGTCTCAAATGGCGTTCCCCCAGGATCAATTTTGGGCCCGATGCTGTTTACCCTGTATACCAGTGCCATTGCCCAACTTGTCCTTGACTTCAAGTTCAATGTTCACATATTTGCTGACGACATTTTGGTGTATGGTGCATGTAAATCCGGTGATGAGCATATTCTGACTGCTAAAGTATCTGACTGTATCGTTACAATTGACTCGTGGCTCAACTTCTCGTGATCAACTTCTCTTGAATACTGACAAAACCAGTTTGATGTGGTGTGCTACACGACAGCTTCTCAGTGTCAATCACTGTAACCCAATCGCTGTTGGAAACTTTCTTATCAAACCAGTTGATTATTTTCGATATCTTGGGTTTACAATTGATCGTACTCTATCCATGTCAGCACATATCACAGACAGTTTCCTCATGCTTCGGAATCTTGCGCCAACCACGATCGATTCGCCGCTCAATTTCATCCTGAGACGCTATCTACTTTGTCTCTGCACTCATCTTTCCGTTAATGGATTACTGCACAGCTGCTCTCAGAGGTTTATCGAAGTGCATGATCCAACGTCTACAAGCGGTATTGAATGCCTCAGCACGTTTGATATGCCAACTTCCTCGCTCCGCTCATGTGAGTCCTGTTTTTGTGGAGCTAAACTGGCTACGTGCTTGCTCACGTATTGATTTACGCCTTGCAGTTCTCGTCTATAAGTGTTATCACCATCTTGCTCCCGCATTTTTGCTTGAACGACTCAGTTTTGTGAGAGATTTACCTCATCGATCTCACCTCCGTTCCAGTGCCACATACCAACTACATCCACCAAGATTCCGCTTATCGTCCGTCTCGCAGAAACATTTTTCGGCTCGTGCAGCTCAAGTTTGGAACAGGCTACCTACTGATTCCATCTGTGAAGTTTCCCAGCGTTCTTTTAAATCGGCTGTTGAAGACTTCTTTATGCATGTCTATCAGCAGTAGTTTGATGACGTTGTATTTTTCTTAGCTTAGTTTTTGCATCCCTTTCAACCTACTTTTAATGTGTGTGAAAAGAACTTGAAGCTTTGTAGCAATATATCTTTGATAATAAAGTTCGTCCTCAAATCAAATCAGATCTGTCCAAGTTGTTGAAGCAAGCAGCCCGTAACAGTTGGGACTGTCAACTGTATGAAATCAGCTGTTGTCAAATATTTCAGAAATATCGACTTTTCATCACGTGACAGTGACATCGTGCTGAACCCGTCTGAAGTTTAGTCTTTATCCAAGCATAATGTCGAATTAACTCCATCAAAGCAACTTAATTTTGATAACGTAAGGCGTATGTCTGCTGGTCAGTAGGGTGACCACATAACCGAGCGCAAATTTCGAACCAAGTAGAAATTATTAGTAGTGAGCATGCATTTAACAGGGATGAGAACGCGATTTCACAAAAAATCCAGATGATCTCTTCTGGGGGGGGGGCATCCGTTACTTTTATTTTCTGGGGCCTATTTACAGTTTTGATATGATTACAAGTAATACAAGAGTCAATTCTAAATATTCTTTTTTTAGAATCTTTATGCACCTACACACTATAGGCCCCTATGCTGCGACTAAAAATACATTGATTATATTCATGCACTAAGGCAACAGATAATAATTCATTAGAGCTCAAACATATTGAGGCAAAGTGCCGCAGACGAAACCTCCAGCCTTTTGGGAATATAACTAGTAGAATTTTTATGTTTTTAAAGCCTCTACGACTTTCTACCTGAGGGGCCGTTCTCATCCTCTTTCCATCTGAGGGCCCCTTTCTCGTCCTCATTCCATCTGAGGGGGTTCCAATCTCATTTTCTTTCTTTCTGAGGGATCCCTGAGTTGTGTTTTTTACATATATCCTAGCATTAGCAAGTTTCTTAGTTTTCCACTCGATAAGAAGTTTGTTCAATGAAATGATAAAAGATGCATTAGATGAAACATTTTATTTCTCTATATAATTGAAAGAAAATACAAACAAGTCTTCCTAGATTATTTTTCATTTTCTCCTGATAAGCTCATGATAGCCATACTCACCGTACCCCTATGTTTTTCTCATCGAAATTCGCCGATTCACGAGAGGTGCCAAATTCATCGCCGAAAACCGGAAGAATCACACACCTTACCCCCTCCTATTTTGATTGCCTTTTCTGGTGAATCTCAGAAATGACACAGTTGGCCGTCCAGAAATCCGGAAGATTCTCTTCCTTGATTTAAGTTGCAATGGCAGAGTACTTAACTGCATAGGTACAATTTTGTACCTTTTCGAACCAGGGCCCGAATTTCGCACCAATTCGAACCATTTCGTACTGGTTCGACATCTCGTACCAAGTGGTCACCCTGTGGTCAGTATAATAAACTTAACAAAGAACAATATTCGATTCCTTTGCGAGATGCAAATAACAAGATAAAATAGAAAAATCCACCCCAAATCCAGTTGCACATGTGACTTCACTGCCTCTCCTGCTTCACAACAAATTGAAAAGTCGCTCCAACCTTTCCTTGCTCAAATAACTGAGCTATCAGAACAACTTTAGATGCTGCATGAACAATTATGTGCTCTTCAAGGTGAACTGTATATGCTAAACCATAACCATAACGATGAAACTGAGAATAAAATTGCCTTATAATAATAATAATAGCTATATTCGCAAATAAATTATACAGAGAAACACCGAGACAGAAGAGAAAAGGATGCAAATACAAAGCCCTGTGGGCTACACGATCGATAACATATTTATGTCATAATTTATAAAATCGTACGTAACATAGTCAATGAATATTAGAAAGTGCAAGATGTTCAAAATCACCAAATATCATTTCTTGAAAAATATGAATGGATGCTTTTCTTGAACTTCGAGACTGAGTCGACGCACACTTCACTCTGTCGCAGAGCATTCCAATGAAGAACGACATTAAAATGGCTATAGAATTCATGTCGCACAAGCTTGGTCTCTAATTTGAAGATATGCCCTCGATTCGTTTGACATCTACAAAATTGGAAATGATTTTCAAATTCGATGTCGGTGAGGCCATGGAGAATCTTGAAAACAAAGATCAAGTGGTATCTGAGACGTCGAGATTTTAAGCTCAACAGCTTGAGGCTTGCCAGACGAGTCCTGTAAGGCAGACTACGCATGTTTGGAAATAGCTTTGTAAATCTCTCCTGTACCCTTACAATAGCATCAGACACATATGCAAACCGGGGACACCAAACAATTGAGCTAAATTCAAGGATCGACCTGATGTTGCTTTTGTAGATGGTTAGCAAGGTACATACGTCTCGGGACTTGAAAGATTTCTGAACCAATCCCAACATGCGGTTTGCTTTGGTAATAGAGCCAGAAACATGTTGCTAGAATTCGTAGTGCTGACCGTGATGCCTAGGTCTATAATACGAACTGACTCTTGAATGGGACTGTCGCCAATGAAATAATCAAGTTTGCGATTATTTTTGCCGAAATGAGCAACACTAGTTTTGGACATATTGATGGGCTTATGATTTGAAAGAGACCACTGATAGAGATTGTTTAGGTCGCCTTGAAGGAGTTGAGAATTACGAAGATAATCGACATCGGAATGTTTGAAAGAGTTCCACAACTTGATATCGTCGGCGTACTTCAGCAACTTGGAGGAGTTCGTAATTATTTCGTCGATGTCATTGATGAACAGCAAGAATAATGTTGGGCCGAGGAACACTAAAGGTCAAAATCGCATGGTCGGATGCACCAAAGAGTTCATTAACACGCAAATTTTCGATGGGAGTATCAGAGGCTGAGAAAATCAAATCAAGAATTGTCTGTGAAGCTGGACGTGTATGCTTCTGAACGTGATGATGCAAAAAGTGGTCAGCACTCCACTGGACAAATCTATTTTACAGTTGAAAAAAGCGCTGTCAGTCCATGAAATATGAGGGCAATTAAAATCACCAATCAGTAAATAACTTTTAGCATTGCAATATAGACAATTGGACAAATATGCGAAAAAATCATTGTCAGCGTCCATGTTGTGTGAAGGGGGGGTCTGAATAAACAAGTAACGCACAACAACTCTACATGGGAATATATGTCAAAGATAGTACAAGTGACGGATTCTACACAGTTCTTTGAGTAAACAGAATTACAGACAGAACCGACGGCAGTGGTTATGCAGACGAGTACATCGCCTCCCCTAGAAACAACTAGGTCACAACGGTACAAGTTATAATTCGGTAAAGAGAAAAACGAGTCATGTAGAGATTCATCACTCCAAGATTCTGTAATGCATATTACACGAGGCTTGTAGACAGTGGCATAAGAATGAAGAGTTGACATTTTATTGACAACAGATCTTGCATTTGCGTAAAAAACGTCGATATTATGACCAACTAAATCGACAACGTCTGATTGGAAAGACTCAAATGAAAAAGATGAGTCAAATGCAGGTGAACAGGATGAAACCAAAAAAGGGGACAAGCTATGCAGAGAACGACGATAGAACTTAGAAACAAAATTAAAGTATGAAAGCCTTGAAAGAAGGTACTTGATATGGCCAGGAGTGCCAGAGGCAGTAGAGTGTAATTCGTCATATTTGAGTCACAAATATATATATATATATATATATATATATATATATACTTATCTCCTGTCTCAGCTCCACTAAAAAAGTCGAATTTTTCAAATGCGGAATTGAGTATGAAGATCAACTCGAGAGGTGCCAAAACTTCGGGTCAACCTTGGAAATGCACTAAAATACATTGGGATGATGGCATTGGATGGGGTCCCATAGGCAAAAATCGCGGATTGCCACTTTATTTGGCAGAATTGGACGATGAAATTTTGTGGAACATCGCATTTTCTACCAATGTTCATGCTTCTATAACATTTTTTCACCGAAAGTGTCATCAGAAGAAATTCATAGAATAATATATATCGAAGATTATATATATTTCCGATTTTCAACCAAGAAAATAGGGTTGTCGGGCATACTAGAATAAATGAGAATTACGGATGAGGGTCGACAAGAATCGTCCAAATTTTTTTTGAGTTTATGACGTAATATCATGTATCATTAGGCGTAGAAGCCGAATATGTAGCTCTTTTGCAATCTGAGCATGATAAATGGTCTTAACCATGACTTGAAATCGAAAATTTTGTCTGTCTCTGCACCATCAAAATGTAATATTTTTGCGTATTTCTCCAAAACAATGGTTCTGTTGTTGAGTTCGGAAGTGCACATCAATAACAGCATAGTTTGGCCAGATATAGCCAGATTTTTTAGCTAGTCTGGTGAACTATTCTCCTCTGTACATTGAAAAAACACTAAAAAGAAGGGATGTATTAGTTTTTTAAAAAAATGGGAGTACGGATGTACTGAAGGGTTGCATTGACCGTAAATAAGTCAAAACATCTGCAACATTGTCTGCAGGATCAATCTTATACAAAAAAGAGGCTTCATCAACCGACTGATCTCATTTAGTGGATATTATGTAAAAATTGTATATATTTAACGTGGTCTCTGCACCACTTTGCATCAAAATGGTAAAAATTTATTTCTGGTAAGTTTGTTTCCCCATCAGTTTGATCCATGGATTACCACAATTATATTTTTGAGGAATCATGTCAATTATTTTGCTCTTAATTTGACAAAAAGATAAACAAAATATCCGAGTTTAGTGTGTTGGACAATAAAATCGAGAACATCAAAACATGGAGCCCAAAGGCAATATGAAGATAAATTGCATTGATTTGGGAGTAAATGTGCATATGTAGGAAAGCTACTTGCTGTTTCACTTCCTTTCAAGAACTCATGCTTTATCTAAAATAATATTGAAATGCAGCGTGACTGGTGAGTCAAATCCGATTGTACGCAATTAGGAAAATATGCAAAACGTCATAACTCAGTATTTCCTTTTACGTTCAGAACATGTCATCACGTCATGTTGGATGCCTTTTCCAATGGCAATGTAAAATTCAACTCATTCTGTCATGCAGTCGACCTATTTACTGCTGCAGTATCAAATGAAAGAATAGAATTAGAAGACACTAAAATACAATCAGTCACAACCACTTCATGAGACAATGGTGAACAGTCATGCAAAGTTGGAGGTGAAATGGTCAGAGTCTCTGGTTGTGAGGGCAATGAAAGGGTCCAAACATGAATTCCCATGAAGTGTGCCATTATATTCTTTCACAACTATTTGAACGAGAGGGTGAATCAGCAGGGTTGTCGGTGGACTTGGTAGTTCAGCACAATCCCAAGAGGAATTTCCACTGGGATCTTAACCCAACCGAATCCAGGCAAGAATCTTAGCATCAAAAATGTTGTCAATGATGCTTCTACAATGATTGTATTGGTTGTCTAAAAACATGGGCCTATAACCCAGCCTACATGCAGGCCTCGGTGCAGACCTACATTCCTACTTCTAGACCTACATTTCAGAGAATTGAGAGGTTCCTTTAATTTTGTTCTAAATTTAACTAAGGACATGTGTCGCAGCCCTTCATATGGAATAGGAGATACAGGAATATCAATATATACATAAATTATATGCATATTCAATTGTTGAATCGCACGTGTACACTTGTGCGGTGTTTATTTGTTTAACCGGCGAAAGTCTTCTGGACACGTCCTCGCAAGCCATGCATCGTAGTTTTTATACTTTATTTTATTTTCTAAATGCAAATAGATTAGATTTTTTCTGTTTTGAGATTTGTACACTGTATGTAAAACAATATTTGATACATACGCTCGTGCAATGTTGGACCTTCATGGTAGTGTTGACTCATCTTCTTTATGCTATTCACTTTTGGCTACCCATTAAACGGACCAGACACGCAAAAGTGCTTACGACTGTGAAACCTTGTCGTTAGATAATTCGTAAGAGAGAGCATATTTCCTAAGAACTCTCATGAAAGCAATTTAATTGAAAACAGTGACTTTTTCAACCCATAGGCCTATACTTCGAAGAATTGTATTTCTTAAGTTATTTCATAATTCACTGTTGTACTTTTCCTTAAATTTACTGTTCACTTCGTGTGAGTATAGTTTGTCTGCTGTTGCATGTAATTGGCATTGCTGCATGCCACGTGTCTAATAAAATATAATTACGAGTAAATGTAACTTTGGGTGATAACGGAAATAGACGAAATTACATGCTTTTAAAGGGAATGTACTTGAAAGGAATAAGATGAGCCTTCTAAAATTGCTCATTTGATGATAGATCTGCATGTTATACTCCCAGATTACATTGTAGTGATAATCTTCTCAGCTGCTGTATCATCGCATTTCGATTTATGAAAAGCTCAAGCAAGTGGACGTATATCATCAGGCGTTTGTAGAATTTGTTCTGTAACTAGAGAAGCGTTTCCTAGTTGTACTCCAGTTCTTTCATATGTTACCAAACGTACAGGTTACCTGCTCGTTCTCTCAAAGTACACGAATGCTAGCACTATCTCAAATTTGGCCTACTCGAAAGTAATGGAAACACCACTCGTGACTCTGTTGATATGTGTATGATTGCAAAAGCCTTTGTCTTCACCGATGCCTACAGACGAGGTTTCACATTACAGAAAATTAAGATTATCACCTCTGAATCGAGCCTTTGATCAGCTCTCATTTTTTCGAATTTCGACAACATTTGGCACAATTTCATTCAGCTTACACTTTTACCTGATTTTGCGCTATTTGTTGGATGAAGCAATGTTTTCTGCGGTCAACAACAGACAGCTTTTAAAAATATATTTTGTTGCATTTATGCTGGAGTTTTCAAGTTTGGATTTAAAAGAATGCTTGTCTAATCAGCTCCGAGAATATGTACCGTAATTTCCGGCCTATAAGGCGCACAAGACGATTTTTAGGTAATTTCGTATTTTGACGACAGATAAGGCGCGCTTCGTGGATAAGGCGCACATATGTAGTTACAGATATTATCGTAACCAGTAGGAAATAATGTTTGTTAGAAATACTGGTACTACCGGCAGTTAAGAAAAAGCAACAACTTCTTTTAAGTAGACAATTTGATTTAATAGGTCTATCTGAAAAATTACATAAGATTGTGATCGTTATGATAGCTTGGTCTGAAAAATATTCCAACATTAAATGTTCAGTTAAACAACTGGGCATATAAAAAACTAACAAAATCAGCCATGCCAGTATTCTTGACTCACTCAACACAACACTCCGAAAATCCTGAGAAGTCAGAGTCTTATGTGTCGGAGATAAACAATTGCTGTAGTTGGGAACGTCATTGTTCGCTTCAGTGTCTGAACCTTAAAAATCTATTTTGACCATAAACAAGGCGCACTCCGTAGATGAGGCGCACTAGCTGTTTTCGAGTAAAAAAAGTCGCGCCTTATAGGCCGGAAATTACGGTACCCATCTTTTCAATGGCAGGCTTCAAATTTGTAACATTACCATACGCAGTCATTGGTTAAGTCATCATTTCCCTCACTTGAGATCAGAAGATTTTTAATATCAGATCAGAGGAGGACTTGTCTCGTCTGCACCAGTTGACAATAAACAAAAACATTTTCTTTGCGCCGTAGGAATGCTGACGCCTGCGTCCGACAAATGGATCGACAGGACAGCTGATCAATGATGACACGACAGTGAGTGATAAGAGGGTCAACAACATGATATCTCAAAATAACAAAAAAGACCATCACTCATTACTTCATTTGTTTAAGCAAACCGCACTGTTTTCTAAACCAAGTGTCTCGGCTGACCAAGTAAATCAATTTAGAAATTAGTTATCAGTTTGCGATTAAATTTGATGAGAATAGTCTATACAAAACACGCAGGAATTTTTGGGCTGTGCAACGATTTAGGAAACGGTCTGCATAAAAAAACTCAAAGCATCCTTAAAAATAATAAATTCTTTATTTACTGAGGATGACATTGGTAGCATGAATCAATCAATAAATCCTTAAAACAAATCACTGATTACAAAAATCTCTACAGAACTTGCTCGAAGTAGGTACTTGTACATATACATAGTTGGCCTACTCGTTCTCGTAATCAAGAACCCTTTTCACTGCCTCCCCAGAAATTGTACGGTCTACATTTCCCGAAATCAACAGAGATTTCAACGGATGTTGTACTCGCTACTGATATTGGATATACACCAGGGCTCATTGTAGGTCTGGGACTATATGCTTCGACGCTAAGGGAAAATTGTTATTCCAGTTTCACTAAATATTGTCTAAATCCGCGCTGGATCCAGGGATTGATAGAATTCTTTTTGCTGCCTCTTTCAGTTGAGGAATTTTGTTAGTTGCTTAGTTTCTTCAGAATAATGTGGGGTACGGTCTCTGCTGGGCTTGTCCAAGAGAGTAAAGGTCCGGACGCCGAAGTTTTTTTACAAAACAATTCTGATACGCAAAATCAAATTTCACAGCTCTATTGACGCCTTCAGTTAAAATTAGGTTTACGCTCACTCCCACTTAATCTTTCACAGCTCTATTAACGCCTTCAGTTAAAATTAGGTTTACGCTCACTCCCACTTAATCTTTCTCTAAGAAAAATTTCCAAGTTTTTTCGATTCAATCTGAGGCCTCAATACCTATTTCTAAATCCGAACGTGGTACCAAGAGTTTCTTTATTTTCATTATTTTCCGCTTTTCCGAAAATCATTCTTCATTTCTCATTTTTCCACTTTATCCTTTATTTCCTCCTTATATTTTTAAATTATTATTCCTTTTGCAAATTTTGCTGAATTTTTTTCATTGTCCTGGTAATTTCACAATTGCATGCATTCACGACAATAGATCAGAAAGAAATAACGATGTGCGATAATCTGAATCACAAGTTTCAAATGAATGTAAACTTGATTTCGAGGATGGAATGAAAGAGGAAAACAAAACCACGAATTCATTTAGGCTTATTCCTAATAAGGTGTAGACCTGAAGAAAAAATTAGGCCTATAGTGTTCTATAGATTTCATTGCATTATTTTAGCATCGTGCTTCCAAAACATACCAATTAATTATCAATTGAAGCACCTTTCAGTAATAAAGAATAAATTCCTTGCATTATGGGCTAATAGGAAACATATGCTCATAGATTTTTCTTAATTTTTGCATGTCATTTCTTTCGTGGACAAGACCTAATTGCAAGTTTATCAGCGGATTTACAATTCCAAAAAGGTTTCAAATTCACCATTCATCGGCAATCAGTGTATTTGTATCGGAGTGTAAAGCTCCACTCCAGTGCTTCGGGAGTAAGCATACAAACATTGATTACCTGAGCCTTCCTACAATGCATCCGTACAAATAGGAACAGCAGAGGTTTTTAATATTCATGGAGGCATTGCCTGTAATAAATTGTGGTATTTTTGTTGTAAATACAACGGGAGATGCTACCACAAGAGGTGGTGCCGGAACAGGTGCTACCGACGGTTTGCGTCTGCTTATAACTTCGCAGTGAACACTCCTCCTCGAAAGCTGAGAAAATGTTTCAACGCGGCTATCTGCCGAATGGACGATATTTAAAGATTTTTGTGGACGAATAGCGTAATCATTGGGGGAATTAACTTTGTTATTTGTTCAACTCAATATAAAATGTAGATTCCCAATTCATACTTTTATAAATCAGCCGACCTATTTTCTTAGTGAAGACAAACTTTCAGAAGACAGTATTTAAACGTACATTTTTAACAATTCCCATATCATATCTCATTCGAAATGATGTCAGTTTAGAGGTATTTATGTACAACAACATTGAAATCGAAGGCAAAGCATCACATAATTAAAATTATAATATTGTGCTATTGTGATTAGAATGTTAGAAAAAGTGTCAAGTATAAAAATGCAAAAATTCCATGCAGATCTTCTTTGATTCGGCTTTACAGCAAACTTGTTTCCTTTAGTTTGTAGATAGTTATCATTCCATCGCTCATTTTATAGTTGCTTATAAAAAAGAAGATTTGATTTAATTTGATAATATTGCCATAGTAAATGCTTTCCTGTAGGTAACGTTATCGGAATGATAAAGTAGTTGCTTGAGTCTGAACAGAATTCGTTTACATGTGGTGCAGAGACAGGACAAAAAGGTGCAGAGACATGGAGTACTGGAGCAGAGACAGGCGTTGTTTCAAACAGAATCCGTTTTGGTGGTGCAGAGACATGGGGTTTTGGAGCACAGACAGGGGTGAATGGTGCTCGGACAGGACTTAGATATATGAATTTCTTGAAAATTGGAGTAGAGACAGGGGATGTGGTGCAGAGACAGGACATGTGAGTGGTGCTGAGACAGGAGATAAATAAATAAATAAATAAATATTATATATACATGTATTTGTAACATATTGCACCCAGACTTTTCATGGCGAATAAAAACAAAATGATTCTGCCAGACTAGTTTCACTGCTTCCAAGGCAACATCATCAGTAGAGAGAAACAATACGGTTACATCGCAATCTTTATATACGTAAAAGGAACCAGTGGGCAAAAGTAAATGGATTTCACAGATGTCAATCAAACACGTGTCTCTGGTTACAAGTTCAGAAGTAACTCGTGAGAACCATTCCGTTCATTTGACAGTGCATAGCTATCTGCTTTTAATAAAATGGTTTCCAGAATGAAAGGACATTTGTACTGACCGATGATTCTGTAATTTTCAGACTTAGGAAAATGATCATGAATAGATATCTTCATTTGAACTGGATAACCTTTCAAATGCTCATTTACGCTAGTGTTTAGGTGACGTTTAGTAGCACCAATGTACCTAATTTGACAGCGGTCACAACTGTATTCATAAATGACATTAGATTTCAAACCACTCGCAATGGCATCTTTGTTTTGAAAATAATTACCAAGGTTGGAGGTTTTGAAAATCGGCTTGATTTCCGCGCCTTTCAAACTCTTGCTAAGATACCAAATCCTCTTACGTAAATCAAAGGAACTGTCTTCAATGAACGGAATGAATATTCGTTTTCTTAAATTGAAGGTTTGTCGTGTATATACATATTATATATATATAACTATCAACAATAATGGATCAACTCAATATTCGGTAAAATATAAATAAATTATCAATTCTCAAAATATGCAAAACTTTTAACTATAGCACGAGCGCTTTCTATTACTCTTCAGGTGCATTATAATAGTGTAATAGATGACATAAGATGGTAAATGTTCAATATTTAAAATGTGCATACTGATCAAAGATATGAGTTGGTTTAGCTTGAGAGAAAAGACGTCGATGAAATATCTTTCCTTGCATTTGCGTGCTATGGGATCATTTTTGTGCATTTTATAGAATGGAAGGATTGTAAATTTCTTTTGTCCTTAGATATCAATATGTTCACTGAGTTTGAGTTGTCTATAATTTGGTTGGTTAATTTGTTGTTTATGAATTCGAGTACGTTCTCATTTAATGTAATCAAATTTACAGAGAAATTGAATCATGATATATCGAAATATGGCAAAATATGGTAAATAACAGTACAACCAAGTACATTTGATATCATTTTCAATCTTATAACTTTTTCAAGCAAACTGATAGCAACTGATAGCAACAATTACTTTTCTACAATATCTCCATCATAATCAATGCAACGTCTTAGACGATCCTCGAAACAACTGTTTACTCTCTGCAGAATGTCTGAGTGAACATTCAGTGATTCTTCCACAATGGAAGCTTTCAGTTCATTCAAGTTGCTTGGGCGACACTTGTAGACTGCATTCTTCAAATATCCCCAAAAGAAGAAATCTGGGGGTGAGAGATCTGGCGATCGTGCTGGCCAGGGAAGTGGACCATTTCTTCCAATCCATCGATCATGAAAAACATCGTTGAGGAAATTCCGCACTGAAGTGGCCCAATGGGGTGGAGCCCCGTCTTGCTGAAACCAAACTTCATCCCCAATTCCTTCTTGTTGAAGCTCCCTCAAAAAAAAAGTTCGCAGCATTTCAAGATAATTGTCAGACTTAACAGTCGGCTGATCAAAAAAGAATGGTCCATACAAGCGTGTAGAGCTCATTCCAATCTCACACAACAACTTTCGGCGACGAATGTTCTTTTATCAGACATGGTTGTGGCTTCTCCTTAGCCCATATCCTGCAATTGTGGCGATTTACTGCTCCATTCAAATGAAAGACTGCTTCATCTGAAGTTATCAATTTTGCAAAACAACCAGTCTCCTCGTTTTTCTCAATCATAGTCTCACATGCAAAGACTCTTGCCACTTTATCCTCATCACTCAAGCGTTGGTGTAACTAAGTTTGTAGGGTTTCATTTCTAAACAGCGCCGTAGTATGGAATGCGTTGATCCGAACGAGATATCGAGCACAATTTTCACTTCATTAACGGAATGAAAGTCATCAGGAGTCTGTAAGATATGCAGCTGCGGCCTCACAGTTATCGTCGTTAACTGAAGTTCTGGGACGTCCACTTCTATCCCTGTCAGCGACGCTCACAGTCTCTAAGAACTTCTTGAGTAGAGATCGCATTGTCGGGTCAGATGGAATGTTCTCCCACTTTTGCCGTTGAAGTTCTCGGCGAACTGCAGTGGTGGATTCATACTTTATAATTAGGCGCACAACTTCTATTCTTTGTTCCAGCGACAACATAGTGATCGACAAAATAACAAGTGAACGGCTACGGCGTTAGCAATGACTGATAGTGATGACTCATCATGACGCACTATTGATGATTCACGATAATTTTCGCACACCTGCTCGAGAAACAATAAGCTGCGAGGCATAAAACAAAACTTGGGCGTTCTGGCTACAAACCAGTCTTTAAACCGTGCAAAAATATTGAATATTACCAAAGTTACATTAATTTGAAATATGAAAGGGACTTTTTGATAGCACTGTATATATATATATATTTATCAAATCTCAACAGATGTAACCACCACGAGACATGTTTCGGCCTGTTGGGCCTCATCAGTCGTGGGTAGGTTTGAACCAGCGACGTTGGAGCTAGAGGACGTGCAAGCATACCCTCTACCCTCTGCGATAAAGCAGTGCCTTCCTGGCTAATTCACGCTCTCAACAGATGGTCCGGTGGCCTTGTGTTTAAACAAGGCCGGTGGCTTTCGCCTTAAACAAATCAAAGCTTTTTTCTTGATGACCTGTGGGATTTAATTTATTCTATATATATATATATATATATATATATATATATATATATATAATTAGAATGCAAGTTAGATCAAAGATTTATTGCCATTACTTCAAGTTTCACGATAACAAAATGGTCATCGATCATCAGATGTCAATAAATGAATGGACAGATACATAGGTAGCTAAATCATGGTTACTTGATTAGAAAACAGCGAACTATGATGTTGGGGGTCTGAAACTAGACAACAGATATTTTCTGCGGTGTCTACACTTAGATATCATTTCACTTTTTTTATTTATAAGAATGTCTGACTTTGATGTTATGATGTAGAATTTTTCTGTTAAGCACAGATTGCAGAAATGACTGCCACAAAAATACGGTTTGGTCTGTTGTACGATACTCCATTTAATGCTGTATGGTGATCTTTGATTTTTGAGGGACCAGGTGTACGTTGACAATGAGGTTTCGTTCTTATACCGGACGTTGTTGAATGACTTTTTGTGGTTGTTATACCTTGCTTTGAATTCACCTTCACACATACCATAATATACCTTTGAGTCACTTGAACCAGATGAAACTGTTGCTTTATAAACCAAACATTTTGACAAGCAACTACCTGAAAGTGGACATTCGTTTTTATTTCTGCAGTTGCATGTTGATTTTTCAGTATCTTGATTTTCGCTTGTTTTTGTTGTTTTGTTAAGAATTTTCGTGTTATGACTTTTGATGATATTTTCCATGTTGGTTACACAACTGTAGCTCAGCTTCATGTTATTTCTATTGAATAGGCTGTGATATTTGTGGTGAGGAGGGAAATGCTTTTTCGTAAGTAATAGAAACTGTTTACCAACATTGGTTTTCACATTAGCACTGAAAGGGGGGTTAAAGCATATTATATTTCTGTGACGTTTTGGTTTTTGTGCATTTGTTGGCTTGTAAGATAAATCATGTCGATGTTTACTTTCTTTCAATGCTGTTTCGTATATTGGTTTTGCTCTATTGAATACATCTTCGTTGCAAGATAACCTTGACACTCGATCTTCTATCATTCTTGGGATTTGTTTAAGTATCATAGGAGGATGGTTTGATTGATTGTGAACATACAGAGGAATGCTGTTTGGCTTGATATATGGTCGATAGGTATTATTTTCCAAATTGAAGTATACATCTAGAAAATCAGTTGCTTTTATGTTGCATTCAACTGTGACTTTCAATTTAAAGCTTTGAAAAATTCTGATTAAATCTTTTCTGCAGCGATCACTTTGAGGGCCAGTGCTGTTTGGGATAATACACAATCCATCGTCTCTGTACAATCCAATGTTTTCTCGTCCAAATCGGTTCGTGAGTTCATGCAGAATAAAGAGGCCGACCAGTTCACATACCTCAGCACCATCGTAACTTCCCATGGTAACATCAAAAAGATTATCATTGGCTTTTTTTACCCATGTAGTGTTTTGGTCAAACAACAAGGATTTTCTTGCATGCATTATTACATTCACATCTTTTTCAGGGATGTTCGTCAATGTTTTTGCAAAATTTATGCTTTTCGTCAAGAGTTCTTGTGTAATTGATGGATAGAAGTCCACTATATCGAATTTCAGAAATGTTGAAGAAGTCTTATCTGGAATATTTTTGAACCAATGTATCACATCCATAGAATTTCTCCACTGTAGAAAATTTGTTGTATCACGTATTATGCTGTTGTGTTCATCTAATAGTTGCTTGCTAATTATTCCAATTTCACTTTTTGCAGGGTTTATTAATCGACAGTTCACATTGTTTGAAAAATTTTCTTTGTGATCTTTCAAGGTTATGAAGGCTTGTCGAGGTGCGTAACATTCGATTCTATTTGAAAGATTGTAAGAATTTCCGATACATTTCGCTTCATTGTTGATATCTGATTCAGTTGACTGATTTGCTTTTTTGTAAGATTTTGTTATGTTTTCTGTTAGAACTTTGCGATATTTTTCTTTCGAAATTTCATATAAATTTGTGGTTTTGTCCGCAAAGACAAACATATTCTGAGAATTTTGGATGGCGTTTTTGTCTTCTTTTAATTTGTTTTGGAAGCTATTTGAATATTTTCGGAATTCGATTTTTTGTATCATTGCATACATGTCTTGTTCAAAAGGATTCAAAAGTTCATTTGAAGGTGGCGATGAATCAGTTTTGAATCCAAAGTCTTTCATTGGAATGTTTGCTTCATTGTCTTTGTTATCAAAAAAGTATGATTTCCATCTCATTCTGCGTAATAAGCTTTCAACTTTCTGAATGAAAAGCTTAACATACTGCGTCTTCGATGGTATTGGTATGTTTATTGGTATGTTCTTTGTAGAGTAACCAAGATTTTTCCTATGAGAATCCATTTTCGTGATCCAACTTATGTAAAAATTCGAAGTCAGTAGAGTGCTCAACAAATGTAAAAACAAGAGGAGCGTTGAATTTCTTAGAAAGTGCTAACTTGATTATTCACAGTGCTCGATATACTAAGATAGAGCCTTTACAATTAGAATGCAAGTTAGATCAAAGATTTATTGCCATTACTTCAAGTTTCACGATAACAAAATGGTCATCGATCATCAGATGTCAATAAATGAATGGACAGATACATAGGTAGCTAAATCATGGTTACTTGATTAGAAAACAGCGAACTATGATGTTGGGGGTCTGAAACTAGACAACAGATATTTTCTGCGGTGTCTACACTTAGATATCATTTCACTTTTTTTATTTATAAGAATGTCTGACTTTGATGTCATGATGTAGAATTTTTCTGTTAAGCACAGATTGCAGAAATGACTGCCACAAAAATACGGTTTGGTCTGTTGTACGATACTCCATTTAATGCTGTATGGTGATCTTTGATTTTTGAGGGACCAGATGTACGTTGACAATGAGGTTTCGTTCTTATACCGGACGTTGTTGAATGACTTTTTGTGGTTGTTATACCTTGCTTTGAATTCACCTTCACACATACCATAATATACCTTTGAGTCACTTGAACCAGATGAAACTGTTGCTTTATAAACCAAACATTTTGACAAGCAACTACCTGAAAGTGGACATTCGTTTTTATTTCTGCAGTTGCATGTTGATTTTTCAGTATCTTGATTTTCGCTTGTTTTTGTTGTTTTGTTAAGAATTTTCGTGTTATGACTTTTGATGATATTTTCCATGTTGGTTACACAACTGTAGCTCAGCTTCATGTTATTTCTATTGAATAGGCTGTGATATTTGTGGTGAGGAGGGAAATGCTTTTTCGTAAGTAATAGAAACTGTTTACCAACATTGGTTTTCACATTAGCACTGAAAGGGGGGTTAAAGCATATTATATTTCTGTGACGTTTTGGTTTTTGTGCATTTGTTGGCTTGTAAGATAAATCATGTCGATGTTTACTTTCTTTCAATGCTGTTTCGTATATTGATTTTGCTCTATTGAATACATCTTCGTTGCAAGATAACCTTGACACTCGATCTTCTATCATTCTTGGGATTTGTTTAAGTATCATAGGAGGATGGTTTGATTGATTGTGAACATACAGAGGAATGCTGTTTGACTTGATATATGGTCGATAGGTATTATTTTCCAAATTGAAGTATACATCTAGAAAATCAGTTGCTTTTATGTTGCATTCAACTGTGACTTTCAATTTAAAGCTTTGAAAAATTCTGATTAAATCTTTTCTGCAGCGATCACTTTGAGGGCCAGTGCTGTTTGGGATAATACACAATCCATCGTCTCTGTACAATCCAATGTTTTCTCGTCCAAATCGGTTCGTGAGTTCATGCAGAATAAAGAGGCCGACCAGTTCACATACCTCAGCACCATCGTAACTTCCCATGGTAACATCAAAAAGATTATCATTGGCTTTTTTTACCCATGTAGTGTTTTGGTCAAACAACAAGGACTTTCTTGCATGCATTATTACATTCACATCTTTTTCAGGGATGTTCGTCAATGTTTTTGCAAAATTTATGCTTTTCGTCAAGAGTTCTTGTGTAATTGATGGATAGAAGTCCACTATATCGAATTTCAGAAATGTTGAAGAAGTCTTATCTGGAATATTTTTGAACCAATGTATCACATCCATAGAATTTTTCCACTGTAGAAAATTTGTTGTATCACGTATTATGCTGTTGTGTTCATCTAATAGTTGCTTGCTAATTATTCCAATTTCACTTTTTGCAGGGTTTATTAATCGACAGTTCACATTGTTTGAAAAATTTTCTTTGTGATCTTTCAAGGTTATGAAGGCTTGTCGAGGTGCGTAACATTCGATTCTATTTGAAAGATTGTAAGAATTTCCGATACATTTCGCTTCATTGTTGATATCTGATTCAGTTGACTGATTTACTTTTTTGTAAGATTTTGTTATGTTTTCTGTTAGAACTTTGCGATATTTTTCTTTCGAAATTTCATATAAATTTGTGGTTTTGTCCGCAAAGACAAACATATTCTGAGAATTTTGGATGGCGTTTTTGTCTTCTTTTAATTTGTTTTGGAAGCTATTTGAATATTTTCGGAATTCGATTTTTTGTATCATTGCATACATGTCTTGTTCAAAAGGATTCAAAAGTTCATTTGAAGGTGGCGATGAATCAGTTTTGAATCCAAAGTCTTTCATTGGAATGTTTGCTTCATTGTCTTTGTTATCAAAAAAGTATGATTTCCATCTCATTCTGCGTAATAAGCTTTCAACTTTCTGAATGAAAAGCTTAACATACTGCGTCTTCGATGGTATTGGTATGTTCTTTGTAGAGTAACCAAGATTTTTCCTATGAGAATCCATTTTCGTGATCCAACTTATGTAAAAATTCGAAGTCAGTAGAGTGCTCAACAAATGTAAAAACAAGAGGAGCGTTGAATTTCTTAGAAAGTGCTAACTTGATTATTCACAGTGCTCGATATACTAAGATAGAGCCTTTACAATTAGAATGCAAGTTAGATCAAAGATTTATTGCCATTACTTCAAGTTTCACGATAACAAAATGGTCATCGATCATCAGATGTCAATAAATGAATGGACAGATACATAGGTAGCTAAATCATGGTTACTTGATTAGAAAACAGCGAACTATGATGTTGGGGGTCTGAAACTAGACAACAGATATTTTCTGCGGTGTCTACACTTAGATATCATTTCACTTTTTTTATTTATAAGAATGTCTGACTTTGATGTTATGATGTAGAATTTTTCTGTTAAGCACAGATTGCAGAAATGACTGCCACAAAAATACGGTTTGGTCTGTTGTACGATACTCCATTTAATGCTGTATGGTGATCTTTGATTTTTGAGGGACCAGGTGTACGTTGACAATGAGGTTTCGTTCTTATACCGGACGTTGTTGAATGACTTTTTGTGGTTGTTATACCTTGCTTTGAATTCACCTTCACACATACCATAATATACCTTTGAGTCACTTGAACCAGATGAAACTGTTGCTTTATAAACCAAACATTTTGACAAGCAACTACCTGAAAGTGGACATTCGTTTTTATTTCTGCAGTTGCATGTTGATTTTTCAGTATCTTGATTTTCGCTTGTTTTTGTTGTTTTGTTAAGAATTTTCGTGTTATGACTTTTGATGATATTTTCCATGTTGGTTACACAACTGTAGCTCAGCTTCATGTTATTTCTATTGAATAGGCTGTGATATTTGTGGTGAGGAGGGAAATGCTTTTTCGTAAGTAATAGAAACTGTTTACCAACATTGGTTTTCACATTAGCACTGAAAGGGGGGTTAAAGCATATTATATTTCTGTGACGTTTTGGTTTTTGTGCATTTGTTGGCTTGTAAGATAAATCATGTCGATGTTTACTTTCTTTCAATGCTGTTTCGTATATTGGTTTTGCTCTATTGAATACATCTTCGTTGCAAGATAACCTTGACACTCGATCTTCTATCATTCTTGGGATTTGTTTAAGTATCATAGGAGGATGGTTTGATTGATTGTGAACATACAGAGGAATGCTGTTTGGCTTGATATATGGTCGATAGGTATTATTTTCCAAATTGAAGTATACATCTAGAAAATCAGTTGCTTTTATGTTGCATTCAACTGTGACTTTCAATTTAAAGCTTTGAAAAATTCTGATTAAATCTTTTCTGCAGCGATCACTTTGAGGGCCAGTGCTGTTTGGGATAATACACAATCCATCGTCTCTGTACAATCCAATGTTTTCTCGTCCAAATCGGTTCGTGAGTTCATGCAGAATAAAGAGGCCGACCAGTTCACATACCTCAGCACCATCGTAACTTCCCATGGTATCATCAAAAAGATTATCGTTGGCTTTTTTTACCCATGTAGTGTTTTGGTCAAACAACAAGGACTTTCTTGCATGCATTATTACATTCACATCTTTTTCAGGGATGTTCGTCAATGTTTTTGCAAAATTTATGCTTTTCGTCAAGAGTTCTTGTGTAATTGATGGATAGAAGTCCACTATATCGAATTTCAGAAATGTTGAAGAAGTCTTATCTGGAATATTTTTGAACCAATGTATCACATCCATAGAATTTTTCCACTGTAGAAAATTTGTTGTATCACGTATTATGCTGTTGTGTTCATCTAATAGTTGCTTGCTAATTATTCCAATTTCACTTTTTGCAGGGTTTATTAATCGACAGTTCACATTGTTTGAAAAATTTTCTTTGTGATCTTTCAAGGTTATGAAGGCTTGTCGAGGTGCGTAACATTCGATTCTATTTGAAAGATTGTAAGAATTTCCGATACATTTCGCTTCATTGTTGATATCTGATTCAGTTGACTGATTTGCTTTTTTGTAAGATTTTGTTATGTTTTCTGTTAGAACTTTGCGATATTTTTCTTTCGAAATTTCATATAAATTTGTGGTTTTGTCCGCAAAGACAAACATATTCTGAGAATTTTGGATGGCGTTTTTGTCTTCTTTTAATTTGTTTTGGAAGCTATTTGAATATTTTCGGAATTCGATTTTTTGTATCATTGCATACATGTCTTGTTCAAAAGGATTCAAAAGTTCATTTGAAGGTGGCGATGAATCAGTTTTGAATCCAAAGTCTTTCATTGGAATGTTTGCTTCATTGTCTTTGTTATCAAAAAAGTATGATTTCCATCTCATTCTGCGTAATAAGCTTTCAACTTTCTGAATGAAAAGCTTCACATACTGCGTCTTCGATGGTATTGGTATGTTCTTTGTAGAGTAACCAAGATTTTTCCTATGAGAATCCATTTTCGTGATCCAACTTATGTAAAAATTCGAAGTCAGTAGAGTGCTCAACAAATGTAAAAACAAGAGGAGCGTTGAATTTCTTAGAAAGTGCTAACTTGATTATTCACAGTGCTCGATATACTAAGATAGAGCCTTTACAATTAGAATGCAAGTTAGATCAAAGATTTATTGCCATTACTTCAAGTTTCACGATAACAAAATGGTCATCGATCATCAGATGTCAATAAATGAATGGACAGATACATAGGTAGCTAAATCATGGTTACTTGATTAGAAAACAGCGAACTATGATGTTGGGGGTCTGAAACTAGACAACAGATATTTTCTGCGGTGTCTACACTTAGATATCATTTCACTTTTTTTATTTATAAGAATGTCTGACTTTGATGTTATGATGTAGAATTTTTCTGTTAAGCACAGATTGCAGAAATGACTGCCACAAAAATACGGTTTGGTCTGTTGTACGATACTCCATTTAATGCTGTATGGTGATCTTTGATTTTTGAGGGACCAGGTGTACGTTGACAATGAGGTTTCGTTCTTATACCGGACGTTGTTGAATGACTTTTTGTGGTTGTTATACCTTGCTTTGAATTCACCTTCACACATACCATAATATACCTTTGAGTCACTTGAACCAGATGAAACTGTTGCTTTATAAACCAAACATTTTGACAAGCAACTACCTGAAAGTGGACATTCGTTTTTATTTCTGCAGTTGCATGTTGATTTTTCAGTATCTTGATTTTCGCTTGTTTTTGTTGTTTTGTTAAGAATTTTCGTGTTATGACTTTTGATGATATTTTCCATGTTGGTTACACAACTGTAGCTCAGCTTCATGTTATTTCTATTGAATAGGCTGTGATATTTGTGGTGAGGAGGGAAATGCTTTTTCGTAAGTAATAGAAACTGTTTACCAACATTGGTTTTCACATTAGCACTGAAAGGGGGGTTAAAGCATATTATATTTCTGTGACGTTTTGGTTTTTGTGCATTTGTTGGCTTGTAAGATAAATCATGTCGATGTTTACTTTCTTTCAATGCTGTTTCGTATATTGGTTTTGCTCTATTGAATACATCTTCGTTGCAAGATAACCTTGACACTCGATCTTCTATCATTCTTGGGATTTGTTTAAGTATCATAGGAGGATGGTTTGATTGATTGTGAACATACAGAGGAATGCTGTTTGGCTTGATATATGGTCGATAGGTATTATTTTCCAAATTGAAGTATACATCTAGAAAATCAGTTGCTTTTATGTTGCATTCAACTGTGACTTTCAATTTAAAGCTTTGAAAAATTCTGATTAAATCTTTTCTGCAGCGATCACTTTGAGGGCCAGTGCTGTTTGGGATAATACACAATCCATCGTCTCTGTACAATCCAATGTTTTCTCGTCCAAATCGGTTCGTGAGTTCATGCAGAATAAAGAGGCCGACCAGTTCACATACCTCAGCACCATCGTAACTTCCCATGGTAACATCAAAAAGATTATCATTGGCTTTTTTTACCCATGTAGTGTTTTGGTCAAACAACAAGGACTTTCTTGCATGCATTATTACATTCACATCTTTTTCAGGGATGTTCGTCAATGTTTTTGCAAAATTTATGCTTTTCGTCAAGAGTTCTTGTGTAATTGATGGATAGAAGTCCACTATATCGAATTTCAGAAATGTTGAAGAAGTCTTATCTGGAATATTTTTGAACCAATGTATCACATCCATAGAATTTTTCCACTGTAGAAAATTTGTTGTATCACGTATTATGCTGTTGTGTTCATCTAATAGTTGCTTGCTAATTATTCCAATTTCACTTTTTGCAGGGTTTATTAATCGACAGTTCACATTGTTTGAAAAATTTTCTTTGTGATCTTTCAAGGTTATGAAGGCTTGTCGAGGTGCGTAACATTCGATTCTATTTGAAAGATTGTAAGAATTTCCGATACATTTCGCTTCATTGTTGATATCTGATTCAGTTGACTGATTTGCTTTTTTGTAAGATTTTGTTATGTTTTCTGTTAGAACTTTGCGATATTTTTCTTTCGAAATTTCATATAAATTTGTGGTTTTGTCCGCAAAGACAAACATATTCTGAGAATTTTGGATGGCGTTTTTGTCTTCTTTTAATTTGTTTTGGAAGCTATTTGAATATTTTCGGAATTCGATTTTTTGTATCATTGCATACATGTCTTGTTCAAAAGGATTCAAAAGTTCATTTGAAGGTGGCGATGAATCAGTTTTGAATCCAAAGTCTTTCATTGGAATGTTTGCTTCATTGTCTTTGTTATCAAAAAAGTATGATTTCCATCTCATTCTGCGTAATAAGCTTTCAACTTTCTGAATGAAAAGCTTAACATACTGCGTCTTCGATGGTATTGGTATGTTCTTTGTAGAGTAACCAAGATTTTTCCTATGAGAATCCATTTTCGTGATCCAACTTATGTAAAAATTCGAAGTCAGTAGAGTGCTCAACAAATGTAAAAACAAGAGGAGCGTTGAATTTCTTAGAAAGTGCTAACTTGATTATTCACAGTGCTCGATATACTAAGATAGAGCCTTTACAATTAGAATGCAAGTTAGATCAAAGATTTATTGCCATTACTTCAAGTTTCACGATAACAAAATGGTCATCGATCATCAGATGTCAATAAATGAATGGACAGATACATAGGTAGCTAAATCATGGTTACTTGATTAGAAAACAGCGAACTATGATGTTGGGGGTCTGAAACTAGACAACAGATATTTTCTGCGGTGTCTACACTTAGATATCATTTCACTTTTTTTATTTATAAGAATGTCTGACTTTGATGTTATGATGTAGAATTTTTCTGTTAAGCACAGATTGCAGAAATGACTGCCACAAAAATACGGTTTGGTCTGTTGTACGATACTCCATTTAATGCTGTATGGTGATCTTTGATTTTTGAGGGACCAGATGTACGTTGACAATGAGGTTTCGTTCTTATACCGGACGTTGTTGAATGACTTTTTGTGGTTGTTATACCTTGCTTTGAATTCACCTTCACACATACCATAATATACCTTTGAGTCACTTGAACCAGATGAAACTGTTGCTTTATAAACCAAACATTTTGACAAGCAACTACCTGAAAGTGGACATTCGTTTTTATTTCTGCAGTTGCATGTTGATTTTTCAGTATCTTGATTTTCGCTTGTTTTTGTTGTTTTGTTAAGAATTTTCGTGTTATGACTTTTGATGATATTTTCCATGTTGGTTACACAACTGTAGCTCAGCTTCATGTTATTTCTATTGAATAGGCTGTGATATTTGTGGTGAGGAGGGAAATGCTTTTTCGTAAGTAATAGAAACTGTTTACCAACATTGGTTTTCACATTAGCACTGAAAGGGGGGTTAAAGCATATTATATTTCTGTGACGTTTTGGTTTTTGTGCATTTGTTGGCTTGTAAGATAAATCATGTCGATGTTTACTTTCTTTCAATGCTGTTTCGTATATTGGTTTTGCTCTATTGAATACATCTTCGTTGCAAGATAACCTTGACACTCGATCTTCTATCATTCTTGGGATTTGTTTAAGTATCATAGGAGGATGGTTTGATTGATTGTGAACATACAGAGGAATGCTGTTTGGCTTGATATATGGTCGATAGGTATTATTTTCCAAATTGAAGTATACATCTAGAAAATCAGTTGCTTTTATGTTGCATTCAACTGTGACTTTCAATTTAAAGCTTTGAAAAATTCTGATTAAATCTTTTCTGCAGCGATCACTTTGAGGGCCAGTGCTGTTTGGGATAATACACAATCCATCGTCTCTGTACAATCCAATGTTTTCTCGTCCAAATCGGTTCGTGAGTTCATGCAGAATAAAGAGGCCGACCAGTTCACATACCTCAGCACCATCGTAACTTCCCATGGTAACATCAAAAAGATTATCGTTGGCTTTTTTTACCCATGTAGTGTTTTGGTCAAACAACAAGGACTTTCTTGCATGCATTATTACATTCACATCTTTTTCAGGGATGTTCGTCAATGTTTTTGCAAAATTTATGCTTTTCGTCAAGAGTTCTTGTGTAATTGATGGATAGAAGTCCACTATATCGAATTTCAGAAATGTTGAAGAAGTCTTATCTGGAATATTTTTGAACCAATGTATCACATCCATAGAATTTTTCCACTGTAGAAAATTTGTTGTATCACGTATTATGCTGTTGTGTTCATCTAATAGTTGCTTGCTAATTATTCCAATTTCACTTTTTGCAGGGTTTATTAATCGACAGTTCACATTGTTTGAAAAATTTTCTTTGTGATCTTTCAAGGTTATGAAGGCTTGTCGAGGTGCGTAACATTCGATTCTATTTGAAAGATTGTAAGAATTTCCGATACATTTCGCTTCATTGTTGATATCTGATTCAGTTGACTGATTTGCTTTTTTGTAAGATTTTGTTATGTTTTCTGTTAGAACTTTGCGATATTTTTCTTTCGAAATTTCATATAAATTTGTGGTTTTGTCCGCAAAGACAAACATATTCTGAGAATTTTGGATGGCGTTTTTGTCTTCTTTTAATTTGTTTTGGAAGCTATTTGAATATTTTCGGAATTCGATTTTTTGTATCATTGCATACATGTCTTGTTCAAAAGGATTCAAAAGTTCATTTGAAGGTGGCGATGAATCAGTTTTGAATCCAAAGTCTTTCATTGGAATGTTTGCTTCATTGTCTTTGTTATCAAAAAAGTATGATTTCCATCTCATTCTGCGTAATAAGCTTTCAACTTTCTGAATGAAAAGCTTAACATACTGCGTCTTCGATGGTATTGGTATGTTCTTTGTAGAGTAACCAAGATTTTTCCTATGAGAATCCATTTTCGTGATCCAACTTATGTAAAAATTCGAAGTCAGTAGAGTGCTCAACAAATGTAAAAACAAGAGGAGCGTTGAATTTCTTAGAAAGTGCTAACTTGATTATTCACAGTGCTCGATATACTAAGATAGAGCCTTTACAATTAGAATGCAAGTTAGATCAAAGATTTATTGCCATTACTTCAAGTTTCACGATAACAAAATGGTCATCGATCATCAGATGTCAATAAATGAATGGACAGATACATAGGTAGCTAAATCATGGTTACTTGATTAGAAAACAGCGAACTATGATGTTGGGGGTCTGAAACTAGACAACAGATATTTTCTGCGGTGTCTACACTTAGATATCATTTCACTTTTTTTATTTATAAGAATGTCTGACTTTGATGTTATGATGTAGAATTTTTCTGTTAAGCACAGATTGCAGAAATGACTGCCACAAAAATACGGTTTGGTCTGTTGTACGATACTCCATTTAATGCTGTATGGTGATCTTTGATTTTTGAGGGACCAGATGTACGTTGACAATGAGGTTTCGTTCTTATACCGGACGTTGTTGAATGACTTTTTGTGGTTGTTATACCTTGCTTTGAATTCACCTTCACACATACCATAATATACCTTTGAGTCACTTGAACCAGATGAAACTGTTGCTTTATAAACCAAACATTTTGACAAGCAACTACCTGAAAGTGGACATTCGTTTTTATTTCTGCAGTTGCATGTTGATTTTTCAGTATCTTGATTTTCGCTTGTTTTTGTTGTTTTGTTAAGAATTTTCGTGTTATGACTTTTGATGATATTTTCCATGTTGGTTACACAACTGTAGCTCAGCTTCATGTTATTTCTATTGAATAGGCTGTGATATTTGTGGTGAGGAGGGAAATGCTTTTTCGTAAGTAATAGAAACTGTTTACCAACATTGGTTTTCACATTAGCACTGAAAGGGGGGTTAAAGCATATTATATTTCTGTGACGTTTTGGTTTTTGTGCATTTGTTGGCTTGTAAGATAAATCATGTCGATGTTTACTTTCTTTCAATGCTGTTTCGTATATTGGTTTTGCTCTATTGAATACATCTTCGTTGCAAGATAACCTTGACACTCGATCTTCTATCATTCTTGGGATTTGTTTAAGTATCATAGGAGGATGGTTTGATTGATTGTGAACATACAGAGGAATGCTGTTTGACTTGATATATGGTCGATAGGTATTATTTTCCAAATTGAAGTATACATCTAGAAAATCAGTTGCTTTTATGTTGCATTCAACTGTGACTTTCAATTTAAAGCTTTGAAAAATTCTGATTAAATCTTTTCTGCAGCGATCACTTTGAGGGCCAGTGCTGTTTGGGATAATACACAATCCATCGTCTCTGTACAATCCAATGTTTTCTCGTCCAAATCGGTTCGTGAGTTCATGCAGAATAAAGAGGCCGACCAGTTCACATACCTCAGCACCATCGTAACTTCCCATGGTAACATCAAAAAGATTATCATTGGCTTTTTTTACCCATGTAGTGTTTTGGTCAAACAACAAGGACTTTCTTGCATGCATTATTACATTCACATCTTTTTCAGGGATGTTCGTCAATGTTTTTGCAAAATTTATGCTTTTCGTCAAGAGTTCTTGTGTAATTGATGGATAGAAGTCCACTATATCGAATTTCAGAAATGTTGAAGAAGTCTTATCTGGAATATTTTTGAACCAATGTATCACATCCATAGAATTTTTCCACTGTAGAAAATTTGTTGTATCACGTATTATGCTGTTGTGTTCATCTAATAGTTGCTTGCTAATTATTCCAATTTCACTTTTGCAGGGTTTATTAATCGACAGTTCACATTGTTTGAAAAATTTTCTTTGTGATCTTTCAAGGTTATGAAGGCTTGTCGAGGTGCGTAACATTCGATTCTATTTGAAAGATTGTAAGAATTTCCGATACATTTCGCTTCATTGTTGATATCTGATTCAGTTGACTGATTTGCTTTTTTGTAAGATTTTGTTATGTTTTCTGTTAGAACTTTGCGATATTTTTCTTTCGAAATTTCATATAAATTTGTGGTTTTGTCCGCAAAGACAAACATATTCTGAGAATTTTGGATGGCGTTTTTGTCTTCTTTTAATTTGTTTTGGAAGCTATTTGAATATTTTCGGAATTCGATTTTTTGTATCATTGCATACATGTCTTGTTCAAAAGGATTCAAAAGTTCATTTGAAGGTGGCGATGAATCAGTTTTGAATCCAAAGTCTTTCATTGGAATGTTTGCTTCATTGTCTTTGTTATCAAAAAAGTATGATTTCCATCTCATTCTGCGTAATAAGCTTTCAACTTTCTGAATGAAAAGCTTAACATACTGCGTCTTCGATGGTATTGGTATGTTCTTTGTAGAGTAACCAAGATTTTTCCTATGAGAATCCATTTTCGTGATCCAACTTATGTAAAAATTCGAAGTCAGTAGAGTGCTCAACAAATGTAAAAACAAGAGGAGCGTTGAATTTCTTAGAAAGTGCTAACTTGATTATTCACAGTGCTCGATATACTAAGATAGAGCCTTTACAATTAGAATGCAAGTTAGATCAAAGATTTATTGCCATTACTTCAAGTTTCACGATAACAAAATGGTCATCGATCATCAGATGTCAATAAATGAATGGACAGATACATAGGTAGCTAAATCATGGTTACTTGATTAGAAAACAGCGAACTATGATGTTGGGGGTCTGAAACTAGACAACAGATATTTTCTGCGGTGTCTACACTTAGATATCATTTCACTTTTTTTATTTATAAGAATGTCTGACTTTGATGTTATGATGTAGAATTTTTCTGTTAAGCACAGATTGCAGAAATGACTGCCACAAAAATACGGTTTGGTCTGTTGTACGATACTCCATTTAATGCTGTATGGTGATCTTTGATTTTTGAGGGACCAGATGTACGTTGACAATGAGGTTTCGTTCTTATACCGGACGTTGTTGAATGACTTTTTGTGGTTGTTATACCTTGCTTTGAATTCACCTTCACACATACCATAATATACCTTTGAGTCACTTGAACCAGATGAAACTGTTGCTTTATAAACCAAACATTTTGACAAGCAACTACCTGAAAGTGGACATTCGTTTTTATTTCTGCAGTTGCATGTTGATTTTTCAGTATCTTGATTTTCGCTTGTTTTTGTTGTTTTGTTAAGAATTTTCGTGTTATGACTTTTGATGATATTTTCCATGTTGGTTACACAACTGTAGCTCAGCTTCATGTTATTTCTATTGAATAGGCTGTGATATTTGTGGTGAGGAGGGAAATGCTTTTTCGTAAGTAATAGAAACTGTTTACCAACATTGGTTTTCACATTAGCACTGAAAGGGGGGTTAAAGCATATTATATTTCTGTGACGTTTTGGTTTTTGTGCATTTGTTGGCTTGTAAGATAAATCATGTCGATGTTTACTTTCTTTCAATGCTGTTTCGTATATTGGTTTTGCTCTATTGAATACATCTTCGTTGCAAGATAACCTTGACACTCGATCTTCTATCATTCTTGGGATTTGTTTAAGTATCATAGGAGGATGGTTTGATTGATTGTGAACATACAGAGGAATGCTGTTTGACTTGATATATGGTCGATAGGTATTATTTTCCAAATTGAAGTATACATCTAGAAAATCAGTTGCTTTTATGTTGCATTCAACTGTGACTTTCAATTTAAAGCTTTGAAAAATTCTGATTAAATCTTTTCTGCAGCGATCACTTTGAGGGCCAGTGCTGTTTGGGATAATACACAATCCATCGTCTCTGTACAATCCAATGTTTTCTCGTCCAAATCGGTTCGTGAGTTCATGCAGAATAAAGAGGCCGACCAGTTCACATACCTCAGCACCATCGTAACTTCCCATGGTAACATCAAAAAGATTATCATTGGCTTTTTTTACCCATGTAGTGTTTTGGTCAAACAACAAGGACTTTCTTGCATGCATTATTACATTCACATCTTTTTCAGGGATGTTCGTCAATGTTTTTGCAAAATTTATGCTTTTCGTCAAGAGTTCTTGTGTAATTGATGGATAGAAGTCCACTATATCGAATTTCAGAAATGTTGAAGAAGTCTTATCTGGAATATTTTTGAACCAATGTATCACATCCATAGAATTTTTCCACTGTAGAAAATTTGTTGTATCACGTATTATGCTGTTGTGTTCATCTAATAGTTGCTTGCTAATTATTCCAATTTCACTTTTTGCAGGGTCTATTAATCGACAGTTCACATTGTTTGAAAAATTTTCTTTGTGATCTTTCAAGGTTATGAAGGCTTGTCGAGGTGCGTAACATTCGATTCTATTTGAAAGATTGTAAGAATTTCCGATACATTTCGCTTCATTGTTGATATCTGATTCAGTTGACTGATTTGCTTTTTTGTAAGATTTTGTTATGTTTTCTGTTAGAACTTTGCGATATTTTTCTTTCGAAATTTCATATAAATTTGTGGTTTTGTCCGCAAAGACAAACATATTCTGAGAATTTTGGATGGCGTTTTTGTCTTCTTTTAATTTGTTTTGGAAGCTATTTGAATATTTTCGGAATTCGATTTTTTGTATCATTGCATACATGTCTTGTTCAAAAGGATTCAAAAGTTCATTTGAAGGTGGCGATGAATCAGTTTTGAATCCAAAGTCTTTCATTGGAATGTTTGCTTCATTGTCTTTGTTATCAAAAAAGTATGATTTCCATCTCATTCTGCGTAATAAGCTTTCAACTTTCTGAATGAAAAGCTTAACATACTGCGTCTTCGATGGTATTGGTATGTTCTTTGTAGAGTAACCAAGATTTTTCCTATGAGAATCCATTTTCGTGATCCAACTTATGTAAAAATTCGAAGTCAGTAGAGTGCTCAACAAATGTAAAAACAAGAGGAGCGTTGAATTTCTTAGAAAGTGCTAACTTGATTATTCACAGTGCTCGATATACTAAGATAGAGCCTTTACAATTAGAATGCAAGTTAGATCAAAGATTTATTGCCATTACTTCAAGTTTCACGATAACAAAATGGTCATCGATCATCAGATGTCAATAAATGAATGGACAGATACATAGGTAGCTAAATCATGGTTACTTGATTAGAAAACAGCGAACTATGATGTTGGGGGTCTGAAACTAGACAACAGATATTTTCTGCGGTGTCTACACTTAGATATCATTTCACTTTTTTTATTTATAAGAATGTCTGACTTTGATGTTATGATGTAGAATTTTTCTGTTAAGCACAGATTGCAGAAATGACTGCCACAAAAATACGGTTTGGTCTGTTGTACGATACTCCATTTAATGCTGTATGGTGATCTTTGATTTTTGAGGGACCAGATGTACGTTGACAATGAGGTTTCGTTCTTATACCGGACGTTGTTGAATGACTTTTTGTGGTTGTTATACCTTGCTTTGAATTCACCTTCACACATACCATAATATACCTTTGAGTCACTTGAACCAGATGAAACTGTTGCTTTATAAACCAAACATTTTGACAAGCAACTACCTGAAAGTGGACATTCGTTTTTATTTCTGCAGTTGCATGTTGATTTTTCAGTATCTTGATTTTCACTTGTTTTTGTTGTTTTGTTAAGAATTTTCGTGTTATGACTTTTGATGATATTTTCCATGTTGGTTACACAACTGTAGCTCAGCTTCATGTTATTTCTATTGAATAGGCTGTGATATTTGTGGTGAGGAGGGAAATGCTTTTTCGTAAGTAATAGAAACTGTTTACCAACATTGGTTTTCACATTAGCACTGAAAGGGGGGTTAAAGCATATTATATTTCTGTGACGTTTTGGTTTTTGTGCATTTGTTGGCTTGTAAGATAAATCATGTCGATGTTTACTTTCTTTCAATGCTGTTTCGTATATTGGTTTTGCTCTATTGAATACATCTTCGTTGCAAGATAACCTTGACACTCGATCTTCTATCATTCTTGGGATTTGTTTAAGTATCATAGGAGGATGGTTTGATTGATTGTGAACATACAGAGGAATGCTGTTTGACTTGATATATGGTCGATAGGTATTATTTTCCAAAATTGAAGTATACATCTAGAAAATCAGTTGCTTTTATGTTGCATTCAACTGTGACTTTCAATTTAAAGCTTTGAAAAATTCTGATTAAATCTTTTCTGCAGCGATCACTTTGAGGGCCAGTGCTGTTTGGGATAATACACAATCCATCGTCTCTGTACAATCCAATGTTTTCTCGTCCAAATCGGTTCGTGAGTTCATGCAGAATAAAGAGGCCGACCAGTTCACATACCTCAGCACCATCGTAACTTCCCATGGTAACATCAAAAAGATTATCATTGGCTTTTTTTACCCATGTAGTGTTTTGGTCAAACAACAAGGACTTTCTTGCATGCATTATTACATTCACATCTTTTTCAGGGATGTTCGTCAATGTTTTTGCAAAATTTATGCTTTTCGTCAAGAGTTCTTGTGTAATTGATGGATAGAAGTCCACTATATCGAATTTCAGAAATGTTGAAGAAGTCTTATCTGGAATATTTTTGAACCAATGTATCACATCCATAGAATTTTTCCACTGTAGAAAATTTGTTGTATCACGTATTATGCTGTTGTGTTCATCTAATAGTTGCTTGCTAATTATTCCAATTTCACTTTTTGCAGGGTCTATTAATCGACAGTTCACATTGTTTGAAAAATTTTCTTTGTGATCTTTCAAGGTTATGAAGGCTTGTCGAGGTGCGTAACATTCGATTCTATTTGAAAGATTGTAAGAATTTCCGATACATTTCGCTTCATTGTTGATATCTGATTCAGTTGACTGATTTGCTTTTTTGTAAGATTTTGTTATGTTTTCTGTTAGAACTTTGCGATATTTTTCTTTCGAAATTTCATATAAATTTGTGGTTTTGTCCGCAAAGACAAACATATTCTGAGAATTTTGGATGGCGTTTTTGTCTTCTTTTAATTTGTTTTGGAAGCTATTTGAATATTTTCGGAATTCGATTTTTTGTATCATTGCATACATGTCTTGTTCAAAAGGATTCAAAAGTTCATTTGAAGGTGGCGATGAATCAGTTTTGAATCCAAAGTCTTTCATTGGAATGTTTGCTTCATTGTCTTTGTTATCAAAAAAGTATGATTTCCATCTCATTCTGCGTAATAAGCTTTCAACTTTCTGAATGAAAAGCTTAACATACTGCGTCTTCGATGGTATTGGTATGTTCTTTGTAGAGTAACCAAGATTTTTCCTATGAGAATCCATTTTCGTGATCCAACTTATGTAAAAATTCGAAGTCAGTAGAGTGCTCAACAAATGTAAAAACAAGAGGAGCGTTGAATTTCTTAGAAAGTGCTAACTTGATTATTCACAGTGCTCGATATACTAAGATAGAGCCTTTACAATTAGAATGCAAGTTAGATCAAAGATTTATTGCCATTACTTCAAGTTTCACGATAACAAAATGGTCATCGATCATCAGATGTCAATAAATGAATGGACAGATACATAGGTAGCTAAATCATGGTTACTTGATTAGAAAACAGCGAACTATGATGTTGGGGGTCTGAAACTAGACAACAGATATTTTCTGCGGTGTCTACACTTAGATATCATTTCACTTTTTTTATTTATAAGAATGTCTGACTTTGATGTTATGATGTAGAATTTTTCTGTTAAGCACAGATTGCAGAAATGACTGCCACAAAAATACGGTTTGGTCTGTTGTACGATACTCCATTTAATGCTGTATGGTGATCTTTGATTTTTGAGGGACCAGATGTACGTTGACAATGAGGTTTCGTTCTTATACCGGACGTTGTTGAATGACTTTTTGTGGTTGTTATACCTTGCTTTGAATTCACCTTCACACATACCATAATATACCTTTGAGTCACTTGAACCAGATGAAACTGTTGCTTTATAAACCAAACATTTTGACAAGCAACTACCTGAAAGTGGACATTCGTTTTTATTTCTGCAGTTGCATGTTGATTTTTCAGTATCTTGATTTTCACTTGTTTTTGTTGTTTTGTTAAGAATTTTCGTGTTATGACTTTTGATGATATTTTCCATGTTGGTTACACAACTGTAGCTCAGCTTCATGTTATTTCTATTGAATAGGCTGTGATATTTGTGGTGAGGAGGGAAATGCTTTTTCGTAAGTAATAGAAACTGTTTACCAACATTGGTTTTCACATTAGCACTGAAAGGGGGGTTAAAGCATATTATATTTCTGTGACGTTTTGGTTTTTGTGCATTTGTTGGCTTGTAAGATAAATCATGTCGATGTTTACTTTCTTTCAATGCTGTTTCGTATATTGGTTTTGCTCTATTGAATACATCTTCGTTGCAAGATAACCTTGACACTCGATCTTCTATCATTCTTGGGATTTGTTTAAGTATCATAGGAGGATGGTTTGATTGATTGTGAACATACAGAGGAATGCTGTTTGACTTGATATATGGTCGATAGGTATTATTTTCCAAATTGAAGTATACATCTAGAAAATCAGTTGCTTTTATGTTGCATTCAACTGTGACTTTCAATTTAAAGCTTTGAAAAATTCTGATTAAATCTTTTCTGCAGCGATCACTTTGAGGGCCAGTGCTGTTTGGGATAATACACAATCCATCGTCTCTGTACAATCCAATGTTTTCTCGTCCAAATCGGTTCGTGAGTTCATGCAGAATAAAGAGGCCGACCAGTTCACATACCTCAGCACCATCGTAACTTCCCATGGTAACATCAAAAAGATTATCATTGGCTTTTTTTACCCATGTAGTGTTTTGGTCAAACAACAAGGACTTTCTTGCATGCATTATTACATTCACATCTTTTTCAGGGATGTTCGTCAATGTTTTTGCAAAATTTATGCTTTTCGTCAAGAGTTCTTGTGTAATTGATGGATAGAAGTCCACTATATCGAATTTCAGAAATGTTGAAGAAGTCTTATCTGGAATATTTTTGAACCAATGTATCACATCCATAGAATTTTTCCACTGTAGAAAATTTGTTGTATCACGTATTATGCTGTTGTGTTCATCTAATAGTTGCTTGCTAATTATTCCAATTTCACTTTTTGCAGGGTCTATTAATCGACAGTTCACATTGTTTGAAAAATTTTCTTTGTGATCTTTCAAGGTTATGAAGGCTTGTCGAGGTGCGTAACATTCGATTCTATTTGAAAGATTGTAAGAATTTCCGATACATTTCGCTTCATTGTTGATATCTGATTCAGTTGACTGATTTGCTTTTTTGTAAGATTTTGTTATGTTTTCTGTTAGAACTTTGCGATATTTTTCTTTCGAAATTTCATATAAATTTGTGGTTTTGTCCGCAAAGACAAACATATTCTGAGAATTTTGGATGGCGTTTTTGTCTTCTTTTAATTTGTTTTGGAAGCTATTTGAATATTTTCGGAATTCGATTTTTTGTATCATTGCATACATGTCTTGTTCAAAAGGATTCAAAAGTTCATTTGAAGGTGGCGATGAATCAGTTTTGAATCCAAAGTCTTTCATTGGAATGTTTGCTTCATTGTCTTTGTTATCAAAAAAGTATGATTTCCATCTCATTCTGCGTAATAAGCTTTCAACTTTCTGAATGAAAAGCTTAACATACTGCGTCTTCGATGGTATTGGTATGTTCTTTGTAGAGTAACCAAGATTTTTCCTATGAGAATCCATTTTCGTGATCCAACTTATGTAAAAATTCGAAGTCAGTAGAGTGCTCAACAAATGTAAAAACAAGAGGAGCGTTGAATTTCTTAGAAAGTGCTAACTTGATTATTCACAGTGCTCGATATACTAAGATAGAGCCTTTACAATTAGAATGCAAGTTAGATCAAAGATTTATTGCCATTACTTCAAGTTTCACGATAACAAAATGGTCATCGATCATCAGATGTCAATAAATGAATGGACAGATACATAGGTAGCTAAATCATGGTTACTTGATTAGAAAACAGCGAACTATGATGTTGGGGGTCTGAAACTAGACAACAGATATTTTCTGCGGTGTCTACACTTAGATATCATTTCACTTTTTTTATTTATAAGAATGTCTGACTTTGATGTTATGATGTAGAATTTTTCTGTTAAGCACAGATTGCAGAAATGACTGCCACAAAAATACGGTTTGGTCTGTTGTACGATACTCCATTTAATGCTGTATGGTGATCTTTGATTTTTGAGGGACCAGATGTACGTTGACAATGAGGTTTCGTTCTTATACCGGACGTTGTTGAATGACTTTTTGTGGTTGTTATACCTTGCTTTGAATTCACCTTCACACATACCATAATATACCTTTGAGTCACTTGAACCAGATGAAACTGTTGCTTTATAAACCAAACATTTTGACAAGCAACTACCTGAAAGTGGACATTCGTTTTTATTTCTGCAGTTGCATGTTGATTTTTCAGTATCTTGATTTTCACTTGTTTTTGTTGTTTTGTTAAGAATTTTCGTGTTATGACTTTTGATGATATTTTCCATGTTGGTTACACAACTGTAGCTCAGCTTCATGTTATTTCTATTGAATAGGCTGTGATATTTGTGGTGAGGAGGGAAATGCTTTTTCGTAAGTAATAGAAACTGTTTACCAACATTGGTTTTCACATTAGCACTGAAAGGGGGGTTAAAGCATATTATATTTCTGTGACGTTTTGGTTTTTGTGCATTTGTTGGCTTGTAAGATAAATCATGTCGATGTTTACTTTCTTTCAATGCTGTTTCGTATATTGGTTTTGCTCTATTGAATACATCTTCGTTGCAAGATAACCTTGACACTCGATCTTCTATCATTCTTGGGATTTGTTTAAGTATCATAGGAGGATGGTTTGATTGATTGTGAACATACAGAGGAATGCTGTTTGACTTGATATATGGTCGATAGGTATTATTTTCCAAATTGAAGTATACATCTAGAAAATCAGTTGCTTTTATGTTGCATTCAACTGTGACTTTCAATTTAAAGCTTTGAAAAATTCTGATTAAATCTTTTCTGCAGCGATCACTTTGAGGGCCAGTGCTGTTTGGGATAATACACAATCCATCGTCTCTGTACAATCCAATGTTTTCTCGTCCAAATCGGTTCGTGAGTTCATGCAGAATAAAGAGGCCGACCAGTTCACATACCTCAGCACCATCGTAACTTCCCATGGTAACATCAAAAAGATTATCATTGGCTTTTTTTACCCATGTAGTGTTTTGGTCAAACAACAAGGACTTTCTTGCATGCATTATTACATTCACATCTTTTTCAGGGATGTTCGTCTAATGTTTTTGCAAAATTTATGCTTTTCGTCAAGAGTTCTTGTGTAATTGATGGATAGAAGTCCACTATATCGAATTTCAGAAATGTTGAAGAAGTCTTATCTGGAATATTTTTGAACCAATGTATCACATCCATAGAATTTTTCCACTGTAGAAAATTTGTTGTATCACGTATTATGCTGTTGTGTTCATCTAATAGTTGCTTGCTAATTATTCCAATTTCACTTTTTGCAGGGTCTATTAATCGACAGTTCACATTGTTTGAAAAATTTTCTTTGTGATCTTTCAAGGTTATGAAGGCTTGTCGAGGTGCGTAACATTCGATTCTATTTGAAAGATTGTAAGAATTTCCGATACATTTCGCTTCATTGTTGATATCTGATTCAGTTGACTGATTTGCTTTTTTGTAAGATTTTGTTATGTTTTCTGTTAGAACTTTGCGATATTTTTCTTTCGAAATTTCATATAAATTTGTGGTTTTGTCCGCAAAGACAAACATATTCTGAGAATTTTGGATGGCGTTTTTGTCTTCTTTTAATTTGTTTTGGAAGCTATTTGAATATTTTCGGAATTCGATTTTTTGTATCATTGCATACATGTCTTGTTCAAAAGGATTCAAAAGTTCATTTGAAGGTGGCGATGAATCAGTTTTGAATCCAAAGTCTTTCATTGGAATGTTTGCTTCATTGTCTTTGTTATCAAAAAAGTATGATTTCCATCTCATTCTGCGTAATAAGCTTTCAACTTTCTGAATGAAAAGCTTAACATACTGCGTCTTCGATGGTATTGGTATGTTCTTTGTAGAGTAACCAAGATTTTTCCTATGAGAATCCATTTTCGTGATCCAACTTATGTAAAAATTCGAAGTCAGTAGAGTGCTCAACAAATGTAAAAACAAGAGGAGCGTTGAATTTCTTAGAAAGTGCTAACTTGATTATTCACAGTGCTCGATATACTAAGATAGAGCCTTTACAATTAGAATGCAAGTTAGATCAAAGATTTATTGCCATTACTTCAAGTTTCACGATAACAAAATGGTCATCGATCATCAGATGTCAATAAATGAATGGACAGATACATAGGTAGCTAAATCATGGTTACTTGATTAGAAAACAGCGAACTATGATGTTGGGGGTCTGAAACTAGACAACAGATATTTTCTGCGGTGTCTACACTTAGATATCATTTCACTTTTTTTATTTATAAGAATGTCTGACTTTGATGTTATGATGTAGAATTTTTCTGTTAAGCACAGATTGCAGAAATGACTGCCACAAAAATACGGTTTGGTCTGTTGTACGATACTCCATTTAATGCTGTATGGTGATCTTTGATTTTTGAGGGACCAGATGTACGTTGACAATGAGGTTTCGTTCTTATACCGGACGTTGTTGAATGACTTTTTGTGGTTGTTATACCTTGCTTTGAATTCACCTTCACACATACCATAATATACCTTTGAGTCACTTGAACCAGATGAAACTGTTGCTTTATAAACCAAACATTTTGACAAGCAACTACCTGAAAGTGGACATTCGTTTTTATTTCTGCAGTTGCATGTTGATTTTTCAGTATCTTGATTTTCACTTGTTTTTGTTGTTTTGTTAAGAATTTTCGTGTTATGACTTTTGATGATATTTTCCATGTTGGTTACACAACTGTAGCTCAGCTTCATGTTATTTCTATTGAATAGGCTGTGATATTTGTGGTGAGGAGGGAAATGCTTTTTCGTAAGTAATAGAAACTGTTTACCAACATTGGTTTTCACATTAGCACTGAAAGGGGGGTTAAAGCATATTATATTTCTGTGACGTTTTGGTTTTTGTGCATTTGTTGGCTTGTAAGATAAATCATGTCGATGTTTACTTTCTTTCAATGCTGTTTCGTATATTGGTTTTGCTCTATTGAATACATCTTCGTTGCAAGATAACCTTGACACTCGATCTTCTATCATTCTTGGGATTTGTTTAAGTATCATAGGAGGATGGTTTGATTGATTGTGAACATACAGAGGAATGCTGTTTGACTTGATATATGGTCGATAGGTATTATTTTCCAAATTGAAGTATACATCTAGAAAATCAGTTGCTTTTATGTTGCATTCAACTGTGACTTTCAATTTAAAGCTTTGAAAAATTCTGATTAAATCTTTTCTGCAGCGATCACTTTGAGGGCCAGTGCTGTTTGGGATAATACACAATCCATCGTCTCTGTACAATCCAATGTTTTCTCGTCCAAATCGGTTCGTGAGTTCATGCAGAATAAAGAGGCCGACCAGTTCACATACCTCAGCACCATCGTAACTTCCCATGGTAACATCAAAAAGATTATCATTGGCTTTTTTTACCCATGTAGTGTTTTGGTCAAACAACAAGGACTTTCTTGCATGCATTATTACATTCACATCTTTTTCAGGGATGTTCGTCAATGTTTTTGCAAAATTTATGCTTTTCGTCAAGAGTTCTTGTGTAATTGATGGATAGAAGTCCACTATATCGAATTTCAGAAATGTTGAAGAAGTCTTATCTGGAATATTTTTGAACCAATGTATCACATCCATAGAATTTTTCCACTGTAGAAAATTTGTTGTATCACGTATTATGCTGTTGTGTTCATCTAATAGTTGCTTGCTAATTATTCCAATTTCACTTTTTGCAGGGTCTATTAATCGACAGTTCACATTGTTTGAAAAATTTTCTTTGTGATCTTTCAAGGTTATGAAGGCTTGTCGAGGTGCGTAACATTCGATTCTATTTGAAAGATTGTAAGAATTTCCGATACATTTCGCTTCATTGTTGATATCTGATTCAGTTGACTGATTTGCTTTTTTGTAAGATTTTGTTATGTTTTCTGTTAGAACTTTGCGATATTTTTCTTTCGAAATTTCATATAAATTTGTGGTTTTGTCCGCAAAGACAAACATATTCTGAGAATTTTGGATGGCGTTTTTGTCTTCTTTTAATTTGTTTTGGAAGCTATTTGAATATTTTCGGAATTCGATTTTTTGTATCATTGCATACATGTCTTGTTCAAAAGGATTCAAAAGTTCATTTGAAGGTGGCGATGAATCAGTTTTGAATCCAAAGTCTTTCATTGGAATGTTTGCTTCATTGTCTTTGTTATCAAAAAAGTATGATTTCCATCTCATTCTGCGTAATAAGCTTTCAACTTTCTGAATGAAAAGCTTAACATACTGCGTCTTCGATGGTATTGGTATGTTCTTTGTAGAGTAACCAAGATTTTTCCTATGAGAATCCATTTTCGTGATCCAACTTATGTAAAAATTCGAAGTCAGTAGAGTGCTCAACAAATGTAAAAACAAGAGGAGCGTTGAATTTCTTAGAAAGTGCTAACTTGATTATTCACAGTGCTCGATATACTAAGATAGAGCCTTTACAATTAGAATGCAAGTTAGATCAAAGATTTATTGCCATTACTTCAAGTTTCACGATAACAAAATGGTCATCGATCATCAGATGTCAATAAATGAATGGACAGATACATAGGTAGCTAAATCATGGTTACTTGATTAGAAAACAGCGAACTATGATGTTGGGGGTCTGAAACTAGACAACAGATATTTTCTGCGGTGTCTACACTTAGATATCATTTCACTTTTTTTATTTATAAGAATGTCTGACTTTGATGTTATGATGTAGAATTTTTCTGTTAAGCACAGATTGCAGAAATGACTGCCACAAAAATACGGTTTGGTCTGTTGTACGATACTCCATTTAATGCTGTATGGTGATCTTTGATTTTTGAGGGACCAGATGTACGTTGACAATGAGGTTTCGTTCTTATACCGGACGTTGTTGAATGACTTTTTGTGGTTGTTATACCTTGCTTTGAATTCACCTTCACACATACCATAATATACCTTTGAGTCACTTGAACCAGATGAAACTGTTGCTTTATAAACCAAACATTTTGACAAGCAACTACCTGAAAGTGGACATTCGTTTTTATTTCTGCAGTTGCATGTTGATTTTTCAGTATCTTGATTTTCACTTGTTTTTGTTGTTTTGTTAAGAATTTTCGTGTTATGACTTTTGATGATATTTTCCATGTTGGTTACACAACTGTAGCTCAGCTTCATGTTATTTCTATTGAATAGGCTGTGATATTTGTGGTGAGGAGGGAAATGCTTTTTCGTAAGTAATAGAAACTGTTTACCAACATTGGTTTTCACATTAGCACTGAAAGGGGGGTTAAAGCATATTATATTTCTGTGACGTTTTGGTTTTTGTGCATTTGTTGGCTTGTAAGATAAATCATGTCGATGTTTACTTTCTTTCAATGCTGTTTCGTATATTGGTTTTGCTCTATTGAATACATCTTCGTTGCAAGATAACCTTGACACTCGATCTTCTATCATTCTTGGGATTTGTTTAAGTATCATAGGAGGATGGTTTGATTGATTGTGAACATACAGAGGAATGCTGTTTGACTTGATATATGGTCGATAGGTATTATTTTCCAAATTGAAGTATACATCTAGAAAATCAGTTGCTTTTATGTTGCATTCAACTGTGACTTTCAATTTAAAGCTTTGAAAAATTCTGATTAAATCTTTTCTGCAGCGATCACTTTGAGGGCCAGTGCTGTTTGGGATAATACACAATCCATCGTCTCTGTACAATCCAATGTTTTCTCGTCCAAATCGGTTCGTGAGTTCATGCAGAATAAAGAGGCCGACCAGTTCACATACCTCAGCACCATCGTAACTTCCCATGGTAACATCAAAAAGATTATCATTGGCTTTTTTTACCCATGTAGTGTTTTGGTCAAACAACAAGGACTTTCTTGCATGCATTATTACATTCACATCTTTTTCAGGGATGTTCGTCAAATGTTTTTGCAAAATTTATGCTTTTCGTCAAGAGTTCTTGTGTAATTGATGGATAGAAGTCCACTATATCGAATTTCAGAAATGTTGAAGAAGTCTTATCTGGAATATTTTTGAACCAATGTATCACATCCATAGAATTTTTCCACTGTAGAAAATTTGTTGTATCACGTATTATGCTGTTGTGTTCATCTAATAGTTGCTTGCTAATTATTCCAATTTCACTTTTTGCAGGGTCTATTAATCGACAGTTCACATTGTTTGAAAAATTTTCTTTGTGATCTTTCAAGGTTATGAAGGCTTGTCGAGGTGCGTAACATTCGATTCTATTTGAAAGATTGTAAGAATTTCCGATACATTTCGCTTCATTGTTGATATCTGATTCAGTTGACTGATTTGCTTTTTTGTAAGATTTTGTTATGTTTTCTGTTAGAACTTTGCGATATTTTTCTTTCGAAATTTCATATAAATTTGTGGTTTTGTCCGCAAAGACAAACATATTCTGAGAATTTTGGATGGCGTTTTTGTCTTCTTTTAATTTGTTTTGGAAGCTATTTGAATATTTTCGGAATTCGATTTTTTGTATCATTGCATACATGTCTTGTTCAAAAGGATTCAAAAGTTCATTTGAAGGTGGCGATGAATCAGTTTTGAATCCAAAGTCTTTCATTGGAATGTTTGCTTCATTGTCTTTGTTATCAAAAAAGTATGATTTCCATCTCATTCTGCGTAATAAGCTTTCAACTTTCTGAATGAAAAGCTTAACATACTGCGTCTTCGATGGTATTGGTATGTTCTTTGTAGAGTAACCAAGATTTTTCCTATGAGAATCCATTTTCGTGATCCAACTTATGTAAAAATTCGAAGTCAGTAGAGTGCTCAACAAATGTAAAAACAAGAGGAGCGTTGAATTTCTTAGAAAGTGCTAACTTGATTATTCACAGTGCTCGATATACTAAGATAGAGCCTTTACAATTAGAATGCAAGTTAGATCAAAGATTTATTGCCATTACTTCAAGTTTCACGATAACAAAATGGTCATCGATCATCAGATGTCAATAAATGAATGGACAGATACATAGGTAGCTAAATCATGGTTACTTGATTAGAAAACAGCGAACTATGATGTTGGGGGTCTGAAACTAGACAACAGATATTTTCTGCGGTGTCTACACTTAGATATCATTTCACTTTTTTTATTTATAAGAATGTCTGACTTTGATGTTATGATGTAGAATTTTTCTGTTAAGCACAGATTGCAGAAATGACTGCCACAAAAATACGGTTTGGTCTGTTGTACGATACTCCATTTAATGCTGTATGGTGATCTTTGATTTTTGAGGGACCAGATGTACGTTGACAATGAGGTTTCGTTCTTATACCGGACGTTGTTGAATGACTTTTTGTGGTTGTTATACCTTGCTTTGAATTCACCTTCACACATACCATAATATACCTTTGAGTCACTTGAACCAGATGAAACTGTTGCTTTATAAACCAAACATTTTGACAAGCAACTACCTGAAAGTGGACATTCGTTTTTATTTCTGCAGTTGCATGTTGATTTTTCAGTATCTTGATTTTCACTTGTTTTTGTTGTTTTGTTAAGAATTTTCGTGTTATGACTTTTGATGATATTTTCCATGTTGGTTACACAACTGTAGCTCAGCTTCATGTTATTTCTATTGAATAGGCTGTGATATTTGTGGTGAGGAGGGAAATGCTTTTTCGTAAGTAATAGAAACTGTTTACCAACATTGGTTTTCACATTAGCACTGAAAGGGGGGTTAAAGCATATTATATTTCTGTGACGTTTTGGTTTTTGTGCATTTGTTGGCTTGTAAGATAAATCATGTCGATGTTTACTTTCTTTCAATGCTGTTTCGTATATTGGTTTTGCTCTATTGAATACATCTTCGTTGCAAGATAACCTTGACACTCGATCTTCTATCATTCTTGGGATTTGTTTAAGTATCATAGGAGGATGGTTTGATTGATTGTGAACATACAGAGGAATGCTGTTTGACTTGATATATGGTCGATAGGTATTATTTTCCAAATTGAAGTATACATCTAGAAAATCAGTTGCTTTTATGTTGCATTCAACTGTGACTTTCAATTTAAAGCTTTGAAAAATTCTGATTAAATCTTTTCTGCAGCGATCACTTTGAGGGCCAGTGCTGTTTGGGATAATACACAATCCATCGTCTCTGTACAATCCAATGTTTTCTCGTCCAAATCGGTTCGTGAGTTCATGCAGAATAAAGAGGCCGACCAGTTCACATACCTCAGCACCATCGTAACTTCCCATGGTAACATCAAAAAGATTATCATTGGCTTTTTTTACCCATGTAGTGTTTTGGTCAAACAACAAGGACTTTCTTGCATGCATTATTACATTCACATCTTTTTCAGGGATGTTCGTCAAATGTTTTTGCAAAATTTATGCTTTTCGTCAAGAGTTCTTGTGTAATTGATGGATAGAAGTCCACTATATCGAATTTCAGAAATGTTGAAGAAGTCTTATCTGGAATATTTTTGAACCAATGTATCACATCCATAGAATTTTTCCACTGTAGAAAATTTGTTGTATCACGTATTATGCTGTTGTGTTCATCTAATAGTTGCTTGCTAATTATTCCAATTTCACTTTTTGCAGGGTCTATTAATCGACAGTTCACATTGTTTGAAAAATTTTCTTTGTGATCTTTCAAGGTTATGAAGGCTTGTCGAGGTGCGTAACATTCGATTCTATTTGAAAGATTGTAAGAATTTCCGATACATTTCGCTTCATTGTTGATATCTGATTCAGTTGACTGATTTGCTTTTTTGTAAGATTTTGTTATGTTTTCTGTTAGAACTTTGCGATATTTTTCTTTCGAAATTTCATATAAATTTGTGGTTTTGTCCGCAAAGACAAACATATTCTGAGAATTTTGGATGGCGTTTTTGTCTTCTTTTAATTTGTTTTGGAAGCTATTTGAATATTTTCGGAATTCGATTTTTTGTATCATTGCATACATGTCTTGTTCAAAAGGATTCAAAAGTTCATTTGAAGGTGGCGATGAATCAGTTTTGAATCCAAAGTCTTTCATTGGAATGTTTGCTTCATTGTCTTTGTTATCAAAAAAGTATGATTTCCATCTCATTCTGCGTAATAAGCTTTCAACTTTCTGAATGAAAAGCTTAACATACTGCGTCTTCGATGGTATTGGTATGTTCTTTGTAGAGTAACCAAGATTTTTTCCTATGAGAATCCATTTTCGTGATCCAACTTATGTAAAAATTCGAAGTCAGTAGAGTGCTCAACAAATGTAAAAACAAGAGGAGCGTTGAATTTCTTAGAAAGTGCTAACTTGATTATTCACAGTGCTCGATATACTAAGATAGAGCCTTTACAATTAGAATGCAAGTTAGATCAAAGATTTATTGCCATTACTTCAAGTTTCACGATAACAAAATGGTCATCGATCATCAGATGTCAATAAATGAATGGACAGATACATAGGTAGCTAAATCATGGTTACTTGATTAGAAAACAGCGAACTATGATGTTGGGGGTCTGAAACTAGACAACAGATATTTTCTGCGGTGTCTACACTTAGATATCATTTCACTTTTTTTATTTATAAGAATGTCTGACTTTGATGTTATGATGTAGAATTTTTCTGTTAAGCACAGATTGCAGAAATGACTGCCACAAAAATACGGTTTGGTCTGTTGTACGATACTCCATTTAATGCTGTATGGTGATCTTTGATTTTTGAGGGACCAGATGTACGTTGACAATGAGGTTTCGTTCTTATACCGGACGTTGTTGAATGACTTTTTGTGGTTGTTATACCTTGCTTTGAATTCACCTTCACACATACCATAATATACCTTTGAGTCACTTGAACCAGATGAAACTGTTGCTTTATAAACCAAACATTTTGACAAGCAACTACCTGAAAGTGGACATTCGTTTTTATTTCTGCAGTTGCATGTTGATTTTTCAGTATCTTGATTTTCACTTGTTTTTGTTGTTTTGTTAAGAATTTTCGTGTTATGACTTTTGATGATATTTTCCATGTTGGTTACACAACTGTAGCTCAGCTTCATGTTATTTCTATTGAATAGGCTGTGATATTTGTGGTGAGGAGGGAAATGCTTTTTCGTAAGTAATAGAAACTGTTTACCAACATTGGTTTTCACATTAGCACTGAAAGGGGGGTTAAAGCATATTATATTTCTGTGACGTTTTGGTTTTTGTGCATTTGTTGGCTTGTAAGATAAATCATGTCGATGTTTACTTTCTTTCAATGCTGTTTCGTATATTGGTTTTGCTCTATTGAATACATCTTCGTTGCAAGATAACCTTGACACTCGATCTTCTATCATTCTTGGGATTTGTTTAAGTATCATAGGAGGATGGTTTGATTGATTGTGAACATACAGAGGAATGCTGTTTGACTTGATATATGGTCGATAGGTATTATTTTCCAAATTGAAGTATACATCTAGAAAATCAGTTGCTTTTATGTTGCATTCAACTGTGACTTTCAATTTAAAGCTTTGAAAAATTCTGATTAAATCTTTTCTGCAGCGATCACTTTGAGGGCCAGTGCTGTTTGGGATAATACACAATCCATCGTCTCTGTACAATCCAATGTTTTCTCGTCCAAATCGGTTCGTGAGTTCATGCAGAATAAAGAGGCCGACCAGTTCACATACCTCAGCACCATCGTAACTTCCCATGGTAACATCAAAAAGATTATCATTGGCTTTTTTTACCCATGTAGTGTTTTGGTCAAACAACAAGGACTTTCTTGCATGCATTATTACATTCACATCTTTTTCAGGGATGTTCGTCAAATGTTTTTGCAAAATTTATGCTTTTCGTCAAGAGTTCTTGTGTAATTGATGGATAGAAGTCCACTATATCGAATTTCAGAAATGTTGAAGAAGTCTTATCTGGAATATTTTTGAACCAATGTATCACATCCATAGAATTTTTCCACTGTAGAAAATTTGTTGTATCACGTATTATGCTGTTGTGTTCATCTAATAGTTGCTTGCTAATTATTCCAATTTCACTTTTGCAGGGTCTATTAATCGACAGTTCACATTGTTTGAAAAATTTTCTTTGTGATCTTTCAAGGTTATGAAGGCTTGTCGAGGTGCGTAACATTCGATTCTATTTGAAAGATTGTAAGAATTTCCGATACATTTCGCTTCATTGTTGATATCTGATTCAGTTGACTGATTTGCTTTTTTGTAAGATTTTGTTATGTTTTCTGTTAGAACTTTGCGATATTTTTCTTTCGAAATTTCATATAAATTTGTGGTTTTGTCCGCAAAGACAAACATATTCTGAGAATTTTGGATGGCGTTTTTGTCTTCTTTTAATTTGTTTTGGAAGCTATTTGAATATTTTCGGAATTCGATTTTTTGTATCATTGCATACATGTCTTGTTCAAAAGGATTCAAAAGTTCATTTGAAGGTGGCGATGAATCAGTTTTGAATCCAAAGTCTTTCATTGGAATGTTTGCTTCATTGTCTTTGTTATCAAAAAAGTATGATTTCCATCTCATTCTGCGTAATAAGCTTTCAACTTTCTGAATGAAAAGCTTAACATACTGCGTCTTCGATGGTATTGGTATGTTCTTTGTAGAGTAACCAAGATTTTTCCTATGAGAATCCATTTTCGTGATCCAACTTATGTAAAAATTCGAAGTCAGTAGAGTGCTCAACAAATGTAAAAACAAGAGGAGCGTTGAATTTCTTAGAAAGTGCTAACTTGATTATTCACAGTGCTCGATATACTAAGATAGAGCCTTTACAATTAGAATGCAAGTTAGATCAAAGATTTATTGCCATTACTTCAAGTTTCACGATAACAAAATGGTCATCGATCATCAGATGTCAATAAATGAATGGACAGATACATAGGTAGCTAAATCATGGTTACTTGATTAGAAAACAGCGAACTATGATGTTGGGGGTCTGAAACTAGACAACAGATATTTTCTGCGGTGTCTACACTTAGATATCATTTCACTTTTTTTATTTATAAGAATGTCTGACTTTGATGTTATGATGTAGAATTTTTCTGTTAAGCACAGATTGCAGAAATGACTGCCACAAAAATACGGTTTGGTCTGTTGTACGATACTCCATTTAATGCTGTATGGTGATCTTTGATTTTTGAGGGACCAGGTGTACGTTGACAATGAGGTTTCGTTCTTATACCGGACGTTGTTGAATGACTTTTTGTGGTTGTTATACCTTGCTTTGAATTCACCTTCACACATACCATAATATACCTTTGAGTCACTTGAACCAGATGAAACTGTTGCTTTATAAACCAAACATTTTGACAAGCAACTACCTGAAAGTGGACATTCGTTTTTATTTCTGCAGTTGCATGTTGATTTTTCAGTATCTTGATTTTCACTTGTTTTTGTTGTTTTGTTAAGAATTTTCGTGTTATGACTTTTGATGATATTTTCCATGTTGGTTACACAACTGTAGCTCAGCTTCATGTTATTTCTATTGAATAGGCTGTGATATTTGTGGTGAGGAGGGAAATGCTTTTTCGTAAGTAATTGAAACTGTTTACCAACATTGGTTTTCACATTAGCACTGAAAGGGGGGTTAAAGCATATTATATTTCTGTGACGTTTTGGTTTTTGTGCATTTGTTGGCTTGTAAGATAAATCATGTCGATGTTTACTTTCTTTCAATGCTGTTTCGTATATTGGTTTTGCTCTATTGAATACATCTTCGTTGCAAGATAACCTTGACACTCGATCTTCTATCATTCTTGGGATTTGTTTAAGTATCATAGGAGGATGGTTTGATTGATTGTGAACATACAGAGGAATGCTGTTTGACTTGATATATGGTCGATAGGTATTATTTTCCAAATTGAAGTATACATCTAGAAAATCAGTTGCTTTTATGTTGCATTCAACTGTGACTTTCAATTTAAAGCTTTGAAAAATTCTGATTAAATCTTTTCTGCAGCGATCACTTTGAGGGCCAGTGCTGTTTGGGATAATACACAATCCATCGTCTCTGTACAATCCAATGTTTTCTCGTCCAAATCGGTTCGTGAGTTCATGCAGAATAAAGAGGCCGACCAGTTCACATACCTCAGCACCATCGTAACTTCCCATGGTAACATCAAAAAGATTATCATTGGCTTTTTTTACCCATGTAGTGTTTTGGTCAAACAACAAGGACTTTCTTGCATGCATTATTACATTCACATCTTTTTCAGGGATGTTCGTCAAATGTTTTTGCAAAATTTATGCTTTTCGTCAAGAGTTCTTGTGTAATTGATGGATAGAAGTCCACTATATCGAATTTCAGAAATGTTGAAGAAGTCTTATCTGGAATATTTTTGAACCAATGTATCACATCCATAGAATTTTTCCACTGTAGAAAATTTGTTGTATCACGTATTATGCTGTTGTGTTCATCTAATAGTTGCTTGCTAATTATTCCAATTTCACTTTTTGCAGGGTCTATTAATCGACAGTTCACATTGTTTGAAAAATTTTCTTTGTGATCTTTCAAGGTTATGAAGGCTTGTCGAGGTGCGTAACATTCGATTCTATTTGAAAGATTGTAAGAATTTCCGATACATTTCGCTTCATTGTTGATATCTGATTCAGTTGACTGATTTGCTTTTTTGTAAGATTTTGTTATGTTTTCTGTTAGAACTTTGCGATATTTTTCTTTCGAAATTTCATATAAATTTGTGGTTTTGTCCGCAAAGACAAACATATTCTGAGAATTTTGGATGGCGTTTTTGTCTTCTTTTAATTTGTTTTGGAAGCTATTTGAATATTTTCGGAATTCGATTTTTTGTATCATTGCATACATGTCTTGTTCAAAAGGATTCAAAAGTTCATTTGAAGGTGGCGATGAATCAGTTTTGAATCCAAAGTCTTTCATTGGAATGTTTGCTTCATTGTCTTTGTTATCAAAAAAGTATGATTTCCATCTCATTCTGCGTAATAAGCTTTCAACTTTCTGAATGAAAAGCTTAACATACTGCGTCTTCGATGGTATTGGTATGTTCTTTGTAGAGTAACCAAGATTTTTCCTATGAGAATCCATTTTCGTGATCCAACTTATGTAAAAATTCGAAGTCAGTAGAGTGCTCAACAAATGTAAAAACAAGAGGAGCGTTGAATTTCTTAGAAAGTGCTAACTTGATTATTCACAGTGCTCGATATACTAAGATAGAGCCTTTACAATTAGAATGCAAGTTAGATCAAAGATTTATTGCCATTACTTCAAGTTTCACGATAACAAAATGGTCATCGATCATCAGATGTCAATAAATGAATGGACAGATACATAGGTAGCTAAATCATGGTTACTTGATTAGAAAACAGCGAACTATGATGTTGGGGGTCTGAAACTAGACAACAGATATTTTCTGCGGTGTCTACACTTAGATATCATTTCACTTTTTTTATTTATAAGAATGTCTGACTTTGATGTTATGATGTAGAATTTTTCTGTTAAGCACAGATTGCAGAAATGACTGCCACAAAAATACGGTTTGGTCTGTTGTACGATACTCCATTTAATGCTGTATGGTGATCTTTGATTTTTGAGGGACCAGATGTACGTTGACAATGAGGTTTCGTTCTTATACCGGACGTTGTTGAATGACTTTTTGTGGTTGTTATACCTTGCTTTGAATTCACCTTCACACATACCATAATATACCTTTGAGTCACTTGAACCAGATGAAACTGTTGCTTTATAAACCAAACATTTTGACAAGCAACTACCTGAAAGTGGACATTCGTTTTTATTTCTGCAGTTGCATGTTGATTTTTCAGTATCTTGATTTTCACTTGTTTTTGTTGTTTTGTTAAGAATTTTCGTGTTATGACTTTTGATGATATTTTCCATGTTGGTTACACAACTGTAGCTCAGCTTCATGTTATTTCTATTGAATAGGCTGTGATATTTGTGGTGAGGAGGGAAATGCTTTTTCGTAAGTAATTGAAACTGTTTACCAACATTGGTTTTCACATTAGCACTGAAAGGGGGGTTAAAGCATATTATATTTCTGTGACGTTTTGGTTTTTGTGCATTTGTTGGCTTGTAAGATAAATCATGTCGATGTTTACTTTCTTTCAATGCTGTTTCGTATATTGGTTTTGCTCTATTGAATACATCTTCGTTGCAAGATAACCTTGACACTCGATCTTCTATCATTCTTGGGATTTGTTTAAGTATCATAGGAGGATGGTTTGATTGATTGTGAACATACAGAGGAATGCTGTTTGACTTGATATATGGTCGATAGGTATTATTTTCCAAATTGAAGTATACATCTAGAAAATCAGTTGCTTTTATGTTGCATTCAACTGTGACTTTCAATTTAAAGCTTTGAAAAATTCTGATTAAATCTTTTCTGCAGCGATCACTTTGAGGGCCAGTGCTGTTTGGGATAATACACAATCCATCGTCTCTGTACAATCCAATGTTTTCTCGTCCAAATCGGTTCGTGAGTTCATGCAGAATAAAGAGGCCGACCAGTTCACATACCTCAGCACCATCGTAACTTCCCATGGTAACATCAAAAAGATTATCATTGGCTTTTTTTACCCATGTAGTGTTTTGGTCAAACAACAAGGACTTTCTTGCATGCATTATTACATTCACATCTTTTTCAGGGATGTTCGTCAAATGTTTTTGCAAAATTTATGCTTTTCGTCAAGAGTTCTTGTGTAATTGATGGATAGAAGTCCACTATATCGAATTTCAGAAATGTTGAAGAAGTCTTATCTGGAATATTTTTGAACCAATGTATCACATCCATAGAATTTTTCCACTGTAGAAAATTTGTTGTATCACGTATTATGCTGTTGTGTTCATCTAATAGTTGCTTGCTAATTATTCCAATTTCACTTTTTGCAGGGTCTATTAATCGACAGTTCACATTGTTTGAAAAATTTTCTTTGTGATCTTTCAAGGTTATGAAGGCTTGTCGAGGTGCGTAACATTCGATTCTATTTGAAAGATTGTAAGAATTTCCGATACATTTCGCTTCATTGTTGATATCTGATTCAGTTGACTGATTTGCTTTTTTGTAAGATTTTGTTATGTTTTCTGTTAGAACTTTGCGATATTTTTCTTTCGAAATTTCATATAAATTTGTGGTTTTGTCCGCAAAGACAAACATATTCTGAGAATTTTGGATGGCGTTTTTGTCTTCTTTTAATTTGTTTTGGAAGCTATTTGAATATTTTCGGAATTCGATTTTTTGTATCATTGCATACATGTCTTGTTCAAAAGGATTCAAAAGTTCATTTGAAGGTGGCGATGAATCAGTTTTGAATCCAAAGTCTTTCATTGGAATGTTTGCTTCATTGTCTTTGTTATCAAAAAAGTATGATTTCCATCTCATTCTGCGTAATAAGCTTTCAACTTTCTGAATGAAAAGCTTAACATACTGCGTCTTCGATGGTATTGGTATGTTCTTTGTAGAGTAACCAAGATTTTTCCTATGAGAATCCATTTTCGTGATCCAACTTATGTAAAAATTCGAAGTCAGTAGAGTGCTCAACAAATGTAAAAACAAGAGGAGCGTTGAATTTCTTAGAAAGTGCTAACTTGATTATTCACAGTGCTCGATATACTAAGATAGAGCCTTTACAATTAGAATGCAAGTTAGATCAAAGATTTATTGCCATTACTTCAAGTTTCACGATAACAAAATGGTCATCGATCATCAGATGTCAATAAATGAATGGACAGATACATAGGTAGCTAAATCATGGTTACTTGATTAGAAAACAGCGAACTATGATGTTGGGGGTCTGAAACTAGACAACAGATATTTTCTGCGGTGTCTACACTTAGATATCATTTCACTTTTTTTATTTATAAGAATGTCTGACTTTGATGTTATGATGTAGAATTTTTCTGTTAAGCACAGATTGCAGAAATGACTGCCACAAAAATACGGTTTGGTCTGTTGTACGATACTCCATTTAATGCTGTATGGTGATCTTTGATTTTTGAGGGACCAGATGTACGTTGACAATGAGGTTTCGTTCTTATACCGGACGTTGTTGAATGACTTTTTGTGGTTGTTATACCTTGCTTTGAATTCACCTTCACACATACCATAATATACCTTTGAGTCACTTGAACCAGATGAAACTGTTGCTTTATAAACCAAACATTTTGACAAGCAACTACCTGAAAGTGGACATTCGTTTTTATTTCTGCAGTTGCATGTTGATTTTTCAGTATCTTGATTTTCACTTGTTTTTGTTGTTTTGTTAAGAATTTTCGTGTTATGACTTTTGATGATATTTTCCATGTTGGTTACACAACTGTAGCTCAGCTTCATGTTATTTCTATTGAATAGGCTGTGATATTTGTGGTGAGGAGGGAAATGCTTTTTCGTAAGTAATTGAAACTGTTTACCAACATTGGTTTTCACATTAGCACTGAAAGGGGGGTTAAAGCATATTATATTTCTGTGACGTTTTGGTTTTTGTGCATTTGTTGGCTTGTAAGATAAATCATGTCGATGTTTACTTTCTTTCAATGCTGTTTCGTATATTGGTTTTGCTCTATTGAATACATCTTCGTTGCAAGATAACCTTGACACTCGATCTTCTATCATTCTTGGGATTTGTTTAAGTATCATAGGAGGATGGTTTGATTGATTGTGAACATACAGAGGAATGCTGTTTGACTTGATATATGGTCGATAGGTATTATTTTCCAAATTGAAGTATACATCTAGAAAATCAGTTGCTTTTATGTTGCATTCAACTGTGACTTTCAATTTAAAGCTTTGAAAAATTCTGATTAAATCTTTTCTGCAGCGATCACTTTGAGGGCCAGTGCTGTTTGGGATAATACACAATCCATCGTCTCTGTACAATCCAATGTTTTCTCGTCCAAATCGGTTCGTGAGTTCATGCAGAATAAAGAGGCCGACCAGTTCACATACCTCAGCACCATCGTAACTTCCCATGGTAACATCAAAAAGATTATCATTGGCTTTTTTTACCCATGTAGTGTTTTGGTCAAACAACAAGGACTTTCTTGCATGCATTATTACATTCACATCTTTTTCAGGGATGTTCGTCAAATGTTTTTGCAAAATTTATGCTTTTCGTCAAGAGTTCTTGTGTAATTGATGGATAGAAGTCCACTATATCGAATTTCAGAAATGTTGAAGAAGTCTTATCTGGAATATTTTTGAACCAATGTATCACATCCATAGAATTTTTCCACTGTAGAAAATTTGTTGTATCACGTATTATGCTGTTGTGTTCATCTAATAGTTGCTTGCTAATTATTCCAATTTCACTTTTTGCAGGGTCTATTAATCGACAGTTCACATTGTTTGAAAATTTTTTTTGTGATCTTTCAAGGTTATGAAGGCTTGTCGAGGTGCGTAACATTCGATTCTATTTGAAAGATTGTAAGAATTTCCGATACATTTCGCTTCATTGTTGATATCTGATTCAGTTGACTGATTTGCTTTTTTGTAAGATTTTGTTATGTTTTCTGTTAGAACTTTGCGATATTTTTCTTTCGAAATTTCATATAAATTTGTGGTTTTGTCCGCAAAGACAAACATATTCTGAGAATTTTGGATGGCGTTTTTGTCTTCTTTTAATTTGTTTTGGAAGCTATTTGAATATTTTCGGAATTCGATTTTTTGTATCATTGCATACATGTCTTGTTCAAAAGGATTCAAAAGTTCATTTGAAGGTGGCGATGAATCAGTTTTGAATCCAAAGTCTTTCATTGGAATGTTTGCTTCATTGTCTTTGTTATCAAAAAAGTATGATTTCCATCTCATTCTGCGTAATAAGCTTTCAACTTTCTGAATGAAAAGCTTAACATACTGCGTCTTCGATGGTATTGGTATGTTCTTTGTAGAGTAACCAAGATTTTTCCTATGAGAATCCATTTTCGTGATCCAACTTATGTAAAAATTCGAAGTCAGTAGAGTGCTCAACAAATGTAAAAACAAGAGGAGCGTTGAATTTCTTAGAAAGTGCTAACTTGATTATTCACAGTGCTCGATATACTAAGATAGAGCCTTTACAATTAGAATGCAAGTTAGATCAAAGATTTATTGCCATTACTTCAAGTTTCACGATAACAAAATGGTCATCGATCATCAGATGTCAATAAATGAATGGACAGATACATAGGTAGCTAAATCATGGTTACTTGATTAGAAAACAGCGAACTATGATGTTGGGGGTCTGAAACTAGACAACAGATATTTTCTGCGGTGTCTACACTTAGATATCATTTCACTTTTTTTATTTATAAGAATGTCTGACTTTGATGTTATGATGTAGAATTTTTCTGTTAAGCACAGATTGCAGAAATGACTGCCACAAAAATACGGTTTGGTCTGTTGTACGATACTCCATTTAATGCTGTATGGTGATCTTTGATTTTTGAGGGACCAGATGTACGTTGACAATGAGGTTTCGTTCTTATACCGGACGTTGTTGAATGACTTTTTGTGGTTGTTATACCTTGCTTTGAATTCACCTTCACACATACCATAATATACCTTTGAGTCACTTGAACCAGATGAAACTGTTGCTTTATAAACCAAACATTTTGACAAGCAACTACCTGAAAGTGGACATTCGTTTTTATTTCTGCAGTTGCATGTTGATTTTTCAGTATCTTGATTTTCACTTGTTTTTGTTGTTTTGTTAAGAATTTTCGTGTTATGACTTTTGATGATATTTTCCATGTTGGTTACACAACTGTAGCTCAGCTTCATGTTATTTCTATTGAATAGGCTGTGATATTTGTGGTGAGGAGGGAAATGCTTTTTCGTAAGTAATAGAAACTGTTTACCAACATTGGTTTTCACATTAGCACTGAAAGGGGGGTTAAAGCATATTATATTTCTGTGACGTTTTGGTTTTTGTGCATTTGTTGGCTTGTAAGATAAATCATGTCGATGTTTACTTTCTTTCAATGCTGTTTCGTATATTGGTTTTGCTCTATTGAATACATCTTCGTTGCAAGATAACCTTGACACTCGATCTTCTATCATTCTTGGGATTTGTTTAAGTATCATAGGAGGATGGTTTGATTGATTGTGAACATACAGAGGAATGCTGTTTGACTTGATATATGGTCGATAGGTATTATTTTCCAAATTGAAGTATACATCTAGAAAATCAGTTGCTTTTATGTTGCATTCAACTGTGACTTTCAATTTAAAGCTTTGAAAAATTCTGATTAAATCTTTTCTGCAGCGATCACTTTGAGGGCCAGTGCTGTTTGGGATAATACACAATCCATCGTCTCTGTACAATCCAATGTTTTCTCGTCCAAATCGGTTCGTGAGTTCATGCAGAATAAAGAGGCCGACCAGTTCACATACCTCAGCACCATCGTAACTTCCCATGGTAACATCAAAAAGATTATCATTGGCTTTTTTTACCCATGTAGTGTTTTGGTCAAACAACAAGGACTTTCTTGCATGCATTATTACATTCACATCTTTTTCAGGGATGTTCGTCAAATGTTTTTGCAAAATTTATGCTTTTCGTCAAGAGTTCTTGTGTAATTGATGGATAGAAGTCCACTATATCGAATTTCAGAAATGTTGAAGAAGTCTTATCTGGAATATTTTTGAACCAATGTATCACATCCATAGAATTTTTTCCACTGTAGAAAATTTGTTGTATCACGTATTATGCTGTTGTGTTCATCTAATAGTTGCTTGCTAATTATTCCAATTTCACTTTTTGCAGGGTCTATTAATCGACAGTTCACATTGTTTGAAAAATTTTCTTTGTGATCTTTCAAGGTTATGAAGGCTTGTCGAGGTGCGTAACATTCGATTCTATTTGAAAGATTGTAAGAATTTCCGATACATTTCGCTTCATTGTTGATATCTGATTCAGTTGACTGATTTGCTTTTTTGTAAGATTTTGTTATGTTTTCTGTTAGAACTTTGCGATATTTTTCTTTCGAAATTTCATATAAATTTGTGGTTTTGTCCGCAAAGACAAACATATTCTGAGAATTTTGGATGGCGTTTTTGTCTTCTTTTAATTTGTTTTGGAAGCTATTTGAATATTTTCGGAATTCGATTTTTTGTATCATTGCATACATGTCTTGTTCAAAAGGATTCAAAAGTTCATTTGAAGGTAGCGATGAATCAGTTTTGAATCCAAAGTCTTTCATTGGAATGTTTGCTTCATTGTCTTTGTTATCAAAAAAGTATGATTTCCATCTCATTCTGCGTAATAAGCTTTCAACTTTCTGAATGAAAAGCTTAACATACTGCGTCTTCGATGGTATTGGTATGTTCTTTGTAGAGTAACCAAGATTTTTCCTATGAGAATCCATTTTCGTGATCCAACTTATGTAAAAATTCGAAGTCAGTAGAGTGCTCAACAAATGTAAAAACAAGAGGAGCGTTGAATTTCTTAGAAAGTGCTAACTTGATTATTCACAGTGCTCGATATACTAAGATAGAGCCTTTACAATTAGAATGCAAGTTAGATCAAAGATTTATTGCCATTACTTCAAGTTTCACGATAACAAAATGGTCATCGATCATCAGATGTCAATAAATGAATGGACAGATACATAGGTAGCTAAATCATGGTTACTTGATTAGAAAACAGCGAACTATGATGTTGGGGGTCTGAAACTAGACAACAGATATTTTCTGCGGTGTCTACACTTAGATATCATTTCACTTTTTTTATTTATAAGAATGTCTGACTTTGATGTTATGATGTAGAATTTTTCTGTTAAGCACAGATTGCAGAAATGACTGCCACAAAAATACGGTTTGGTCTGTTGTACGATACTCCATTTAATGCTGTATGGTGATCTTTGATTTTTGAGGGACCAGATGTACGTTGACAATGAGGTTTCGTTCTTATACCGGACGTTGTTGAATGACTTTTTGTGGTTGTTATACCTTGCTTTGAATTCACCTTCACACATACCATAATATACCTTTGAGTCACTTGAACCAGATGAAACTGTTGCTTTATAAACCAAACATTTTGACAAGCAACTACCTGAAAGTGGACATTCGTTTTTATTTCTGCAGTTGCATGTTGATTTTTCAGTATCTTGATTTTCACTTGTTTTTGTTGTTTTGTTAAGAATTTTCGTGTTATGACTTTTGATGATATTTTCCATGTTGGTTACACAACTGTAGCTCAGCTTCATGTTATTTCTATTGAATAGGCTGTGATATTTGTGGTGAGGAGGGAAATGCTTTTTCGTAAGTAATAGAAACTGTTTACCAACATTGGTTTTCACATTAGCACTGAAAGGGGGGTTAAAGCATATTATATTTCTGTGACGTTTTGGTTTTTGTGCATTTGTTGGCTTGTAAGATAAATCATGTCGATGTTTACTTTCTTTCAATGCTGTTTCGTATATTGGTTTTGCTCTATTGAATACATCTTCGTTGCAAGATAACCTTGACACTCGATCTTCTATCATTCTTGGGATTTGTTTAAGTATCATAGGAGGATGGTTTGATTGATTGTGAACATACAGAGGAATGCTGTTTGACTTGATATATGGTCGATAGGTATTATTTTCCAAATTGAAGTATACATCTAGAAAATCAGTTGCTTTTATGTTGCATTCAACTGTGACTTTCAATTTAAAGCTTTGAAAAATTCTGATTAAATCTTTTCTGCAGCGATCACTTTGAGGGCCAGTGCTGTTTGGGATAATACACAATCCATCGTCTCTGTACAATCCAATGTTTTCTCGTCCAAATCGGTTCGTGAGTTCATGCAGAATAAAGAGGCCGACCAGTTCACATACCTCAGCACCATCGTAACTTCCCATGGTAACATCAAAAAGATTATCATTGGCTTTTTTTACCCATGTAGTGTTTTGGTCAAACAACAAGGACTTTCTTGCATGCATTATTACATTCACATCTTTTTCAGGGATGTTCGTCAAATGTTTTTGCAAAATTTATGCTTTTCGTCAAGAGTTCTTGTGTAATTGATGGATAGAAGTCCACTATATCGAATTTCAGAAATGTTGAAGAAGTCTTATCTGGAATATTTTTGAACCAATGTATCACATCCATAGAATTTTTCCACTGTAGAAAATTTGTTGTATCACGTATTATGCTGTTGTGTTCATCTAATAGTTGCTTGCTAATTATTCCAATTTCACTTTTTGCAGGGTTTATTAATCGACAGTTCACATTGTTTGAAAAATTTTCTTTGTGATCTTTCAAGGTTATGAAGGCTTGTCGAGGTGCGTAACATTCGATTCTATTTGAAAGATTGTAAGAATTTCCGATACATTTCGCTTCATTGTTGATATCTGATTCAGTTGACTGATTTGCTTTTTTGTAAGATTTTATTATGTTTTCTGTTAGAACTTTGCGATATTTTTCTTTCGAAATTTCATATAAATTTGTGGTTTTGTCCGCAAAGACAAACATATTCTGAGAATTTTGGATGGCGTTTTTGTCTTCTTTTAATTTGTTTTGGAAGCTATTTGAATATTTTCGGAATTCGATTTTTTGTATCATTGCATACATGTCTTGTTCAAAAGGATTCAAAAGTTCATTTGAAGGTAGCGATGAATCAGTTTTGAATCCAAAGTCTTTCATTGGAATGTTTGCTTCATTGTCTTTGTTATCAAAAAAGTATGATTTCCATCTCATTCTGCGTAATAAGCTTTCAACTTTCTGAATGAAAAGCTTAACATACTGCGTCTTCGATGGTATTGGTATGTTCTTTGTATATACAGATAGATTACACGTATATACAGATAGCTAGCTAGAGTCGAGGGCAGAATCAGTACTTTCGGCCTGCGTTTTAGACAAAGCTGTTCTCCTACGCCAGAGACGCTTACATTGGCTCGGACACGTAAGAAGACCAACGGACAATATCTTCGGTGAAGTATACGATCCAAAAAGACATGGTATGCCTGTGTCGAAGAGGACCTGTAACATCTGAAGTTCAAGGAAGACACTGCTCTGGATCGAACGGAGTGGAAGAGAGTCATCGCGAAAAGAGAAAAAGTTAAGTAAGTAAGCTTTCGACCATAGTCACAAATTTCCTTCCTTCACATTTCAAATACCCGATCCCTTTTCCACAAAATCGATTACTTGAAAATATTCGTTGAGGAAAAGAAACCAACAATTATTTGTCTGACAGACACATCGCTGGATATTAAATTATCACTAATTTCCATGAATGACTACTCCTGTATTCGCTCCGATCGCCTTAATAGAAAAGGCGGTGGGACTGTTATCTATTCAAGCGATGAATCAATTAGCGACCCGGCAAGAAAAATTTTAGATCTACTGCGGCCCCGATTTTTTCTGTTCATCACCTAATTAATAATAATAATACACACTCTCACATAATGGGGCTCTGGGTTGCTCCCGTCAGGTGCGCGGAGTTCATCCGCCTCTGGGAACGGGCGATTTAACCCTCCACCGCGATGAGCCTCTATCCATATTTAACACTTACGAGTCTTTGCTTCTTTGTAAGCCTTCCACTAGAACTTTGTGAATATTCGGCATCAGTAACGACAATATGTTGAGGCGGCAGACATAATGTGCAAATCCAGTCACTGAAATATAAACATCAAATCTATCAAACATTATACAATCAACTACGTATGTACAAGTAAATTACAGTCTTGCCACTCTCGAAAATGGAAAAAAATATCTCCGATATGAAATACACTGAAAACAGACCCAGAAATCTTGTAGAATGCATTTAAGCCACTGTATGCATGCGCGTACCCCAGCATACATTCTGGATAATCAAGCATAAAAATTTGCCCCGATTACAGGATGCAAAATTTACCGATGAGTCCCATATAAATCAATGCATGAGCGCCCTACCCGACTTCTAGTCTCTAGCTCTGCGGAGACTCAACTGAAGAGGCCCCTCTTCTGGGCGGGGGAGGACGCCACTTATTTTCTGAAATACTATGAAACGGATAGATAGTTGGCGTGAGCAAGGCCTGAAAGGTTTTGCGGTTGCGCACGAGATTTGACAATAACTTAGAAATACTAGACAAGGTTGCTTCTGAGAATCAGTGTTGTTAGAATAACTGTTGGAATGAACAGGATCATGGCGCCCTGACGAGGGTGGAGTAGGCAGTCGCGAAAGAATAGGAGGTACGGGATCCAAGTCGTTGTCAGGGTCAGGTTTACTGTCTGTTAGAGGATCGGGATGCAGTCCGCCGCTGTTCCAGAGAATCTGGGGGCCCAGCTGCACTTATCCTGCCGTCGGTCTGGTTGATCCTCCTATTGTTCGGGTTCCGTGTCGGCCTCAGAGCTTGTCTCGAAGATACTGATGCCTTGCTGAAAGCAGTTGAAGGGGTCCGACTCCAAGCTGGCTTATCTCTCAGCCTCGAGCCGGATATCAGGGTCGATAAGGCCTCCTTCCTCGGGATCCACCTATTCTAGGACGAGTTCTTCTAGAGTATCAATAGGCGCAAGCGCCCCGTCCGAGCGCCTGTGTATTGTTACCTGTGTAGAATCAAAGCTCTGACGGCGCACAAGGCAAGCGCAAGGCATTTGCGGTCTTGATATTCTGAAGGTCACTGATAAACGTCCGCTCTTTCCACCAAATTTTGGTACCGATTATTGATGATTATCATACTGGTGGCACATGCTCCGTCGTCTAGGCGATCCACCTTAGGTTCGAGTCGCCTAAGCAGTACCGTGAGCCGCTGAATTGTCTCTCCGTTCCTTGTGGCCCAAGCTCAGGAGGAGTCGACCGGTCCATTAAGGAAACTGCATGACGCTTCGACATTCCGAGGCCAAGTCGCAGCATTCTCTCACCTTTTTTATCAAATTCAGTTACAAGGAAATGTTTGACAATTTGAGAAAGTCAGTAACAGGATATATTGACAAGAGCTTAACTGACAAAACGAGGTGCCAAAAGCACGGAGTAAAAAAGACATGCACACATACCCATATTTTCAAGATAGTCAGGAATTTCGTCCTAACTTTTTTTGGGCCAATTTATTTCACTCTATCCCACTCTTGTGTCCACTTGTTTTTCAGTTTTATCCCCTTTTGCGTCCTTTTCTTCCAGAAGATGCTGGGTTAGACGTTTGCTGCTTGAGCATGGACTTCCATTTCGGTTGATCACGGGCGTCCGTATCCTGGGCTCCAACACGCTTGAGGTCATCTTTTTTATTGAGGCTGATTTATTTGAGGAAAATATTGGCGGGTCACCTTAATTTTTCATTTTTTTATTTGTGCAATTTTTCCGGTAGCATTTATACTTTGCAATGCAATTGCCGTTAATCATTACTTCAATTTCATTCACAAATTATTTGTAAATGATTTAAGTTTAGGAGAATATAGTTTCGAGTGAAGAGTCAACAGAATGCAAGTTTGCATAATCAGTTGTGCGCTATCCTTACATAATTATACATGTCCATTATCCAAGTTGTTTTCATAAGAAAAGAATTTCCTGTACGATGAAATTTTTCAAAATTCGCATGCAACATAAATAGTCGTGCAATAGTACTATGATCTGCGCATGTACATGCACAATGTGCACATTCAATGAAAAACACATTACCGGTTTATAAAATACTACATCACATAAATAGGCCTACTGTATATATACATACGGAGATTGTAACTATGAGTCAACGTGAAGCTGCGGTCAGTGTGATTGATGTCTGAGATAAGCCCCTTTCGATCGAGTTTGTGAACGAAAACTAACATTAACGCGTTTAACTGATGCATGATGAGCCAGCGTCATCTTCTGGTTGTCGACATGATCGAAGAAGAGTACCCTTGTATTTTCTCTAATAGTAAACAAGAAGCAATGCACACACAGACATGGATGTAGGTGATCATGACTCGGTAGAGCATCTACAGGGTGATTCACGGAAATAGCCGAATAAAAGTTTTTCTCATTCTTTTACTAATGTATTAATTTTAGTCAAACCAACTCTTATTATTAGACGAAGAAATAGCATTCATGAATCAATAAGCTTTATTATGCACAACTCAACATGGGCTCAATGAACTCTCACGCACTTGCGGAGTCTTTTCACAAAGTTTTCTAGAAAAATTCGCAAGGTATTCCTGTCCAATTCGTTGAATGCTTCCCTGATTTTGTCCTTCGAGTCATTAATTGAATGAGGTCTCGTTTCATAAACCCTATTTTTGATTGATGATCCCCAAAGAAAAAAATCACATGGACTTAGGCCTGGACTTTTGGATGCCCACGGCACTGAGCTTGATTCGCCCCTTATCCAACCACGAGGAAAGGTTTGGTCTTACTAATTTGCATAATTAATAGAAGTAGTCCTGATGGCAATCCTGATGAAGACTGATGGCGTTTTACAATCCGTAGATGTACAAATGCAATGCTGTAGTAACCATTGGATTAAGCAGTTCTTAACAGAACTCAATGGAGTTTACTCATGGCAAGGAATTATTATGCACATGCATTGTAAAACCACATGTTATTAAATGTAAACATTACATGTTTGCTTCGTTCTTTCAATTTTTCCAATAAATCTCATTATTATGCAAAGAAGTTCTATGACAACAGTTAAAATTTAGGTTGGAAATGAAACCGATGAGCATTGAAAGATTGAGTCAATTGGACTATTCTGCACTTTATGGAACATTATGGAAGTTGCTTCAGTACATTTACTAATGCAATTTCAAAACTTGCACTCATTCCGCTACTTAATTTAACAGAATATTAGAAGAATTCCCATAATTTTTCATAAATCAATCCTTCAAAATGGATCCACGCGTATCGCACAATGCGCCATTATCAAGCACCTCTTATATTTAAACTTTTTCAAATACGTACATGTATGTGGCAGTAAATTCTTATATCCTTTTTCAGTCGAGTCGCCTGATACTACGACGTCTTGTCGCTTCTTCTGCCATTTCCGAGTGAAAATTTTTTGATCTGCAAGCACTTCATGGGACTTAAATTGTAATAGTTATCCCAATATAAAAAATGGATATTGATTGATTACTTGCTGAGATTTACTGTCTCACCTGCGTGCATGGTCATTGTACCTTTCAATTTTGTAAACTTTGATTTGATGCTAGCGGTTTTGCATAATTATGTCTGCAATTGTCTAAGGTCCGCTAGGAAAAAAAGTTTCATTTGTCCACCTTTAGTTTTCAAAGCCTCAACAACATTATTTCATAATCAGGGTTAAAATTCCACATTATTAAAAGCTATTGTCTAGCTTGAGTTACGTCTGTAACAATCATGAAAGTGTTCATTAAGTGCTACTACATTCCTTTTATGTTCACTAATCCGCTGGTGAAGTTGGCGTTTAATTTTGCCAATGTACTGGCTACTAGAATCGCCCAAGCATAACATTTTTTAAGCAATCCACGACTTAATCAGTGGAGTTTTACATAACAGAAAGGAGAAAGAAAGACACTATTTTTACTTCAATTTTCTATTTATTTCTCAGAAAGTTGATAAGCAATTACAGTATGTTTTTCGTCGAGAAAATTTGAACGCAATATTAGCAAGAAGGTCAAGAGCTCTTAGAAGTGTACTGAAACAACCTAAAACAAACCAAGATTGTCATTTAGGAAATTGCCCAATTAACAACAACAAAATCTGCCATCAAAAATTTGTGATTTATCAGCTGAACTGTGGCGTGTGGTAACTTCTACATTGGAAGCACTATCAAACCATTACATATCCGTTGCCGTGAGCATAAAACATACAGCAAGTCTTCCATGTATAACCATCTTCTGGAATGCCACGGTTACAACTTCTCCACAACCATTCTTTCCTACGATAGTGATCCGTCAAACCTTGGACTTCGTGAAGCATATTACATAAGAAAAGTGAAACCCATCATCAACAACAAAATCGAGCTCAACAATTATTCAGATTTTCTTTTTGATTAAAATTTTCCATAATGTAAAAGTCATAAAACAAAAATTGTCTATAATGTAAAATTCATAAAACACCACAATATTTTATATTATAACGCTATCAGATTTCTAATTCACACTTCATATATCTTTGACATCTCTTATCTTTATCATTTGATTCTTCCAATTGTTTTATAGCTATTTTATACTTGTATGCATGTACTGATAACTCATGCCTTTTGTATTACCAATCCATTACTAAAAAATACAATTTAATTCGGGAATTAAATTGGCAGTGCCTCCCCTTTTGCTTGACAGCATATGGAGCTATGGGTGACGAAGCCATGGAATTTGTGTCGCGCCTAGGGACCAGACTAGCAACACAGACCGGGGTGACTGTCCACGATGCGATTGCTTCTATTTGTGGGAGGATATCTGTTGCGCTGGTAAGGTGCAATGCCAAGGCCATTTTGAAAAGAACCGAGGCCTCCGTTGGTCGAAGCGAGATCTTAAGGACCGTGACTTGATGACTTCTTTTCAATTCATCTTTGACTTTGACGTGTTCTCCTCTTTTTCGAATGTAAATAGTAAGTAGTCCATATTCACTACAATGGATATCCATTACTATGTCCTATGTGTTTTCCTGTCTAGTCAGATCATCATTAAGATGCTATTGGTACTATGTAACCCAACACTACCTGTTCCATAGCCCCTTCCTCCTTTTACATTCAATCTATGTCATTAGGACATAGACTTTTGTACAGAGACGTCGATGTGAATTTTGAATTTTATACTGAAACTGTTAATTTCCTTCCTTTTCTACCTGAAGATAGTTAACGGATGTTAAGTAATAGATAATGCATAGATTTGAGGTCATTATTTGCTACAATTACCGGGAGCCGAAGGCTCGAGGTTATCGTGCCAAGTAGTGACCGAGGAAATCTATGCATTATCTGTTATAATGCATGACTTTTTTCATAGAAGTCTGCACCAGGTTAATAATTTCCAAACGGGAAAATAATTACCTGCTTCCTGGAACTTATTAACCTGTGGACATACTGTAGAAAGCCTTGCAAAATCATGCATTATCAGAAATTAATTGTAGCAAATGACGAAAATAAAATCAAGATCTTTCAATATTGTCTCTTTCCAACTCAATTCGAAATTAATCAGTGGAATTGACTTAATTTTAAGTGAGAAATACGATTTTACTTTGTTGTGCTAAAATGTTTAGCACAATTGTAGCTATGAATAACAAGATCTCACTTGGAACCAAACCATCAATTTTCATTCCTTTTGCCTACTGACCACAACCAAACTTGGAAAGCAAGTCAAAAGAAACTCTGAAATATTCTTTGAAGATTAAGTTTGACTAATTTCAACAGCATCTGAGAGAGAGACAATTACATGAGTAATTAACGGAAGGACATTATCAAATGGTCTGTATTCTACAGGTAGCTTAATGAGTCTACAAAATCGTAAATTCTTCTTTTTGTTAAATGAAAGTAAAAATCAGTCAAAGCTGTTGAGAAAACTTACTGTAATTCCCTGAGCTGGAAGCCGGTCGAGATTTTCGAACCTGGCCGGGGCCGGTTTCAATTCAAGTAGGCCGGGGCTGGGGCCGGTTTGCATCAAAGTTGCCGGACGGCCTATGTAACTAGATTATTTGATCTACTTTTGCTCTAGAAGCATCTGTTGAGTATAAAAGTACAACAAAATTTGGAGTGCGGACCAATGCTTGCCCGAAGGAAAAAAGTACTTCATAATCAGTCATAATCATAAAAATTCCACTGAAATTTTTTGATTCCAATTCCAATTCCAGAGCAGACATTTCAATTCCAATTCCAGTCGAAACAGTTCAATTCAAGTCCAATCCCATAATAAGATTCAATTCCGATAATTGCATGTCGCGTATAGTGCATTATGTTAGTGTATCTAGCGCTTGTTCGTTTCAATCTAAACCATGTGCCTTTATCCTATCCTTATTGTTCCTGTGTGCGTTCCCTGCGTCGTTCCTATGTGCATTCTCATGTTCATAGTTCATATCTCTTGTGTAAATGCATATATATAACCGGTCAGCCTACGCCATTTTCGTTGCGTAAACGAGATATTCAGTATCTCGTGAAAAAAAGAAAATTCATTAAAATTAATTAAAAAAAGAGAAGCAAAGAATCAAACGCTGAGAGAGAGAGAGAGAGAGAGATGAGATGCGAATAAATCTATTAATAAACTGACAGAAGAAATAAATTCAGTGTGCGAATAGCGTGATTGTTGATGACAGAAAAAAACGACGATGTACATTCTTCTAACGTTCTCCTCATATTTTCATCGAATTCTCTTAGTGCACCAACAGGGGCGCGGGAACGATTTTTTGGTTGGTATGGCAGATTTTTCAAATGAAATGATGGACCTTTTCGTATCAAAAACGCGAAATATGCAGAAAAAGGAAATTTTAATACTAAAAATTCCCCTAAAAAATCGGCCGCTATGAAGATACATAATGTAGGTTGAGAGTATGAGTAGGCCTATACATGTAGTAGTTAACTGATCCTACCTATAATTTACATGAAAAAGCAAGTAGCCTTTTAGTAATGTAAGCTAATTCAGCTGTAAATGAGGTTATCTTAATATGGCGTAATTCGAACTTCAAACAAATTATATAATGATGAATCGATTAGCCTAAGACAGAGGTAAGCAAAAATGGCAAGAACAAAGCGACGTAAAGCAAGGTCACGAAATCACAAATGATTCACTGAAGTGGACGCTAACACTTATGAGAGGCTAATGTGAGTACTTTATCGGTTAAGGACGTAACACACGGTGTAACATTCATTCGCCTCTCCTCTGTATCATGATTCGACGATTTAGTTCAAGCTCATGACAAGATGAAGTGGGTCACGATGAAGAGAACAATAAGAAAGAAAATAAACGGGATAGCCGAACTCGTAGACTGTGGGTCGTAGGTGTGACGTCAGTAGCAGTTGTCGAGTAGACAATCAGTATCCAATTGACAAGCAGTTCGTAGGCTGAAGGGTCGAAGAGTGAGATTGAATTTCCAATGGTTAAGGTTAACGTCATTAAATTTGTGGTTAAGTCTACAATGAAATATTTCTTAGTTTTTATTGCTAGGACCATAGAAAGGTGGCGAGAAAAAGAAGAACTCATATTACTTACTCTAGGACATATTCGCCATACTACTTACTCAAAACATTGGTATGGCAATTGCCATACTTGCCATAGCGGCTCCCGCGCCCCTGTGCACCAATTGCTTGTTCGACCGGAATTGCTCTTACTACATGGACAAGACGACAGAACCCAGAACAACGTCTCAGAATGGCGAGAGCAATTTGGGGATTGTGAAGTGATGTTAAAGCGTTCAGAACTTCCCCAGCTTTGACGATCTTCTTGGCAATAAAGGAAGAGCAGAATTCATTACTTTCAATAGGAGATCCTAGGATGTCTAGACCTGGAGTACTTGATTTCTTGATATTCGAGCTCAGCTTATCCAAGCAATTTTGACTACATGCCTCACATTTTGATAGATTAATGTTGAGGCCAGTTAATGGGGTAGAATGTTCCAGCAACTCAACCAACCTGATAATTGACGAAATAGAACCAGCGAACACACCATCGTAGAGGTACCATGCGTGAAATGCAAGTGGTATCAAAGTGGATATTTTTTGAGCGGCCGTCTTCCAGCTCTGGTATTTCCTATTGTCTTAGCACTTCATCTACCGGCCTTCTCAAGAGATAAAGTGGCTAGACTTTTTACAGAAGGCGGTTTGCTTGCAATTGACAGCAAATTTCAAGTATTTGAATAAACCCTGCATCATTGAATTATCAGTTGTAGGAGGCAGGGTTAACAGTGTGAAAACATTTCATTTTGCTACATCCAATGCATTTCACGTGCATCTCATGCATTACACATGCATTTCAATAGCGTGATCATGTATGCCCGTGTAATGCATTGTGCAGTGCTGTAACAAAATGAAATGTTTTCACATTAAAACCGTCCATCTGGTTAACCTGGCTCCTACAACCAATAACTAAATTTCAAAGATCACATTTGAAAAAATTAAACTTACTCTTTTGGTATAGTCTGCAATGCAGGCAAGTGACAACGTGCGTGATAGACATGATCACACAAATTGCAGCAAATGAGATCTCCACTGTCATAGCAAACACAACAATAGTCCATGTGAGGATCATTCGGGTTGTGATTAGGTGCCATAAGAATAGGTGGAGGAGAGCTACTAGTAACAGCTCCATGCCCAGCATCACTGTCGGTGTTTGCGACATGAATGGAACTTGGACCAACCAATGGTGGGGGGACATCCATGCCAGATTCACCAGGACCAGACAGTGAAGGAGGATCCCTCCGATTCACGATTGTGCTCGTAACCTACAAAATGTATAAAAAAAGTTGCAACGAAGTCACGACAAATCAGATACTGAGCTTTAGTATGTGAGCATTTATGGGGCATTAGTGTGAGACAAGAAGACACAGGTGCACTATGTCTAATTTATGCCCACATGAAGCTACTCCTTCAGGATAACGTCTCACATCAGGAAGTTATCCTCAGCGCTTTTACGCCAACACAAGTACGTTACTTCTTGTATCTTATCTTCTATTTACTTCAAGCTAATATATATTCTGGCTTGAATCATTCCGACTGACACTGACGAGTCCTTATAGAAAGAAATGCACCGATTGCGGCTACCCAAGGTACAGATGCTGTGATTAAATTGCTCATGTGGCTGCACACTTCTAATCTAGATCATAGACATTTAATAGAAATCTACATAAATACCATGTTAAAAATGGTAGAATGGAAACAACATCTGGAAAGGGCCGATAACTGAAATCATCACATGTTATATTTTACAGCAGTCCTGCATTCGTCAGGCGAGCATGCGCGATACTTGTTCACACAATCAAAATTGATCCAAGACCAAAACCTATTTCACAACATTCTTTGAATAACTTCAGTGTCTCAAAATCACGCTACTGATTATAACCCTAGGCCTCAGCCACAATGCGAGCTTTCCCAAGCGTTTCCGAGCAAAGCGTTTTGCAACAAATATACATGTAAGGTCATCATTACAGCAGTTGTAGAATGCCACACAGTGACTAAAGCAAAGAGTGATTAACAGCTTAAGAACATACATGTGCGTTTACTTGGGACGCTCGTGTTTGCTTTGCTTTGCTTTATATCTGACTGAGCACTTATTCATAGATTCAATGTATATTCTTTCACTGTCGCTCATTTTGTTTCCTTGGTTGATTTCAGGGAGAAATTGCAATGAAAAATGAAAAGCTAATAGATCTAGGCTGTGTTCTGCCTCCCACATTATTTCATGGAACTTACTTTTCGATTTCATTGTCCTCGAAGATTAGCAAATGCTTCTTTACTTCGAGTCTAGTATACTATGGCTAAATCAAAAATTGCCAATTTTGTGTGTAAGAGAGTATTACTATACATTATTTTTGCATAACTTAATTCTTACAATTAGAATACATACATTGACAGCTTCAGAGGACTTACATTTGCAATTTGAGGAATTGCCAGCTCACGGAGTTCATTTGAGGTTCGTCTTTCATCGGAAACCGAAGGCGGTGGAGACCTGTCAGGATCATATGGGGCTGACATAAGTCTTCCGATGTGTCTAACTGCAGCACACGGATCTCGAGTTTGCTCGAACTTAACATGCGTGCATGCATCCAACCAATGCAAGCGTGATTCCTGTCCGGATTCTGCCAGTTGTCCCATTCGTTTTTTAAGTGGACTGCTGATCTAAACGTGTTAGAATGGAAAAAGTGATAATGACCAAAGAAGCTACCAAAACGAAGCAATGATAAAAAACGGATGATGTAGCAAGGACGTGGAGTCGGAGTCCTATCATTTTGATCGGAGTCGAAGTTCTATCAAGTGATAGGACTGCAGACTCTGACCAATAACCAATTCTGAAAAATGAAACAAATAACCTTGTGTTTAACTGCCAATGTTTTCATGTAAACTCGTTCCTCGATCCAACAAAACTTCAGTCAGCAGCATGATATTACAAATTATTATAATTAAGATTACTATTATTACGATATTAAGAAGTAAAAAAATTGTCGTTTCACTCAGTGATTCAGTTTCTCTAATATTTCCAAAAAATAGATCACATGTTGATGAGGCGCTATGGCCACTAATACAAAGATGGCCCTCCGCCTGTGCTTAACGGTGCCCACTGAAATATCGTCGTTCTACTCGTTCATGATGGGCATAATAGTCCAGGTGAATTAGTTCAAAACCAGGCCGAATGTGGAAGTAAATGCAGAAGCATGACTTTTTCTAGGGCAGAATTTTATGGAAAATCCAAATTTCAAGGGCACTCATTCCGAAAATGTCCGCATAACCCGTGAGACTACTTTTTCTCAAAAATACCGCCTCCACTACTGATGAAGAATGTACAATATACGCGTACTTACTCATTTCAAACAAATGGACATAATCTGAATCTGAATTTCAGAAGCCCCACTCCGAAATGGACCGGATAACCTGTGAAATCCATTTTTCTTCAATAGCACTTCTAATAAAAATGAAATATCCATACCTACTCACTGAAGTGCTTCCTTTGTCTAAAATATGTCATCCTAGTTAAAAATGAATGATATCGGGTAAGCGCTCGTGTTCTTCACACGACTTCAATTTGTGACGATTCGCATCAAGCAGTAGCAAATACTGCCAAATATTGTTTAATTGGGGAACCCGCTTTGTTGGGGCGACAAATGATTTGCAAAAAAATAATTATATCAATGTTTCCCAATCACTTTGCCAATTCACCCATTTTCAAATTGTCAACTATTCAAACTCCCTTCCAACCAACTAAAAAGCAACACAGAGTGGTAGAAACATTAGTTATTCCAAACTTATATACTTACGTGTATATGTTCACTTGAAATCATTTTCAAGTTACTGTTTGGGAAGAGTCAATATAAATATTGATGTTAATTGTAAATTTATGGCTTAGCAATTAATTTCGATCTTTATTGGAAGATCATAGGAGTCATAGGATCATATCGTCAGGCATAGGAGAACATGCACAAAATTCAGAATTAGAAGCACCACAAGAACAACCACATTAGATGCTGAGAACAATCCATAAATTTCACCTCATCAATGTACAAACATCTTCAAAGTTGTCAAACAACGCTTTCAACAACAATTCTAACCCATGATTCAGATGAAGCTAACCTACGTTTACGAGAAGCCTTACTCATCAACTAATATAAACCTAAATATAAATGGTGAATCTGAACTCGAACTTTACAGAGATTTCCTTTTTATGCAGTGATACGCAATGTTTTCTATCATGCTGCATCACTTTATCATCATTCACATCGTTTCATTTCCTCTTTCTCCTTCTTCAATCCTTTTAGTACGATCACAGTCAATTTCTATTGTCTTTGCTATTGGCAAAATGTAGCCAATAATATCTGTCTCATACTCACATTTCTATTCCTCTTCTCTTACTCATCATTAATTCTTACTTATGATATCTTAAGTTATTACTCTTTATGTAATGTGAATTTTGAATTTTATGAATGTAAATGTTTTCCGTCTATGCCTGACGATGATCTTCTAATCAAGATCGAAATTAATTGCTTAAATATAAATTTGCAATTACCATCAATATTTATCTTGACTCTTCCCAACCAATAACTTGAAATCACATTCACGAAATCAGTAATTGTAATATAGTCCACCTAGTTCTTGAGGAATTTTGACTGGCACATGTATTTTTTGTAAATGAGTTTCTTCGTGTTCTTCAGGTCACATGAGCACTAGAGGCTGCATAAATTTTAAGATCGACGTATGGTGAGAAATGGAGGCAATAAGTCAAGCTGTAAAATTACCCCTTTTCTATTTTTCTCTATATATTTTTATCAAATCGAACACATGTGACTGAAATATTTCTTTTTATGCACTATGCATCTACTGTACATGATGAAATAGATAGCTTACATCCTTATCAGAAAATAGAAATTATGAAAGTACAGACAGCTATCGTATGTTTTGCCTATACTACTCACAAAATGATAAGAACGACATATCCCAAATTTTAACGAGTTTGGACTACAATTTGATTACAGGCATGAAATATCTTCTTGGCAATTGTTTAGCAACTCACGGGAGTACAGCTGCTTATCCAGTTTGTCTATTCGTTTGTCCCTTTTGGATAAAATAAGCTTAAAAGTAAAAATAAACATCTAAAGGTATATACACGCATAAATTTTTCAGCTTTTATAAGACGTGTCGGTGGTATTTTTGAGAAAAACATATTTCATTCGTTATCCAGACCATTTTGGAGTGGGCCATCAAAAAATTTGGATTCCCCATCATTGTCTTCAATGAGCTAGTATGCATTTTTCACTTTCTATGAGTAGCGCAGGATAGTATTTTAGAGAAAAGTGAGTTAATTTTTCTATCTATAGCTTGACATGAATAAATTCATACATAATCATACATAAATTCATTCATGCCTGCATCTCATCTGCGAATTTACCACGCTTGTGGAACGTTGCAGACATCGTTCCATTGCCTAAATCTCATAAACCAACCTTGTCGGATACTCGACCCATATCACTGTTGCCCATGCCTGCTCGCATATTCGAAAAAGAACTCATGAAGAGAGTTGGACGTGAATTTGAAGAAAGATCTGATCCGCTGCAATTTGCTTACCGTCGTCATAGCTCTACGACATGTGCTCTTATTGAGGTGACTCAATTTATTTCAAACGCCATATCTGACCCTGAAACTATTGCTTGCCATCTTCTTTCTTTAGACATGGAAAAGGGTTTTGATCGTTTGTCGCATCGACTTGTGATTCAGAAGATGATAGAAGACCGTTTCAGTCCTTTTCTGATATCTTTCATTGGAAATTATCTCTCAGACCGATTCCAAAAAGTGAGATGGTCATCGTCTTCCAGTAGTGTTCAAAGGATGGTAAGCGGCGTTCCTCAAGGGTCTTCAGTGGGACCTCAGCTCTTCAATTACTTCGTATCCGATTTACAGATGAGTGGTAGAGCATGTATCATGGTCAAATATGCTGACGACATCATAATATGTGGGGCTGTCGGCAGGGCAAATATTCAAAAGCCCGCTCCTGAAAGCCGTCGATTATGTTAGGGAATGGATGACTATCAATAAAATGAATGTGAAAGTATCCAAGAGCAGACAGATGATGATTGGTTTATCTTCGAATATCAATCTCTCTCATTTGGAATTAGATGAGTTTCCTTCCGTGAATGAGCTGAAACTGTTGGGAGTAACTTTCGATTATAAACTATCATGGAAAAGGCATACTGAAATCATATCCAGGCGAGCCTCTTCACAATTGTATGTTTTAAGACATGTTAAACCTTACTTTGAGAAAGAGGAGCTAGTGTCTATTTACACTGCATGCATCAGAAATCTCTTAGAGTACTGTGCGCCTTTGCTCGTGGGTCTCAATATGACTCAATCTGATATTATGAATAATGTCCAAAGACGTTCTCACCGTATTATCTGTGGGTCAAGCAGATGTGATTGTTCCTCGTTTGTTCCCCTGGACTATCGTCGTATGATAATTGGATGGAGATTATTTCAAAGGATGATTCACGATGATGACCACCCTCTTCATCATTTGTTGCTACCAAGACTGACACATTCTCAAAAGTTTCGTCTACCTTTATGCTCAAATTCACTCGTCAGTAGATCATTCGTTTACGTTATGTCTAAACTAGCTAACTGTGGTTTTACTTTATGATCAATCGTCGTCTTAATCGTTCTATCATGTTGAATTTGACTTTCATTGTTTTTTTTCCTTTTTTGTTGTTCGTTATTTGTTTCTTATATGTGTTCTACCTTTGATAAGCAACGTGTATTATGTTATCATAGCCCCACGATTCCCAATATTGGGGCTTCAATGAAATAAACGAATTATTATTATTATTATTATTATAAAAACTTGTGAAAGTTATAATACATGATTTGGCATGTATCAATTCATTTGGTTTTAGTTTGCAACTTAATTTTTGGACTAATAACAAAATATTGATAAAACTATCAATAATTGAAGATTACTAAAATTTCGAGATACAACTAATGATGAAACCTTTATATTAGCATAAAAAGTCAAGAAGTAACCAAGCGCCAATATTTGACCAATGGACATACTTAATATTGACCAAACCGCCGCAGAGACCATATTGGATTGTTCAACTGTGAAAAATTGACTACCTGATCGAGAAAATAAGAAATCTTCACAAAATAAGGAGTCACTATCTTCCTATCGCTGCGATCGTGTGTTATCCCCGCCAGGGCATCCCAGCCTGTCACTGTGCGGCCTGATTTTTCAAGCTCGATTATGATAGATTTCGGACGTGCGGCTGTCTAGTGCACTATGTTCTGTTCATGCGCCATATCTGTCGGCCCCCGCAACCACACAAAAAATCCATTTACATCCAAAATTCTCGAACCGATGGGGTAATTTGGTTTGAGGCGTAAACTAAATGATGCAATTTTTCCTTGCGAGAACACACAATCAAGGACAATTTCAATTGAAAGATTGTTTCAATTGTTTTTAACGTAGCTTCAGTAAGAAAATATTTGGAGAAAATCTGCATATCGGGCTCGTACAATCTTGGCACCTTTTCGGCGGAATGTCGAAATTCAAAGACATTCTCAGGTCGAATTCTTAGTGCCATAAAATATGATTCCTATGTTGGCCATGCAGGTTAAAGTCTTGCCACCGGATTGTCAGCAAGTTTTGTTTATTCCTCTAAAGAAGCTGCTACTGAACATGTCCTACCCGATCATCTCTATTTCAACTAGCTAATGAATTTATCAGTTATATTTCAGATATTAATATTTGTATATCAGTTTCCAAATATATATTTGAGATTCAGTCACTTATAATATAGAATTGAGCACCATTGTTTCCTAATTTTAGAAATCATCCTGTGTTTTTCAGAAACTCACATTGATTTCAGAAATCACGAGTTAATTCATTTTGCCCATTTAATGTAAGCTAAAACAACAATTATGTTTATTATGAAAAATGTGAAATGTTTAATGTTCAGAAAGCGTCATTTATGATTGACAGTGGATCAATCATTTAAGATTGATAGTCGTAATTATGGATAATGGCTCTCTCTTTACAGACCTTCGGTCATCATGAACATGTCAGATATTTGCACAACATGCCCACAATTAATGTTTCATGGCACTCTCTCACGAAGCAAGCTCTCGCTTCTTTTCGGCAACTTTATTGCGCTGGCGCCATATTCTCCTGCTCTCAATCCTGTCGAGACAGCTTGGTCCTTTCTCAAGTCACATGTACGAGGATCCCACCTATACTGCATGCAGTTGGTGAGCAGGGAACAGTTGTTGATCATTGTCCAAGAATGCTTGGAATCACTTACTGATAAGATACGTGCACGTGCATCTCAACATGAAGCAATTTTTCGTGGTGACGTTTTGGTCCTTAGAGACTCAGGGTTGGGGAATGAGGCTACATCTTTCATAACAAACGAATGTTGTTTTCTATACTTTAAATTGTCAAAATGATTTATGACTCGTGGTTTCTGAAATGAAAATGCGAGTTCCTGAAAATGCGTGATGGCTTCTGAAAGAAAGAAATATTCTTTAGTATTTCTGCTCAATTCTACGATATATATATATATATATATATATATATATATATATATATATATATATATATATATATATATATATATATATAGCAAAAAGAGCAGAAGATCTGGAGATGTAGATGAATAGAATTAAAAAATAAAAACCAAAAGTCAGATCCCTGCGATGTGCGACCGGTTTCGATGTATTTTTAACACCTACTCATGCACACAAATGACTGCCGAAAATTCATAAGCAAATCGATGTACTTCGCAATCGTTCAGTAGACAAATATGGTTACATGGAAGCAACGTGAACTCTCCCACCAGTCGTTTAAGTGAATTCATAGACATTATCTTCAGCCTCTGGCGGCATCGATCCCGAGCTTTTGTAGAGATACTTTTGACTTTCTTCGTAAATTGCCAACGTCTATAAATGATGAAATTCTTGCTACATTTGATGTCCCGTCATTATATACGAGCATACCTCATACCTTGGGATTAGAGGCACTTAAATATTGGTTGACAGAAAAAAGACACATGATTCCGAATAAGGAATCAGTCTAATCCTCAATAACAATATTTTTGCATTTAATGACGCTATATACAAACAAATATCCGGAACAGCTATGGGTACGAAATGTGCTCCATCCTATGCAAATTTGGTTATGGGCTATTTAGAAGTGATACTATACGAGAAATTGAGAGAAAGACTAACAGATATTCAATGTGACTACTTCAGAGGAAAATGGATTCGTTATCTTGACGATTGTTTCGTGATTTGGCCGTGTGAATTTGGCGACATTAATATCTTATACCTTTCCTTAAATACATTGCATAACAATATAAAATTTACAATGGAAGAAAGTTCAACCAGAATAAATTTCCTAGACGTAAACATATACAAGAAGAATAACAGAATTGAAACTGACATTTACCACAAACCAACTGATAGTCATTTATATGTACCTTATAAATCTTGTCATCCTGAACACATTTTGAGAAATGTCCCATTCAACTTGGCAAACCAATTAAAGATGATAATATCGGAAAGAGACAGACTTCACATACGAATTTCGGAACTAAAAGAGAATCTGAGAAGACTAAATTATCCAGTAAAATTAATTGAAGGTTCGATTACAAGAGCACTGACCTCAAACTCGAGAACTAAATGGCAAACTCAAAATGGCAAGATAATTCGGTTTATTCATACGTATAATCCAAATAACCCGAAGTGTTTTGCAAACGTCATAAAGCCGTCATTTGACAATTTAAAAGTGCTGAGACCTTTTGACAGATATGTGATTTAGGCCGCATATAAACAACCAAGGACATTATTGTCACTACTCAGAAGAAATAAGAAAATAAAGGGGTGACAAAATGTAATGATGGTACATGTAAATGCTGTCTTCATCTCATAGAGGGTACATCTTTCGATTTCGAGCACACTACTTTCGAAATTAAACGAAATATGAACTGCAATTCATCCAATGTCATCTATGTGCTCCAATGTTTGGACTGTCAACAACTATACATTGGACAGACTGGGGACCAACTAAAGAACAGATTGACAGTTCATAGACAAAACATCAATCATCCCTTACAAGCCCCATTACCTGTCAGCAAGCATATAGCTATTTGTGCAAAGAATTCTCCGATAAAGTTCAAAGCTATGCCGTTTTTTCAGCTTTCTTGGGATGCCAATAAGAGCACAAGAGAGGCCAAAGAAAGCTATTATATTTCTAAATTCAAACCTCTGTTAAACTCCATATGTCTTGTATAATTTCTACATGTCTTTTGATGATTTAATCATTAGTTGTCATGATTTCGTGATATCCTGTGTGCATGAGTAGGTGTTAAAAATACATCGAAACCGGTCGCACATCACAGGGATCTGACTTTTGGTTTTTATTTTTTAATTCTATATATATATATAATTATATATGTATGTATTGTCTGAAAGATATCCTTAGATTAGCGATTACTTCGGATAGTATTTATATCCAAAATAAAGTCTATACCCAGCAGAAAGGCCTCGCTATGGGGAATCCGCTTTCGCATATATTAGCTATTATATACGTCGACTATATTGAAAAAGAAATTTTCAATAAAACTTGTCAAATAAAATATTGGCGTAGGTATATCAATGATATTTTCTTTATCTTCGATGGTAACCCCATGGACTTATCAAATTTAGCCAAAACATTTCTTACGATATTCAATTTACTTTAGAATACCCCAAGGATAATGGAGAAATAAGTTTCCTTGATACTTGTACTAACAAAGTTTATACTGAAAACAATTTTGTTTCTTTTAGCACGTATCTATTTATCAAAGAGGTTCATAGTGGCCACATTTTGCCATGGACGAGCGCAGTCCCTAAAACTAGAAAAATCAATATAATAAAAACTGAACGTTTACGCGCTATACGCAATGGCTCCACTGAGGATTTAGCTCAAAAAATCGCTTGATATATTATATCAACGCTTTCTTAACAATGGTTATCCGCCTGCTGTTGTCAAGAAATTTCTTTATAGATCTACCACCCCTATTAATAAGAACAAAATGAGAAATTCGGAAGGTATTATCCGCATTAACCTCCCTTTCATCAATGACACTTGGTCTAACAAAGTTTTCAATATTTTCAGAAAGTCGAATCTCCCTCTGAATATTCAACCTATATATAAAAACCAATAGACCTTTGCATCGCCTCTTCAACAGAAACCTAAATTACCCTGTAATAGCAACTGTATGTGTCATAATAATAACATTTGTAATATCAAAAAAACGGTTTACAAAATCACGTGTAACATCTGTTTTCAGGAATATATAGGTGAAACTCATAGAACTTTTAGAAAGAGAATTTCGGAGCATCTTACAATGAAATGTAGTCAAGTTTATCAACACTTCAGATCTAAACATAACAAAAGTCCGAACATTAGTGATGTAACTCCATCCATCCTCGCCCGCTGTTCCTACGATTCTCATCATCGTCGATTAAATGGAATCCACCTGGATTGAGAAATTAAAGCCGTCCATCAACTGCAGGAAATGATGCAACATTCTTACGATATAAAATATTTTGAGATTCTTGTCACTTCACTTTTGTAAAGTACGTTGTCGCTTGAAGAAGTCTTCGACGAAAATTCGCAATAAATGCAATGATTTTGAGCCTTTGTCGCCTTTTGATTTATATTCAATATATATATACGTGTATATATATATATATATATATATATATATATATATATATATATACAGGGTTGTGCATTAAAATTGCATCACGTGATCAAAGACTTTGAAATCAATTTCTATGTAAGCTTGTGTATCAGTGGCAGATTGATTATTGCTTTGCACCGATTTCTAGGCTGTGGATGACTTCTATTGTCATAAAATGCAAGTCTTCATCTATTATAAATGTTCAAACTTTCAAATTTGAATGAACATACATTGGTTCTGCTTGTTTGCCACTATTCAGTGCATACTGAGAATTCTACAATGACTGACACGCCAAATGAAGTCAGGGCAAAGATTATAGCCTTGTGGGAACATGCAGACAAAAGCACAAGACAGATAGCGGATAATCTGGGCCTCGTACAATCGACCGTATCCAGGATTATGAAGCGATACCGAGAAACAGGCTCACATCAGAGTGACCGAGAACTGTGTCATCGTCCACGAAAGACTAACGAGCGTGACGACAGAGCTCTTCTGCGTATCTCAGTCAAAAAGCCGCACGCCTCTTCATTGGAAATCGCTAATGAGTTGAGAGAACACTTTGATATCTATATTGACTCATCGACAGTTCGACGTCGTCTATTGGAAAACGATAAAACAGCTTATCGACCGTTAAAAGCGCAAGTTCTTACTGACACCATGAAGAGGAAAAGACTTGACTGGTGCAAGGAACATAGGCATTGGACTGCTGAAGATTGGAGCAAAGTCATCTTCAGTGATGAAAGCTCTTTCGAACTTCAACCACCCTCGTCCCAATTCGTGCGTCGCAATCGTGGTCAAGCTCCAACTGAAGATCATTTTCTGCAAGCATTTCGTCATCCAATAAAGGTCATGCTGTGGTCCTGCATATCAGTCCATGGCCCAGGTCGAGTTCATGTGGTTGAAGGCTCAATGTATTTCAACCAATATAAGGAGGTGATTTCTCATTGTGTAGTGCCTCAAATAATCGAGTGGTTTGGGACAGAAAATTATTGGTTTCAGCAGGATCTTGCACCGTGCCACACCTCAAAACAAGTGAAGGACTTTTTCCATGCAAAACATGTGCGCATCTTGACCTGGCCCGGTAACTCACCCGATCTTTCGCCGATTGAAAACATGTGGGCAATAGTGAAGCAGAGACTAAAGAAAAAGATGATTCGCTCTAAGGTTGAACTTATCAACGAGTTTCTCACCATTTGGGCGAGGTCGGATGAACTAAAACCCATTTGTCAGGCACTTTATGCTTCAATGCCTCGCCGTGTATCAGCGTGCATAAAAGCCCGCGGTGGGCCTATAGATTACTAATTGTATCACCTCACGATTCGTATGTTCATTGAAACAGAAGTTTCTTAGATGAAAAATTGATTTTTACTTCAAAAGTTGTATAAAGGGAAGAATAGGATAATGTCCTTCTTTTTATCAGGTGATGCAATTTTAATGCGCAACCCTATATATATCAGTGATTTAATCTGAGATATGAATTTATAGACAGATATACACGGTGCTTCAAAAAGAATCATCCGATTTCAATGGACTATATCTACATACTGCATTAATCAAGAACCTTGAAAAAAGTTTCAAAATACTCATGGAGATAATGAGCTTTATGCATCATGAGCGGTTCTATGGTTCTTCAAACTGTGGCACGAAGCACATTTTCAAAAAGTTCAATTTTTGGGCAAATTTTATTTACAAAGTTTGCAAGTGTTCAATATGAGCTGCTGGTGGTGGTGGTGTCGACCACCCCTCCATGCTATTATGAGGGGGTGCAGTGGGCCGTCTGTGTTGAGCGGAACAATCGCTCAGTCCCAGCGGCGGATGAGCTCTGCGCATCAGATAAGGGCAACCTGATTTACATATTTTGCTTTGATCGTTGCTAAGTTAGGAAATCCTGCATTACATGGATAGGTCATGGGAAACTGCAACATCTCCATGGAAATCTCAGTGCTGCGGATTTTCATGAATCATGCCCTGACAACCAAAAACCGGACACGTTCTTCTTATTTTTGATGACCGGTTTTCATTGGAAATTTCGAAATCTGTCAACTACTCGTACATGTAGCTTCAATCACAGATGGTTCCATTTCCGTGTTGAACGGGTCCTCGAATCAAAAATCAGATGGTGGTGCATCGTCGAAATTTGAAAATCTCGTGGGAAGGACTGTTGAGATGACCGTTGATGTTGTATTCGATAACAACAGGAAACTGGACAGTATTCATCTAGAGATGTTCATCCAATAACGCAATCCATCTATCATTCGGCTGCATTTAGTGATAAACTCCTTGTCAATAACAGATTTTACTAATTTCTTTCTTGTGGATTCCAATTGTTACCATTTCATTATAAAATTAAGTTAAAATTATATATTTAAGTTTAATTATATCATTCGGCTCTCTAATTCTTAATATCCATTCTGGCCGAGAATGAAATAACCGGAATGCCAACGCATAGACTATCCTCCGCATGTCTGCTGAGCATAAAAAGGGAGTTCATATTGAACACTTGCAGACATAAAATTTGCCTAAAAATGTGCACCGTTCCACGGAATGATGGAAAGCAGAACCCTTTACACCGAGATGTAAAAAGCTCGTTATCTCCACAAGGATTTTGAAACTTACTTCGAAGCTCTGGGTTGACACAATAGATAGATATAGTCCAATAAAATCGGATGATTTTTTAAACACCTTGTATAAATAGTCATACCTGATTAAGTTGGGTTAGTTGTCTCTGAATAGATATACTGCACAACAAGCCCACACATTGAATAGAACTATCCTATCCATTCCACTTAAAGGGCAAAATTGTAAAGTATTAATAATGTGAATGATTGAGTAATGCTTGCATGCACACATGTACATACTTACATGATAGGAGTACTTACATGTATTATACCGGCAGGGCTGATGTTCTTTAATAGAATCGAAACAAGAGATTCGGTGTACTGTAGCTGTGAGAGGATTGATTTGATGTTGCTCCGCACACTTTCCAGTTTTTCTCGACGACTTAAAATTTCATACTTCATACAATTATCTAGTTCATTAAACCATAATTTCACGAACATTGCAAGCTTTTCCGCACATGTCTGCAACACAAAGGATTGAAAGCAATAGAATTATAGAAGAAATCAAGAAAATAGACTATATGCTACAAACCTGTAAAGATTGTCGAGCAGTCTGTTCATTATCCACTAAAGTACTCAAAGCTGCATCAGTTGCTTTTATACCTTGTTCTAAAATTTCTCTCCGTGAGTCCAATTTTCTAGAAGCTTCCTGAATTGAAGATTCCACTTCTCTGACTTTTTCGCCCACCCACTGGTGTTTATGGCCGTTATGTCTAGTCAGTTGACATTCTCTGCATGTGAGCACTAAACAAGCCTCACAGAACAGTTGAAGGGGCTCCTTTCGGTGTTCAGAACAATTCAACAGTGTCTCCTCTCCCTAAAATACACGGAAATACATTTACGAAAGTTCAGAGACAAATCTTCATATGCAATTGGGAATATAAGTAAACACTTGCACAAAAATTTTTGGAATTGGAACATCAAATGTACAACTGTTTTCAATGTTTATGCATGATGCATGCCTAATTGTACTAAGATGCTAATGTTATCATATCAAAATACTACGCGAATATGTTGATTATGTAAATGAATTTTTCTTGTGGCATTCACGACTGCAGAAGTGCAGGTGCGATTTTTTTACGAAAACCTACATCTTTTAACAGAATTAACATTTTCAAGATTTATCTGAAGTATTCTTCAATAACTTAAGGTTTAAATCTGTCGGCGTCTTTATCCGAAGTGAATTTCGAAAATATATTGGTCAGCCTATTTTTTGATTCGCTAGAAATAATGTAAATTGCTATTATATACCCGGGGACGGACGAAATGTAATGAAAACTTCAATGTAGAAGTTTATACGAAACATTTAGCAGAATTAATAGTCCTTCAAAGAAGTGTCGGCGGGATTGCTTCCACTTCTCTGGACAAATAATCTGCTCCTTCAGGGCGTTAGCGTACAGTTCGAGGAATAGCTTAAAGCTCTACATTTATTAACCTGCGTGCAGCGGGTGAGGTCTTGAACTTGTTGATAATTGACGCTTCAAAGGGAAGCAAAAGGAAGTGGCAAAACTCTCATGGGCTATGTTAGGAGTGTAGACGGAGCCATAAAAATTCTGACGAAAAATGTGAACACGAATGAATGCGGATCAATTTGGGCTGAGATGAAAATTCTCAGCCAATAGTTCGAATAACTATTGAGTTATTTGACGTTTGTTTAATTTATATATTGGTCAATATATTGTACTGTACTTCAGATTTCAGAATGCATCTCATTAATAGTTGTTATATTCCGAAAATTAACACAAAGTATTCAGCACATTGATTAAGAAACGACTCTTTCAAGTAGCATAATGTAATACAGGAGCCTGACGTCGAAATTTGATCGAGATCAAAACTGATACAAACGACAAACTTGGTTCTATTATTGAATTATTCCTTTGACTTATACCTGCTCCGGAGGTTTTCGGTTCCCATTTCATTGCATATAATCGAAGATCTGACTCTTCGGAGGTATCTACTTGAATCAGCCCACTCAAAGTCGCCCAAACCGTATCGTCAAACCGCGATGCAAAAGTTCCTGATGACGTTATTGATGATCTTCCCAGTGAAAATGAATTGACAGTAACCCTCCAATCACCATACGACTCGCTGACTAACGCTGCTGTGTAGTGAGCCAGCAGTTTCAACAAGCGTCAATAAGAAGTCGTGCAACGTGATCGAGCGGTCTCTCATGTTAGGTCATGCTTTCCAAGAGAGAAACTAAGGTGCATTTACTGTACATAGAAATTAATTAGATTGAGCACATAACTTTTTAGAAATGCTATCAAACTCCGTTGACAATTTTTGGAGTCATGCTTTATTCATTCAATAATGTGATTAACCTAGTGCGTACATGTACTCGTATTTACCGGTTGCAAGCACTTATTTGGGAATAATTTGCCTGAAATGAAGATAAATTGACTATTTCGATATATCGTAATGGCTATTTGCGGTACTGCTAAATAAAGTCATAAACACTATTCTAATGCGAAATCATTGAAGTGTTCCAAGGTAGAACAAAGTATCCATACTCTCTCGATAAAAGTTTACTGGTCGATCAAGATGAGTTACAAGTAAAATTACTTGTAACTTATTTTGATCGACCAACAAACCTTCATCGAGAGAGTGTACGTTTATCAGCACCGCAGCAGCTGATGATATTCCTGCATGCGCCACTGATCAGTACTCACATCCTATCAGGCAGAGCTACCTATCAGACAAAAATTGTAGCCAGAAATCCAACAAAAAGAACAATACTTCTGACAATACCCTCTGACCAGAGAAGTCCACTAATTCCGTAACAAAATCCATGGTCGGTCCGAAGTCCATGCTAGTCAAACCGCTTGGAGTGGTTTATTTAACAGTGGTCACATAATATATCGCAGATTCATTTTCTTATGTCTACTTCGACTAAGTGGTCAGAACATACATGTTTATGGAATAATGTCTATCCGTCTTATGCTTCGACACTATCTATTAAACAAGGAAGTTTTTGTTGGAAGTCTGTAGAAGCTAATATTTTTGCGGTCGGTATTGCCTCGCTAGCACATCCGAAGTTACAACACCATACCGCCTTTACAACAAACTTAAAATGAATCTCCTAATGAAAAAACAGTTATTTGAAACGATGCGCCTGTATTTTGACGTTTGTTCGTCACTGCGTGATAAAATAGCGACTCATTTATCTGTGCGTCTAGTCTGACGCTTGCTTGCACGCTTCCATCCTGCTCCCATGCTATTGTCCTGACGCACAGATCACCAATGACGCCATCACGTATTTTCATTCAGCTTAGCGACTTAACGAAACAGCTTTCACTGCGGATAGTCATGCCGGATGGCTTCTCTTCCAACGCACATACGATTGAGGTCATGTTTGGAAAACATCCGGAGTACATCTTCAATGAATGCCTCAAATTATTCACGATGAGAAAAATAGGAGACCAATCAAAATTCACCACAGATGTTCCTAAACTGGATGATTTCCTTTAAACTGAAGATCTATTTCAGGTTTTATATGGTAAAATTTTGTTTTGTTATCAATTATATCAATCAAAATCATCAATTATGTTTTCGGCTGCTGTGTGCAAACGACGCTGCTTTGTCCCGTTCAACTCAGGAGAAGACAGAGATAATATTGAAACAAAGTCAAAAATTCGCCCGAACCACCTTTAAGAACCGAGTCCATACTGTAATGTTAGATATCATATACATGTATTGCACATATCACAACAAGTATAGAAAAACTTGATTTTACCAAAAATGCTTATCAAAATCAGACTTCGCGGACTGACCTACAAAAAGCAGATCATTTGGAAAGTCTGTAAAAGTCATTACTGCTGATTCCTCGCCCTAAAATACTTTTATATTGAAAAGCAACACTAGCGACCACTCATCATCACAGATCATGAATTATCTATTACGTAATTCTACATCCTATCTAAACACATTCGTATCTTATAATGGTTGACATTGTATTTCTGGGTTCGAGAAAAATCGCTCCCACTTAAGTCACGATAAAAAATTATACATTGAATTAACAGCATCTCCCGTTTTAGGAGCGTTTGTTTATCTATTATAATATTATTTATTTGATGCGTCATAAATCACGATGGAGAGATTTTTTACTTGATTCCGCTATTATAATAAAGAACCTCTCATACCGACACACCTTGAAATCAATATCAGAAAATTATACGCTACCTGTCTGCAAAATCAACGAACTTGCTCGTAGTACAACAACATGCTATTTACAAAACTACTATTTCTCCTTGAAATATCCAATGCTGTTAAGTCTCATGAATTATTCATTTTAATTTGAGGAAACATGAGCAATCACCGTGCATTACATCTAATGAAAAGATATCATATCAACAATTACACTCCGCAGTGCTGACTTACTTGATCCTGACTCTGTAGATCAACCGTGTGAGACCGAAATCCAGGACTGCGATTATGTCCGCGCAGACACTCCTTACACAGCCAATGGTCGCACTCCTGGCAATGTGCTACTGATGGAGTATGCTCATCCAAATCGAGGCACCAGTTACATTCTTTGACGGATTCAGAGGCAGCCATCGAAATGAAAACGTTATCGACTCCCTGAAAAAAGCATCCGATTTTCAAATACACTTGATCAATACCTCGGCAATTTGATGAGATTGAATCACTTCAGCATAAATTAGGACTTTTCTGGAATTTCGTGACGCTTTTGCTGACTTTTTCCTATGATGATTCATTAGTGTAGCAGCCTCAAAATAGATACAATACCAACAATGCATAGGAGATATATCAGGGCTGCACTCAGATTAAAAAGCGGAAAATTCGAATCGGGATGGGACGCCTAAAATATTGATGAATCCGTGGGCCCCTCAAAGCAAGATAAATTCGATCAATCGATATTTAAGGTGCACCGATTGGTGATTTGCTAATCGGCCGATTATTTTGTTTAGATTCATTGGAAATTGACGCCTTCGATATGCCGAAAGCACCAATTTATTTAAAATTTAGTTAGAGATGATAAAATAAACCAAATAATTAGCAAGACATTCTGAATTTTCCCTGCAAAATGGTGTGATGCTAATCTAGTGCTACGTAGAGTTGATTAATTTTAAATTTTGATCAATTGCTTTTGATTAGATTCTAGTAGACTACTTACAGTATTGCTCGCAAGTAAATATTGGTGACAGAAACATAAATTCTTTGATATGATTGCTTAAGTTTCAAACTACAATCAAAATCACATCGATAATCAGTATCATTAAAATAAGAGACTCGGAGGATTTAGCAAACAACCGATCCACTTCCTAACCAATGCCGGCACTCCAAACGCTCCCACTATTGCTATTATGTAGCAAGGGTTTGAAGTGACTCGTGATTATTACTATAGGACTCCGCTCGGTAAATGACAATTCCGTCTGCTCTTTACGAAAATGAGTGTATTATATAGGCTGGCGGTCCGCACTTGGATTCGAACCCAGGTAACCCCCCAGTTGTACTAGTGAGCACTCTATCACAGAACTACAATAACAACTCGTATATTAAGTAAACATAACAGCTCAAATCGAGTGATTGCATGTCTCAGCCAATCAGAGGCGAGCTCATGACATGGCTGATGATTTGAAAGAATTTGGAGGTGAATGAAAAACACTGATCAGAGCTTCTTCCACAGTGGAATCCGGGCTTGAATTTTTGAAAACACGACAGGGCCGCTTATTTTTAAGATAACCTTAACGTCCTCTCAAGTTTGATGTATCTTATATACCGCATTGATGCTAAATTGAGTTTAGGTTTACAATCATGTCTATCAAAACGAACGCTAACGATAAGTTGATGGCTACGATATGATATTCCCCAAAAAATACACATAATCTTCTTCCTAAGAATGACTCTATTGAAGGATTTGAGGACTATCATAGAACACGAAGACTGTACAGAAAAAGTCATGAAAAACTATTTAAGCAAGATAAGATAATTTTCGAAGTAAAAGTGGGACAAGATGTTGATTGTATGGGAATTTCCTTTGCGCGTTTGAGTCATTACTACAGCTTGAAAAGAAGCACTCCTTGCGTTAGCATATTTTCATTTATGAACTCAACTCTGACTATTGTGATTCGATGGATCGTCGCCTAGCCAAGAAAGCATTGCACCCTCAACGTCTACCAACTTTTCAGACCATCATTCATGAAATTAGCTTAAGTTAGCTTTTGTTCCCACTTCTGAATCGTGTGTATGAAGTGCAATAAGACCATTATTATTATGCATCTATGTCTACTATATTCATAAAGAGTTGATTTTAATTGTATTATTTTATGATAATCATGTGCCCTCATTCTGAACAAGAAAACATCTTGGGTGAATAGGGAAACATGATCATTGATTATTAAATCATCATTTCAAATATGGAAATATGGTATTCAACATATTTAAATGGTTACTAATTTGAAATAAGACAAGTCAGGTCCAGACTTAGTAACTGAAACTCATGTATCGGCCGCCCCGAGTCGAAAAATGAAAGCTGCAACGAGGCCGAAAAATCCGGGCCGGTTCCCAATTTGTGAGCGCTCGTCCACCCAGATGCGGCGAAAAGAAACACTATCTATACATCATAACATACGAAAATGACTTTTTTATCAGCCTTATTATCCTCTTATAAAAATTGAGTCTTTGGAAGAATTCAGTTGTTTTCAATTATCACAATGATAAATAGAAGCCACCTCAATTTAGATTAGAAGTCCAGTATACAGCATAATCAGAAAAGTTTCGTCTATAAAATTGAAATTTTATCTTCCGATCAGTCACGTTTAATTGAAAATTAACAAAAAAAAGTACACTAATCGCCAAATCCTTCCATAAGTAATCTGCTGATTACCGATTATCGCTATAACGCGTCAATAATCGGCCGATTAATCGGTGCACCCCTAATCGACATCACATAATCCGATAATCATTGAAAGCGTCCAGGTAGGAGTTGGCTCCGTTCAAATAAGGATGTTTATGAAACCGTATAGCCAGCAAGTAAATAAATGGCACAGTACCTTATCGATGCATTCAATTCAATTTTCTCTTCTACATAGCCTATTAAGCAAATTTACGAATACACCGGATACACCGTGGACATCGAGTTTTGCACTTTCATTTTCATGAAGCCACTCAAAATTGCTGTTACTGGTGCGACGTTTAGCAGATATTTCAGAAGAGCGGTCTAGCCGGAAAAAACACTGTCTTATTCAATAATCCATAAATTAGCGAGGCTTAATAGTTTGGCCAACTATTTCATCATGAGTCACTATTGAGTCATACTTCTTTCGAGATCTGACAATGAATGGTAAAAGCTTCCCTTCCATGCTGTCTAAAGATATACCGAATATCACACAGGATAGGAGTATCTTCATGCAGGATAGAGTGCTGCCGACCCGTCGTTAATTATTTAAACAACAATTTTCCCAAAAATTAAATTGATCGTCGTGGAAGTGTTTTGGAATGGCTTTCAAGATCACCAAATTCAATGCAATCGGACTTTTTTTTAACATTTCAAACATGCTTAACATGTAAACATGTTAAAGAAATTGTGTATCAGAGTCATCCTATAAATTTGGATGAGCTGGAAAACAAAATTGACACCGTTTTTGATAGGGTTGACGAGCGACTGCGTACAGACATGCTCCTGCACTGCTGACAGAAAAATTCGACTGTGTTCGGGAAAATTGTGAGCGGCTAGACAATAAATTGGTGTAGTGATTACAGTTTTAACAACTGTTATTCCAAGGTTTCTCCAACCCTAAACTTATTTTCGAAATTCATGGTTATTTCCATCTCTATGGTATGGTGTATGTTTGGGAGATATAATTTGTGGTCTTTTGTTATACGGATAGAAGTTTGACGTATTTTTAAAGTGCTGATAATGCATATATCAATGAAGAATATGTCATGCAATGATCAATTTAATCAGTGTTGAGCATTAATCATGTGATAAATTGGATTAAACTTGAAGTTCTCATATTAATAATTATATTTTTTATATAAAATAATATAATATTATATATTATATCACATATCTTCAATTGTTTTTTAATTTAATATCATATATTTTTGTTTAATAATTTATCGGTCAGTTATTGGCATTCATATGCGAAGTTTGAAATGCAGGCATGCTATTCATACGCGAATCTGCGGATTTCCACGTGGGCCCAGCATAATCCAATTTATCACATAATTAATGCTCAACACTGATTCACACTACACTCTTCCCGCTAGTAAAAGTAGAAATTTGAGAAGCCTCAGTTCAGCTCGCTCTTCAGTTCATGAACGGCAAATTCTTATTTCAGTTAAGTTCAACGACAGCTACTAGAAAAACCCGTTCGCTCAGTTAACCCGTTCATCAGTGAACGCCTCGAAATCTCGTTCACTCACTCACTCACTCAAAAGTTTGAATGCACTGATACAAAACTCACCTCTGTCATTGTTTCTTTACATGTAGGGCATCTAAAATTCTCATCATCCTCTTGAATTCCCGGTAAACACCGAGCACAGACAGGATGCAGGCAACTCAGTAGTTTTTCAGATCGACTTTTCTGACAACAAATGCATTGTTGGAATCTCCACATGGGAATATCCCGATTATCTGCCTCGCCAGTTCGACCTCCTTCTCTTCTCTCTTCCATCTTGACTGCTGGATTCGACGCTGGATTGAGAGTGTCCTTCACGGTATCAGTCGCCGAACCTTCCTGTGAAGTGACACTAATTGGATAAGTACACATGAGGGCATAGATGCGAACATGTTTATGATGAGATATTTTTATATTTTTTATTTGTTAAATGCTGTCCTTCAAGAATCATCGTTTGAATAAGTCAAATTCGAACATTGAGATATTGAAGCAAAGCAATAATCATCATCAAAAACATTTCATAAAATATTAAAACCGGCTACATATGAAAAAGTACAATGCTGCATCATATACATATCAATAAAATATAATAAAATAGCTACTTTTTGAATTACCTTTATTTCTTTTTGCTGTCTGTTTGATGACTCACACTTCTCACAAAATTTTTTATCATTGTATTAAACATTGAGCATATAATAGGTTTAATGAATTCGTGGCCATTTTCACAAGTCGTTATTATGGGTTTCGTTACAACCAGACCAAGAAAGAGGGAAGCAAACACTTTGAATAGCGATCGACATAGAGGAACAGCACTTTCAAACTTTCCGTACTGATCAATAAGGTGTACAATTGAGAATAAAAAGTAATAATTGAGAATGAGGGCTTGCAAAAACCTTCCCGATCCATCAAATTTAGAAAAATGCTTTCATTAGCGATAGTAGATGAATCTTCAAAGATTCCTTCATTTGCATAAAGAGGCGAATTATCGAATTTCAAAATTCTGTCACACGAATCTCACATCCTTCTTTTTAAATACCGTACGATTTCATAATATATCCTGATATATAGAAAATTGCACTTAATTCGTCATCTAAAATGTCGGAGGAAAGTTCAACATCATTTTTAGATGAAAGTGTGTCAAGTACCGTACCTTCAAGGATGAATCCAAACTTTCATCATCAGCCATGGTTTGCTCAAAGTCTTTTGCGCCACTAAATTTCATGATGGAAATCATTTTCAATTTGCGTTCATTTTCAAGGAGCTGTAGGACTGATGTCAAATATCTTCTCCCGCTTCACTATCGATGATGACCAAACATTTCCTCAATATTATCAGAAGAAACGTTTCCAAGCAAGACATAGTCGAACCCCACTCTACTGATCATAAATTTGGCAAATTCTTGGTGACTGGCAGAACTTTGGGTCAAAGCGAAGAAGGTTTCCTCCGTTAACCCGCATCGTCCAGATGAACGCTAATCTACCAAAAACTGCTGGAAGCTCTCCAAAGACGACAATTTCCAATCATGAGGGTATGTTAACTTTTCTCCAGTATTGGTAGGTACTCAATGATTTATAAACATTATCTCCAGTAAAACTTCTTCAATTGAAATAGAATTTTCCTACCGTTTAGAAAGTGATGCTGATGTTCTTTGACGCTTTCGGCGTGAATTTGAATCAACATTGTCTTTCACATAATCATCCTCAAGATGCAGAGAACACACTCTTGAATTTTTCGTTGGTGGAAAGTCGGGTCTCGAAATTTCCTTTAAGCATGACTTCAACACTTCGGTGCTTTTAAATGGAAATTTGTGAAATGGTGTTCCTGGAAGTCTAATATCATTATAGCCATTCCGGCATCCAAGTACAACACATAATGTATATTCACCATGTTATATCTGTTATCGTCGAGAATATGGCGGATGCGGTACACAATAAATTAACAACATCAAAGATCGACTATCACTTTGGGAGTCGCCTGCCATGACTGCATACCCACATATGTACAGCTGCAGAAGTTTCCTGTCCAGATACTAATCTTAAGAAGTCTATGAGCTAGTCCAAGAATTCAACATCATGCAGGAAATATAATACCCCATAGCTTGTCGTGCTTCCACCTATAACTGAACTTCGCGTCTCGTATTTCAGATGACATAGACAGTTCGTCTAATTATGGTGGATGCACTGCAAGCTATGCGGTAATAAACAGGATTTATTGTATTCTAAATTCCAACACAAAACAATCCTAAGTACAAGATAAGGACGCAAAACACTAAAACAGTGTTCCTACTGGTTAACTTGAAAATATTCGGGCATTGAGTTTTCCCGCAAAAATTCGGGCATTTTTCGGGCATGAATACTATTTATCTTTATTGAACAAAGGGACTAACATAGGTCTATATTCACGAACATAACGCACATATTTTATCGATCTGGTCACCTTAAATATACTGCCAAATCTTTATTGTTCGACATAGTAGGCTACGCTTCATACTTTCTGATGATAATAGTTTCCTGCGGTAGTTTTCGTTGCGGTAGGCCACGTTGGTTTCAATCATATAAAATAACTTACATGTATTATTCAGGGTAGTGCTCCAACTATGTATTCTTTAAATACATGTACGTCAATATACATGCATCCTGATATTCGTATTACTAAGTGTTTGGGAATATAATTTACAAGCATAAGCAAAAACTATATATGAAAAATCATAATTTACTTCGACACGACCACTATTTTGAAAACTACTTCCTAGATGAGTAAATCCGTCTTTGGCAAGTATTTACTCTGGTTTCTAGAAAAATGCTGACACTGTCAATGTAATTTACTGCAAGTAGGCCTACATGCACGAACACAATACAAAACTGTCCTTCAAATAAGGTATGTAGAACTGAAAAAAGGACAATCACGTCTAACTCTCAAAACTCGGTTTAATTATCTAGAGTAGTATTCTGCTTCTTTTGACCAGCATCAGCTGCCTCAGCATCAAGATCAACATTGATAGCATGTCTTTTCAAAATGTTCTGTACAATTTTTGATGTTTGTTTTTCTTTTTTCTCGCCAATTATCTGCTTCTTTTGGTGTAGGTCTTCAATCTCGTCATCGAACCTCTGAGCTGAGGTCTGCAGGTCTTCCATTAGCTTGCGTATTTTGTTGCGTTCATCGGTCTTCTTTCTGATGTCATCCTCCATTTCCTTCGATTGCTTTTGAAGAAGCATCATGACGTCATTTGTCCTTTTGGAATCGTCTAGTTCTTTAATAATTTTCTGTTGCTTACATTTTCTTTTCATTTCTTCTTCTAATCTTTGTTGGTCTTCGCGCTTCCTCATATGTGCTGCCCGTGCAGCTAAGGCCATATTAACCAATTCTTTCGTCACTGGCATGGTTGCAGCGGTCCAGCTCTTTACTCTCATGCATGATTTTGAGACGAGCACAGCTGTGACGGTCTCCGGTTTCATGTTCAGACGTTTCTTTTGCAAAGTGTCATGGAGGACACTGAACACACGTTCTACATCCGAATTTCCGTGAGGCAATGCGCAAATCGCTAGAGCGAGTCGTACCGTCAACGGGTATTTGCCAGTTTTGTGGATATTCACCCAATGTTCTCGAACATTTTCGACAGGAGTATGATGTTTAGGTTTCATACTTTGAACCTGTCTTATTTCGAACACAAGTGTGGAAGTCTCAGCAGAGGAAATCACATTTGGCATACACTTCGCCAAGCGAAGACCCCATTTCTCCATTTCCGTATCATACTGTTTCTCTGGAGCGAGAAATTCGGTAGATTTCAATAACTTACTTCCAAAGGGCAGATAGAATAGAAGCTTTTGTGCCGCTGTTGAGAAGAAACTGTTCATCATCTCAATCGCATCAGCTTGTTCTGATGGCACCAAGTCGGCAAGTAAGGCCTGGGCCTTGCGACCAATGCAGAATTGATAATGATTTAACCATATTTCTTTATTAGTTGGATCAATCTTCCAAATCTTCCTCGGCAGGTGTTTTGGCCTATGTATCGTAATAGGGGCCTATATTTTCGCTATGTATCAACAGTAAGTAAGTAAGTAAGTAAATGTATATTTTCAGAAGACATTGGGAATCATAATGTACACAATACTTCACGATAAAATTTCTGTACATGAACGTACAAGAGCAACAACAGCAGAAATGAACTAACAGGAAGCCCAGCCATTAGAATTTAATCTTTAAGTATATACGTAATAGGAATTTAGATCAAAATTCGGGCATTCGCTACCAAAAATTTCGGGCATTCGGGCGTCATGATTTTGGATTCGGGCATTTTCGGGCATTCGGGCGAGAGTAGGAACACTGCACTAAAAGTCAAAGATAAAAAGTTCGCTGAAAGTAAAAATGAAAAGATCGGGCTAACTCGAAATTTTGGATCGCAACAGAAGTGCTCTCGCGTTCGATATCATGAGAGTCACTCAGAGGCGCTCAAATATCATGGGCAACGTGTTGTTGGTCTTCAGTCCGGATTTCATGAACAGCCTCACCGAAACTCGCGACAAAAATCGTTGGCGATCTTGCCCCATGACCCGCATGTCGATGCGACAATGGGAGCACAATGCCATCCCAAAACAAAACACTTTACGGTATTGTTATCGATTTTTTTGTCCTCAGCATCGGCAACTGCGATACCAGGGTTGGTGCTCGCTGCGGTTGAATAAGCTTTATTCAGCGGATGCATAACCGTAATATGAAGTGCTGATGTTTGACCCAGATGCCAGGATGGAAGCAAAATATCTGCTGGGCGTAGCTGGTCACTACCCTCCCCTCCTCCTTGTTCAAGCTTTGGAGATAAATGACTTCTCCGATAAATATCAAGAATGCAATCTCTTAATGAATTGTGACGACTTACAACACATGGGCCGTACTTCCATGTCAGTACATGATGACCAAATTGATCAAGGAATGTTCTTTTGTTTGATGGACAAGTGGGGCAGGTGGATCCTTCTAAAAATATATCTAATCCCAGCATATATATTATTCGCGCTATCAAATAGCAACACACTCGGCTGAAAGTGGACACATCTTCGATTGGAAGGGAGACAAACCGCTGAATTCCTGCAGCCATAAAAGAGGTCGAGAATTCATGGAGGCGTGGTGTTCATCAGACTCCTCTATTAATCGTCATATCGATATCGATTATATCTGCTTACATCTCAGACAGCAGATATCTTAATTTTGAACTTCCATCATTTTAGTCCGGGAGCTAGCGTGAAGTTGTGCAGGGAACGAGGTAGTACATAAAACTTTCACATAGCATAGTACACGTCTAACCTACTGCAAAACTTCGCGTCTGCCGGATCAGATCATTTGCTTTTCAGAAATAGAGAGGATAACACAATCCTATGTATTTCCAGTGGTAAAATTGTGACATTTCAGGTGTTGACTCCATTTTTTCGAATTTGTGCTCATAAAAGTTACACAAATTGGTATTTTGTTGAACTGGTTATTATAGAAATCATCTACAGATCATGATCTTTCAAATGAGTTATCATTCAGTGACAGAGGATGAAGTAAAGTGTACAAACAGACACTTTTCGTTAAAGTATATCAACAATTTTCCTGAAATTTCTATGTTAAAATTTGCAGTTACACAGACACTTTTCGCTAAAGTATATCAACAATTTTCCTGAAATTTCTATGTTAAAATTTGCAGTTACACCAACGAAAAGTGTCTGTTTGTACACTTTACTTCATCCTCTGTCACAAAATGACAGCTCATTTGAAAGATCATGATCTGTAGATGATTTCTATAATAACCAGTTCAACAAAATACCAATTTGTGTAACTTTTATGAGCAAAAATTCGAAAAAATGGAGTCAACACCTTAAATGTCACAATTTTACCACTGGAAATACATAGGATTGTGTTATCCTCTCTATTTCTGAAAAGCAAATGATCTGATCTGGCAGACGCGAAGTTTTGCAGTAGGTTAGAGGTGTACTATGCTATGTGAAAGTTTTATGTACTACCTCGTTCCCTGCACAACTTCACGCTAGCTCGCGGACTATTTCTCTCATTTTAATTCCTTTGCATAATTCTTTTACCTGATGACGGACTGTAGCTACAATTTGAAAATTTGTACTTTTATTATTTTAACTTGTTTTGGTTAATTATAATACTTAAATTATCCTGAAGCGCTTTTATTTCTGAAAAGCATTTTACTCAGTACTCAGGATGCCTATCTTTACAATTATATATATATATATATATATATATATATATATATTCCTTTCGGGGTCTCGGCATATTTAGATTAATTTAGTTTATATATATATATATATATATATTCGTAAATTTGGGATGCAAATTATTCAATATACAAGTTTTATTAAATAGAATATCGTTTTGTAATTTTAAGCATTTCTGTAAACTTCTTTCGGTTTTTCTATATAGATCTTTTCATTTTGTGCTGAGTTGTTTAAAATAATCTTTGAATACCATTTTATTATAAAAAATTTTGACATTTCGGACACACATACAAGGTATATTATCAAGAAATGTAATAAAGATAAAAAATGCCAAAAAGTTTAAATTCAAAAGTTGTGGAGAGATAAGCATTAAGTAAAAACAAACTAGCTATGAAATGGCGGTAACATGATTGAAGATATATTACCTTTCAAATGACAGCCTAAATCGTCGGCGCGTAGCGCCAAAAAGGTAATATATCTTCAATCATGTTACCGCCATTCTCATAGCTAGTTTGTTTTTACTTAATGCTGATCTCTCCACAACTTTTGAATTTAAACATTTTGGTATTTTTTTATCTTTATTACATTTCTTGATAATAGACCTTGTATGTGTGTCCGAAATGTCAAAATTTTTTATAATAAAATGGTATTCAAAGATTATTTTAAACAACTCAGCACAAAATGAAAAGATCTATATAGAAAAACCGAAAGAAGTTTACAGAAATGCTTAAAATTACAAAACGATATTCTATTTAATAAAACATGTAGATATAACAAATATTATACGTATCTCAAATTTAACTGCAATGCAAAAAGAACTGGTTAAAAACACGTGTATATATATATATATATATATATATATATATATATATATATATATATATTCGATAAGCAGGAGTTACAAAAACTGATATCGCAATTAATTTTGTCTAACTTAATAAAATCCTTTTCCAGCTGACGATAAATAATTTTGGTTGGTTCAGAACTGAATTTAAAAGTTGTTTATAAAACCTTTTTATTACTGCTCCGGCGCTTCGGTTATCAACAGTAACCATCTTCAGGGAAATAAATTACTACAACTAACTCTGGACTGATACAAAATTCTTACGTAAAGCTTAAAAGAGTTCAAAATCACTAAGGTTCTAAGAAATCATTGGAGGGAAAATACAAAGAAATCTTATAAAACAAATAGACGTCTGGTAAGCCCTTGATCTTGGCGATTTTGTGTCGGCTTCATAGCTTTGATGTTTGAAGTGATATCACTTCAAATGTCCTGACAGCACCTGTAATGATGCTGAATACGTGGGATATACGGCAATGACACTCAAGCAACGATGCAAACAGCATGTCTCAAATGGTGCCATCAAATCCCATCTAATCCAACATTCGAACATCAAAATTGGCTACAAATTCATCATGGACAACACTGAGATCATTGCACATTACCATCATCAAAGAGACCTAGAAATTGCTGAAGCTATCTACATCAAAGCTATGAAGCTTTTGTTTATTTAATATATAATATACTGTATATTATTTATATTAATTGTATTATACTTACAATTATCTTTCTATGCTACTTCCCACAATGAACACAGAAAACTCAATCGGCCACAATATCGAACTCGGCGCTTTGTCTCCAATGCCAGACCATAAAGAGAAGGAAAATTAACATGATCAGGTATAATAGTTGTGAGCTTCGCGCCCATTTATCTTGTGTGGGTCTGACTAAAGCCAAGGCAAACATGCTGTCGATTTGGCATTGTAGCAGTTGTCTTCCCCACATTACATCTTCACCATCCGTGAACCCGGAAACACTTACCTTTCCCAATTTCACTTCTTTCGAGGATTTGACCATCGTTGTTCCAAAATGGATAGCGGGATATCCCATTGTGAGAATCATTTCAAAAGGAGCGAGAATGTTAGCTGCACAATCATATGCCGAAATTCTGCACTTAGTTCGAACTCAGAATTCCTTTTACGCGTGCTCAAAATATTTCGCTTTTGCATTCTGTTGCCTAAGAAGACCAAGCACGGATTTGAAGTTCGCAACTAGTCCAACTTTGACCTCCATAATCAAGATGCAAACAATGCAATTTATGGAAGGAGGTATTTTTCCAGAACTGATTACTGAAGGAAAATTGAGATGTAGAAATACAAGAAAATGTCCTATGAAGCAGATTACGATTACAGAAGCAAAATTCGCAAACTCATAGCTTCAAAGATTGCTGATGGGGACATAAAAGCGGCCGTACAGCAGTTGATGTCATATGATACTATGGCACCTAATACTGAGGCGACTCTACTTGCACTTCGCTCAAAGCATCCTCCAAAGCCTTCAGACATTATGTTACCAGAGCCCCTACTCCTAACTCATCAGACTTTGCTGTTGCTGGATTGCCTGATATAACAGCACTGCACTCAAAACATTTTCCCCAAGTACATCATCCGGACCAGATGGAATTCGAATCAGACATCTTTTAGATCTGGTGTCTATGCAGACGGCTGCGGCAGGAGATGCCCTTAGACATGAGTTCACTTCTTTCGTCAATTTTATATTAAAAGGGGATTTTACAAATGAAGTGCTTTCGGTATTTTATGGTGGACGACTTATCGCCTTATCAAAAAAAGATGGAAATATCACACCCATCGCAGTGGGAAATTCGATCAGGAGACTCGCAACGCAAGTTGGCCTGAAAAAAACAGCGCATCATCTACCGATTGAATTGCAACCGCATCAGCTTGGCTTCGGTGTTCGTGGAGGCTGTGAGGCGGCCGTGCCTGCAGTGTGTCATTATCTGAACAATGCCTCCGGACCTCGAGTCTTATTGATGATCGGCATTCGTAATGTATTCAGTTCCTTACGAAGAGATACATTCCTGAATAAAGTGAAATGCCGGCTCCCAGATCTGTATCATTTGCTGTTCAACAATTCGCTGGACCCTGCTGGCCCAGCTCTGTTTGCAACCGGCATCGACAAGGCAATTCAACAGATCAGGTCAGAGCTTTCCACATATTACCTTGACGATGGAACTTGTGACTACTGTGACTTGATAAGGTTACTTTTATGCGTTTGACAAATTAGGACTTCAAATCAACCACTCTAAATGCATGCTCTTTGTACCGAATGGGTCTCCTCCATAATTTGATGATCAGGTTGATTCCTTTCGACGTATCCTACCAGATATCTATGTTGGTAAAGCAATTAATGTGAAACTGCTAGGGTCGCCGCTATCACCCGAATCATGTACAAATATATTGGACAAAAAGAAGGGACAGCTACAAAAATTTGCACAACATGTCAGTTTACTCGATGCCCATGCTGGATTCTCCATGCTGAAAAACTGCTTTTCTATCCCTAAGTTTGCATATATTCTGAGAACATCACCGGTCTTTGAAACCGTCAAAGGTATCAATGAAACCTAACCTGTGTAAGCTCCATCTCGAATGTTGATTTCACAGCATCTCGTCAAGTTTCTTTGTCTACCCGGTTCGGTGGACTTGATGTTCGCCGATTTCGAGATCTCGCTCTGCACGCATATTTTGCTTGTCATCAACTTCGGAACTAACCAAGTCTATTCTGTCCCACTATACGGATTTGCCTCCTTCCGAGTTGATCGATGATCTGCTGATAATATGGCAAGATTCCGGTCTGTCGTTTCCAGCCAAAGAGTCCTTCGGACATAAAAAATCTTGGGACTCCATTTGTCAAAATGAGATATTCAAAAATCTGTTCGAAGATGCAAACAAAGTAGACAGAGCTCGTTTGCTTGCAGCGAAATGCCCGGAATCTGGTGCTTGGTTGAATGCCTTCCCAAATTCATCATTAGGCACTCATTTGGAAGATAATGCATTTAAGATAGCTATGGCCCAGAGAATTAGCTCCGTTGTCTGTGTTCCTCACAAGTGCCGCTGAGGAGGCATGGTCGACTGCTTGGGTTTGCACCCCTTGTCCTGCCGCTATAACTCTGCCAGAGCCCCAAGACATTCCGATAGGGCCTTGCGAGTCGGGCTTTTGTCAGCCTCGAGTAGAGTCGAGTCGAGTCGGGCAAAATTTTCATATATATTGAGAGGCAAAAATGTGTTTAGGCCTACTTAGGCTAATAAAAGCAATAAAGAGAATAAGAAAATGAGGTATATGGCGACACACATCATTGATCGAGTGAGTGGGTTGTCCATTGTTAAGTATATGTAATTGTGGACAATCGACATACATAAAACAAATTTAAAAAATTCCAGGCATGCAATCATTTGTTTCTGCAATCAATTTTTTAAAACCTGTTTAAGCATTGCATATATTTTGCCTTGTAGGTATATTATACAATAATTACTAAGCAAGTGTGCCACTATTCTGCATACCTGCAGGGATTGCTAGTAGAGCTCATGGGCTAAGTAACAATGTCTACGTCACCTTACTCTTACTTAGTCCTCGTTTATTGTCTATTCTCCCCAGGTTTGAGGGTTGGATCCTGAGTCACCAGGAGGATCTATTGATTCGAATAGTAGCATATGAGATGACTGATGAATCACTTTAGTCAACAGCGTGCTAAGGCAATGACTTCGCTACAGGAATTTCTACAGGCAAATGAACCGGATAATGTTATACCTTATCTGCAACAGCGATATCTACATATAACATTCATATGTCTGAGGCCTTCCGGGTATAATGCTAAGAGATTTTTGATATTGGGTACGTTTTTTTATATGAAAGGGGTCCTACTGATGGATGTCCGCCAAAGAAAGCATGTAAGAAAGGTGGCATACAAAAATCAGCGGAAAAGAGGAATGGACAAACTACGACCCTTTTCCTCATGAAAACTTCAGAACAGTTTTTCGTTTTTCAATTAGCTTTATATACATTGCATAAGACAGATCACATTCACTACATCAACAAACTTATCCCTCAAAAAGTCGAAATGACAATTCGTTTGACTTCGAGAAATTTATTATAGTACAGTGCTATGACAGCATTATGAAGTGACCTGCTATGATTTTCAATTAGAGTTGAATTCAAGGACTGACGGCGACGCTATTGACTAACAGATATATGAAGTCGAATATGTATATACAGTGTAGGTGAATGCCAGTGGCAAAATGGTTCTTCTTGAGGTTTAGTCAATTAGTCATGTGGTCCACTGAAAAATAAGAAGGTACAGAAATTTAGTACATAATAATGGGATTCACAAGTTGAGCAGCCGCGCCTGGCAATTCGGGAAATCAGACTAGCCGTGGAGAAAATCCTGCGCCGGTCTGGCCTGTCTAATTACTCACCGTGTAGATAAAATGAGAGAAATTCACTCACTCGCTCAATCGATTTCCGCGTGACACGGTGCACCCACGGAGGGAGATTGAGATAGGAATAATTAATCGTCTCCTTTTGATGTGATTGGCCGTCGTTAAATGTGACTTTAGAGAACATTTCATTGCAACTTCAACAATATTGCCGTGAACAGGCTGTGACCAAAACATAATGCTGAATAAAAACGCTAAAGCAGCATGTCATTAAAGGAATTCATTGTAATCGAAATAAGAAAGCTATGCAAACACTTTCACGCATGTTGAGCAACTCGATTCGAATACTCATCACCAGAGCCCGGAACTTCAGGCAAAATGCCATAAATGCCAAAAAATGCCTGTTACGGTAATTTTTTCAGTAAAATGCCTTTTTTAATTTTTGAGTGCTTTAAATGCCTGAAATGCTTTCTTAACAAACAATTAGAGAAACGAATGGTTACTGATTGGTTTAATTTTGCGCTACCCAGCTAACTTTCTGCTGGGCGTACAGATGTAGACTGCGTTGTATGACAAGAATGTATGAAACCCGTTGAGAAAACCATGTACGCTGAGCGCTAGGAGACGTCAGCAGCTTGTCTTTATGGCTACGATCACCTTTTCCCTCCAACGTAACTGTTGCTTTCATTCGACTGCGCAGGTGGTATCTGTGAGTGTCATTTCAGCGAATCTTCCGTCGAATTTTATTCTGGTCTTATACCATAATGCCTAAAGAAAGGGCGACGGCACAACAGAGACTGATGAATTTCATCAAAGAGTTTGGTGAAGAGATATTTTCGTCAGATGGATCAATTTTATTTTGCAAAATCTGTGACAAGGCCGTGAACTACGAAAAAAGTATTTCGTAACACAGCATCTCGCCGGAGGAAGGCATTCCAGCCTCGCAGCAAAGCGTTCGAAGGAAAAGTCTTCCACCACCACTTCTCTCCTCAAGCCTGCGCTTCAAGCGGTTGGGAAACAGTCACAATTTTCGCTAGATCTTTGCAACGCATTCGTGTCCTCGAGTATACCTCTTTGGAAGTTGGAAAATCCTGCACTGAAAGATTTCCTGAGAAAATATACCAAGGAAAATGTACCGTCAGAATCAAGTATACGCAAAAATTATATCAACGTTGTGTACCAACAACGGATGGAAATGATTCGAACCGCTGTGAGTGAAAATTACATATGGTGTTCAATTGATGAAACGACTGATGCTACTGGACGCTACGTTGTGAATGTTCTCATCGGAACACTTGACGTACACCACTCGTCGAAGATATTCTTGCTTGCGTGTGAAACAGTAGATAAAACCAACAGTTCAACTATTTCTCAAGTCTTTACCAACGCGTTGGTCCTTTTGTGGCCTAATGGTGTGCAGCACAATCGTGTTCTTCTTTTCGTGACGGATGCAGCACCGTACATGAAAAAGGCAGGACGTGCACTCAAGATCTTGTTTCCATCAATGCTGCATGTTACTTGCCTAGCGCATGCATTTCATCGCATTGCCGATGAAATTCGCCGACTGTTTCCCGATGTTGACGCTCTTATAGCCAATGCAAAGAAAATATTTTTGAAGGCTCCAAGAAGTGTGCAAATGTTGAAGACAGTTGCGCCAAATCTGCAAATGCCACCACAACCCGTAATTACTCGGTGGGGGACGTGGATCTCAGCGTCTTTGTGCTATTCCAAGAATTTTGAGGAATTCAAATCTGTCATTGAAGAACTGGATGAGAATGAATCCGCTTTAATTGCAATCACAAAGAATTTGATCCAAAAACATTCTGTCAAACAGGAGTTGGCATACATCGCGACACATTTTGCGGTTTTACCTGACGGAATCCAATTCCTTGAAAAGCAAAACGAACCTTTGGTATCTATGCTCAACCAAGTCGACGACCTTCGACAGCAGCTGATGTCTGCCACAGGAAATAGAGGCGAAGCCATTCGGGCGAAATGCGAGAGTGTGATCGCGTCAAATCCAGATCTCCCTGTTTTGAGAGCTGTATCAGCGACATTGCAGGGCGAAATTCAGGACAATGCAACTACATGCAATATTAAAATGACTCCTGAAATTATGGTATGCTTTAAATTTGCTCCGATAACATCTGTGGACGTTGAGCGTTCTTTTTCAACTTTGAAGAATATTCTGAGTGACAGGAGGGAGTCCCTATCATTCGAAAACTTAAAAAAGTTGTTAATAGTTGCATGTAATCCCATGCAAAATTTGTGAAAATAAATGCCTTTTTCTGGATTTTTAGTGCCATTTTTTATTTCTTTAATGCCTTTTTGCCTGCCTATTTTGTCTGTTTTTAGTGCCTGAAGTTCCGGGCTTTGCTCATCACCGTTCAAGTAGGCCTATTCGTCGAATCGTTCGAGTACTCGAACGGTACAACAAAATGTCGAGTCGAGTCAAGTACTCGAGCGGTCAAACTCGAAATTCGAGTCGAGTCGAGTACTCGCAGGGCCCTACATTCCGATGTCAATGATATACTTCGCCGAGTTCGTCTATCTGCAGGAATCCCGTCAGTTCTCGAGCCTGTCGGACTGAGTCGAGGTGATGGTAAGAGGCCTGATAAGATGACGACATTCCCACTGCGATACGGAAAGCCGGCAGTTTGGGATTTCACGTGTCGACATTTTTGCGGCAACCCATGTCATTAGAAACCGGTTCCGCAGTCAACGTCAAAAACCGACTTCCGCAGAAACGTCAAAGCGGCGCAAATACGCAGAATTAAATGGCCAATACCAATTCGAACCAGCGGCCATAAAGACCACTGGCGTATACGACAACTGCACTAATGCTTTCATGAAATACATCGGTAGTCGTATTACAGAGGTTGCAGGAGAGCCAAGAGAAACGTTTGGCTGAAGCAGCGGATCGGCATTGCCAGGGGCAACGCCCTTATTGTTAGCCTAGACAGTGCTAAGGCAACTTCCTGACTTAAACTTTTTTTCCTTATCTCCTACTTTTGTTATAATTGTTTTTTTATTAATGTGATATAACTTCTTGTGCAAATGACGCGTAATCTAACATTTTCATGCACAATAAGATTCGCGAAATTGAGAAATCAAACGACGAAAGATCATGGAATTGTCACTTGCCTGAATATTAATTAAAATTGAGCCTTATCAACTGCATTAAAAAAATTTAAAAGTTAACTATATGCTCACATATTTATGATTTTTGTTCCCAATTTTTGCATGTTTGATCATCACAATCCATTGCAAACGATCCTGAGCAGCATGACATTCTAAAATGCCTCTTAAAAATTCTGCAGGCGATTTTCTGATTTCATCTTCAAAGGCCAGTAACTGTTATGCTGTTGCTTTTCAAAATTAATAATTCTATTGAGCAAGTTTTTTTCTTGAACATAGAAGATGCCATGTCTCATGCTATAAAGCACTCATTTTCATTGTTTATCAGTTTATGAGATATAATAATGCTGTATTCACTGAACTTTTTAGGACTTGTTATCCACAATAACTTTTGTTGGATATCACTTCAGCTACAATTCACAGATACGATAATGGAGAGTAAATGAGAGAAAATTGGCCGATAGGTCAGATAATTGCATACGTCCACTAAAAGTTATGATCTAATTATTACAAATTTTCTTTCATTAACGAGTCCTCTGACAGATTTGCAAAAACTTAAACCATTGCTGTCACATTCACGGATGACTATGGTTTGAAATCAGCTTGTAGCCGTTATAGATGCCTGTTGGTGATCTCTCTACGTCCTCTCTATACTAAGATGGCGAAGATAGCTAACAATCCATCCGACCTCTACGTCTGTGACTAACAGTTATCAAGAATTGCAATATTCATAGACTTCTCAAGAGTTACATACAATAGCATTATGTCATGGATTTTGCCGGCAGAAATATCAGACAGTAACACAGCCTCGTCTATGTCTGATATTTCTGCCCTAAAAAAAGATATCAATCTTGATAATCGACATAAAAAGTCACAAAAATGGATCTATGTCCATGCCACGAATGCATGAAAGATCCAATTCTATGAAGAAAGCAGATGATACCATTGATAAAAGTGCTAAATTACTGTAAATACCATAGTATTTTTGTGACAAAGTGATCAATGCTGATTTGCGAGACTTATTTGCTCTTCCTACTTCACTCGGTGGACTAGGCATTGAAAATCCAGTAAAAACATGTGAAAGCCAATATGCATCATCTCTAAATATCACAAAATCACTTCAAGAACATATAATCAACCAAATTATGGACTTCAGTGAAGAGACAATTGATGAAATTTACTCGAGAAAAAGTGAAAATAAAGGCAAAAAACATTAAGAAGCCGACAAATCAATGCTCAAACCACTATTTGAAAACCTTTCGGAGGAAAGTGAACGATGTATTCAAGCAAATCAAGAGAAGGGATCCTCAGTGTGGCTTTCTACACTGCCCCTAAAAGAATATGGATTTCACTTGAATAAAGTAGAATTCATTGATGCCATATCGCTAAGATATAACTTCAACATTTCTGGCATGCCTTGAAGATGTTCCTGTGGACAATTGGATGACATAAATCATGCCATGATCTGCAAGTTGGGAGGCTTCGTTCACTTAAGACACAACAAAATAAGAGAACTTGAAACTGATTTATGATCAAAAATATGCACCGATGTGAAAGTAGAATCATCATTATATGTTTCCAGCTCCATTCCATCTCAAAAATAACAACCTAAGTGGTTATGTCAAAGATGATGCTCGTCTTGACGCTCCATGCGTGGTTTCTGGCGGCCAATGGAACGAACCTTCGTTGATGTCAGGATCTTTCATCCCAATTCCCCATCATATCTGGCTACTACCATGAATTCTTTTTATCGCATTCATGAAAATCAAAAGAAACAGGAGTATAACAGGAGAATCATGGAAGTAGAACATGCATCATTCACCCCACTCATATTTTCAACGACCGGTGGTATGGGTCCTGAATGCCTGCGCTTTCATAAAAACGGCAGACATGATCTCAAGGAAAACTCGCGAAAACTATTGACATGTAATGTTGCACATAAGGCGTAGAATACGTTTCTCCCTCTTACGAGCATCATAACCTTGCGAGGAGAAAGTATGAAGCAATCGAATGGGTACAATGATGTCCGTCTTCCAGAAATCATTGACTTCGGTATCATTGAAACCTCCTTTTTATCCAAGTCAACTTAACTATCTTTTTTGTGATTATGTTGTAAGCCTTGCTGCTGATTGTTGAATAAAATATTTGATGGAATTAGTTTATCTTATTAGCTTTTAAAAACAATATTTCGGAGTTATGACTCCATTCTCAAGTTTTACAAGGATAGAAAAGACTAAGCCAGCTATATACAAAAAAGGATACAAAATTTGAAATACTATGTACACAAGAATTAGAAAATTAGACTATGAAAATCTGATAGCTCATCTTTGTTGTTGATAGATGGCTTCAAAATCTTGATTTACATAGCCTCACGGAATCTAAGGTTTATTAGATCTCTATCATGGTCTATAACTGACACTGATATTTGTTGGTCATTGTTGCTGAGTAAGTATGGGTGTCCGCCGATATTTCACATGTCTTTTTACTATGAAAGTCGTTCATATATCTCCAAATCCAAATTAGACGGCCTTAATTGCATAATTAAGGCCGTCTAATTTGCTGTGTAATACCATTGAGGTAGGAGCACTTCACCATCCATCTTTGCATTCCCAGTGAAAATGACATTGAGATTACTCCTATGATTCACAATTTGGAGTCGTAGATATCTACAACTTTACATGCTTCAATGTTCTGAGCTGCATGGGCTATGTAGAAAATCATCATATATTTGAGTCTTTTACAGGTCAAAATCTTGGATTTTTGATGTCATAGATTTTAGGTTCAGTAACAATGCATATATTGCCTTTCAAATGATCAGCCTAAATCGTCTGGCGCTACGCGCCGATGATTTAGGCTGTCAAAAAAGGTAATATATCTTCATTCAGTTCCAGTACTTTTGAGAAGTATTGCAGCGCTTTTAGTTTTCTTCTTCTGGTACTGCAGCGTTCTGTAATTCTTCTTTGTTCGTTACGTACAAAATTTATCTTGTTGTTCATTGGAAGGGCTGACATGTAATTCACGAATAATGGTTTTTTCGCCTGCTTCTTGTAGAAGTCAAAATTGATTGAATCATCGGAGATAGTTAAAGTGAAATCAAGTAATGATATTGTACCATTTGTTGAGTGTTCAATAGTGAAATCAATGTTCTCATGTAGCAAGTTCAGTATCTCTTGAATTTTTATTGCTTCGTCTTTTGATGTCGTTAAAATGAAAATGTCCTCTACATATCGTGCATATAAACAAATGGTTGGATGGGAAAGAATCTGCTTCTCCAACAAATTCATGAATAGAATCGCAAGAATACCTGACACACTTGACCCCATAGGAAGTCCATGTTTTTGTTTGAAAACGGATTCTCCGCAGATTAAATAATTATTTTTGAGGATTGTTATGAGCATTTCCTTGATGTCGGTTGGTATCAATCCATGATAGTGAAAGTTTCTCTTTGACAGCATTGAAATGGCATTGTCGATAGCTTCATGAATCGGGATTGAGGTGTACATTGCAGACACATCTAGACTAAAAGCATAGGGAAAAGTTGTGATTTCTTTCGCATCTAAGCTTTTTAGTCTCTGTATTAATTGCATGCTGTTTTGGAGATGTGCTGGAACGTCAGTGATTAGTGGGTTTAATAATTCGGTCACTAGCCAAGTGAGTTTTTGTGCGGGTCCATTCATGCACGACACAATTGGTCTTACTTCCAAATCAGTGAGAGATTTGTGTGTCTTAATGAGACAATAGAATTTTGGGAATTTAGGATTTTGTTTCTTGTAATTCCATTCGATTGATTTTCTGATATCTCTTCTCATACAGATTGATCTCCAGGTTTTGTTGATTTTCATTAATACAGTTTCTATCGTGATTTTAACACATTTTTCATACGTGTTCGCATCATTCAGGTGCTGTTTTACCAGTTCAGTGTACTGTTTCGTTTCTACGACGCAAAACTCAGTACCTTGATCACTTGGCAAAAAAGTATAATCTCTTTTCTGAAGAGATTTAAGTGAATTCGTTTCTGTTTTGTTGAGGTTATTACCAAATCTTCTGTCTTTGAGAGAGTCAATAACATCATATAGTTTGAGCGAGGCTCTCATTAATGTATTGTTGAAAGATGGTTCAGATTGTGGAACATTGATTCTGTTTGATTCTGGGTATCCGATGAATTTCTCTGTTGCATCTCCGTCTTGCTTATCAATGACTTGTCTCCAAGATGGTATGTCTCCAAACGTAGATGGTACGCCAGGCGGCAGAAAGAGATCTTCATGTCTCTTTTTATGTCGTCATTTACTCTTTGATGGATTGCAAATTTCGGACCTTTGGAGAGAAGTTTAATTTCATCAACGTTTAAGGAATTTGTTGAATCTGTTACCAAGATCGATTTGTTCAAGATTTGGTGAGTAGCCTATCACATGAATTATTCATGACTTCTTTTGATGATATCCTCTGTTCTTGTAGCTCTTCCTCTACAAATATGTCAGCGTTGTATGCAGGTTGTTTCGATGCATGGATTGTGGATGTGGGAATTTGCTTTTTCATTAACCATTGAAATTTATTGTTTAGTCTCTGTCGATGGTAATGTTGGGATGTTTTGAAAGCTTGATTCGTGATTTCTTGAAGTTCTCCTTGGTCATCAATTTGGGCAAAGAAATTCCGTTGAAAGTTCGTCTTGTAGAATATTTGTGATCGTTCATAACGACGCATGCCGTTCAATGTAGATGTTTGAATTGGTTGTCTACCGCCCATCATTACTGGCTCGTCGAAGCAGTTTGGTAGATGGATGTTCATGACTGTAGGAGGCAATATTCCAAAATAATGACAAATGTTCAAAAACTGTAGTTGTTCTTTACTACGGGCTAGCCTTTCGGAGTTTTGAATTAGCATTTTCATTTCAGGAAAGTCGATTCGGCTGAGATGTTGCATTGTAGTCATTAGTAAAACGTAATTTTCCTTAAACAAAAACGTAATTTTCCTGTTAGAATAACTCACGAATCTTTCACTCTCAGAAATGCACTGAACAAACAACAGCAAAACCAACAAACATGTAGCTGGAAATCATTCCTGAATTCTGAAAAAGAAATATGTCTCAAAGAAATGGTGGTATACGAAATAAAATGTAACAAATGCAAAGAACGCTACGTCGGAAGCACAATAAGAAAAAAGCATACCAGAATCACTGAACATCTCAAATCAAAAGACTCATCAATGTTTAAACATCTCAAGATATGCCAAACCAATGACCAACAAATATCAGTGTCAGTTATAGACCATGATAGAGATCTAATAAACCTTAGATTCCGTGAGGCTATGTAAATCAAGATTTTGAAGCCATCTATCAACAACAAAGATGAGCTATCAGATTTTCTTAGTCTAATTTTCCAATTCTTGTGTACATAGTATTTTAAATTTTGTATCCTTTTTTGTATATAGCTGGCTTAGTCTTTTCTATCCTTGTAAAACTTGAGAATGGAGTCATAACTCCGAAATATTGTTTTTAAAAGCTAATAAGATAAACTAATTCCATCAAATATTTTATTCAACAATCAGCAGCAAGGCTTACAACATAATCATAATCAACTTAAAATTTCCATCAAAATGCTGCTTAAGGAAAATTAAGTTTTATCTTCTTTGTATTTTGATGTTTTATATGTCTAAGTTTATTGCAAATCCCAAATTTAGGTGCTTTTTAGGTCTTAACTTTTTACCTTAATAAAACGCAGGGATTTTATCTCATGTAATTTATTTCATTGGTGCCTGCATGTTTTTTCTGTCAATAAAATTACGTTATTTGCATGCCATAGCATTGACGGGCATTTATGGAACCAATGCAAATTATCAGATTAAAGATTTACATAAAACACTTCCCCAGGATGTTGATCACAAGAAAACAGGCAATGCAATGTGAATTATGAGTATGTGTATCAGGAAAACAACAGCATGAACTAATAGAACTATATGACACATCAAATGAAAAGAAAATCTCTCAAGCTTTCGAGTTCGACCTTGATATTCATTCTTAGTTCAATTTATACTCGTATATCATCATAGCTTCTCCCAAACGTAGATCAGCCTCATTGTTGTCTTTAGTTAACACATAGTTTCATATAGTTTGGCACTTATCAAGAAGTTTGTTCGTTGTTGGATTTTCATTTGTTATATGTTCTCTGCAGCGGATATGAAGGTGTCTCATAGTGCTTCCAAAATAAAATTCGCTACAAGAATTACATGCTATTTTTGAAGTGACGCTTCTTCGATAACACAGATTTTTGTTGATTAATGGGCAGTGTTCAAGATTACAAGTTGGTTGCATTGTTCTTCTGTTGGACAATTCGCTCCTCAATGTTCGTATTCTGCGTGTGAGTCTCACGTTCATGTTTTCTTTCCGAAAACATAAAAACTCTTGAGCTTGTTATTAATAGGATAAGGAAAGTATAGAAATTCTTACTTACATTGTCAGCCGCCATCGATGAAGGTCGACTGCTAGCGCACCGTGCAGCATTGTGCACGCGTGTCGCTTGCGAGCCTTGTAATGGAATCAATCAAGTCACGCAATTCTATTCGAATGTGTTACAGCATATCGACCCTTGGTAACATTGGACGGAAACCTTGTGCTGGACTTTCGCGTACAGTGAAACGTAAGATTTTTTCACTCAAACTTCGAAATTCAGCCCATATCTGTGACCATTCGAGAAGCTATCAGATAGAGACGGTGGTTTCAAGATGTCGCTCAAATGGATTCTCAAGTGCCACCACTGACGCCAAGCTTGATCGGCCGCGTATACTTCGATCTTTGAGAAGATATGGTAGACACTTCTTGCGACCTGGCAAATCGATTTCTTTTGGACTTTACAATATTCGATCTTTGAATAAGAAAGTGGAGGATGTAACGAATATCATGGATGAGCACGCACTGATGTTGGTCGAAACGTGGTATGACAGTGATTCTGTGTCTTTGGCCCGACTTCGCTCGCAGCGCTTTGAAGTTGTCGACAGACCACGTCCCCGAACTCGGTCTGATACTATGAATACCAATCATAGCGGAGTAGCTATTGTGTCTGCCCCTCATATTCGTCTAACTCATCTGCCTCTTGGATGTGAGATTCCCACTCTTGAATCTGTTGCTGCTTGAATATCTTGCTCATCGTCCTCGTGTATAGTCATATTGATCTATCGTACTGGTGCCATAACGTCGAAATTCTTTCTGGAACTTTCTCATACTCAGGAGTTATTTGCTTCGTATTCAGAGCCATTAATGGTTTGTGGTGATTTCAATGTGCACTTTGAGCGTGATAGTGATCTTCATACTTGTATGCTAAAGGATGTGTTCTCTTCTTTTGGCCTAACATGTCACGTTGATCAAGCGACGCACAGTCAAGGTGGAACCATTGATTTGGTATTTAGCCGAGGATTGCCGCACTCAACATCCGTGATCACCTCAGATCCTGGAATCTCCGATCACAAGCTTCTAATTTGGAAAGCAAATATGCAGTGTCCTCCTCCTTTATACGAGAAGATAAATTACCGTCCATGGAAGCATCTTAACATCAGTGCGTTTCGTTATTTTTTATATACTTCTATCTTCTGTGATCTGAGTCTTGGCGACATCTGTCTTGTGATCAGCTTGTTCATTTTTACAATGAAGCTCGGGGAGAGCGCTTTATAAATATACGATTTATTATTTATTACTATTATTATTATCTGCCCTCAACCAGCTTTTACCTTGGATGAGTACTACTATTCGCCAACGCAAATCCGATCCATGGTATGATGATACCTGTAAATACGCGAAGCAACTTCTTCGTCGTGTGGAGCGGTGTGTGTCTCTACTAAGTGTCTGCGGTCTGTGTGTGTGCGGACTAAGTGTCTCTATCACAGATGCTGACTATGCCTTTCTTACCGATGCATGGAGAAAATGCAAAGCTGCATATAGACAAATCTTGAGATCCAAACGAGAGTATTTTTGGCAGAATAAGATCCAGAGTGAGTTCAGTCAGCCTCGTCGCCTATGGAATTCTGTGAATACTCTTCTCGGTCGTGGTAGGAAACCATCATCTGAAACCATAGATGCTACTCAATTTCATCGTTACTTTGAGGACAAGCTAAATACGGTCAATGATGCAACAGTGGAATACAGTGAAATGCCTTCTGGGGAACCTTCGACTGATTTCCGATTGTGCGAGTTTGTGGAAGTCACGCCATCCGATGTGACTTCAGTCATCTGTTCATTGTCGAACAAGCAGTCAAACTCCGATCCCATTACGACGAAGGTATTGAAAGATTGCATTGATTTGCTTGCACCATTTCTGACATGCATGGTAAACCTCTGTTTTACTGAGTGTGCTTTCCCGAGCTCATTGGCGACTAATTGTGTTACTCCAGTGCTGAAGAAGGGCAAACAGAATGTGGATGACATATCGTCTTACAGACCTATTGTCAATTTACCTGTTCTTCCTAAGCTCATTGAACGTCTAGTCTTCAATCAGTTGATGACTCACCTGGATGGTAGTAATTTACTTCCGTCAAATCAATCGGCTTTCAGAAGACTTCATTCAACTGAGACCGCAGTCACCAAGGTCACAAATGACTTGCTTGTATCGATTGACAATGGCAACGTGAATCTCATTGCTGCCCTCGATATATCTTCGGCTTTTGACACTGTGGATCACAGTATTCTACTTCGACGATTGGAGAGTTCTTATGGTCTTGTGGGTGCTGTCAGTCGATGGATCAGATCATACATCATGGCTCGGTATCGTTACATCAGATATCGAAATACCGCATCAACAACATCTTATGTGTCCAGTGGCGTACCCCAGGGCTCAGTGCTCGGGCCGATTCTCTTCTCCTTGTATTCTAGTGATGTCATATCTTTAGTTGAGAATTGTAAGCTTTCCATCCATGTTTTTGCGGACGACATTCTGATTTTTGGAAATTGTAAGTCAGGAAACGAGAGGAGTCTGTCCAACAAAATTTCTTGTTGTATCGAATCAGTTGACATGTGGTTAAAACAAAATAGAACATTGTTAAATACGAATAAGACTTACCTCATGTGGTGCGGCACTTCACGCAAATTGAAGTCTGATGACTGTAATAAGACTATTCAGATAGGTAATGATCTCATTAAACCTGTGTCAGCTTTTCGCTATCTTGGTATTGTGCTTGACCAAACTTTGTCTTTTTCTGAGCATGTGTTGAGAACTGTGGCAGTCTGCTTTGGTGCATTGCGACAGATTAGAACAGTGCGCCGATCCATCACAAGACCATTGGCAAAAAGTCTTGTGGAAGCCCTTGTTTTTTCGAGACTCAATTATTGTATTGGCGTCCTGCATGGCATCACTAAAGTTCAACAGGGGAGACTGCAGGCCATCATCAATACCTCTGCTCGCTTAGTAGCGAATCTACCACGTTCTGCCCACGTTACCTCAACACTCAATGAATTGGGTTGGTTGGTGGTTGGGAAGAGCATTGACTATCATGTGTCAATGCTTGTTTACAAATGTCTGCATAATTGCGCCCCAGTGTACCTCGCTGATCTGCTTGTTCGCATAAGTGAGTTACCGGAACGCTCACGCCTTCGTTCCTCTGCTTCTGGTGCATTGAATGTACCCCGGACAAAATTGAAAACATTCGGAAGCAGGAGCTTTTCAGTCTGTGTCCCGACAACCTGGAACACTTTGCCATCATCCGTCCATTCACAGAACTCTCTTGTGTTTTAAGTTTTTAAAAGAATTGCTGATAACTGAGTGTACTCTTGCATGAAATTCTTAATGTGTCTTGCACGCTGTTTTTTTTTACTTATTGTACGTTGGCCTTGAAGCTACTTTGCATATGCCTTCTTTTAAATAAATTCTTTATTCATTCATTCATTCTTCTTGCTCGTGACTTCCTCTCTTCTTCGTGGATTATTGCAATGATTCATTGTTTCATTTGAATGCTCATGATGTTTCAGAATCCCATTGAATCGTTTTTGATGCATCTTGTTCTTCATGGTGTCGATCTGCTATGCGCTTATTTTCGTTTCTGATCAATCACCTATATATATATATATATATATTTTTTATTTGTAAGTTTTTTATCTCAAGGCCTACAAGGCTTGATTGAAATTTTTCTGCTAATTTGTTATGTTCTTTGTGTTGATTCTTTTTACTGATCTTCGTATAACTTGGTAATAAATTGTTTAATTGTTTTCTTCACATGTGATGTTAAATTGAATGTCTTTTTCCAATTTGATACATTTATTCAGTAGTTTTTCTGTTCTTCTATATTGTTGTAATTCTGCTGTTGTCAATGTTTTGATGATGATGAATGAGTACCATTTTATTGCAAAATATTTACATTTTATTGACGGCGACGTTTCGGTCTTCTGTACATAGACCATTTTCAAGCTAACATATTAACAAAATGATGAGCTGTGGTTGAAATTCAAAAAGTCTCAACCAAAATGCTATACAGACAGCTCAAAGATATAATACTGGATGTAGGTTACATGTTCATAGTTTTTCAGGGAGGATTTGATTGCTTTTGTGTTGTTTGTTAAGTCTCTTGGTTTTTGTTTGTGTTCTTTCATGTGATGAGATTTTATCGAACCATTATTTTCGTGTTGCTCCATTCTCACATTCAACAAATTTGTGGTATATCCAATGTAGTGAGCATTATTACATACGCTCTCTGGACATGCATATTGGTTCACCACATTGTTGTTTGAATGAAACCTGTCCATTTTTGTTTTTATTGAGTTAACCAATTTGACATTTTTGTAATACACTCGCACATGGACATCGCATGATTCAACTTTTCCCTTTACATTATCCTTGATAATCTTCTGGATGCGCTTTTCTTCTATCCGGTAATTTGATGTAAGCTGGCCTTTAAAATAGAACACCATCTCTGTTTTTTCCCCTTTTTCTTCATTTTTGAAGTACTTTTTTAAAATCATTTTCACCTGTTGATCAATTGCACTCATGGGATAGTGACTGTTGGTAAGAATTCGTTTCACATTTTTAATTTCTTGATGAAAAGATTGCCAATCTGAGCTGAGATGTAGTGCTCTGTAAACATAACTTTTTATTACTGACATTTTGTACTGATTTGTTGTAAAGGAGTTGAAGTCGAGACAAGTATTTGTTGCTGTTGATTTTCGAAAAACTGAAAAGTCAAGGAAAAGTTACGCTTGATGGAAACATCCAAAAAAGATATTGTTCTCTCCTTTTCAATCTCATATGTGAATTCCCTGTATATATATAATATGCCGGACTTTGAGAGTCATTGTGAACGAATATGTCTTTCTTGGCCGGCTTCTTGTAAAATTCAAAATGTGTCTATAGTCAAAGTGAAGTCGAGAAGACTTATACTGTTATCGTCATTTGTTGGGAGTTCGATTTCAAACTTGATATTAGGATGCTGATCATTCAAACAGTTCAGTAATTGCAGTGCTTCTTCCTTGCCATTGACGAGAGCCAGGCAGCCATCCACATATCTTTTGAAAAGGTGAATATGATTAATTCTTTGTAATACACAGCTTTCAATAACATCCCTAAAGATAATGGCCATTATTCCTGATAATAAGAAACCCATGGGTAATCCTCGCACTTGTTGATAAATTTTCCCTTGGAATTAAAAATAATTATTGTTCAATACACATGTCAACATTTATGTGAGTTGTTCAAGGCTGATTCCTTTCAAATGAATTATATGTATTATGTACTGATAAATTGAAGTTTTGTTGATAACTGCGTCATTAATTTACATGTTGGGGCACTTTTCATGCTAATGACGTCACAGGTACATGGGAATCATTGTCTTTCATCACTGTTATTCTTTCTAGTTTCCATCAATTCCATGCTTAATTCAAGATGAGCTGTTGTTTATTTCAAAACATTCATTCACAAAAATTAACACCTTAAGCCAAGGATTCTACATATTCATCAGGTATGCTGCGATGACTTAATAACTTACATTCCAAATGCTTCTAAAAGGAGTAAGAATGCCAAAAAGTGAGTTAACCGATGCGCATCTGAATAGTGACTTACAAGCTCAACTATACTCAACTATATACAAAATTATATCTTAAGTGATGTTCAGTTTAGTTAAATGTGCGTAGTGTACTGAGTGAAATCCAAAACAAGGAATTAATTCAAGTGAAAAAGTACAGTACCAACGATTTCATAAATCAGATAAAATTCAATCATCGAATTAAGTCATTGGATGACAATACGTGATGTGATAGAACAGTGTTTCTCAACCTCCGTTCCGCGGACTAAAATTAGTCCTTGGGACAGGTCCGCGAAATTAATGTCAACTGAAGATCGCTTTTGGTATAAAACACTTTATCAATGGCGGATTAGGTCCACAAACGCCTTCCACTGTCTTTGATTTGGTTTTGCGACGACGCTATCTCAGAGTCGAAGGTGCATTTCTTCAAAAGCAAAGAAAGCATCTAAAGGTATGAAGCTCCGCTGACAAATTACGATTCAGTCAGCGTCAGTTATCCACCACTAGGGTGACGCACTGCGTTTATAGATTTTTCATGGTTGCATAAAGAATGCGTTATTCCAATTGGTTCGCTCAGTTGACGTGCTGCTGTATTGTATACTGTTATTGCATAGGCTATATAAAGAATGTTCTATTGCTTTTCTAGATGTTTTGTAATTACTAGTACCATCTTACTCGTGATCATTCTTTATACATGTCTTACGGGAGATCATCTGTAGAAACTAGAAGCTGAATTTAAGACAAAAATGCTAAATTGTATTTCAGCGCGATCAAATAGACGCCGTTACGTATGATAGATCCGAATTTATTTAAATAAGTCTTAGTCCACGTAGTTCACTTGGGGTATTCACTTAGTCCGCGATAAGTAAAGGTTAAGAAACACTGTGATAGTATGATAAAAAGACTTTACTGTAAGATCTCATTTACCTTAAGATTTGCATCACTTCCATTCGAGGAAGTGTTCATTGGCTCATGGACGCATTCACTTTCTCCATTTCTTTCATTGGCTTTGACATCTATCCTTGATGTAGTTGTGATGTCACAGCCTGACACAGGTATAGTAACCACATCTACATCCATTCTATAAAAAAATAAAAGAATTATATACAGTCACATAAAAAAAGCTTGTTCATTTATAGGTTGCCGCACCTTTGTTTATCGAGCCGCAGGCCGAGATAAACACAAAGGTGCAGCAACATAATTGTTTCACACTGCAACCCGACTATGTGCATCTGAGTGATTTATCAGCACTTTTCGAAAACGTCTACTTAAAATGAATACGAGTAGGGGAGAGTGGGAGTTATGAGCCGGCGGGAGTTATGGGCCACCCCTCTATACACTAAACTATCCAACCTGAAATTTATTTTTCAAGTGTACATGAACGAAAACATCGTAACTAAGTACATAAGAAGTTTCTGGGCGAAATTTTATTTTTCTCTGTTTTTTTTAGTCAATTTACTGTTTTTTCAAAAATCGACTGCTCTTTTTGCACAAGTGTTTTTTTCTTCTAGCATAGTCATGCTTGGGTACAAATACATAGCTTTGGTGATCATCTTCCAAAAAACAAAGGTCAATAGCATGAATGTATTACGCATGTATATTATCCAGCTGTTTTTATAATTATACTGTTGGTGGGGAGTTATGGGCCACTGAAGGTGGGGTGTTATGGGCCACCCCGAAACTCGCTCTAATACCTAATAATTACTAGAAAGACATGTCACCTCTCTACAATTGCTAAGATAGACATCACGAAAAGTACATAAGTTCAGCTTATGCAGGGTCACGTGTGCATTGACTGAAAGGGAGTGGCATTGAAGCAATGAAATCCTGACTCATCCTATCCTCTCATTACCTACTTTGGAATCACAAGCAGGGGAACCTGATGCGTTGGTTACTGAAAATCAACGCTGTAAGCACTGGATGAAAGTAATTGGTTACTGATGAATAAGTTATCCCTATTGGAAGTTATCTATCGTCCAATGAGTGTCCATTACTATCCAACGTAAATGAATCATACTTTGCACTATTGCATCTCATTTTAGACTTGTCCAAATGTCAAGGAAGCACGCACGGACTACAGGCAAGGGTGCCTAGTCAGAGGCAACTCTCAATACTGCGTTGGCGAAGATCAGGAGAGGCGACATGTCATTACGCGAAGCCAGTCGAACATATTCCGTTGGCAGAATGACACTGGCTCGTTACATGGGCGTTTCGTCCGGAGACGCAATGGTGAATAAAGTGAATATAAACTTCTCGCACACTGTCTTCTCAAGAGAGCAAGAGGAATCCCTCAAGAAATACGTGTTAGACTGTTCGCACATGTTCTACGGCCTATCAGTCATAGACTTGCGTTGCCTTGCCTATGATTATGCTAAGGCAAATTTGAAAACCGTCCCCAAGTCCTGGGAGCACAACAAAATGGGGCACTTTTCGGGTTTCCCCCCCCCCACATTTTCTTGTAGAATAAAAACAAGACTTTCCAAGTTCAACTTTTGATAAAAGTTGTGAATGGATGACCATTATCACAGGATCGGCTACTGTGAAGAAAACCACGACTTTGTAGGAATGCAATTGCAGACGGCTTGTCGTGAAGTTCGTGCTCTAAGCGGAAGAGATTCATTCCGACTGACCCGAGTTACTATGCATGCAGTCAGCAATGATGGCAATGAGCGAGCACAATAGTACTAAGCGAGAGCGAATAGCGAATACGGAATAGCACGGTTTAGATCAGGAATGAGTCAGCACAATAGCACTGAAGCCCATATTGTCAGAAGCTTAACTGTTTTGATTACCGGCTTGTTTTCATTCAAGAAAAAATGTGGAGGGGGGAACCCGAAAAGTGCCCAAAATGGCTGGTAAGGACTAGGCCATATCATTTCGGGAGAGGCAAGGCATCTCAATCCGACTCCCTGAGAATACGTCAATCGCTAGAAAACAACATTCAACAGGACCAACGTCAACTTGTTCTTCGACGCGCTGGACCAAGCCTTCGCTCGTGGCTTGTTTTCAGCTTCGACAGTGTGGAATTTGGATGAAACAGGTGTAACGACTGTGACGAAGCCTCCCAGAGTGCTGAGTGCGCGCGGCGAGAGACAGGTTGGATCGATCGCATCCGCTGAACGCGGAATATTCTGACTGTGTGCGTCGCCGTGAATGCTGCTGGTCGTGTGTTGCCACCCGCCATTATCTACCCTCATAGAAACATTCAACCGCATTGGTCCATCAATGCATTTCCGGATTCGCTCATCATTCCTCAGCCTACTGGATGGCAGATGAATGAGACGTTTCGTCAGGTTTTGATCCACTTCAGGAATGAATCTGGGGTAACTCCGGACCGCCCTCATATATTGATCTTCGACAATCACTGTTCACATGTTAGCCTGGATGTCGTGACACTTGCGCGTGAATGAGGACTGATTATCGTCACTCTCCCAGTCCACTGTAGTCACAAGATGCAACCTCTCGACGTATCCTGCATGGGCCCTTTCAAGACCTATTTCGCCGATGCAGTTCGCAGCTGGCGCCAAGCCAATCCCGCGAGAACCCTCAGCATTCACGATGTTGGACCACTGATCAGCGGTGCCTTTGGTAAGGCCTTCACAATCCCTACCATCATAAATGGGTTCAAGAAGACCGGAATTTGGCCTCGCGACCGTCACGCATTTTCTGATGATGACTTTTCCCCTGCTCAGCCGACTGACATCGTCATCGCGGCTTCTACTTCGACGTCTGTGATCACGGACGATACCCGGTTGGTCTCGCCACAGGAACTTCGACCCTTGCCAAAGCTGGTGCGGAGTGCTCCACGGGAACGGAGCCGGTCCAACAGGCGGCGTCCCGTTGTCCTCACGTCATCGCCAGTAAAGGAACAGATGGAGCTAGCCGCGAAAGATCAGCCAATTAGCAACATGAGCGCGAGCGACGAATGAGTAGTTCCGGAAGCTACCGAGGAGCATGCCGAGCTGCATGACGACCCGCGACTTGCTGATTTCGCACCAGCTCGTATCAAGACAGGTGATTTCCTCCTGGTTTCTGTGCGGGGAGGGCGTCGGAATGCTCAAGCATTCAGATATATAGCTCAAGCCCTGGAAAACTACGACCCGGCTGATCCTTATTGGCTGCGGGTGCAGGGATACCGCTCCATGGATTCGTCGAAGACAAAGTTTCTGGTGTCTGAAAATGACGTCTTTGCTGTCAATATGACCGATATTCTTTCGGGCTTGCAGGTACCTGCGTTGCAGCCAGGGCGTGCTATTTGCTACGCCTTCTCCGGCCCATTAGACATTTTAGAGGCCTAATAGACATCATTATTTGATAAGACCTGGCTAAAACCAATTCATAATCATCGAGGGGCTGTGATACCAGTTTGTAATTTTTGTTATTTCTCATGCCTTGCTGATAATAATAGTGTTTCACTATCCACCAATGTTTTGTCTCATTTTGGTCGTGACCTCTAGTGATGAGATACAGAATATAGGCCTACGACACATTATTTGGGGAATTTACTGAGTGTGCGGAGAGATTTTATACTTATCACATCCGACTGTGTCTACTGATAGTGCACATTTAAAGCATTCCAGACATAGTTTATCTAAAAAGGTTCAATTATTTATTAGAGCTACAGTTTTCCCAGGGCAACCGTCCATCTAAACAGATATCAATACCGACTGGATTACCATTTTATCGAGATACTTTATTCAAAGCCTCCTTCCCATTAGGTGAAGTCTTATATTTGACCGTTGTGTCATAATATTTGCATTGTCGCAACATTTTCTTAAGTTTTTAGTGGTGGCCCATAACACCCCACCAGGTGGCCCATAACACCCGACGACTTTTTAAAATTGTAAATTCGTCTCTTTTCAGTAAATTCATTCTATAGCAAAGCAAAATGGTAATCTGAAGAAATCAATGTCTAGAACATTTAGCCCATATCCACAGCTATCGATTAGGTCTAAAAAGTTGATCATAGAGTAAGTTTTGTGGTTTCTACAAGCTGCAACGCTAGGGTGGCTCATAACTCCCCACTCTCCCCTAATGTGATTCATATTCAAATAAAGGTACTTATTTTGCCCCAATTATTGTGATTCAAATTCAATATTGTCCCAATTATTGTGATTCAAATTCAATATTGTCCCAATTATTGTGATTCAAATTCAATACATGTACCTATATTGCTCCAATTATTGTGATTCAAATTCAAATTCAAATGCATGGTACTTGTATTACTCCAATTACATGCATTATTAACTTTCTTGAAAAAAATATGTTATCCAGACAAGCATTTATATTTACTACTCAAATTGAGGTATTTGGAAGGAATTCAGCAAAGTCCAGTTTATATCCATCTTGGGTATCTTGGGCTTTGGTGGATCCACTATTTCACTGAGAGTTCGTTCTTAAGCTCCACATTTTCTCTTGTAGAGGCGAACTGATGAGCTTCGGTGACCCCTGATAAGTTGTTCATTAATATTTTCTTGAAATAATTTAGTAGCGCAGGTAACCTTACCCGAATGCGGTGTAATATTTCCAGTGAGTCCAGCTATTCTTGCCGTATCAGGTAGCATCTTGGCGAGGCTATTGACTCCAACAGGTTTTTTGGAAAATCTTGGTATGGTAAGTATAGATTTGACAGGCCTGCGACAAAATGCTCCATCCGTCAAACCTGGTTCTCGTAGTGTGGTAAGATAAAGGTGCACGATATTGGATTGTCTGCACTGTCATATTGCTTGATGCACTTATCTTCGATTTTTCTGATGCGAATACCACCTTTGTAGATCTTGTTTCCGTTACCTCTGAATTCAACAGATCTCCCTGATGAATCTTCTCCAAAGTGAAATTTATCAATAGATAAACTTCTATGTTCGTAACAAAATTCTAACAAAATCCTAACAAAATGCATCTCGCAGAAGAGTGAGACAATGTCTCTCCAATCTTGTTCAATGCATGCCCGAGGATGCAATCTTCCGGAGAATGAATCTTGAAGGCAATAGAATAAACATCGATGAAAGTTCCTCACCAACATACACGCTTTGCGGATGATCTTGTGCTAATGGCACACACGCATGAGGAAATACACGACTTCATTGAAGGTTGGATCCACAAATATTGAGACTAAAGCTTTCAACATGTGCATTCACAAGCGATGCTGCACGGCGCCGAGACATGGACAACACCAGCAGCAGCCATGTCCAAGTTAGCAGAAGCCTAACGACGCAAGGAACGGGTTATAGGCATACAACACTCCGCGATTGCAAAACGAGCTAGGTAGATCAGAAATCAGACGAAATTGAAAGACAGAAGACATTACATTAACAATAATAAAAAGCAAATGGCAATGGACTGGTCACATATTGCACAGGACAGACGAAAGATGGACCAGGAGAATAATGGAGTTATACTCAAGAAATGGTTCCAGGCAACGCGGCAGACTTCCAAGACGTTGGAACCAATACTGCAAACAGCACTGACTACAGCATGCGATCGACCGGCAGAGGTACACGACACTTGGAGAGGGGTTTGCCCATCAATGGAGCAATTAAAAACCCGTCACGGTAATCAAGGTAATATTAATGATCTAGATATGATAAATATGCACGTCTGTGCTGCAAAAAGGACGTTCCTAACTTCTGTTATCCTTATTATTAAAGTGAGCTTATGCGCTACCTATTGTTTTGCCCAACCTTTTGCTGTTCTTAAACATGAAACGAAGCAATGATGTGATGCTGCCGATAAATATTATGCGAAAGATGTACTGTGCAAGCATCGCTGTCGCTTTTATCAAGTATATGAGTGAAGCAAAATGCCCACTGGTCCGAATGAACAATCAAGAGTAATTTCATATCTTTTCATTAAAAAACCTGTTAAGAAAATGCCTATTGTAGCGACAGCCGAACACGTCGGTTAGTAGTGTGATGCTGATAGCAGAAATACTCATTCCTTTCTTTAGATAGCAAACATTAACAAAGCACGATTGGCGCGCGCCGCAGCCAATGAAAGAAGAGAACGATGCGCAGTTGCGAAAATTACAGAGTCACCACAACGGAGTTCGACTGTTTGAGCGCATCACTTTGCTAGAAGTGCAAACTGATTCAAAACGATGGCACATGTTCCAATGTTTCTGTTCCAGTCAAACAGAAGAAGCGACGACCAGTATAATTCTGTGGCCACCACACCATCAAATCATTTGATACACAGAAAATGTTAATGAAATGTTTCAGAAAATGTTACACAGAGTTAAGCGAGTTAGGGTTTCTGAAAAGTTTTGACTGATAGAAATTTGATGAGCTTCAAACTACAGCATTAAAGAAGCGAAAAGTAGTCGAATCAGATAAATGTGACATTTTTGGAATTGCATTTCAATAGGTATAATGTGGATTTGATTGGTGATTCAGAGGCCAAAAAAAGTAAAGAGCTAGAGTCAAATTTCTATCGGACAAGACTTTTTCATCAGCCCTATAATTGAATATCAAGGTTTTCAGTACATGGTCAAATGATAATTCTTTCCTTTTTGGTGCTGACATGCATACTTTTAAAAAGTAATGTCATTCCTCTACCGCCATTGCAGGACAGCTACTGTACGGTGGAGTTGTGCTTGCTCTACCAGGCTATTGTAATGAAATTTTAAACATTCGACTTACAAGGGAACATCTAAGTCCAAATATCATAAATTCTGCTAGAAATCAGCATTTTTGAATTTCCTTTGACGCGTCGTTTCGTTTCTAGAATTTCTCACATCAGCTCGAAGCCAGTGCCAGGCTCAACAGATATTGAGGTTGACACGCCAAACGTGAGATCTATTCCCAGAATTTCTGAAATTACGCTCGCCGAAGCCAGTGTCCAGGTTGACACGCCAAACGTAAGATCTATTCCTAGAATTTCTGAAATTACGCTCGCCGAAGCCAGTGTCCAGGTTGACGCGCCAAACGTAAGATCTATTCCTAGAATTTCTGAAATTAAGCTCGCCGAAGCCAGTTTCAGGCGCGCCAGATTCGAGGTTTGACGAGCCAGACACATGATCTATTTATAGAAATTCTGAAACTGTGTACGTCGGCCTTTTAAAAGTGCGCCGGATAAATCCACTCTTGTATAGAATTCAGTTCCGGTTGGCGATCAAGGTTCTCCTTTTTTCTATATTCGTCGAGGTCCTGATGGTGTCGGCCTGCCTGAGTCAAACAATTGCAGACTCTGGACGTAGGCAAGTCTTGATCTTCCTCATGGTCTTCTTCCGTTTACTTTTATTGTCACCACTGCAAGGGTTTTTTAACGTGCAACTGAAAGCAAATGTGCATCAGTTTTTCTTGATTTGTGTAGTTGAAAAATAGCAGTCAGAATGTGGAGTGGTGTCAAGATACGAATGACAATTACATGACTTACGTTACCGGTACAGTAAACAAACATTAAGACATGACTATTTGTTGAAAATTGAAATTTGCAAGATTGACTTTTATGATTGCTTGTCAACTGTGAGACTTAAATATTAGTTGCAAGGTGTACATTTGGAGATATCTGTTCGCCCTAAAGCTACATCAGTGCGCTATTATTTTTGTCTGTAGGCCAAGTTGATGCGATGCGTTGCCACTGCCATTGCTTTAATGAATTGGGAATTGCAAACTAATACATGTACAATTGTACATGCAGTTCTAGCAGAGAACATGCACATGTAATTCAAGCAGAGAAACTGTTGACCAGTCATGAAACATATTCTGCCATTACTTGTAACTTGCAAGATTTGTATTTTGCATGCGAATCATCTAGCTCAAAGATGGGCAAACGATTCTAGTAGCTGACTACATCATGGATCTAATTAACTTTGTGGTCAGCTAATTCTGCAGCAGGCTACTACAGAAATCAGGAGCGTTGAAATGATATAACTGTGAGGAGTAGACATCTACAACTTTTTTAAAATAAATATGACAGCCAAAAGAAGATGTCTAATGTGCACATTTGTTGTCAAAAAAACGATACCTAACCAAAACTTTGACCACTGGTTTGTTTTACGATTTCCAAAATATTCTATTCTTATTGAAGCATATGCTTCGGGAATATTCCATAAGTTTACCACAGGGATGAATATAAAGCTTCCAGAAACATGAACCATGCACAGAAATTGTACCCAGAAGTCTGAACCGGGGCAAGATTTCGTAAAGCTCAAATACTTGCTTAAATCCGTGCAAATATTGCAAGAGCATCGGCACTCCTTTAACAGAGGTTTATGAGGAGCTGCCAAAAACAAAATACTGAGTACAAAAATGCGATAAAATAGATTGTCTTTTATCTAAAATGCGAATTAAAATAAATAAATGAACTTTGTTTATACTTTGTTTGAACTTTGTTATACTCAAGCACATTAAGCACGTAGCCTTTCTTCTATGTGGCCGAGTTGTCATTTATCCCCTTTTGTGCTCAGTGTTTAGCAAGAACACAGAATGTAACTGTAAACAAAACCACGAGAAGCTACATCACGTAATTTCACTTAAAGAAACTTCTTATAGATGTCCGCTCCTCATCATTATTCCTCTGATCCTTTCATACTTCTTCAACTCGCATCTTCCTCTGATCCTGTCCTGCTTTTACAACTCGCATCTTCAGAAATGGTTCCTTTCGCATGCGCGTTTCTTGTTCATACATGCTTTTGCTAACGAAATCAATGCCTGCTTCCAATACTTTCTTCTTGCTTTTTCAGCAGCTTCAATAGCAATTCTTCTAAACATACTTTGGCGATGGATTTTCAAGGGGTTATTGCCGAAGTATTCAAGAACGTTGGCAATAATCCTCTGTTTCTGTAGCTCTAGGTTCTCTTGCATTTTCATGTACGCATCCTCCATCTTTTTTACTAATTCTTTCGAAACAGGATCATGAAGAGTATCATTTCGCACGAACTTCTCAACAGCATTTTGATTGTGTATCAGGAGATACTGCTTGATGGATTGGATTGCATCCAATGTTTCTATTTTCATCTGTGATGTTTTATCTTGAGACTTGCTGTCATCCTGCCAAAAGCTCTCTCTACCTCTGGATCGCTTATGATTGTTAGGTAGACCAAAGTCAGTTTGCTAAGAGTTGGATATGTTTCAGTTTGTACCAGTATCGATTCTTGTAACTGGAAAATGTTCTAAAGCTGGATCCTTTCTGGAGTAATTTCTGATTTTCTTTTCGATATTACGTTTTTCATCGTTATGTTGTATGTTGGCGTGATCGAATGCCTGGTGGAACAAGTAGTTCTGCCCGTAGAATTCTCATATCTGGTGACTGCCGACAAATGCCGCAATAAATTGTTCTTGTATCACATCTCATCTTGCACATACGTCGCAGTGAGCAGATAGCCAGAAAATAATTTTCTTCTCTAGCATCACCAAAATACGATATTTTGGACTGGCAGGTGAATTGATTTGTCATCTAAGTTAAGTGCTTCATCAGATTTGTGCGCAAGATCTTCAGATTTGCTAACGAATCTCAAAAATTCATGGAAAATATTTTCCAACTCTTCACAAACAAGATGAAACATTGGTTTTTCTCCTGAAAAAGAAGACTGTACTTTCGTAAAAGTGAAAGAGCGTTTCTATAGCGTTTCAGTATCACAATGAGACTCCTTTCAACAAACAGGTGATCGTTTATGCGATGCAGCCTTTTCAAACCAGCTTTCGTCAACTTCTTCTGACGCAGTTCAGTTTGCAAGTTCATTAAAAACTTTTGTTAGTCTTCTGATACATTCATTCTTCGAAATATGTCTATGAGAAAATGGCTATGAATACCAACATCTTTCTCTCTTAAAAAAGAAAACAGCACAGCATCTAAGAGCTCCAAAACGTGACATGCGCATTCATAAGAAAGCCAGTCAGTAGAACAGTGAACTAAGGGCAGACATAATGGAAGTTGGAGAATTTGGCAAACGGTTAGATAGGCATCCTGATCAGGTGAAAATTTATAGTGATTGCGGAGATCAGTAAAAAGAGATTCGACTTGAGTTGACTTTTTTGCGGCGCTAGTAACATCATGGTAAGCATCATCATCAATATCAGACAGATTTGGGCAATGTTCTTCCATCCTGGTTTCTATACCAGACTTCGAGCCACCCATAATGGCGCATGAGTGCATGGGAATGCTATTAAACCAATTTTGATTTGTTAAGATTGAATTCAATTAATGCATAAAAAAGTTTTGCAGTAACCGTACTGGAATTCGCCTTAATCATCTGCACGCTTTTTAAACGATAAACACAATTTTTTTCCAAGTTCATAATAAAAAAACTGATGTGTATACCTAGAGCTCTGGCATTATTTCTAGCAGTCGCTTCGTCAACATTTAAAGAAAAGTAGCCCTTTCCGAGACGTTATCTTATATAATCGTTGTGAAGATCCCTTAGCATCAGTTGCTCTGGAAGACCATTTGGGCCAACGTGGTAATAGATAGATAACAAATCCAGCGAAACAACTAGAACCTACCCTCATTAGTGTAGTCACCAAAACAAAACTGAAATACAACTGAAAAGATGACACTTTGCAAACAAAACCCACAATTTAAGGGAAGTCGAAAATTTTCAGATTTTTCTGCTAGAATTGTCATTACAAAACGCCTACCAACCAGGTAACGGGACAAATTGAACGGATTTCTGAATGGATTTCTGATTGTGCGTGGTACATCTCACCTCTCCCCCCCCCTGCATTTTTAATGCATATTTGCATCAATCTCGAAAATGATTAAAATCTTGAAGAAAAAACGGAAATCCGTAAAAAGATGGAAAATTAGGCTCCCTGTACAACCGTTTTCATCTACCAAAAACAAACTGATCGTTCCTCCTACTGGTGTGGGAATTCAATTTCGGATCATTGGCATTACTTTGTGGTGTTGGCTGCGTTATTAGAGTGAATATCTTGGCGCTATGGCTATGGTTGAAATTTGTGGACGAGGTAAATTTCGTAAAGTCCGTGAAATTAGGTCAATTTTGAGAGCCTGCTCTGTCCGTTGCAGGGCACGTAGGAGGATGGGGACTCAATTGCGCATCCTTTGGGATCATTGGCATTACCTTGTGGTGTTGGTTGCTGTTGGTGATAGACAATGGCTTCAGTAATATTCTGCATATTTGTTTATCTGCTCTAATAATTAATTGAAAGGATTTCGAAGTTGTTCATGGGTGTAGAATCATATATGTTCTCATTTTCGGCAAAGATATCTGTCGTATCTCTCATATAGATATCTCTTGCGTCCTGTATTATAGAAATTGATTCATGCTATTGGTCTGTCGGTATACTTCTGTCGGAGAGGTTGTTAGCCATCTCAATGAATTTGGACTCGTCACAAAGCCGGCCGAGACGTTAGGTGAGAATTCCGTCAGGGTACTTGGGCTTCTAGTTGATAGGAGATTTCAATGCGTCGACATGATCAACTTCCTCATCTTTTAGAAGATGGCTTGACCAAAAGGCAAGTCCACAAGTTCCTTGGTGAGTGGTTGGGCCATTTCCCAGTCTGTAATTGGTTACGGGTTGCTTGTGCCTATTTGCAAAGGTTAACAGCACGGGACGGAATTGGATGGGACGATGCAGTTGGTCACTCAATCATGGAAAAGGTGACGGAGATCTCTCGGAGACTGAAGACAGATGATCCTGTAAAAGGCAAGTAGCTGGTACCTGCAAGTGTACACATGACCGTTTGGGTAGACGCGAGTAATTTGGAGCTTGGTGTGGTGGTGGAAATCGTTGGTTCCGTTGTTGAGGACGCGGTATGGCTTCGAAAGGAAGACGATAGCTCCCATATCAATATCAGTGAGCTTGATGCGGCTATAAGAGGTGTCAACGTAGCTATCAAGTGGAATGCCAAGTCCTTTCTCATCAAAACTGACTCAGCAACTGTTCGTGGCTGGTTGAAGGCTGCGTTTACCGATAGCCACAATGTTCGCACTCACTCAATGCCTGAACTATTAATTCGCAGACGATTCGACGTATTGCGGGAATAAAAGAAGCAGGAAGATCTTGAGGTAACTGTTGATTTGGTCAGATCAGAGGAGAACATCGCAGATAAGTTGACTCGGGTTCCGAAGAATTGGTTCGTGAGAAAGAATGACGACTTACAAGCTACTGCTTTGTTGGGCATGGAAGTCACCGAACAGGAGAATGCTCTTATGAGGATTCATCAGCGACACCATCTAGGCGTGAATCAAACATTGGAGTTGGCTCGAGTAAGGTTTCTAAATCTTTGGTTCAGAAACTTGTGGGTGATTATATTCAATGCACGAAGATTTGTCCGACCATCAACCCCCATTTCAAAAAGGGAGAGATTGCCGCGTCTGAGGTATGGAGTAGAGTTTCCAGTGATATAAAACATGTAGGAGGAAAGGCTTATTTGACTTTTATCGATACTTTCTCATATGGATATTTTCCGCATATATGGAAATTGCTGAGAAATGAATCAGCCAAAGAGGTCTGCATAATAATCAACCAAGTATTCTCAGAGATGTGGCCTCCGAAGTCATTTTTAACGGACAATGGCAGTGTGTACCGAAGTAGAGAAGTGAGAGGTTGATGGACTATTGGGCTGTGATACAAGAATTCTCGTGTGCACATCGATCACAAGGAAATGGTAACAGTGAACGTAACCATAGGACCATCAAGACTATGGCGGCGAGATCAAACATTCAGTCGATGAATGTATGTTCTGGTATAATGTCACGAGCAGTCAAAAGAAGCCATCGCCATTTGTCCTTGTGATCCAGTGTGAACCCCGAATTCCTGAAGTAAGGTCATCACGCGTGATAGACTGTGAAGCTGTTAAAATTAATTTGGTGCATCCAACTGAGAATGAGTGTTCAATCTCCAATCCTTTTGTTAAGGGTGATATGACTTACCTTCGCACTGACGGAAAATGTGACAGTGAATGGAGTGGACCTCTCACAGAGTGATTGAATTTAAATCGCCAGTTTCACTTGAACTCAATTTATATGGAATTACGAGGCACATCAGTCATTTGAAACGTGTTCCTTAAGACTCGCACAATCGACTGATACCCCATATTCAAGAGAGTGGTTCTGCGTCTCCAGTGATTCAGATGATGATTCTCATCCTATTAACTACGACAGTGACGAAATTGAGCAGTCTGTCATGGAGAGCGTGGACTCTGATGATCTCAACTTTCCACCGTTTCCAGAATATCATGGTGCTGATCGCATTACTACCGATTATCGACAGGGATTTCCCTCGAGGAGAACACCTGCTTACTTAAGTGATTATGTGATTTATTCTCATTTTTCCATTTGTATATACGCCTATTAATTTTGTACGATTTATAAATCATGGGGGTGTTGGTGATATACAATGGTTACAGTAATATTCTGCATATTTGTTTATCTGCTCTAATAATTAATTGAAAGGACTTCGAAGTTGTTTATGAGTGAAGATCATGCAGTATAACGAGATATAAAGAGTGTTTGTCTGGGACAAAGGTGACTAACCTTGAGCCAATTTGAACAAAAATTTCACTTTCGTTTAGGTCTGCGTGCGAGTTGCACGCAGGACTAGGTCTCAGATAGTCAATCTGAGTATGCTCTGTTGAGAGCTTTCCCTTTATTCTTCACTTTGTACATAAACTCGAGTCATCTTCCCAACTTATATTAGTGGTTCTTCCCTTCATGTGAATATTCCCAGTAGGAATTAAGGATATCTTCCCTCATGTTGTACAGAAGTCACGTTGTGGATAATGCTTTGCGGTGAGCTACCAGAGCTGCCGGGCTCTATCAATGTAAATAACCTATTAACAGTTAGCCCATTATATATAAGTACTGTTAGTAATGCATGCCTTACGCCAATAGGGTCCCCACGCTACCAACCATAGGATCCGTTCAGCACAATCATATGTGTTCTCATTTTCGGCAAAGATATCTGTCGTTTCTCTCATATAGATATCTCTTGCGTCCTGTATTAAAGCGATTGATTCATGCTATTGGTGAGTGTTATTAAGGATTTATGAATAGCTTCTGCAGCCATCTCTTGATGCACTTTTGCTGTATCTGACCACAGACTGTTTGTAAGATACATTATTTGAACGTTGTTGCATGGTTACATGATCAAGCAGAATTTCGGTTTGGTCAACTGATGATGTACTGTAACGTATTTCTACAGTTGCGTCGCTAGAATGAATATCTTGGCCGCTATAGACATGTTTGAAATTGGCTGCTGGCGATTGTGTGAAATAGTTTTAATGATGGACTATAATGCATTGCTCTGTTGAGCGCGTGTTTTGTGCTAACTAATGTAACCTCATACAAGAGAGCTATCTGCGTGATAAACATTCCATAGAACAATCTTGACTATTTGTACAGACAATGCTAAGCATGACTTAATTTTTTTGGAACAGGATTTTACCGTAAGTCCTCCAAATACCAAGTTTTATGATTTTCGTATTCGATAGTTCGCCCCGGAGCAAGCTTTAGGGAGGCATTTATTTCACTGTGCTTGATCAATCTTAGCTTCAAGCTGCTACGTCAGGACAATTGATACTTCCATAGATGGACACCACTTCTCCCTTCTTTATGCTGAGGCAATCACAAGAGCAAAACTTGAATGGGTGTTTACACATCGAATTTTCTCATTTATCTGGATGGCTTCACTGCGTACGACTTGAGATCGCACGCACTCTTTCAAGAGAATGTATTATGTACTACTGTCTCAAGGAAAATTTAGTAAGTGCAATTTGATGACTCTCATTTGCCATATTCAACTTTGGCAATTAGTTGAATAACCCAACAAAAAATATGCTCCGTACTTACAGATATTCAAATGTAATTTGATCTTCTTTATGTGTAACACGTCTGTACCGTAGGACACAAATACACTTACAAAAATATGATCCGTAAACACAACCTCTTGGTCACTTGGTAAATCACAGGTATGAAACTAAATTAAGGTGCCGTAACTAGCATTCAAAATTCAAACATGCATAGTAAACCAACAGATTGCTACATACTTAAGAAAACAGAGGCATACATATCTAGGGGCAAATATATAAAAACCAAGGTAAGATTTCTTCTCTGAGATCTCTATTGATCTGTAATAAAGCGATTTGGTCAACTGTATTTTCCGATCTGTTAGAATTTGTATTTGACGATCAATTTGATTATTTTGAAATAAAGCAATCAGTGAAGATAAAATTAAGCCCCAGGATGCAAAACCGTCTCTTCTCTTCGATTCCAGCAGCAGTAAGGTAGGAAATTGGATGAATTTAGAGAAATCGGGCAAAATGCTCCACAAATGAAGGTGCTTAACTTCAATCGTGGCTTGTGTTATCCAATCGTGGCTTCAGTGGCTTGTGTTATCCTTCCTCATTCCTCCTGCGAAGCGGGATGGTTAAATTGTGAGTTTTGGGGAAGATATCTTCGAGATCGTGAAATACAATTTCTTACAGATCGGAAATTACAGTTAACCAGCGATTTCTACATAAACAGAACCGAAATGAGACTCGAACATTTGAAATGGCAAAAGTACACATAGTTAATAAATTCAGTGCACTAAAATAATTATTTTAATATCGTACCATGCAACAAGAAAAAGTGCAAACCAACGAATGGCCTACGACAGACCTAGTTGTCAGACATACAGACCAAATCAAAATCACTACAGTAAGAAGCTCAATAAAATTGTCATTAAGCACATGAGAAACAGATGCTTTGTATTTAATAAAAAATTTCCGTATTACGGTAGTATATACATCAATCAGCAAATAATTCTCTTAAGTAAATGAAGATGATATCATGTGCAACTATGACCAAAAAAATTTAGCGAAGCTGATGCTAGGAAGAATCCCTGTTCTGGGGGCAGCGGGAAGACAAAGTCGAAATGCCTAATTTTGCGCACTTGTAAATTTAAAAAACCCTGAATCCACTACTATCTCCACTTGACACTTTCGGTTGACTTGCCTGTTGATAACTTCGCCAATCGATCCCTAGAAGTGAGAAAATCACTTCGCTTCGTTCTGTGCCATTGCAGAACATCAAAAAATCACTCTTGTCAATGGCACGTCCAATATGAATTCGGTTCAACATTGACCTAATTGCCTAATGTCAACGATGTCAACGACACGTCATAAATATTTCAATGAAAATTTATTTTGTCCTCCTACATGAAACGGAGCACTTCATGAACATTTGCACAATGTAATGCAATTAGCAATCACAATGTCAGCGCTCATAAACATTGCTCATAAAGAAGTTACTTATCAGCGAAAAATTTCCCTAACTAAGATCAAAGACCTTTATTTTAGGCTCCTTTGATTTAGGGATAAAGGATAATTTAAAGAAATTATTTAATCGTTTGAAAACATGTCAGGAATGTTCCTTCTGATGATATTTCATCTCATATATCGTTTGTAAAGGCATAGTGTAAGGTAGGGGTCTTTAAGTGAACTAATTTTATTGACTTTTACTGCACTACTTTTTAATTGCCTGTACTTTTCGCGGGAATTGTTTTTACCACCTGCTAGCAATGTTCAGGTGAGCAGAGTTATCTTGTTGTGATCTTGGTCGGGATTGCTTGTTCTAGCAATTCCGGTCAACATGGCAGAATGCAGTGATGATCTTATTGACGATGATGACATCTCTATTCTAGCGGAGGAGATTGTTTCCCGTGCACAACAGCTGCTAATTAAACCGGAGCCACGAGACTCTGAGGCCGCTGTTTCTTCACCCCGACGACAGCCGGGAGAATTACCCCGAACCAAATCGGGAGACTCGCCTCGACGGAAGTCGACCGTTAAGGAGATCGACCCACCGGCAAGCCCGTGGAGACACCCGCCTAGTATAGGCACCGCTTCACCTCGGCGACTGCGTGTACGCTGGGAGGACCAGGCCGACGACAACTTGCCCGGATCGACGCCCCCGTTAATGGTAAGTGCTATGAAGACTACAGTAGCTCCTAGCGTAGAACCACAAAGCAATTTTTGAAATTGATCGTAAGCGATAATTTTTGGCTAAAATTGTTCTTTAGTTATCGCTTACTGAAAACTGTTTTCTATTTGAAGTAATAGACGTCTGGGTCAAACAAGCCATTGGAAATAAGCAAACGGAAATACCGAGGACGTCTTCTCAATGTACATGTATTCTTGATTAAACTATTGCGGTAAAATATGGCGAAGATCCGATCAGCTAGACTGTGACATGATAACTTGCAGTCATCGAAGCACTGAAACCTTGTTCATCATTACACAGAGAGACCCGGATTCTCCTTCGAAATTACATCGCTTGGAATGGATTTCAACGATGGTGCTGAAGGTGTACTAATCAGTACCTCTTTAAAGAGTTTCGAGTGATGGGGGGGGGAATTCCCGGAACATCGGGATTCGGGATCGCAAGCTCTAGTTCATGTGACAATGGCCCGGCGGGTTCCTTAAAAAGTGGTCACTCACAAGTGTCTATTGCAGGGGTGGGCCGATGTGACAAAGCGTGACAATATGTGACAAATTTTCATCTCAAAATAAAATGTGACAAAATGTGTGTTTTTCGCTGTCTCAGTGACAAAATGTGACAAATTCACGGGAAAATATTCTGACAAATTATGAACAAAGTCACAGAGGAGCATTAACTTCGTTTAAATGAAATAACGGTCACCTTTTTCAGGTCTTTATTCTAATGTTCCTACATTCTTTGATGATAATTTGTATTAGCAGGGTGTCAACTCGAAATAATCCAGAAAATATAGGAATATAGGATCGGAGAAACAAAAAATATAGGAAAAATACAGGATCAAATTTCAGTACACAATATTATAAAATAGCCAATTTTTCTTATTTTTGATTTCGCATAATGTAAAATATCCTACGTATTTCACCTCAAATTCGATTTGATGTCAATGATCATAAACTGAGAGTATTTCATCAAGTTGTCAAGACTAAATCGGTTACCATCTCAAGAAAATAACACACATCATTGTACACAAATGTTTTAGTTTTTTTTTGATGGCCTCCACCCCTCACAGCCATCCCGTTCCTCCACAAACATATTTTTCATACAATCAGTTAACAAATAAATGTAAAAACAATTTCAACAATGGAACGATACAAAAATCTTTACAAAATGTCACAACTAACAAATCTTGAATAAAAATTTCGAATGGTGTGACCACATAACTACGAGTATATAACAAATATGGTGACCACAGGATACTCTCCGCAGCTAAAAAATTATTATAAAAACACTATAAAACACTATTACTATAAAATACACTCTATCAAAGAAAATGTTATTTCACTAATGTGTTTCAAACAATCAAATCCATTATTCAGCATTACCGGGTTTGAACTTTTTGACCGATTCCAGCAGACTGAGATTCTTATCGAAGAGTTTGCGCTTTTTTGTTAGTTAAGCTTCTCTGCCTATGTCTCACATCCTCGAGAGTAGTAGTCAATTCTCTTGTTTTTTGAGTTCCAGTGTCTATCATCAAGTGTGCAGTTGCCGCATACTGTAGATTTCCATTCTTCAATGCATCTCTCAATTTATTGTTTCCATCACTCAAAAATTCATGTGCCGCTGCAAGCGCATCATTCGTTTTCTTTTCTTTTAAAAGAAGTTTTTCACCTTTTTCCTAGAGGCTTGTTTGTTTTTCTTTCAATTGTTGCCGCTCTTTCTCAATTAGTTCTATCTCAGCTTTCTGTTTTTGTTTTCTTTGCTTTTCTTCTTCTCTCTTGCGATCAGCTTCCAGCCTCATGACGTATTCCGAATGAGCTCCTCTTGCGGCGGTGATTATTTTCTTTGTCAAGGGCAATTTTTCTGGTCGATTCAATTCAGGGTCACAAAACTGTACCATGTCTTTCGTTGTTCTGACACCGTTTATGACTGTCTCACTGAGCAGAGATCGCCCTGCGGTTACAAATGAATTATTTACAGATAATCCCCTTTCCACATCTGCATTTCCATGTGAAATAACCAAGGCAGTTTTGATTACATCAGTCAGACAAGGATATTTGGGCTGACCATCGGACCGCTTTAACATAAAAATTTCTCGCCAGAAATGGTCCACGCGATTAATGGATGAGAATAATTTCATGTCATCACCCAAGCATAATACTTTCCATTCATCCTTGACTGTCACGATGTTTGAGTCGGACAAGTGAAATTTTCGAGCCACGTGAGCGATATTTGTCTTCTGTGTATTGAGGAATCCGAGACATTTTAAAATTCTGTTGTCGAGGGGAAGCCTGGTTTTCAGATATGATGCTATTGCACAAAAACAATCCCGCATACCGAGCAATGATTTGGCTTGCTGGTCCATTGTTAGCTTTGCTAGAGCTTTTCTGGCGGGTTCTCCGATTGAAATATCATCATCAGAAAGTTGGTGAGACCTAGAAAGATCGACAGAAGCTAAATCAACTCCATCTTTTCCCTTCAGCTTTTCAGGTTTGATGAATCGAAGTAACAAAGTTTTCAGAAGTGCGCACATATCATCATATAATCGATGAACCATTGGCTCTTTTGACTGAAAAGATCTCAAAAATTCTTCGAAGATCTTCACAGTACAATCCAAAAAGTGCAACTGAACACGTGTTGCCTATTTCAGTGGTCCAAGGGCCGTGGCTGTTCTTCTAAAGGCAATACTCTTCGGAGTGCTTTTCGAATCTTTCTGCAATGAATCAGTGAATTGACATATTCCAGTCCATTGATCGAGGATCCGTCGAATACTTGGACCGATTGACAACCAGCGTGTGTTAGTATGTTGATGGAACATCTGAATTTCGAGTTCCAAATCGAGTTGGATTTCTTTGAAATCTTCTCTTCTTGCTGCAGAGTATTTGAACAAGCTGAACAAGTCCACGGCTAGCTGCTCAACATCGCCGCCATACTCGGATAGTCCCTTAGCAAAGGCATTGTGTATAACATGAACATTACATGTACCGATATCTATCAATCCATTATTGCCCTCGTCTTTCACTCTTTTTTCCATTTCTCTCCATATTGTTTTATTTACATTTGGGCCATCACATCCGAGAGCGACCATCTTACTTATTGGCACATTATCAAACTTCATCGACTTCATTAATGCTTCAGCGACAACTTCTCCACGGGCATGACCAAAAAATAGAGACTTTAATAGCGGCACCAAACTTCGTTGTGCTCCGTTGACCAGTATCGCAGTAAAAGGTCCATCTGTTTTTTCACTTCGAATATGCTGCACCAGCATGGTTCCCATTTATTACCAATGACCTAAAATCTGTCATCGAACGTGTTGAGCGCACATCACTAAGAACTATCTTTCCTGAAAAGAGCTACGCTGAAGCTATTCGGTTTATTTCATCGCCGCCTATTATTGATCATCTCAACAGTCTGTACAAGAAACATTTCCTGAAAATCCTGTCCCCATACCATCCTCTCCACCATCTTCTTCCCCCAACCAGACTGCAAAGCGGTTTGAGAACCTCACGACAAAAGGAATCCCTGTACATTCCAAAAATTCGAACGACACTACGTAAAAAATCCTTCATCATCTCTGGCAGCAAATTGTATAATTCTGGACACATTTGATTATTTTGTATGAATGACCTTTTATATTGTAATCACGAACGCTCATTGTCGTTTCGGAAATAAATTTGATCTCTCTCTCACTTGAACATTTGTTGTTTCGTCATATTGTAAAGAGAAAGCGCCTCCTGACGAAACTAAATCGGCTACCATCTCTTCTCTAAATACTGAACCAAGGCCGTCAGAATACAGGTATGACATTTTTGTCCTACTTAATGTCATCTTTTCCGCTATTGGACATTTAAACATTGCTTGGAAAGTTTCAGCAATTCCATCGGATGACCTGAAACCATAGTTCGAAACTTCACTCCTTCCTGCCCAAATTACTTCAGCCGCTGTGACGTCGTCGTTAATTATACTGATGCCCAAACTTGACTTTGTAGAGGAACTAGATTGAGGTTGAAGTTTGATCCTTGATTGAACATAATCAGATGTTGATTTGAAGAGTTTCACGTGTCCTTGAGTTTCAGCATGTTGCTTTACTTGTGATAAACCTGCATTATCGCAACCAATTTGCTTGTTACAGGCAAGACACAATGCATGATGTTCATCTTTCCCTCGAACGCACCATTTGCTTAATAAATGGCCATGTCTATCCTTTTCTTTCAACCAGTGTTCCTGAAACTTTGTCTTTGCTTTCGGCATCGCGTGGACTTTTCGGGTAGAGTTTTGTATACCAAACCGGTTTCTACAAAGAAAGCATTTTGTAAGCACACATGTACGTACATGCATCGACGAAAGGCACATATATGACAAATATAATGCATATGAAATCTTATGTTACATGCAGGCCTAAATCGTTCAAGATTGTTCGAATGAATAGAAATTTTATGTTCAATCAGTATTTTATGACTGAATTGGATATGTAGCGACATAACATAACCTATATTAAATTCCCTACTTGCAATCACACTGATTCTATATAGTCCTATCAGTCGCCTTTTACGACATGCAAGGGTGCAGCAGCAGACTTATTCGTCACAGCCCAAGTCTGCACAGGGCGATTTGATTTCCTGTAATTGCAGAAAAAAGAAAATTACGCTAAAAAATATGTACATATTTTTAGCGTAATTTCATTTTTCGGCAATAAACAGTTAAAGAGAGTCGCAATTGTTTTCATTAACTATGAGAAATTACCTCCTGTTATCAGCCATTCTATATGTAAATTTATTTACAGCTTACGATGTTATGACATCTTCAATATTTGCATACAAACATCGATTAGAATAATTTTTATAATATTCATCCTACAAGTACAAGTATGTGAGTAATTATACATCAAGGCTCAATTCATTCATTAATACTTACATAAATCGTGAATAAGTGCCTTAACTCCATTATGATTGGTTTTCAATTTAGAAATATAGGATAATATAGGACCTTTCAACGAAATATAGGATAAATATAGGATATATAGGATAAATGAAAAAATATAGGACAAATATAGGAATATAGGATCGAGTTGACACCCTGTATTAGGGATATGCAGGATTGATGTTCCCCCTTTCTTGCTCCAAATAGCAACTTGTACTTGCCAGGCAAGTCGTGCTGTTATCTGGCCTATTTTTTAAAGTTGACTTTGAGATGCTACATATGTGATAGCCTAACTGCAACATTCATTGTATGTGGCCATATGTTTCTTTATTGTCATGTCCACATCGCAGGAGTCACTGTGAATGTATACTTCCTATCATGCACGCGCATGTATTTATATTTACCACTGATCTGAATACAGAGCAAAAGTAACAGTAATCGCTATAAAACTGAGTGGCATTTATTCACAGAAAACGAAGTTTTCCTCTTTTGTGTGAAATGACATGGTCTGTGAATTTACATTGTTTATTATGCAATCATATTTGCCATAAGTAATGAATCATAAATAAATTCGAGACTTTAAAAAGAATCAATTGTAAAGAGTACAAGGTTTGAGTGCAATCTTTTTACTTTAGACAAAGTTAAATGTGTCCCGGTTTTGCCCATGTTACGTTTCGTTATTACACCAAATCTCGCGGAAGATGTTGTACACCTGCAATGGCAATTCTCCATGGGAATGAAATGATGGTTTAACGTCGCTACTCCCCCATATTGAAGGGTAGGACGGTGCTGACGTAAGTCTGGAGACTTGTGATTTTTTAGTCCGAATGCCCTTCCTCACTACTGCCAATGACACTTTCATGGCCCGACCTCTGGACCGAAAGATCGTTAGGCCAAGCACTTAGCTACTGTGCTACTGTGCCACGGAGACCACCCATATGGATCTATACAAATAATGATGATTAGTAATAATTAATAAATTAACGATTTTACGATTTTGTCCCGTTACAACCCCGTTTGATATATATTAGGAATATTACATTAAATGCTCTACTGAAAAAAAATCATACTTTAATGCAAAATTGATAACTGCCAATCTTCTGCGCACCGACATATGTCAAATTTTGGTCATGGGTTTTCATCAACATGTGACAAAATGTGACTTTTATCTCAATGATCATGTGACAAAATGTGACAAATCTCGAATATCAAGATGTGACAAAATGTGTCAGAGATACAAACATGGCGGCTCACCCCTGCTATTGATGAAGGCTTCATCTGATTACTAGCATCAGTCAGCACCTTCATTCATAGTTGCGGGATTCCTCAGTCAAGAATTAAGATGTATGTACTGCGCCACTCACAGGAGAAATTTAGACGCGCGCCAAGGAGAATAGCTGTGCGCTATGGAATTAATGGCCAATTTTTCGGGTGGAGCTGAGGAGGATGGTAGATTAATGAAATTCACAATGAGGCTTATAAGACTGGCTGATTGCATGGAGTACGCAGAATCGACTGGCTTGATTGGCCGTTGTGCATGAAACCCCATTGCTGCATGAAATCAACCATCACTTTACAATGAAACAATTCAGCAGAGACTGCTCAAAGATGCACTGATGTTTGTGATTTTCTCTGATACGTGTACTTTCTATTTAACGAACTTTCATCAGTTTTATATACGTATTTATATTTGAAAATTTATATTTTTTGTACATTGTCTGCGAATACGAAGCATATTAATCTGATCATACCGATGCATGATCACTTATCCACAAAGCTTATATATGAAAGGTGACACATTTTTAGCAATTTTGAGCTTTTTATTGATTTTCAAATGCTTATGTTCAATGAATGATATGCTTTTGTTGATGATCTCACGAAGGCTGTCGGCGGCTTTTGGTATAGAAGTATTTATGTCAAATTAAGGCGCATCCTTTTTGTTCTTGATGCTCCTGCCAGATCTTCAATAATGTTCGTAAAATCGCATACTGGATACAACGGTTGCTACTGGTGTCAACAGTATGGAGTTTATGTGGACGGACGTGCTGTTTTCCCGAATTCACATTGTACCTTAGGTTCCGACCAAATGTACAAACACTATCGCGAAGACAACCAATTAAATAGGTCCCCTCTTCTTAAAGTCGTTCCATTTTATAATAATAATAATAAGCGTATGTATTTCAGAACAAATGAAAATCGTTCATACAAAGATATGACATTTCAAAAGAAATTAGCGGATAAAAAATATGCTGTTGTATCTTTCACATAATGTTAAGAAAAAAGATCTCGAGCGTCTGACTGCAGATTTTTGCGGCAATATGAAACGTCCGGCTGATGATAAAGGAGGAAGATGAGGGTGCAATATATGTTCTGAACTCATTACTTGTTGCAGAAATTTGATTGATATAGCAAGGCGACGTCACTTAAGTCTGGCAAACAATTTTCTTTATAATCACTGCCACACAGAACTTTATGAAATCGTCGTTGCACTCTGTCAAGTCGCAATTTCTCCTGCACAGAAAGACTGGTGAGCAATATTTTAGAAGCGAGCGAATCAACATAAAGTATTTATGTAAAGCTTTAAGCTTCCTGGGGAAAGACAAGGATTTAGTGTTCTCACAGCGTACAGTCGTTTCGAAGCATTTTTTGATACTATATCCACATGTGTTGACCAGTTTCCTTTCTCATTAAACCAGACACCCAATATGTTCATAGACTCAGTGTCGATTGTGTTAGGCATCGTAAGTCTCACGTTCTCGTCAAAATTCTTCTTTCTAATGATTAGGCTTTTGCACTTGGAAACATTTATTTCAAGGTACATAGACCGAGACCATCTTGATATGTTGTCATATGTTTACTTGATATGTGATCATTTCTTGAGTTTGGGAAGATGGGGAGGCACGTAGTAGTATCGTCTGCGTATCTGACAACATGACACAAATTTGAGATGCTTGAAAAAGTCGCCATTGTTATCACAAACAAATACGGCCCCAAGATTGACCCTTGAGGAACCCCAGATGTGACTCGGCTTGATGAACTTTTGTGAATGCCGATTTGAACCAGCTGATTTCTGTCACTCAGGCAACTCCGCATCCACATAATAAATTGTCTTGGAAACTTGCATTCGATCAATCTCCTTATCATAAGGTCAAATTGCAATTTATCAAATGCCTTTTTATAATCATATGAGATAATGACAGATCCACATGTACTCTGATCATCAAGATAGGTCGTCAATTTGTCGTGAAGTGAAGCCACAGCACACAGTGGAAGATTTCGGTCTGTAACCAAACTGACTATTATCGCAGTGATTCAAAAATCTGGATTTCATCGAAGTTAAAACGATGCTTTCTAATATCTTCTCAGGAACACTTAATAGCGGGTTTCCACCTAATTCAATCTTACGATTTATTTAGGAGTGGTAAGAAAACTGTTTAATGCGTATTTTTTAGGAGTAAGCGGAAGGATACTGTTCTGTAACCTTTCTCGAGGACAATAGCATTCGTTAAATTTCGAAATAGAATCTTTCGTCAAATATGTACCTTTTGATTTTCAGAGGAAATGTAGGCCATTAACTGTTTCCACATTTTAAAGCAACTGAATTTAGAAGTTTTGGGACCTTTCCTATTTCGAAAAATTTTCAGAGAGCAATATCTTAATCACTTTTTATTGTTCCACTATGCATGCTATGTATTTAGCTCGAAGCGCTTTTGCGTCACCCTTTTTGATCAAGCAAAATCCTGTTTTGATTTGTTTGTATATCAAATTGAAGAACTATTTGGTAAATTCTTCTACTCATACAACGTGCACGTATTGAGTCATATTCCATCATTTGTTCAAGCATATGGAACTTTGGATGATGTTTCTGCGTTCAAGTTTGAGAATCACCTTGGTTTGCTTAAACGTCGAATAAGAATCAACAACGGTATATTTGCACAAACAACCAATCAGCTCACCATTCTTCGTGCTTTACGCGTTTCTAGTCCTGTTAATGATCTGATTTTTTGAGATGCTCATCCTAATAACTGTACAATAGATTCTAATGGTCGTGTGATAATGATCAGTAAGGTGAATGAAAAGGACAGCGAAATTTCTGTTGATGGATATTTGATGATATTTTCAAAAAATTTGTATGCCTGTCCATATGAATACAAAACTTAAGGTATTGGCTTCTATAAGAAATCGACTACTTATGTTTCAAATATTTCGCCCGCCAACAAGACAATAATACACTTTTGTGATTACCTGTATCTTATCATCCCATTTGTGAATTGGATGTGCGCTCTCAGCTTCCCTGGTAGTGCACCAGGGCTGGGCTCGAATCCAAAATATAAGGATTCGTCTATTTGATGGCTTCGCGAGAATCAAAAGATTTGACTGAATAACTGAATATATTCATATTTTCTTCGGTTAAGAGAAGTTGTTATGTCTCAAAATTTTTTCATATATAGTTTTGCTGATTATTTAGGAGGTTGTTCACAAAGAATGTCATCTTTTGACAGTACAAAGGTCTGCGCTAGATGTTGTCTAGACGTCTGCTCTACACATCCAGATTAACCCGTAGAAAAAGAGTAGTCCGGGCGCTGAAGTTAAAAAAAGGGATGTGTGAAATTATGCATAAGTTCCTGATACTTTGTGGAAAGTTTGGTTACGGTATCCATCGGTGTAGTATATATGAATTCCCCATCTCTCTGATGGTGACATCTCTATGCATGTGAAAGCTTCCGAATATTCGAGCCTAGCCCTGTTGTGTACTGGCAAAAGTTTTAGCTGTCAAGTGACTATTTGGAAGGGGCCAAGTAGAAATATTTGTTAAAGCATAAATCCTTCAGTTAAACCGATACATTTCGGGATGGATATTTCCTAGTCACCAACTGTCTTTGGTCATGCGTTCATGTCAGTGAAGTAAACCTGTTATGGTCTAACTATCAATATGTTTTTATTTCTCCCATGTACTTGTATTTATGTCCGATGCACAGAGCAGGTACATATGTGTATATACAAAATTCTTCACATTCTAGCTAACAATGATGTGCTAATCATGTTCTGACTTACATATGCACTTCCCCAAATGACCGTTATGTGCATAGGATGCCACTGCATATCGGCATGCTAGTACGGATGTGCTCATTAATCCATTATTTCTCATTTTTCAGTTTCCGTAGATGAAACCAAGAAGAAAACGCGCAGAGTGTATGCCAGTCAGATCTGGCAAGTACAGACACGGAGGCACCTCGAGTGCACAAGCCTGTGGAGCGATTCATTGACCAAGTGGATACCACAGCGTCAGGTAATTATTTAAATTTGACAACATACAGAAAATTGGCTTGATATACGCATTCCCAGTTCTGACTTAATCTTATCAAAACGCTAGATCTAAAGTCGATTCATATGTTCTTTAATACTATGAAGTCAATTTGAAATGCATTGAAATTTTCCGTTGCGCGTATATTGGCGTATAGCATTCATATTTCGATTTTCTTTTAGATACTGAAAGTCTAGCAGGAACCGCTCTTGATAACGATCGCTCTTGCCACGGGTCATTTCGTGAAACTCAGAGAAAAGGAAGTAAGTTAAACTGCTTTTATTTTTTGAGCCAACATATTTCTACCACAAACTGTTTTACGGCTTAACAGATCGTGTTGCTCAGTTGAAGCGAGTGGATGTCGATGCATCATCAGAAACGCGCGGTGAACAACCGTGTGAACGACCATGCTTGGTTCCACCCAAATCAACTACGCTGGCAGGTGAAGGTGAGTTGTGAATAATTTTATGGCTTAAATTACCTTTCCTATGATGATGAAAATACTTTTATGCGAAAGTATAAAATACTGCTATGCATATTGCAAATTCCTCTCTGTGAGAGTAAGTGGGACATTCCCCGCCTCAGCGGTTCGGTGGGTTTATATTTGAGCAAAATCAAAAGAGCCGAATCAGGGTGTGGAGAATCTACCAATTTCTGCCTTTTTTGGCGTAGACTATTGGAAGCATCAGCGATGCCTTTTCGGAGAAGGTCTTCAGTTTTCATCACTTCAGGATAGTGAATTCCAAGTGCAAATCTGATGAGTGTACGATGGGTTTGGTGTAATCGCTGGGAGCGTGTGTTTGTCATAGCCGCAGCTTCTAATCCGTACAGCAAAACTGCAAATGCTATTTATCATCAAAATTAAAAATTATTTAGTTTTTGTATAAAAACGTGTTTTCACGTTAATTTTTTTGTGTTGACACTGCTTTTGTCGTAGAGAATTTCCACGCGAATGACAACTTTTTACTAAATAATAGTAGATTAGATGATATCTGCTCACTGAAATATCATGTTGATGCCCTATATTTCACAATATTTAAATTAGTTCATGAAATTAGATGGTCGAATGACTCATTAAATAGAAAAATATTTTTCATTGTTTTCTTCATTTTATTACCTTTATTGTCTTTTTTCAGAGCGTGATATTGACATGATTGATTATCTGTTTGGCTATCGCTATTCGATACATTTTTTACATTTGAATTGAAGCATTCTTGAAAACTGAAATTTGATGATATCATTATCACGGGCGATGAAAGGATAAGATCAATACATAGTTATCGTCATAAGACGACGCTTCGACACTAATTGTTTTTATTCCACAGAAAAATCTTGAAATGCAAAGTTTTCGATTAGAAATCATCAAAATATTGGCTATGTGGATTGTTGAAGCACCGCTTAATTTCTCTGCGAGTGCATACAAAGATGGGTGTAGCACTTCAAAAGTTGCGTCATAAGAGGACGATTGAAGAGTCGTCTTAAGACGCCACAGTAATTTTCTTGTATTTACCTTTCCTGTATGTTCTATAATCGGTGATAGATCAGCAATCATTTTTCATGGAACACATTAAATAATTTGCGCGTCTTGAACATTCTTAATGTGTTGTTCAATAGTGAAAGTAAAAGCGTTTGAAACATTGAGAAAATGAGCTTATTTCTTTCTGCATGTAGCATATTCCTCTAGCGGCAAATGTGTCCATCATAGCAGATGACTGATATATTTGGCATTCCTCTTGATGAGTGGATCCATCAAACATCAAAAATTAAGTAAGTGACTTTGTTATATATACATGTAGCATCAACTAATTACGTCTCAATGATAGAAAAAGCCTCAAATTCAATAGGCCTATACGATGTTCGGCACTGTCATTGAGAATCATATAAGGTCTTGCTAAATAGTAAATGATATCGTTACAGGCCTACATGTGAGCTGTGATTAGTCAAAACCTCAAAAGTGCAGTATTTTCTTTCCGGATTTTAAAACTTTTCCACAATGTCGAAATAATGCAAAGGACTTGGATATAAGTCCAGGAAATTCAATGACTCTCGTGAAAGTGGAGTATTTTTTTATTTTTATTTGACTAGATCTTCAGTTCAGGTTCCTTTTGAAGGCAAATCAGTTGTTGGAAATTATAGTCAAGCAAAAGTTTCCACTGAAAATGCTCCATCAACGTTAATATGCTTAGATCCTGAAAATTGCCGTACCGGCACATTAAATGTGGTTGGTGATTGGGTGGTAGTGATATAGACCTACATTGATGGTTTGATTCCCGGAATAGTTACTTCTGTGGATTCAACAAAATAACACACATTTTCAGTGCGGTATACGAACAATGTCAGAATAAATCGTTTCCGATTTCCTGCCGCTGATGATATTGACGAAATAAATGATCGGCAAACTCCTTGTAAATTGATTGACGGAATGATCGGATTTGAGGACAAACTTTTCATATAATTGACACTGACTATTCAGCCACAAGCGCTCTGTTTCATGACCTGTATTGCTAGAGGTCAAAGTTTTGCGTTGCAGAAGATTATCAACATCTTTATAGCTGTGATTATCTTTGAAAAAATTGTACTTTAGGAATTGATATTTTTTAAGACGACGCTTCATTTCGTCATAAGCGGACGCTTCCTTTTCTGATCCTAGCTTTCACATATACGTTTAAATGAATCATAAACGGATGAAATTGATTATATTTGTCGCTAAATGCATGATGTTGAAGTTTAGATTCAATAACTCATTGCAACTCGAAGAAAAATAAATGAGACTCACATGTACTTAATTTGAGGTTGACTTTTGCATCATAAGAGGACTTTTGGTAAACGCAGCTGTTGGACCTATATAAATAAGTTTACAAAAAAATTGACCCAATGGATATCTACACGTTAATTCAATCTAGCTATGCAGCAATAACTAGTCCAAAGCGATCAGTTAATTCCTAGTTATAATCAATTTAAGAATGCAAAATTCTTCAAACGTCATAAGACGACGCATGGTAATGCACAGAACGACTGATTTTCATTTATTTTTCAAAAAAGATGGCCTAATAGCTTTGTTCTGCTGACTGCTCCTTTCTGTGAACAACTACATCCGAAGAAGCAATTTTTCTGATTATGATTCCGTCCGGATACGTGGAGACTGAGTTTTACACACTTGTGTTGCCTTATAGGTTTACACGAAAAGGCTCAACGACACCATGGAGATTAGAGCAATTATTCAGTGAATCAGAAGCAATATCATTTACATCCTTTTCGAATGCATTGTCCGTTTATTTTGCCAACGAATAAATCAACCAAACTACAAATGTGTGAAAGAAGTACATTACAATGTTGGAGAAAGATAGTGCGCGCTAATACACATACAAATTTCCTTGGTTAGTATGTGGAGCAATTGGTCTCATGCGTTACATAACCGTGACCTTTATCTCGCTCAACTCGCTTTAGCAGTCAATTCTCTGTTTATCGTCTACTCTCTCCCTTCACTTCTTCCGGTATCTCGCACACGAGAAGCCCATGTACTCACCTAACTTCCCAAGTCTGTGAATGGACTACTGTAGAAGTCAACGTTGGATGACTCAGAGGTCAGAGTTGAAACTTTCAACCTACTTGCGAGTCTCTGCAATGTGCATGGTTTGAGAGGAAGTCAGTTTGGAACGTCAGTATACAACGCCACCGTAACTTGACTGCACTTTTAGTTTCGTGCGTTGACTCTCTGCACGCATAGTGAAGATTTCTTCGCACGAATCCAAAACTCAACCGAAATATGTGATTCAATTTATTGCCAATCAGTAAAAATTCAGAATAGCTGACGGAAATTTCAACTGCAATCTTCTTTTCTGAAGGAGATTGTTTTTTCTTTCATGCCTTAATTGTTGGATTTAGGCAGCTATCACTATCTCACAAAACATGATATGTATATCCATGAACCTATGTCTCTGATATTAACATTTCAGTTCATTGTCAATTACTACGTGTAGCCTATTTCATCATATAATAGGTCTATCAACTCGTTTTCAGCTCTCTAAAAAACGTAGAATACGAAATTCATAAATTCATAAATACATTAACGATTAACTGCATACTGACACAAACAATTGCAACTAAATGATTTCTGTATTAATGTGTTAAAATCGAAAATTACAATCAAGAATGAGTCAAATGGTGATGATTAATAATTGCAGTAAATTGATTGCTTCCTGTTGCAATGGATGTCAGTTGACGGCTTAGCTCAATAATTGCAGTCAATTTTTGATGACCCCAGGCCTACACTGACCACAATTGGCCACAAGTAAACCTATCCAAAAAAACTCCTCAAACGAAATGAAAATTTCGAAGAAAATTTTAATCAATACAAAGTTTTTTTTGAAAAGAACAAAAACTGCAATGAGAAGCAGACGTTTTCCAAAATGTCCAATTTCTGACTGATTAGTAACTTTTTTGAATGTTTCTTAATAGGCATCGTCGACGATGACTAATAGTCGATGAATGATGATGGTTTAGCGTCACTACTTCTCCATACTGGGGATTGGACGGTGCTGACACAGTCAGACTTTTAGCTGGAGCGCTGTGATCTGTTAGTCTGGATGTCCTTACTGACGACTTCCAATGACACTGTCGGAGCTCGACCTATGGACCAGAAGATCGCTAGGCCAAGCACTTAGCCACTGTGCCACGGAGACATCATACATGGCCTATAGTCGATAACTATCTTAATTTCACTTTTCAGATTCAACAATTGGCTGGTCTCGGTGGAAGCGACAACGATGATAGCGTGAAGCGCCAAATAAATATGTTGCTATCCATCGACATGCAACAAAAATTCAACCGGGTCGGAAGGATCGGTGGACACGAGGAAAGAATGCTTCGCTACCCACCTCGAGCCGTTGATAATGGGCAAGTACTTTTTGTTTATTGTAGAGAAGTCAGTTATGCAGAGCTGTTCATAAAACGTGTAAAAATTCAAATGCACTGATCTAACTTCGACTCTGCTTTAGAGGCTTTTTTGATCATTATCATGACTGCGAGTTAGAAGATTGGGTTGGCTGGTTGGCTTTGTTTACTTCTCTCTGAAACTAATTACATTTTTGATTAAAATAATCTGTAAGATATAGTTTACAGCATTAATTGGGTATAGCTACTACATTGCTTAAGCATAAATATGGGATATGTAATTTATGAATTCTCCTGCAATGTCAAAAGAAGTGCATAGGTCAAACACCAATGCGGTTTAATTAAATAATCGAGATGTAAAAAGTGCTTCGGCTGAACATGAATTGTTAGACCATTGCGTTGAATTGATGACCATTGAGGATTTTAGTTACAAGGTTTTGGACAAACAAAACACGGTGATTTCTGCTAAGATGACTGAATCGTTGAAAATGCCGCGACGTCATGAGCTGCCCTGACTAGACCAGTGACTTGTGTGCGACCTACTTTCTAACACTTGTCAAATTCAAAGCCATTGATACTGTCGGTGGTACAAAGCGCGTCGGACAAGTTTTTGGTGAATTTTAGATAACACTTTACGCCGAACAAAGGGAGCGATTCAAACATTTTTCTTTCACGAATAATTACTAACCTCATGTACGAACGAACTGTGAAATTAATTGAGGAGCAGGGAAAATGGGGGTACCATGATTGATGTTCTATTGATGTTAAAGAATTGAACTCCAATTGAATAAGCACATCAGCATGCTTATGCTAGCTCCCCTGGATTGAACTATTTTTGAACATGCCCGACTATGGGGCACCATGAACGTTTTTGGCATGCTTTACCAAAACAACTTTTCTACTAATTTTTAACATTGAAAAGTCTCATAATTATCTTAATCCTTTATCTATTCTTCTTGCTACATTGATGAGCTTGTCATCCAAAGTCAATGTATTTGACAGATAATAGGCAATACGTCGCTGTAAAGAGGGATATCATTTTGATTTTTTCTCTATTTTTGTAGGATGAGATTTATAGAGAGCAGAATTTTTCAAATGAATGATATGAAATAATTTTGAAAGTTTTGTTGGCCTACAAACGAAAGTGCATGTAGCCTTATAGAACCCTGATACTGTACATCAATGGAAAAACTACTCTGATAACATCAGTTGTCGTGCATGATCACTTCAATGTACGTGCTCATAGCATATCGATCTTGTGAGACCTATCACAGGGCTATTCTTAAAATACGTGTTTTTTTTAAATTTGAGACAGCTGATGTGTCCTAGTTGGTATGCTTTTGTAATTCCGTGAAAATGTGTTGTTGAGATATCATTTTTGAGTCACAAAGCTTGAATTGTTACAACACTGATTTCTAGCTGAGATTTATCTGATTGACTTTTGCCGTTGGTGATATGCGTGCTGAGCCTCGTGACTTCGTATCGCTTCATGACACTTCCAAAGTTTTATTGATCCTGACAATTGATCGACGTTATGCTTTGCCTATTAGGGGTTACACGCCTGATTCATGGTGCCACAACTTGACTTTTCTGATGGCAAGGTCATTTTATTGCATTTTTGACATCAGAAAAATGCTTATGCTTCATCATTGCCAGAACTGAGGTGACTTTTTCATCTATAAAACCAATTTCATCTTTGATTTTGGTGCCAGAACGAAAAAGTTAAAACTTTACTATCGTTGCTGAAAAATATTTTTCCACTGAAAGCAAAAGAAAGCTATGAGGTACTTTGATTTATGTGCTTTTTGAAGTTTGATAGGGTCTTTTTTAGATGATTGCCGCCGGCCAAAATATTCAAACGTTTTTTAGGTACGTTCGATGACTCTTGATGCCCCAGTCTCCCTAACTCTGGAGGGAGTAGCTTTTGATTATGTTGCACAGATTCGAGTCAGATTTGGGGTTTCCAGAAAAAGCAGGTTCCTTTTCTTGGAAATCTGGAGAATCTGGTTCCTTTTTCTTGTTGATTGTTGTCCCTCATCTCATGACATCCATATTTTCATATTTTATACCTGGCGCATGTAAGTACTTTTACATTCGTCCACACATATGTTATGGGTTTATTTGTAATAAAGAAATATTTCATTCAGATGGATTAATTTTACTCGTCAACAATTTGCAACACAAGCGTAGCGTAGCAACAAGCTACGAACTGAAGATAAAGGCCTCTAAATGTTCACTTAATCATATCCCAACTAAAAACTTCCTGAAATTTCTACTCAAACGAATAATTTCTGTTAATACGAATTTATATACCGTAGCGAAAATAGCAAGATGGAACACCATTCGCCATGTCATGTTGAACTCAATAATCTTCTCAGAATGACATTTTATTTATTGATCAAAGCCTAAGACACAAAACGTACATCAGTTATTCAGAGATTGCTCTTAATATCGACTGCTCATATCAGGACTTCATTTTATCATAACGATATGTTCCAAAGACGATCGATGTAATATTCATGTCATAGATCTGTTCTCGTCGGATGAAACTGACATGTCCATGAACTTTATTTTATCACAGATTGTTCACACACATTATTGAATGTAAAGTAAAATACTGTCATATCCTTATAATCCTGTGAAAATGTGTCGTTGAGATATTACTTTCGAGTCACAATATTTGATCAGGTCATACTATGTACTTAAGGGTCAGGTAAATTGAATTATAGAAGTGAAAAAATTGTAGTCTACTTTTGTTCTCACAGCTTTCACGGTGCAGTCATCGTGTGCCAGAAGACTGTGAGGGTGTGAGAGTAGAAGTCCAGTGACCCATTGTTGTTCAAATTTATTTATTTTTTAATGCTATTCTATTTTTTAAATTCCTTATGCAACCAATTGACTGAATAGTCAAAAGACTAGATGACTTATCTTAGATGTTGTTTCCTTCTTTCCAGATGCAATTGAATTGTTGAATATATGGAAGGCGAAAGATGATGATGTGCCTCCGGTGCTGGTCAACCCATCGAATATTGAAAAGGATCCAGCAACAACTGAAGGACTCAAAAATAAAAGTCACATGGAGTGCCAAAAAAGAAGAGACGGAAGGTGTTCAGTGATGACGATTTTTAGATGCAAATATAGTGTATATTTCACTACATGTTTATTTTACTTATTTGAGTTAGTTATGTCATTCTGTGAATCAAATTTGGGAGAGATATTGTATTGTTCGCAATGTTGAACCGGTTTAAAACGAGGATATCAATCATAATTTTGTGCATAATCAGCTTCTTATTGGCATCATTTCCTAATAATAGCATAGCATGCGCTTATATTCAACCACATATCTGTGTATTCAGCGCATGAGAGCGGTGAGCGATCTTTATTTTTAGAAGTTGGGCGGAAGAAATTACAAACGCTTTTCGCCTGTGCAGCAGCAATAACAAAGATCTTGTCATGAATGTTCGTTCGTTGTTTGTATGCCGAGTTTGTTGACATCATTCAATAGTGTAGGCAAACAACTAGGCACTTTACGAATGAAGAGGGACTTGCATTTGTCATAGTTCAGAGAGAGTCCGTTTGCCAGTGACCAGCTGCTTATGTTCGCGTGTTCTTCAGATACATTGGAACAAACTTGAGTTTTAAAAATCGGGATGCATAAAGTCACGTCATCAATATACTTGATCATCCGGGTTGAGTGATGAACAGGTGTTAGAGATGCTGCGACCACACAATACAAGTAAGAGCCAATAAGAGATCCTTGAGGTACACCTGACAGAATGTTCGTGGTTGTGCTGATGTTATCTCCAATCCTTACGGCTTGTTTACGATCTTCCAAGTAGCTGTAAGTAAGATGTAGAAAACCTCGAGGAACGTTGGTCTCTGACAATTTCTGGATAATGATGTCATGCCTCAATTTGTCAAACGCTTTTTTGAAATCATATGAAATAATATGCAAACCACCAATATCATCTCGGTCTAGAAGTAGCGTTGCATCATCCATGAGTTTGATTAGTGCGGCAGTAGTTGATGAGCCTGGTCTTCCACCAAATTGATTATTGCCAAAAGAATTGATGAGATTACTCTTTACTGTTCCACTCAGGACAAAATACTCAAGCAGCTTACCTGGAAGCGGCAAGAGTGATATCGGCCGAATATTGCTCATATCGAATTTCCCTGATTTTGGTATTGGGAAAATATATCTTGTTGGAAAAATACGTTCACGTACGCAGATGTTGAATATGTGACACAGAGGCCCTGAGATGAATGGTGCAGCAGCTTTGTAAACCGCTGTAGGGATGCCATCACTGCCTGCAGCCTTATTGGTTGGAATCTTCATGAGTCGCTTCTCAACGTCGTATGGGGATATATCCACTGACCACAAGTCATCGTCCTCATCTATTACAGGAACACTACTGGGAACGAAGAATTCATATAATGTCTTATTGATGAGTTCTACGGTAGAAGAAGGGCCTCCATGTTGAGTGCATAGACGTAACAAAGGGTCAACGGATTTAGTGCCACGGATACTGCCAACAACCTGCCACATTTTCTTCGAGTTTTCCTCTGCATTATGGCTCCATTTCAACTTTGCGACTTTAATCTCTTCTTGAACTTTAAGCTTCCAATAGTTGTACGATGCGAAGTTTCGTTCTCGATATGCGTTCCAACGACGTTGAATATACAGCTTCAACAAAGGGGTGATCCATGGTTTATCCCTTTCAGTGAAGTATACGATGTACTGAGGAATACACTCTTTGACTACGTCATTCAATAAATCTTGAAACATATTGCATTTATCTTCACAGGACATGTGGGCAAGGTAAAAATCGCGCCAGTTTATTCCTCTAAACCGAGAAACAAGGATCGCCAAGTTTGATTCACGTAAATCATAAACCTTTTTCCGAACATGATAACATGCAGATTCATTTCTAGGTCGAGCTGTGATGCTACAATGATCAGAATTACCGATAGGAACAGTCACATTGACACAATATTGAGAGGAAATATCATCGCTCACAAAAATCAGATCAAGAGTTGCGTCTTTGCGTGTAGGAGATTGAACCATATTCTTTACACTGAGATCAACAGAGAAATCACATCGAAAGCGGTTGAAATCGCCAGCAATGACAATATTGTAATTAGGATAAATGTCACATAATGAATCAAAATTTTCAACAATGAAATTGTTGATGTCATCTTTTGATGAGCACGCAATATTAGGGGGTATATAAATACATAAGACTATTAAATTCAAGTCAGTCAGAATAGCCCATACAGTATTCACATGATCAATCTTTGAGGCGGGCAGAAATGTTTTAAAAGACAAGGAATTACGAATAAATATTGCCGCACCTCCACCTCGATGAGCAGATAAACGATCGTCTCTAATAGCTGTATAACCAGGAATGTCGATGAGAGAGCTTGATATAGTATCACAAAGCCAGGTTTCAGTAAACATAAAGAGATCAGGTTTTAAAGTACATGCAGTTATTCGAACATCGTCAATTTTCGGCAACAAAGATTGTACATTCGCAAGGATGAATGATGGTAAATGACGATTTGATGAGGGTTTATAGCACTGGTTAAAAATCATAGCCGAAAATCCTGTTCTGCTTCATAAATTTTGACATCATCAACATATAAGATGCTTCTATGAATTCGAATGATTTTTCCAGAATTTTCCGGTTTCGCCTTCTCAATATCACGCCTCCTTCTCAATTCTTTCTCCATCTCCCGTTGAATGGGTGTCAGGTCACAATTGATATAAATGTTCTTCGTATCGTCTCGTTGCTTCAACAACTTAGCAGCCTTTAAAATCTCCCATTTCTTTGACACATTTCGAAGAACCATTTTGATAGGAATCTTACGATGACCGGTGGCAAAATTAGGTTTGCCAAGGCGATAGACACTTTCACAATCTTTGGAAACATCTAAAGAGACGTTGATCGCATTACTCACATTTGTAACTGCCGTTTTGACGTCCACATTTGCATCAATTCCTGATATTATGATGTTGGACCTACGGATTCCTCTTTCATGCCGTTCAATAACTGCATTCTGTGTTTTCACAGTTTCCTTTAGTTCGTCAACTTCTTTCTTCAATGAATTATTCTCCGAAATAAGGAAATCGAGTTTGGAATTTATCTCAGAAAGTAATGCTGAATGTCCGACAGGCGAATGATCAATAACCACATTGGATTGAGCGTGGGGTTTATTCTTTGCGAGTAGCAATGCTTCAAGGAGATCTGCCTTTGTGAGCGTTGTCCGTCGAATTTCGTTGTCAGTAAGTTGCAGTAGATCTTTTAAATCCTTCGTAGTTTTCTTCGACATGCTTGCCAGGCAGCACTGTTTACAGTTTGTTATCAGACGTATTAGGAGAAAGAACAGGAAACAGCAGTTCTTGTGATATAATTTTTGACAAATTCTATAAGGGTATTGCACCAACTATTTGCGATAAACTTCAACCAGACGAGACGCGCTTAACAGACCGAGCGCACACCGCAGTGACGACAAGAAATGATTGTTCTAGAATTGGTAAAAGAAAAAAAAAAGAAAAGAAAAGGTTGCCGTCGGTCTCGAACTACGGACCCTGGAAGTAGAAGCCGCGCACCAATCCACTGGACCGTCACACCGATAGAACGCGGGATGTCAGGATGCAGTACAATAGAGCGACACTTCACGTCAACGCCGTGCGTGGGTTGCTGTCTGATAGTGTAGATCCAACAGGCTCAATAATCACATGTGTAATAAGTAGTATGCTACAGAAACTAGTCAAAATAAGATAGAAATATGGAAAAAACTAAGGACATTAATGCTCAATAATATTGACCTTGAAATAGATCCTAGGCAGATAAGGTAAGGGTAATTAGGAACCACAAAATTACTTAACACAAAAAATAACGAAAGGGTTAAGTACAAAATGATGAGAAGAAGAGATACCAGAAAAAAGAGCACAAAAGGATCACTACAGGAACCACTACGGAATTCTAGGTCACTAATGGCGTGTTATGTCACGGCAGCACAAGCAGCAACAGGAAACAGCGATGAATGGGAGAAATCCTCGAAATTGGGGATGATCCACCACAAAATATGATAAATTGACTCCACCACTTGACTCTCAGGTCCGGACTTGATATGGTGAGAACCAAAAATAACGAGAAACGGACCATGGAAACCGCAAAAACTGACCGAAGAAATAGTTCGCGGGAGCAATCAAATTTCCGACCGCACAGTACGAGAGTAGTGGAGAGTGAGAGCAGTAATTTGATGATGTGTGCTTGTTGGTCACATCATGAGGAACCCGAATATGTGTTTGGTTTTGGAACACCGTATACGGTTTGGTAATTTTTTATGGCATCGTATGTAGTTTAGTACTTGCCATTGTAGTTAATTTTTGTTATTGTTGTTCAATCTGACTCGAAAGGAAAAACACAAGTCACCACAATGTAATTCTTCTTTATTCATGTTAACACCAATAAGTTCGCATCACGTCCGACATCTTTAGACAATCGAGATTAGGTGGTTAGTTTTTTAACTAAGGCGCGCGCAGCATGGCCGCCGACGTTCTAGACAAACTCAGATAATAAAACTTTTTAAACAAGAACACATGGGCACGCTGAGAAAGATAACTATGACATATAGTTTTAACGATGTGATGATAATTTAACTACTATTACAATTATACATAGAAAGATGATACTTAATAACAGAAAGAAGTAGCTAACACAAGTAGCACTATTATCAAGAGATAAAAAGTTTGTTAGATTCACAGTAATACACTTATCGTAAAATACAGTTAAAGTTGAATATCCTACGCAGCACGACAATTCAGCGCGTCATCATCTTCTCCAAAATTTGGCGAAGCCACGAGTCGGGAAAATTTTCTATCTGAATCTAAGAATTTATAAATAGATCTTTTCTTGCATTGTTGCAATTTGCTATTTCGTTTCTATCGGGAGAAGACGAGTCTGACTATCGAGCTAAGCGCACACGCTCCGCATATCACACAAATCACTGTGATTTGCTATGAACACATCGCCAACGCATTGTGTGATTTTTGAAGATCCCTGCAGTTAACAGCTGAGCGCATGAGCATTTGAGAGTAGTGACTTGAAACTGTAAAGTTGTAAACGTAAACATGCTCTCAAAAACAAAACTATTGAACCTCAAATTTATTATTTATTGAACGTAAATAATTATTTTTGGGTATGCGGAGAAGGCCTCGCAGGCACGGAGATGACGCCACTGGCTCGACTTATAGGCGAGCATATACGGTAAGTGACCACCGGTCTGGGCATTGGAGGTAGATTTTTGCAACACAGTTTAAGGTTAGATATTTACTAGGTGGAAGAATTTAATCACCGCAGAAAAATAATCACTAGATTTATAAACTTTTGAAAAACTGGTCACCCTTTAATTAGCCAATACTGGCTACGAAATTTCAAAACAACTTGCTTTGAATTGCGATCTTTAATTACAACGATTTGCAAATTACAACATGAATTAAATGGTGAGACTCGGAGTAATGAATGATAAAATAAGAAATAAGAATATGAAACAAATAAAAGCACTAGCAGAAACATCCGGACACATTTCAGACCACACAAGGTAGCGGAGAAAATACTCACAGTAATCATGTACAAAATTCTACTCCCGTTAGCACACGAAATGAACTATTATTGATTATTTATAAATAAGGCTCATTCAACTCAACAGCAATATAAATTGTATCACAATACCCGCCTACTGACTGAATGTCATTGAAAATGGTAAATAAGTACTTCGAAAGATTCACCGTGTTGTCACTTAGGAGTACATTAAGAGGTAGCCTAAACCATTTGATTCTCGAACACCATCTATTCATGCTTTGTGGGAACAAACGACAATCAAAATAAATGGCATGATTCATACATACAGTATTTCTTAATTTTGCGGATGGTAATATTAAATAAAAATGATGATCTTTTTGCACACAGAACCAATGTTCGAATGTTTTTATGCTTAATACCGTTTCCCGTGTAAATTCTGTTCGAATTTTGAATGGACTTGAATGAAAATGCTCCTTCTTTTTCATAGAGCAAGAAACATGAAGTCAATCTCCTTCATTGAATTCCAGTTTTCTAACAGCACCATAAACTCCTTGCGGACAGGAATCAGACGATTGGGTGGATATCTGATTTGATTCCTCCTTTTCAACTGTGACTGTGGACGTCTTCCGAATTTGAGATCTTAACTTATAGGGACTTCCACCGCCTCGAGTATTCATTTTGACGACCTGCAATTAAAATAACTGAAATAGTGTGCCACATTCAAGGAAACTGTCGAAAGAGAACTCAGTAATTAGTGCAACCAAGAATATAATAAAAATTGGAGAACAGTATTATATGAATTCAGAGTATGATGAATTTTTATTTTAGTTTACATTTTATTATTCTATTATCATTTTTCTAGATAGAAGCATCGTGTGGTTGGTGTATTTGCGTCACTACCTTTTTTTGCTAGTGGCACTGGTGTGATTAACCCATTAACACCCATATTTTTATTTTGATCGTATTGAAGCGTCGTTTTAGGGAATTGCCGAGCGGAAAATTTCCGCGCAGGAATCTAGATTCACCTCTATAGAGACCAGCTGTCAATAGACATGCAAACCTAATTTTGAAAAATGAAAATACTGTATTTCGAGGAATTTCCCATATCTGCACGAAGAATTCTCAAAATTGAAAATTTGGTCATACGACGGTTCGACATACAACAGGCGAATTGGTACATGCAAGCAAATCAAAAAACGTCTGATTGATGCAGAAAGAAAAATAGAATCAGATGTAGACTGAAGAAAAAGGGAATCAGATAGTTTTTACCTTGGCTTTGGCAAACGGAGTCCTGGAAAAAGTCCGAGGCCGGCCAAAAACCATCGAGTTCGAGTCTGCAGCTCTGCCTATTACTGATGAATGTTGTTTACATCTGCATCATCCACGAGAAGGACTACGTTCAAATGGGTTCTGGTCATTAATGGTGAGGGGAGCAGTCCGCTTTGATGGAGTGCGTCAACTTGTAAGATGCAACGAATACGTCGATTATCGAGAGCTCCAGATGATGCCCTATGTTGCAATTCCCCTCATGATGACCAGTCGACAAATTTTGCATTACGATGGTATCCCATGCCACACATCTGTTTCGGCTTGACATTTCGTGGAAATGAAAGTCAGACGACGATTAACAGACAGGCCAGCATCAAGTCCTGGAACTTATTTGAGCACTTGTGAGATGATTTGAAAAGATATATGAAACAGCTCAATTCAACGACCCTAGATGATTAGCATTCGGACAGCAATATCGGATAAAAAGCATTGTGTATGTGACGGTGTCTGAAAACATGAACAGACGAATTCAGTCCTGGTGCGGATCAAAATGAAAAAAAAATCGTAAGAGGATAAAAAATCGCAGGACAATGAGATATCAGGTATTAGCGAAGTTGATTTTTACTTTTTATAAGGTACCGTCATCTCAAAAATGAAGTGACATGAAATCAACCAAAATTTTATCTTGTTAGAAGACTATCAAAATTCCAACACCAATCATCTTTTCACTTCTCTTTTGTTAAGCACATCTACAGGAGTAATTTTACCAAATGAAATGTTTTATTATGAACTAAATTAACCGACGATCATACCTATCAAACGAATTGGCAGAGTACTGAAGCTGTCTTCAAAATAGCTACACAGAATTTTTTCTGAAGTGATCGAAATCACAAATGTCCAACACATGATTAAGTCAAAGACGAAACGTCGTGTACATAATAAAATTAACGGTCGAAACGGGGTAAATGGAGTTGAAATGTTGATGCAGATTACATGAGATAACACGATGAACACTATGACATGTCTAGACATACATTCAGTGCACAAATCATAGATATACAATAATTAAGTGAGCAGGACAAGTTGAAAATCTTAAGTAAAAGAAAGGCAAGAAAATTACTACTTATAAGAATGGCAGTAGGGAAAAAAATCAAATCCCGTCTCAGATCGAGATTCAAGGCAAATGGTTATCCAAAACAATTGATTGAAAACCATTTTGACTGTGAGCCTCAACCATTCAGGAAAGAACAGAACAGTTTGGAGCCAGTGACTTTCATCAAACTTCCATTCATCGATGAACGGCACAAAAGGAAAGTGATGAAATTGGTACACCGATGTGAAGTGAAAGAGAAGATAAGAATAATTTTCCAAACAGAAAAGCCTCTTAACATGCGGTGGAGGAAGAAAAGAGAAAGTCCCGAATGCAAACCAGACTGCTGGACATGTGAAAGAGCCGAAACTCCACGACGTTGTTATACAAAATTTACTGTATACGAACTTACTTGTACTTTGTGTCTCAAGAAATACATCGGTCAAACAGCGCGAACTATTCGCTCCAGAATTAGAGATCATGTAACTTCGTCCGCTTCCGCCTTTTACCAACACATGGCTGAAGATCATAAAACATTACCCGAATTCTTGGAGACATTTTCCAAGAATGGCCAAACTTGAACAGATGTAGTTTGTGTTGGGCTACACATTCTTCTCCGGCTATCGTAAGTAATCATGAGTCACTTCAAACCCTTCCGGGATGATACTCGCAACAAGAGTTGGAGTATTGGGAGTGCCAGCATTATCTAGAAAATGGATCCGTTGGTTTATATTTCTTCAGCGCCTCTCTTATTTTAATGATGCTCATTATAGATGCGACTTTGATTAGAATCTAACTGAACTGATCATAATTGAATTTTTTTAACTCCACGTAGCACTAAACTAGCATCACAACAATTTACATAGAAATTGGAAAAGTCACCTTGCTTTTAACTGAATCACTGCTTTCGGTAAATCGAAAACGTTGATTTCAGACAGATCAAAATAAAATATCCGGCCTATAGCAAAATCACTGATCGGTACACACTAAGTTAGAAGAAAAAAGAAAGCTAGCTTACTTGAGCGAAGCTCTTGTCTCCTGAATTCGAAGTTTGTCTTGGTCGCTTGCGAGGCGTCCCTCCTGTTTCATTAGTGTCATCCCTATATTGATCTGAAGGCTTGCGCTTTGTTGGAGTACCTCTAGCGTTTAAAATAACATCACCAACATCAGAGGTCAAACCAGTAGACAGGGCCTCCGGTTCAGGTTCGTTGCGGTTATTTTGACCCGATGTTCTTTTCTTTCTGATAGTGGGCGTGCTTGACAAAGCAGGATTGCAATCTGCTTGTCCAGGAAAGCCCATCATAGTGTCCTCATCTTCCTGAAAGATGTTTTTAATTTTGGGTTCTGAACCACTAGAATTCATTGGGAACCTTACAGCTTTGACTGGAGATCGCCTCGTACTTCTTCGTTCCATTTTGAAAGACGAACGTCGTGAGCTAGCTCCGGATCTATCACGATTGCTTCTCATGGATTCTCTGTCTGAATGAGGACTAGGACTTTCCCAAACAGATGATGAGAATGAAGACATTGAGTCCACGGTGTTTGCATCGGAATCCCAAGTATGAAGTTGCCTTCTCCAAGACCTGACGAGTCCATCCCACTGTCTACGGGAATATTTGATAAATTTATTGGGTGTCCGAGGTTGATTGATTTTTCGCAGAGGCCTGCAAAGCACGCATGAGAATCATTAAATTTTGCACGGCAGAAAATTTGCAGAAGAGAAAACGAGTGATTCCGCTCCTTAAAGGAAAGAAACAACAAGCCTACATTGCTAAGTGGAAAGCATCTTCAAAATACATATAGTAATGCCATGTTTTTCAAATATTAGCTGGCTATTGCGGAACTACACGTCAAAAATTAATGTTTGGACATACAGTAATCAATTTGGAAGAACCAATGATGACACTTAAGCATCAAGTCAGTAGTGTAGTGCGGATGAATGTGAGTAGTGGGTGCAAAACAAAGATATTTAATATTATAAAGGGCTAGATATGAAATAAACGTGTTTTTACCAGATGTGCAACGAAGCCAGTGAAAATCAGTTGATTTCAATTATTGCATTATTTTGTGTCAGTTGATTATTAGATCTGAAGAGCGCATGTCATATAGGAATAATAGAAATGAAAACCAGACGCAATTGCCAAGCTTGGCAATAATCTACGGTGAAAATGCAATTTTGTGGTAAGAAATTACATGATGCAACAAAAAAAAATAAATGTGAACTATCAGAAAATCTGATATGAAATTGACTTAAGCAAATAAAAACAAACAACATTTACTACGTTTGTTATACAATGCACATTGACGACATCTTTGACATGGAAAGACAAGCGATGATCGATTCCAGTTATTTTCAATATTGTTAATTATAATGTTAATTATTTTCAATACATAGATCCATATTGTAGTTTCAGCCTGGCGAATAACTCGAAGAGCGTTGTTGACATGGGTGAGTCTTATTAATAGCCAATTCCTCAGTGTAATATTCAGATTCGCACTGAAATTGTTCATATTCATGAATTCTACTGGTGTTTATCAATTGATGCCCCATCAGTCTTCATGTGAATATTTTTTCTTTACTGCACTAAACTGCTGTATTGCCGCTCTCATCTTCAACAATTTTTTCAGAGAAACTACTGAATGAATATTCTTGAAACTTACCATATAATATCAGTGAATTATGCTTAATATCATATGCCATTTCTAAAGCTTTTTGTCGCATCGTTTTGTCACAGCCGACAAAACATCAATTTCGCACTATTGCCGTAATGCTCTTTTGCCACGATAAGGACCGTACTAAAATGGGTTCAAATTTATGCATCTATTTCTCATCTAGCCCTTTTAAACAATTGAATATCTTTGGTGCAAAAAAAGTACCGGCATATCAAATCAAAGGCAGGCTAATTGAGCGGTTCAGAAATAGAGAAAGAAGACGGATTGAAAATTGAATGCGATATTTAAGCTGGCTGATAACCAGTGTTTTTGAGCGGATCGAAATTCCGCTTTCGCTCGCTCATCGCTCATTTCCTCAAAATAATCCTTTCGCTCGCTCACCGCTCAAAATCATCAAAAAATGTCGCTCGCTCGCTCATTTCTCGATAATGCCCTCCTTATTTCTACAAACCTTTTTTATATTCAAAGCTAATTCCATGCTTTTATTCTAATAAACACCTTTTAGACGTTAAAGGGAAATTCATCATTTCATTTCAGGTAAAATTTGAGCCACAATGAAATAATGTAGACCATCATACCAATGTATTAAGAAGGTAGTTGTTGCAGAAAATTAGTTGAAACAACATATTTTGATGTACATAACCACAGAATTATTTTTATATGTATAGAAATGGGCAATAATCTAAACTTAATCTTACATGCTGATCACATGAATCAGTATATACAATTCTTAGCGCAAATTCACAGCGCAAGTTTTCTGCTGTGGTTAAGAAGGCATCAAGAAGAATTTACATCATCCGTAACCTTCGTCGCTCTGACTGTGCAAAGTATCTCATGATCCGCTGTTACATCGCTTTCATTCGTTCGTTATTGTTATACGCGTTTCCATCTTTCTGTAATGCTTCTAAGTATTTGCTCAATGAGTTTCTTAAAGTCGAGCGCAGAGTTTTTCGTATAATCGGCGTGCCCCATGATGTTCACAACTCTGTTATTGCTTCAGCCAATCGTGCATGTGCCAACCTTTTTGACTCTGTTGTAAGGTGTGATTCTCATCCACTTCGAGAACTGTTCTGCTTGCGTCCTGCCTCAGTTTCCGGTGTCACCACCCGTAGCGTGTCGACTCTGCTTCGACCTTTTGCAAGAGCTGTTCGTTTTGGCAACTCCTTTATTAAATTTTGTAATTGATTTTATTGCCTTTCTTTTAAGTTCCAGTGTAAGTATTTTCTTAGTTCTCTTAGTATTTTTTTTTTAAGTTACCTTTTGAAGTAACCATTGAGCTCCTTTATCTTCTATTGGATATTGTCATCGTATTTATGTAGCTATCACCGAATCTTTGTACAAAGTTGTGATTCAATAAAGATGATATATTATTATATTATATTAAAACTTGGAGAAAATTCGCAAGGTGCGTCAAGAAACCATGTAATGCGTTGACAATTGAAAATGAACTTATATGAAATCGTGGCAAATTAGTAGATAATTCCTAAAGTAGCTAAAGATAAAATACATGACTTATGAGTGACTGAGTACTGAGTAATCAACCCAGTAGTAATCAATTACTGAGTGTTGGAAATCTGCTATAAAAAGAATCGCTTGATAAACGAAATTGTTGAATTATGTGAAACAGAAAATGCTGCACACAAAAAAACCTGACACATTGGGGCCAGCCGTCACTGAGATTTCGGCCCACTAAGTTAAGTATCTGTCAAGATGGTCGGTCCGCAGCAGCTCGTTGCGCCCAGGTCCTACCCTCTTCCACTTTCGCAATCAACTTCTTCATGGTGGTGTTTAGACTAAAGCACCCGCTTTAACAAGAAATTTCCTCAACGAAATAGCGGCATCCCACTCTCAGAAGGCTGAGCTCATATTTCCACCCTTGCTTCTGAATCCCTTTGGCCAGTTCTTTACATTCCACCTTGCAGGAAGATGTTGATGTCGTCGTAATTGGACCTCAGTCCTCTTACGTTGCTGAAGCTGATCCTGAGAGGGGTTTTGAGCTTGACGGCTTGACTACGTTTCTTGTGTGTCTTTCTCATTTTCATAATTTCTCATAGAATATCAATCAAATAAACGATAATTATACTGTACAACAAAGTGATACAAGAAACTTTGGAAGGCATCAGAAAAACGTAAATAATAGTAACAAAGCTGCAATAAATAATACGCAAAAAAGACACTTAGGGGCCATCCATAAAGGACGTCCGCAGCGGGGGGTAGAGGGGGGTCAATCAAATGCGGACAGTTGCGGACGGGGAGGGGGGAGGGGCAAGAAAAAGCGGACGTCCGCTTATTCACAAGTTAAATCACTTTTGACACCGGATGGTTCATCTCTTCACTGTGAAGGAATGGTATACTAATGACTTGTTAATCTGCGATCCCACGAAACAGATGATGTTTCATTATTCTATTGTTCCACCTTGCCATCTCAACGGGGGCCTCACTCACACTTGGCCGGACAATGAGACAATGTCGTCGATAGGTCAATATCTTCCCTAGTCTTCTAACAAAAGCTGTCATCTACTGGTGGGAAACGTTATCAGTGTGGTATTCCAACGTGCAAAGCGATTTCCACGACTCTGGCTCTTGCCGGACACCATAACAAATTCCATGAACATGATGAACAAGCGAGAGGGAGCCCATATGTAAATGAAAATGCCTTACTCATTGATGACGTGGAACAATTTATTTGCAATCCTGACTTCTAATTTCTTTTTGAAGTTTTTAGTTGTAGTCAGCTTTACATACAGATGAGTTTGAATAAAGATGTTTACGTTTGACAGCATCTCATATTTTTGTTGACAAATTCTGATGAAAATTGATTAATGAAATTAAGATAAGTAATACATGTAAACCGATGGACTATAAAAGAAATTAGTACATCAAATCGTTGACTAGTTTATAAAATCGTATAGATCTATAAATGTGCTGTCATGTAGTATATAGTATTCAAACGGGAGTTTGGCTTTTCTGTTATTAAGCTTTATAGTATATGTTACTAGAGTGTAGGTTGTGAAGGTGTTTAATCTGTCTTTTAAGAATGTAAAATTTAAAAATTTGAAGATTGAGCAAGAAAATCGGTTGAAATTATTCCGTGGCTGACGTAGGATCATCACAACAAATCTGACAGGCTCTGTTATAACATGTACGTCTATCAAGAAATAAGCTAATAAATTATGTAGGTTACAGACATATAGGCCTATGCACCAAAACGAAAAATAAGATGCAAACAAGGCTAAGATGCAACGAGACTAAATACCTAAGTAATAGTAACTCAGTTTCATAGCTAATACTGAAGGCTTATAAATGCGGACGTCCGGGGGAGGGGGTCCGAAAATCCGGACACCTGCGGACAGAGGGGGGAGGGGGGTCAAAAATAGTCAATTTTCTGCGGACGTCCCTTATGGATGGCCCCTTATAGGCACAGTTCATGTCGCAAAAGCTTGAAGAAACCCAAATGAGAACCCCTTTGCCGTTACAATGGGTACAAGTCAGGTAGGCCACAGAGGAACCGGATACAGCTACACGGGCTAAACCCCTCAGTAAAGCTACCCACGCATGTCCGTGGCAGTGGAACTGTACCGCCTTTTTTCGAGCAGTTGACCGGGCCTGCCTCCCAAAGCATTACCAGTGGGTTCGGGACCCTCGAACTACCTGACGCCCGTATGCCGTGAATACGTTGCATCTGTCACACCTTAACCTGCAACAAATGGGGAAGTGCGAAAGAGAGCAGTGGAAGGAAGTTCGATCACAAATGAGCCAATGTGTGCCAATGAATCTAATTCAAGCAGAACAAAATGTGCTTTCCTGCAATATTATCAACTCCGGCTCGATAGTTCTACATCATATTTATGTTTTCCATTCCTTCGTGTGTTTCTTTTTGTCCGATGTCTCTATCTTTTATCTCCTAGTGATCTGAAGCATCGAATTTATTGTCACAAAGTTATTTTCCTTTTTTTGCTGTAACTGTTTTCAATTTTTCTGATGGTCATCTGTCGGCTTCTTTCCTCTTTCTCCTCTTGCTCTTTCAAACAAGCCTTGGAATGCCACTAGGCCAACGACACTTTTTTACGAAGACTGTCTGTGATTGGCAATGTGTGGCAGAACTGATTGTCGGCAGTTAGGTCAACGATCACACACTATGTTGATCCAAAACAGATATCTCGAGATTCGGAGATTTTATTTTTGTGGACTTTGCATAATTTAAGCGAAAATTCCATAGCAGTCTATTTTCCAGGGCCAGCTATGAAATTTTCTGCCTATCTGGTATAAAATGGGGTAACTTTTTCGCAGCATTCACGTCTTTAGAATGCGTTTTCTAAGTTTCTGAAGGAAGGTAAGAACCGTTCGTAAGATGAGAGTGCCTTCATTTAACATCACTCATCGCTTGATTTGATCTTTTCGACTTATCTTCAAAACCACCAACTGTTCGAGGATACTTTGGACAACTTAATGGCAATGTAACTGATAACACAAGTCTAAAAATTGTGTTTTCTGCATCCATCAGGGCCGTTGCATCGCTAGCTAAATATCAAAAATACGAGTCAATCTTGTGGGAAATGTGGATGTCGAGCGCCTCAAATGACTCCAGTTGCGTTCAGAATTCCAGGTATCGAGCGAATGTACAAAGTGAATTTCAATGCATATATCCGACAATACTCATATTAATTTGTTTCGTCCATACATTAATTGAATGATTTGAAATCAAGTCGGCTATCATTCTTTCATATAACTATCGGCAACTTCTTAAACATGGCTTTGAAAGTTTCGTATGCGGTTACAACATCCACAGTAACTCAGTAGATGCTATGAACTACTGCTGCAATTCTTCTATTTTGCTGAATCTGTTACAAGATGCAAGACGCTGTGAATAATATGAAGTTTAACTAAATGATAACATAGTGAATAACATGCTAATTAGTTGTCATTAGTTTGCCTTTTCCATCTTGTAGACCAGTATTTATTCTATTAGACAATATAGGTTCATTTAAATTTAAGAATTACAAGGTTTCAATTTTTCGCAGGAACAAGTCGATTTTTTTCGCAGCGAGTTCATTTTTTAACATTTTCGCAGCTGGCCCGACCACTGGTCTTTCTTTCCCAGCAAAACCAGGAGCTCCCTGAATTTATCCCACGGAAGATCGAACGAACAAAAGTGAAAAATATGACCGTTCAAATGCCCTGTGCAAATTAATCTTTAGGATATGGGAATTGCTATGAACTACACAATTTTGCGAAAACTAATCATTTATTTCACGTTTGTAAAGAATTATGTTTTTAAGGACATACACATGATTTGCACATTTTCATTCATAGGGTGACAACAAGGCACAGGTGGCAGATCATTAAATAGAATTGACGTGCGGATTGACTTTGTTCACAATGCAACCTTTATTAATTTACATCGTCTATTCTATAGTAATCGGGAATATCACTCTTTCGAAGATTATGAGGCAGGTTGAGAACAGTAACAACTTTCTCATCTTCGTTTCCGATACTCGTTTTGCACTAAATAAAACACCATTCATCTCCAAATGCATTCATGAATTCGATTTCATGGTCGACAAGGTAAGAAAGTGCACTGATAAGGTATTTTGATTTTCATTTGGTCAGAATTGTCGGATAGCTATGTCGAAAGTCAGTCATTTCTCTGCACGAACATCTGGCATCGTGTGGTGTCAGGTTTCAGTGCGGGGGTAGAGCAAGCCGCGAAGGCGTCTTGGCGCCGGATGGATTTTCCTATCTCGTAAAGCAAACCGCCCGTCATTACAGAACTTTTTTCTGAAATTACTTGGACGCGTGGTCCCGCGCGTCTGGTGTGAACAGCCCCATAAGTCTGTTGAGGTTCTAAACGAAAATTCTGGACGCCTGAGACGCGCCGCGTCCGGTAGGAATAGAACGTAATGCCTCCAGAGATACTTTGTCGTTATGTATAGGCAGGCAATCCGGAAAAACAGCTTACGAATATGTCACACAAGGGCTCACAGACATGCATCAGACACATTTGAAAATTAATCACCAGTACAATGCTTGAATGACAGAAAGACTAAGGTCAAAGACAACAGGCGAGTTAGACCTCAGCCACACTGCAAGCTTTTCCAAGCGTTTCCGAGCAAAGCGTTTTGCAGCAAATATAATGTCACCATTGCAGCAGTTGTAGACTGCCACACTGCGAGCAAAGCAAACGAGAGCGATTAATACCTTACGGACACACGTTTGCTCGAGACGCTCGTGTTTGCTTTGCTTTCAGTGTGGCTGAGGCCTTACTCATTTGCAAGAAAGATGTAATGGAATACTACTACCAAGAAAATACAGAAGTATGTACAAAAATGGCCAAAATAATTTGGAGAGAAGAAACAAACAGGTTATTGACTTCGGTTTTGACATGCTGGTATTCGAATTTGCAATGTCAATCACTCAAAAGTACACCATACTTCACTTGCGATTGGAAAAAATAACTATAGCAATGTCAGTCTATTCCATCTGTCTTCGATTGTGCGCCACCGTTTCAAGCATTACGATAAGTCATCGAAACGCTACATATCGTTTATTTGATGCAGATCGTAGAATCCTTCACCAATTTAGTTGAAATACACTTCATTTAAAAGGAAATTTCACGAAGATGATTCATCTATTTAGTAAAACAGCAGGCATTTTTTAATCCTTGAAAAATGCTCGCTTTCATCGCTCATGCTCATCGCAGTGAGTCGACAGTTTGACAAAAGGATTGATTTCACTTGGTTTTTATGAATATCATTGGCAGTGAAATATCTGATCAGACATTCCCTCAAATCATACGACATCCACAACCCATAGATTTTGATACTCAAGAGAATAATTTCTGCGGATTCGGATACTTAACGAAAATTGATTGTCTGATCAAATAGATAGACCAAAAAATAGGTTAAAAAAAAGACCTCCGATTGAGTCTATTTTCTGGATTGTTGGTCGAACAAAACTCATCATAGAGTTACTCGGATACTGCTCAAAAATAGACTGTCCCTAGCAACACTTCAATTCATAACGAACTGTTCTCGTCTGATGAAACTTGCAGATTAAAAAGAAAGTCATTACATCACACTTTGTTCACACTCGTAGATCTAATGCAAAATGTCGTTGCATCAGTGCTGCCAGCGCGGATTTTCATAACAATAACGCAGTTCAACAAAAAAACGCGGATATGCTCGTTTGTTATTTCACGCATGGTAAACAGAATATATTATTCTACTAAAGTAGTGCCTTCTATGATCGATTTCTAATCACAACATGCTAATGTTTTTGTGCGATGCATTGTATTAAGAAAACTGATCACGAAAAATATCGTTAGCACTAGCTGCTATATCGTGCTTCTTTATTAAGAAATCACGGCAAAAATAATACATGCGTGGAATCCGGAAATTTCAATTAACCTGTTGATCTAGTATATGTATATGCATCACTAGCATAAAAATCATCCAAAACGAGAGTAAAAATTATAGGAGCAGCTTGGTCAGACAAAGGAAATAATTACTTGTCAAAGTTATTCATTGCACAAATTAAAAACAGTAAATAGAAAAAGTCCTTCAACTGAATAGTTTTATAAACAATAGCCTAAATTTGAAAACGCAAAAAAAAAGATACTGGTAGGCGGTACTGCCTCATATATGTGAATCCTTCTTTGTTTAAAAATGTTGTTTTTCGGAATTTTACCGCATCAAGGACCCTTTCATTTGCCTTTTTCTGCTTTCGTTTAATTTCCTCCAATTTCTTGTCATTCGTAGAGGAGGCAATTAAATGCTCTGTTAACATTTCCTGGGCTTTTCGAAGAAGGTATACAGCTTCCTTCCTTTTTTCCTGAAAACCTTCCTCTTTCAACAGTGTATTTTCTTCTTCCCGCAAGCGCGGAATTTTATGAAACTTCTTTTCAACTTCTAGAGGAGCCGAAGATCGTCAATTTCTGCTTGTCCTTTTCTTGATTCTTCTAAATCTTTCTCCATTTGTTTTTCCTTCTTCATATAGGCATGGGCATTTTGAAGTCTTGTTGTTAAAGTTTCATTGAACTCAACTTCCCAAGGCTCGAGATTTCTGGCGATCAAGTGACTTTTTGTGAACAGAAGCTCATTGAGGTTTTCGCTGGAGATGGAATTCCTGGTTTTAATCATGACCAGAGTTAATTGGCTGAAACTTCTTTCTATATCTGCGTTGCCATGAAGCAAGCATGGACATGCACGAACGATGTGCTTCAACATTGGAAGTTTAAGAGTTTCAGTAGTTTCTTTCCAATACTGCACTGCGGTTTTATCTCCTGACAAATCAGACATATGCATCTCATTTCATCTCTAAGTTGGTCGATTTCGCTTTCCATCACAAGTCTTCAGCCTTCTCGCTAAATGGTGAGGATAAACATTCATTGAAAGATCCTACTCGTATATCATATAGTATGAATCGTATGAATCGATGATTCTCGATATCTTTTGTAATTCTGAAAATCTTTAAACAAATTGAACAGATTCGGACGTTTTTTGAAATAAGAATGTACATCGCTTACAAATCGTTCAAGATTGTCGAAAGTTCCAGCAGCAAGCTTCGTAGCATTGAGAACTAGATGGAGCGAGCAACCTTCTAATTCTATCAAATGGGGCATTTCAGTCTTCAGTTGTGTTACGACACCACCTTTGTTTCCGATCATCGTTGCGCACTTATCAGTCATTGTTCCGATTAGATTTTTCATTGGAATATTATTGTCACACAGTGCACTTAGTACTGCTTCCATCATCGTATGAGCGTCAGAGCTTTCTATTTCATTCAATAAAGAAAGTTGACAATGAAGTGACCAAGTGTTTGGGAGGAAGAATCGCACATTGATGCCGAGTCGTTTCACACTATCAGATGTTTCATCAATGTGGAAAGTAAAGAAAGCATTCTTCAGTTCACTACACTGTTGATAAAATTTGTAGATAAAAACCATATGAACTCAAATACAACATTTTGCGTCGTCCACACGACAATTCTTTCGCAGCAAGGTCATTTCGAAACATAGCAACGAAACACTGACCTGCCTTGTCTAGACTATTAAACTATAAGTTATGCTTTATTGAGAAGTCCAAATACCTTCTGCGCGGCATGTTCTACTCGTTCTACTCGCGCTGGCAGCACTGCTTTGTATTTCCTCGAGAATGTGTCGTTTAGATATCATTTTCGAGTCATTACGCCTGAAATGTTGCATCTGATTTCATGTAAATTCTGAAAACTGAGTACATAATTTAATTATCTCGGAAAAATGTCATATTATGGTGTCTTGTTTGAACTCATTCGAATGCATGTAACACAAGGAATGTGAATGTGTTAATTATTTAGCAATGAGAAGTGTCCATAATGATATGGTATTTGTAGTTGCCCCTCTCTCCCGCCCCTCGCCACGCGGCTGGGTGAGAACAGGCATTTTGGTTGGACATGCCGCGTTCGGTGTGAATGAATTTAGGCCGTAGATGCGACCATTTGGAAAGTGAGCGGAGATGTCTTTATAAAAATATTAATCTAAGAAATCAGTTGACATCACCTCAATTGTCGAATGTCAGCTCAATGGTTCAGACCACTGAAGAGATTGATGGTAGACTCCATAGACATCAAATTTGATTATTTCTGGAGTAGATAAATTTGCGAGGATGGTTGAGGAGAGGCGAAGAGATGACAAAGAGAAATGCAACAGTATACTTTCGTCTACCGGTGCTCCAGATGTAGAGTTAAACGACATACGACGTATTGGGAGAATTTACTCGTACAGTGGCAGACCAAGAGTATTAAAGATTGTATGCAAATCAAAATCAGTAAGGTAAGAAATACTATGGAAAGCTAAAATTCTTGAGTCGGAATCCGTTGAGACAGGGAGTGCGTTGGTTGTTCGTCCACGGGTCCTTTAGGTCCCGGTTTTGATCCCTTTCTGGACTACTTGCTTGGCAGCGCTTACAGGTCGTACCCTCTATATACTATCTTTCCATCTGCTGATATCAACTAAAACAACCAATCCAATGGAGAAGGAAGCACAACATAAACCAGGATTGACAGGATCCGCCTAGCCTTTTGAGGTAAACCTGTCTGGAGAAGGCAACTCTAAATAAAGCCCCTACTGCCTTGGTAGGTTGATTTTGGCAAGGCTATGGGTCACACCCAGACAGAGAGGGTTGGTGTCAGGAAGGGCATCCGGCTGGAAAATCTTCCTCTAAAATTCTTTTTTTTTGTTTTGAACAATATGGTACCCGTGTACCCCGTGGGCTTCTCAATCGGCCTACGACAAACAGAAGGATGAAAGAAAGTATTTCTGATGCGGCTGTGCATGATGGTCATGTATCTGATGGGTCGCGGAGGAAACAGGTGGAATATCTCAGAGTGTGATCCTGGAATGTGGGTCTCATGTCAAGTGGCGAGATCACAGAGACATTACGCAGAATACGGATTGCCATCTGCTGTGTTCAGCAGAACATACGGAAAGGCAAGAGTGCTAGGTGGCTGGGTCCCGTCGGCTCAAGATACAAGTTCATGTAGAGTGAAAGTCCCGACGGATATGGTCGAGTGGGAATACTGGTTAGTGAAGATCTCCTCGAATTCGTGTCGCGCATCGTACGAATCAATGACCGCCTCCTCCTAATGAAAATGCACATTGCTGGTCGACACTTCAGCTTAATCAGTGCCCACGCACCACACGTGGGTCGGAGTGCGGAGGAAATCGAAACGCTCTGGCAGAATTTGGATGAAGCAGTGAGCTCCATAAACAGTGAGGAGACCATTATCATCGGTGGCGACCTGAACGGTCATGTTGGAAGAGAAGCAAATGGTTACGAAGGTGTACCAAGGTGATAAAGTGGTGTGTAATGCCTACTTCCGCAAGAAAGGCCATCATTTTGCAACATATGAATCCGGTGGACATAAAAGCCAGATCGATTATTTCATGGTGCGAAAATGTAATCGCCGTCTTGTGATCAATGTAAAGGTCATACTCAATGAAGAATGTGTGCAACATCATCGCCTTTTAGTTGTAGATATGCATGTGAAGGTCAAGCGAGGAACGAAACAGAGGCTCACGTAAGGCTCGCCTTTGCTGAGGAGCGTGCGAGGGAGGAGTGACGATAATCTCCAAGCAGTCAGCGTCCAAGAGTAGTGAACCGTTAGGAGAAACGTCAGCTTGGAAGAAACCAAACGAACTTGTGGTCGCACAAAGGGTCGTCCAAGGGCGAAAGAAATTTGATGGTGGAATGATACTGCTGACAAAGCAATAGAAGTGAGTCGCGATAAGGAAGTGTCAGGAAATCGAGGATCTGGCAGCACCAACAGTTATGAAAAGTACGGAAGTCTGCTTCTGGGCATTTCCACGCGAAAAATGAAAAAATTTCAAAATTTCAAGTTCCGATATTCGCATTAGCATTAGTACCTCATACACATATTATGACATTTCAAATTCTATTGGTCTGATCAACTTGCTGATAAGTTATTCGACACAGAAAGTAATTTAAAATCTTACAAATAAATTTTAAAAAGTGCATGATTTTTGCTATAATTACTTGATCATTTTTATGACAAGTTTAAGACCGATAAGTTTCGACATACATACTTTGTTGAGCCCTCACGGCCAATAACTTTAATATTGAGGTACTTCAAAACCAGTAAATTTGCATTTACTGCTTTATGCATCTGGGCCTATTTCATAGTCTGTCAAAAAAGTGATTCCGTCACGAAAAAATACTAATTATTTATCTCACAAGACTAGATTTAAATATTTTTCTTTGAAAATCTAGATTCTCTGAATTCATTCAATAGGAAATAAACTAGATTAGGCTAAATTTTTTCTCGGGTATGTATAAAGTAGTAATGGAAAAGTAATTCCGTCACGTGACGGAATCGCTCGATGGAATTACTGGAAAAATAGCGGAAGCTTCGAGTTCACCTTGCAAACATGAGGTGTTAAGTATGATGGGAAACTAAGAGAGTTATACACGTTAGCATGTACGGTAGCGGCTAATTTCCATGTGTTTCCGTAGTACATGTAATTGCATTTCACAGGGAGCCAGTAAGAGCATAAGGCCTACACGACATGATTGTGTTGATGGCAATCAAAATAAAACCCAAGAAATATTAGTTCTAGTAGCTGTGACTACGATCTATTAGTTACGCTTATGTTAAATGGACAACCAAGAAGCTCGTGAACAAAGAAGATCTTGTCCTTTGAAGTTCCTAGACAGAACCCACGAGGTCGCCCCAAGAAGAGATGGCTTGATAACATCAAAGAGGATATGCAAAAGCTCAATCTTCATAACATCAGCCCACAAGACCGAACAGCGTGGAGAAATGCCATCAAGGTGGACTAGCATTCGACGGCGTCCAACCATCGCAAAACGGTGAAAAGAAGACATTAAACGTGGAGTGACTGAGTCATGCAAAAAGTAGGCCTTTTGTCTTTTGTAGGCGTACTTCTCAAACTAAGATAAATAGTAGTCATTGAAACGCAATGTGATTGCATTTACTTACCATATCATACAAAGATGTGTTCGTATATCACTTTGCTTTGATTTCAAATGACTTTTGGAGTTTCTTGATGTATACAATGTTCATTAATTTCCGAACAGATATCTGCAATCATATTGCCTAACGCGCGCTGTCGACATATGTCAACACGGATATTCAAAAAATCCTGTAGTCTGAGGAATATTATTGAGGGACATATTTTTATGCTGAAAATCTTATCCAGAACTTCCTATTCACGACACAATCTTATACGAATACAACTTGCCTTCGTTTCCATCAATTGGGACCCGCATCTTTGGGGCCCTTTTTGAAGCTCGACAAGAAATGTTTATCACTAGCAGTGATTCAAATAGCAATTGGTATTATTTGTCATTGACCAGAGATGCAAGTTTCAATCGTCCCTATTCTACGCCACCAAGCCTATTGTGTCCTAGAGCGACCAACACTGAATGCTGACATATGTCGACATCGCGCGGGAAGAGGTTAAGAACAAAGGCAAATATTTACGAAGTATGTGTTATGTGTCAGAAACTGCATGTTGTACGGCAGCGAAACGTGGGCCATGACGAAGGAATAACTAAGGCGACTTGGGTCAAGTAAAAACCACACTAGTAAGAAAGAATGTTTTCGAGCTTTCGACCGTACTTCAGATGGTCACAATCATGAAATGAATGAAAACAGTTATGCTTACACGTGCACTAAAAGATAAAAATGAAGTACTTAACAGGCAAGAAAAGAACAGAGCGTGCCGACGAAGGAGGGGCGGAATGACATGTACAAGGCGGCTCAGACATTTATGAAACATTTTCAGCACCGCGAACGAGATCAGCAACATTGTCGGGATGCGATCTTACATGTACAGACCACCCAGTCGATTCGAATTTTAAAAAAAGCGAACCGATAATTTTCACATCAAGCGATGTAGAATAGCGATATAACGACATAATGTGCCATCAAGCCATACCACGAATACTACGAACCTGTGTAGATTGCGAATATTACTTTATGGTACAAAAATGATAACTTGTCGGAGTACCTCTTAGGAGGTATTTTTCTTGCATCTTGTTTAACGATTCGCAAATGCACCAGACCATATTTATACATAAACTGGCTTTTGTATTCTATTAATAATCACACATATAACCAGCAGTCAATTTAGATTGCTTCAATTTTAGACAAATAATGTAGATTCCAAGATTGTTGCGTAGGATATTTGAGGCATAGTGCTGAAAAAATCAATGAAAATACTGTTGGAAAATTCAGCAGAATGAAGATGATTTTATAATTTCTAATTTGGCTGATGAAATTTCTCTAACTGCCATACTTCCAAATGATAAATTAGACTAAAACTTTGAACATCTCTTTCATCTGAATATTCCAAAGCATATTGATATTTTCAAGTATTTGTTAGATAAGTGTCTGCCAACTTAAGTCATGCGAGATGGGTCACATGACGAATAGAGGATCCTTATTAAGGTTTTACATCAGTATGGCAATTATTTAATACAGTGATATAATGTACACTAAAGGGCCGTATGCACCAACAGTTAACCGGGTGGTTAATACGCTAATCGCACGATTAACTTTTAATCTAACCAACGGTGGTATGCACCAACAAATAACTATGGTTAACTCTGACTTTATCCTTCAGGTTAATGTTTCGTATGCACCAACTTATCCATCAGGATAACCGCGCAGTTAACTGCAAACTTAAACAGCGAAATATAACCACGCTGAGGGGGTGGGTTAAAGCTGTGGATAAGACGGACATTGTTTGTATCGACCAATCACTGAAGTAGAATATGATAATTGTCTGACGTTGACATGAATGGAACGAAAAATCCTTAGAACTTCAGTCAGACAGCAGTGTTTCGATCATTCACCGATAAAGCTATAGACTCACTATTATATGCATACAAATGAAAATGGATCCATTTGAGCATTATGATTATCTTAACCAGCTTTCACAAATTGGAACGCGCTCAGAGAGAACCTGCAAAACTCGTCCCGATAGAATATTGGATTCGTTTGGCGAAGAGGAATTTAGACAACGATTTCGTTTTACTAAAGCGACTTTTTGTTATCTGGTTCAACTATTTGGGGAAGAACTAAGAGTTGATAGCAAGCGAAATAATCCAGTATCTCCTGAAATCCAATTGCTCCTTGCCCTCCGATTTTTTGCTGCCAACACATTTCAAATTGTTGATGGTGACACTTTTGGTGTGCACCAAAATACAGCTTGCAGAATAGTTCATCGTGTGTCTAATGTTATTGCTCTTGCTGCTCGTCGGTTTATTCAACTCCCATCTGTACAAGAGCGTCAAGAAATTGCCGCCGATTTTTTCCAAAAACACAGATTTCCTGGAGTTGTCGGAGTTGTGGATGGCACTCATGTGAAAATAGACGACCCAACAACATCTGTATCGGAGCTTTATCGCAACAGAAAAGACTATTTTTCGATCAACGTACAGGTTGTATGCGATAGTACTTTACGAATAAGAAACATCGTATGTCGCTGGTATGATTCTGTTCATGACTCGCGTATTTTTAACGAATCAATTCTACGTGATTTCACTGAGGCTTTACCTGAAGGCTACTGGATTCTTTGAGATTCTGGTTATGGCTGTTCAAGTGGACTGCTAACACCGTTCCTCTGTCCAACAGGTGCTGGACAAGAATCATATAACAGGAGTCAGATAAGAGCAAGGTGCACTGTCGAACGATGTATGGGAGTGTGGAAGCGTCGCTTTTCTGTATTGAAACATCTTCGAGTTAAAACAGAAAACTGTCCAAGAATAATTGTCGCCACCGCGGTATTGCACAATATTGCAGTAATGCATAATGAGAGTGAGTTTGAAGATGAGCAATCAACATCTGATGAACACCAGGAGAACAATGTGTCATCTGTTGAATATCCTGATGAGAGAAGAGGAAATGTAGTCCGCAATGCTGTTGTTATGAACTATTTCAGCTCTCACTAATTAAAATCATGTCGATCCGGAATTATAGATTGTTTTTCATTTTATTTGAACTAGTCTAATTATTCTAATTTTTTTCTTGACACAGTCATTCTATTATAAAACGTTTAGTCGGGTCAATAATTCAATGCAATATCCTAGCATCTACCAGTCTCAAGTCATCACTATTCCTTCATATTAGCAAGTATGCTAATGGTTATGATCAAAAGATGCTATCATTTTCTTATGTCACATTAAGGCTACTCTGTCACCAGTATTCAGATAATCTAGCCTACTCTATGAGGGATATATTCCTTATGATAACCCACTAATTTCAGCGTGTATGTTAAAAATATATATGGATGTTTCTCTCAAATCGATTGTGTTATACAATAAGAATGTTATTATCTGATTGAAAATTATTTTTCTGATACTGCTATAGGCTATATTAGCATAATTTAATGATGTCATCTTTTCTGAATAATCTAGTCACTATTCAATAGGAACTGTTTTACTTCGTTGTCAAAATACCCGTATATTGATGAGATTAAGTTATGATGAGTTCAAATAACATAACTCTAAAAGTCATCTAGAAATTGTTAAAACAATAAAATGTAAAATTGAATTTATTGATCTTAAATTGACAAAAAAACTGATGTAGCTACAACACATCAATTATATACGAAACTATAGAATGCACCAGCACAATACAGTATCTAATTTCATAAATCATAAAAAAGCAAAACGTCAGATAGAAACATGAAATACGTCCATTTAAGAAGAGGAAGCATTATTAGCTTTATCGTTCCAGTATTTCACTTTCAAATTCAAAATCTCCATCCTTTGATGTTCTTCCTCTGCCATTTCCAACAGCCGACTTTGAAATTCACTCATTTGTCGTTGGCGCTTTTGAAATTCACTCTTTGGTCATTGGCGCTGACCTTTATTCACTTGGTGCACGGACACAGTTGTTGGACCAATAGTTACCGGTACTTCGTCTCCTGAAGCAGATGGGTTCGGTGAATGTTGCTGTGACAGGTCTCATCATCAATATCGCTACCATCAGTAGGTCTATCATCGGATAGCGCACTATTTTCGAAAACCAGATGAAAATGTACCTAAACATTTCTGACTCTAGTAATCATGTTTTGTCATTGTTAAAATTCAGAACAGGCAACCACAGCCTTATAGCTGAAACTGGTCGATATAACAATAGAAAAGAATATAATGAATGCTTTTGTAACCAATGTGAGTCAGGAGAGGTAGAAGATTTATTTCATTTCATGTGTGCATGTCCAAGATATTCAAGAGAAAGAACTTCAATTGCTCCACTCTTGTCATGTGATAGAACAGATTTCTATGACTTGATGAATGGTATCAACCCGAAGCAGTTAAAAGCTATAGGTACATATCTAGAACAGGCGAACCGGATCCGAGACAATAACGGACTATGACAAAACCGTTGAGTAGTAATCAAGAGATATATAGCCTTGAATCAAGCGATTCCAGCCACACACTATCTATTTGTCGGAGGAACGGTGAAAATCCTGTGCTGAATTCTGCATTAATTTCATTTATTGTACTTCAGGTAAGACAAACCTATTCGTGTATTATAATTCCTAGTATAAATGTATGTTCTTGCTAAAACAAAATCCGTTCCTCCGACTTAATAATAATTTAGAGACTATTAAATAGGCTACTTAGGTGTCCACTGGGTTAAATGATAATAAACTTAAATAAAATCCTCAATAACAAATGTATATCAACATTGAAATATTTAAACGCATCATGTTAAATGTATACATGTTTAAAGCTGATATAACTGCATCTATAAAATGTCTCCTCTTCTTCATGGATGTAGAACTAGATATGAGTCTTCCAGATATGAGTCTTCCGATGGTGAGCCTGGACATGGTGAAAATGTATTTTATCTTATCTTCCATCCGACGCCAATCATCACTCATCAAACAAAGTGCTCATTTTTTATCTTCATCATTTCATCTCATTACTCATTTCATTCATCTGTAATGTTTATGCCAACATTGGCGTAATAAACGCTTTTTGACTTTTGACTATTCAACATTGATCCTAATCCGGATGTATGCGGAAAATCCGCTGCGAGTACCAATGCATCTGAATCATAAGTGTCTGTAAGTTCAGAGGGAGGATTCAATGTTTCTTGGGGAATAATTTGAGACATTCTCTGTAGTTCTGGCCCCATTACTGAATTTCTCAATCCTCCTCCAGTCTTCCTTATTTCTCGACGATTTTCACAGATCGCTTTCTTCAGTACCTTTTTCTTACGTCTCCAGTACTCCTTTAGCTGAACTAAAGTGCGACTTCAAAAGCCCAGAGCATTAAACTCGGTCCAAATTTGTTTCCAATACTCTTTCTTCTTAATAACCATGGGTCTTGAAGTGGTTTTGTCCTCGATAACTTTGGTTCGGTCATACATCGATGATCTCCATAAGTGCTGCTGCCTCAGCCGGAGTGACGTTCCTCGCCCGTTGTCGAGTCATGCTGTCCCATTGTTTTTCTGAGGGAGACTTCACTTTTTATCCTCTGAGCTGACGTAGAATGATAGCGTAATTACTATAAATAGAACTATTACGCTAAAACGTCACACTTCATGATGGATAAATTAACCATCGATGGTTTACTAACCATCGACGATTAAACTTGGTGCATATATATGTGTCCGTGGCACAGTGGTTGCGTACTTGGACTAGCGATCTCATGGTCCAGAGGTCGAACCCGGAAAGTGTCACTGGAAGTCGGCAGGAAGGGCATCCGGACTACAAAGCACCACAACGCTCCAAACAAAGTCTGACTTCAGTCAGCACCGTCAAAGGCCCCAGTAGGGGTAAAAAGTGACGTAAAATCCGTAAAAAAAAAATCGCCTGCGTTTTAAATATAGCCATCTGGTTAACAAACCACAGGTTAAATCTGTGGCTAAGCTATTGTTGGTGCATACGGCCCTAAAGGTTTCATCTAATGATTATTGTAGTTTTCTTTAGAACTTGTAAGCCTAATATTATGCTAATAAAATTGCTTAGTAGGATGCCTTTTTTATAAAGGAGGACAATGCTCATAAGCTATATTGTTGGAGCAAAATTGATATTTTATTAGATGGGGATTGTTGCAAACGGTAATTTAGATGTAAAAGTGTCAACCTGTACATTTACGATCAATGAAATTGATATTCCTCAATTATGCAGCTCAGTAGTGATTAGATGATAAATATTTCAAAAATGGAATTTTTCCGACAATACATGTAGACGGCTTCCAAAGAGAGAAAATTATGTAGTGAAAAATGATTTATATTCGAATGGGTTCTTTATAGACCCATTCCGTCAAGCTTTTGACCGTTAGTGGGCCTACTCCAGAGATCAAAACTCAAATAAATATACATCAATATTATAAATCTAAATTGATGAAAACCGACGATAAATTATAATATTGGCTAAATCTTTGAAAATATCCCATAAAAAAACTATCACTATGCGGCCTTCTTCAAAGGCCAATTATCTAGATCATGCTCCATACACTTCTACTAAAATATGCAACCAAGTCCAAGATTTGAATTGAATTAGAGATAGCCAATAATTAAAAATATTGACTTTATTTTCGTCTTCATTATTTTGTACTAACTAACGAAAACGAAAATACAATCAATGTCTTTCAATATTGGCTCTTTCCAATTCGATTCAAAACATGACAAATAGCCAAGATAATTTATCTAAAACCAAGTCCAAGCTTTACGATGCAAGGTTCTCATTGTCTTGGATCGTTGACACCACTTTCTCTCGTTGAATTTCATGTGGGCTATTTACTGACGCATTTGCCAGAAGTCACGAGTTGTTGAAGCACACGAGATAAGTCGATACCACATAGCTCAGCACACAGAAGCAATGAAAATACATGTACACTCGTATAGCGGGTGAAGTATGACGTAATCAGTATGACTGCAGTAATGTAAACGGTAGACAAATTATTTACAAAATAGTACATTAGGCCTGCTGGTACATCTATTCTTCAATCTAATAAATTCGATGACGTTCATTTGTAGCATGTGACCCGCATGTACTTTGAACATGCATCAATTCAAAATCGTGTGAAAGCTATAGCACCATGGCCTCTAAGTTGCTGTAAAAAATTGTGCATTTACCGGAACGCACTACGACAAGGCTTTGCCTTCAAGAATTGCTACATGACTTTCTTGCTAATAAGGACACATTTTCCAATTCCTATATAAGATACGCATGCATTCAGTTGTCAACACATGGATGATAGCATGACTAAAGTAAAGGACAACATGACAAAAAGCTACGTTGCGTTGTCAACATGTAAAAAAGGCCTGTACTACGACACTTTTTTCCTGCTATACCAAAAAAGCGAAAAAATAAACGAATGCCACTCGATAAAAGCGAAAATTCAGGCATATTTTCGAAAAAGCAAATGTCTGGTGTCTTATACATAATGTATAACAGGGGATTCCAACACTTCTAGGATGAACGTTATTGGAGGGATAAATCAAGCGGGCGCTGTTCAAATTTAGAGGATGCATTTACAGAATGCACAATGCACATATAAAGCATTGTTCATGTTATGATTGCGAATATCATTCCTGTGTTCTTTAATCCGAACGTTCAAAGTACGACCGGATTCACCTATGTAAAATTTATTACTATCACTGCAATCAATGCGATAGACGCCAGAAGAAGGAACAAACTTTGGGGCATTGGAAACCACAACAGACTCAATCTTATTAGGATAGAAAAAGCTAACTTAACAATTCAGGTACGAGCAAAGCATAGATTGGGTGCGAGTATTCAATGATGGAACATATGGGATACAAGAAAGCGAATGGAAAGAATCAGAGTCAGAACGAGAGTTTGGCTTATAAAACGAAGATTTAGCCTTGGACAAGGACTTATTAAGTACAGATTGAGGGTAGGCTAGGGCAGAAAGTGAAGCGAAAATGAAATCAACTTCATCAAATAAGGCGACTTGAAGTCAACGACATGATAATGGAGCGTTGGATGTGTGGTGCCTCTCCTCAAGATCGGATCTCAAATGAAGAAGTGAGAAGGCTCGGGTTAGAGGAAATTGGCGACTGCATTGGTTCGGGCATATCACCAGAATGAATGACAACTGTTGGACAAGGCGAGTGCAATCCATGGACGTGGCAAGGCGTAGACCAGCAGCCCGACCCAAAAAGTCATAGAGAAACAATGCCGACGAAGATCTCCGACTACTCAGACTTGTCCCCAACGATGCCCTCGATCGAGAGAAGTGGCGATGAGCCATAAGGAGAAATCGTCGGACCTACTCAAGTTGGAGCAATCGACACTAAATGGATTGAGTAAGAATCCGCGATTCCATGAAGTTTTCATCAATCCTGACCGAACTAAAATACAGCAAGAAGAATTGAGAAATCTTCACGAAGAATTGAAACAAAGAAAAGATAATAATGAATATGTAGTTATACAGCGAAACAGAATTGTTAGGTGAAACGAAATAAAGAATTTTCAATAATGATTTTATCATCAATGCCAACATCTTTACCAAGTATTTTGCTGATGAACATAGTCTTTGCGTCCCAAGATCGATGAACTGTCAGCTTTTGCGTCAACAACTAGTACCAGGGTGTCTACTACATCAGAAATTTTCAAATCCAGGAGATGTCATTGTAAAAATCAAGGAGATTATCAAACCTTTAATGATTCAAAAATTGACCATCTCGTGTTATCGTCATTTTAACAGTACCGTTACCTACTAGTACATGTATTTCGTATTTCTCTTTTTACTGTTTCTTTTGTGTCTAATAAAACGCCTAATGCCAAAGCATTAATCATAGCCGTAAAATCGTTTTGTCTCACTAAGGCTTAAAAATAACGATGCTATGTTACTCAAACACAGTTTTGATCGAATTTTGATTTTCAATCTTGTTCAATTCACAATCCCGTTCAGCAACACGTTTGCCTTTCTTAGCTTGCTGATCTTCTTTTTAGTTCGAGTGCCATTACACGTGCGCCGGGATGAACACTTAACCGATTCGATCAATGAAGCAGTTAGCGAAACATACAGAACCCCTCCGTAATACTGAATGGCGTTATGGACCACACGTTGCGACAAGATAGAACTCTCATGAAGATTCTCTTCTAGCATAATATGCTAATATATAAGAGTGCGAAACATGCACTGAGTACAGACATCACACCAAGAAAGAATCTCTTCAACAGCATACGTCCTGTGAAATATGCACCACTCATGCTGCTCACAAAGAGAGATACACCTTGACTCGCGAAGCGTACCAGAAAGACGCCAACCGGTCCAGGATCATTGCATCATGTTGGATCATTTGGAGAGATCATTGCATCCGTTGATCTCATGAAAGTCATCCTCATACAAGCGCTGCAGCACAAAATCTGCTTATCTGCTTCACGACTGATAGCGTTCAACCTGACATTCGCATTGTTGAAACCAGCGAAGGATAAAGCGAAGGAAGCCCGACGAGATAATGACGTGAATGAATCCGAGAAGGCAATCATCTGGCACGAAGGATCTGCAGGACGGGATGGGAAGATATCGTGAGCGCATACTGGAGTTGGCTGTTGGAGCAGAGGGACAAGACCTACATAACCCTGTATGCCGAAAACTGCAAGGCACAGAACAAGCAATGGGCCCTATTGAGCACCTTGTTGTTTGCAGTGAATTCGAACTTCATATCTGCTAAAGCAATACAAATGAAGTTCCTCGAGTCAGGGCACACGTTCATGTCGGCAGACTCGGCGCACCATAGATGCGAAAAGGCACTGAAGAACAGGACTATCGCCGACTTTGGTGACTTTTAGAAGCAGATCTCAGGACAAATGAATGTCAAGGTCCTCAATTACGATGACTTCAGCGATTGACCTAATGGTGTCAGCAGGCACAGAATCAACAAATATGAAGATAGACCACGGATGAGCGCGATTGTCGTAGCATGCTTCCGCAGAGGATCCAATGAGATGCTGTTCAAGTACTCATTCAATGAAAACGAATTCCGCGCATATTCTCTCCTGAAAAAGAACTTTTCATTCGAAGACCTCCCAACAGTCCCTCAAAACTTGCCCCGAGGGATATACAGTGCGTTCATAAAGTCACTGTGCACCTCTTCTAACTTTGTTTTACCGAAGAAAACAGTCGTAATCTTACAATGGTAGTTACTTATCACATGTACAGAGCCACTGGCTCGTTTGGGAAGCGCAATTGAGTAGCTTGCGACATTCAACATGATTTAGAATTTGAATTTAACTTCACATTTGTCAGCTACTAACTCGGTGAAGATCAGGAAATGTTTGCATTTCGAAGCTAAATATGGTGCTGTCAATGCGAGAGAAGAACTTCTTGGTCGAAAATGTTTTCCGCGCCAATGGGGAATGTACTAATGAAGTGAAGAAGGGGTTTTTGGAAAGACTTCCTGCATCTGATTTGCCTCATGGAAATGTTAATTGGAGTCCAATCAGTGAGTTCAGAAAAGCTGACTCGGTGCTCGAGCCATCACGCTCAGATCGGCCATTAATCTTAAGTGATAAGAAGGTTATTCCTGAAAATGTTATTTCTGAAGCTATGACTCATTGCCCAAACAAGTCGATGCGTCGCTTATCCCAAGAAGTGGGTTTATCTCTTGGGACGGCTCATCCTGCTGTAAGAAAGAACATAGACCTATATCCCTATCGCATCTCTGGACAACACGAATTGAATGATGCCGATCATGACAAGCGTCTTCAGTACTGCGTTTGGTTCGAGGAAAATCTAAATGAAAATGATGTGCTCAATTAGACTTTCTTTTCAGATGAAGCTTGGTTTCATCTATCAGAGCATATCAGTAGCCAGAGTTCCTGAATATGGTCTAGTGAAAACCCACACGAATTTGTTGAGAAGCCATTACATTCTCTAATGTTAGTATGCGAATGCTTGGACCGATATTAAACTATTGTTGCAAAATTTATTTGACAAAGTTATTGCTTCACTCGTTGACGAATTAAGTGACGGTGAAAGTTTGATTGGTTATTTCTAGCAAGATGGAGCAACTGCGCATACAGCTAATTCCTCAATTCAATATTTTAGTGGAATATTTCAGACAAGAGTTATCTTTGAAGGAGTTTGGCATCCGAGATCCCGGATTTGAATGTCTTGGACTTTTACTGGTGGTTAGCGGTGAAGCAAGAGGTTTACGGAAGCAGGTCACGAAATCTACAGGAGTCTAGAGAAAACAACCGACAGTAAATTGGCGCTATCAGGCACGAGGAAATTCACCGAATGTTTGAGAATATGAGACGTCGAATTGACATTTGTATCCGTGAACGAGGTGGACATTTTCAAATGCTTTTGTATTATGCAAATAGATATTTTGTGATCACACAGAAGTCGAAGTTTCTAAAAGAAACTTCACTTTTTATAGTGCGTGGCAATCTATTTCTAAGCGACAAAGTACTGCGCATGCATTGATTTATTAGGTGCACAGTGACTTTATGAACGCACTGTATTCTGATCAGAAGAAAGGCATCGTAGACCATCTTGTGCCATTGATGCCAGAAAACAGGCGCCCTTTCTGGGAAACCATGCCAGTGAAGAACGTTATAGACCTTAATTTGCAACGTTAATCCACGTGTTTAGTTACGAAGATGGTTGATGTATGATGTTGTGCAAACATCAATAACATTGATAACTGTTGTATGTACCTAATCGTAACATAGAACTATAATATATGTATCTTTCTATAAAATGAAAACCATTCTAAATACGAAATTCGGAATAATGTGGACATACGTCTTTATCGATGCAAAAATAATCGCTGGACCCTTATCAGGCAAAGAGACGGATAGTCATTAAAACCCATATAACTCACATGAGCATTAACGTGTGACCTTTTTGATAATGCAATAAGTTAAATTACCCGCTTCTTAATACCTGAAATCATTTTCAAGTCAGTACAACTAATTTGTGCCGTTTAGCACGGTTAAACGCGTTTTAGTCTCTACTGAAAATTCTTCAAAATGGACATACGTCTGTCTTCCTTTCACGGCAGATATCCTTGTTTACGCTGAAACCACCTACTGCCGCTTGACCATGGAATAAGACCAAAATCTTCCTTACTAGTAGAGGTCATCCAATCGATGTTTGTCGATGTCAAATTAACATCACGTAGTTAAATTATGGTATTAATACATGCAATACCAACGAAATTTACCTGAAGTTCCTATTTCGTTAGATCAGATTGCATTAAGTAGGAATATTCCTGCTTCGCCGAATCAGCCTAAGATACAGAAATGCAGTTGGAATCGATCAATCTGTTTAATAAAATGTCAAAACGCATTTCGGAAATCGTTGAAGAATTGGTCAAAATAACAAGCGGAGAGAGTGATGCAGCGTATTTAACAAGATCGTGTTTCAGCGGACTCCTCTCAAGTATTTTATCCATTATCGCGATAAGGCAATAGCGAGCGGCTTGACCGAACTCCAGCATTATGCTTGGATGAGAATTTTTTAGGATGCTGCGTTTGGCTCCGAATACCAGATACACTTGCGATGTTTCATTCAGATTTGCATCTTTATTCAGATCAAGTTTCAGAATTTCGGAAACGTCTGTTCCTACCTCCGGCATAACCGATGCCTTGGCGAATCTTTTCAAGGTATCTGTGACAAGGCCCCTGAGAAAATCGAGTAAAAATGGAATCATAGGCTTGTCGTGTTGAAACCGGCGCAGATGGCTCATGCTACGACGCTAAGGAACCGAAAAAATGCAGCTTCGATGCAAGAAATGGGTCATTGATTGCGTCAGCGACTATTGAGAATGATGCTACATGGGGTTGAGGTTTCACAACAAATATCTCTATTGCTCTGTTAAAAATATCTTTGTTTTCTACCCAACGGCATTTTCAGAAAGACTTAGGAAATGTAGTTCAACCTGTAATGTGTATAATCAGCCCTGCGTGCAGGAGAATCTTCGAAAAGGTAGCACATGCTTTGCAGTACAGTTGACAAATCCCAAGTACTTCTTTTCAATCCAAGCTGCAATGCTCCACTCACGCACGACCTGTAACGAGCATGTACCTCCTTGGAGCAATTTCTCCCCACACTTGTGCTGAAATTCTTCAGAAAATATTCGGTGAAATGACAGATTGACTACCACGTTGATTTGCAAGAGTCTATCGAAAACATCGACAAATGAGCCACCAATTTGATCTAATGCTTTATTGACACCTTCAAATATCTTTTCAGCTTCCGAGTGAGTGAGAAATCCTGACGTTACATATTCACTAACTACAACACCAGTGCTCGTTGAAATATCTAATCCACAGATCTTGATGTCCCCTTAGAACAATTTTGTATAATGCCTCATCGACAGATATAATAAACTCCTGGAAACTCCTTGGTACTCTGGCTAGTATCTCTTTCTGAACATATGGAGATAATCCGAAAGTCACAACGCAGCCAAACTTATTTTTGGAAGTTGTCAACAACAGGGTGGTTCCTAAACATTATCCAGGCCTTGTAGACACCCTGTAGTACAGATATAATTGCTGTTGGTGAAACTTGGTTGAATGACAGTATTAGCGACTCTCAAATAGAACTTCCTTTTTACTGCTCTCCTTATCGACACGATCGAAGTGATGGTATGTACGCAAAAGACTGTCTTAGCAATGTTAGTTTACTAGCCATGCCTCCATGTCCTAAGGAAGTTCAATGTTTGTGGTTGAAACTTGAAACTCAAAAAGTAATTTTGTTGATCTTTTACATTCTTCCCAACCTACTCGTTTCTGTTTACCGAAGAATGTCAGTAATGTCAAGTAACTCATTGACATGTAATGTTGATTATGCTCTTGATCAAGTCTGTTCCCCAGAGGCAAAGATGATAGCTGCTGGGGATGTCAATCAAATGCCTTGTGATTCTTTTTGCGAAACATTGGGATTAGTTCCAGTGGTAAATACACCAACCCGTGTGACGGCTATCCTCGATAAGATTTTCCTCGAATCCACCATGGTTGACTCCTACAACATGCCTATTATAGGACCTTACTTTAGGAATACAGATCACTATTCTGTGTTTTTGAAACCTACTGGAATAGACGTCATGAACTGATATGAGGAGATGCCCACTCGACCTCAGTCACATAAATGTAGTACCGGACATGTGTCATTCGCCCTTGTAACTGTCCTAAGAGACGAATCGTGTCGGGTAACTCTTTTTCATAATCAAGTAAACCGTCGTAATTATAAGGGAGTGATAGCTTTTCCGGTGATTCGAGTGAACATGAACTTCTCGTTCCAATAAACTGAGATCAATCTAGATGCCGTAGACCTGACGTAGCCTCGTTTTCGAAGGAGACTCTTTAACTCAGACATATTCAAATATATATCGAAATATATAATGTGACTGAAAATGCGCAGCAAAAATGGCGAAATACAGAATAAAAACGAGCTTATCCGACGACTCAACCTAAATTTCATGAGACTGTTAAATCACTTAATTAGAGTAAGAGCATACGTATAACCCAAGACGTGATACTGCGTAAACTGCTTTCAAATGAGCATCTACTGAACGCTTGTATTCATATCAATTATCGCTAACATGATTATTAATCTAATCAGTCATATCTCGGTGTTATATGAGAATTAAATGATAATTCGTAAGGCATTTTGAAATACACGTGTTGACGATACTTAGGATCGCCGAATCTTTTTCACAACAATTCTACACTATGTAGTAATTAGCATCAGTCATCAATAATCCTGAAATACAATTTTTAGATTCGCCGCCTAGAAACGGCACGAAATAATGGAACTTTCAATTTTTGATTAACATTTGTTCGAATGAATACTGGAATAAAGCATGTCCTAAAAAAAGATTGCAATTGCAACCAATCACCAGAAAACGTTGGTATTTGAAATTTTATAAATTGAACTTTCAGTTTCTGATTGAATATCACCAGATTTAGCGTTAATTAATTTACAAAACTCAGACTTGTTGACAGCTGAAATCGCAAGATTTTCATGTCTTTTCTGCATAGCACAAATCATGGTATGATGTCTCAATTCCAAATCGTTAATTTCTTTCAATTCAGACTATACAATTGTATCATCATCAACAGCATCGATAATCTTTTCGTTGCACTGGTTCAACACACCACTTTTCTTTCAGAGATTCCCAAATCCCACATATAGTGTTTTTCCCGCAAATAGTATATCATTGAATTTTGAATTTTTTCTATCCCTTTTACGTGAGGCCGTTTAATCGGCAAAAAATTTGTCACACATTTTTAATACAACAACTTAGCTAATAACTTTCATCCTTTATACAAATACCATATGCTGCTTCAGAATAATTATATTCTACTACTATCATCAGAAAGGTCGAGTGAATTCAGAGAAAATCCTGAAAATGTTGAAACACATGCCCAAAAACGAAGGCAAAACTACTAATCATGGGGATGACCGGTATACAAATTATGGCTCTGGACTTGGTGTCTCACTTTGGAATAGATTTAACGTAGCCTTCGTATTCCGTTGTCGTCTTTCCGTTGTCAATATCTCGCTGCCGTCGTGCAAGAACTTCGTCATCTTCCTCCATGTCAACTTCAGGATTTCTGAAAACAAATCATCGACGCTGATAAAACTATCACATGCGCTTAGAAACATTAAATACCCTTGTTCATCTATGAATCCTTTGTCTCTAGCACGCTTTTCTAGCTTCTCCTTGTATCTCTCTTTATCTTCCATAACAGCATCGAATAAGTCGGATGTATCGGACCACTTCCCACTTCGGTATTTCTTATGCCGCTCTTTCGCTTGCCTGATTTCAATTGTTGGATCGTAATCAGGATGACGATGGCGAGAGCGTCGACGATAACTTTCACTATTACATGACATCCGAGATCCGTCCAGACTAAAGCTCGATGACTACAATTGAAATTGAAATAAATTAAGCGCTTGGCTATGATACACTCCTCACCAGGGTGGCCACTTCGTTAAGAGCAAAATATGGACCAAATTTATATATAATAATGTAAGCAATATCTTGAACGCAATTGCCTTTTTGGTACCCGAGAAACTTCGAAATTCCTTTGCCGGGTCAATAAGTGGTCAACAATGTCAATCAATATGTCATAACAATCTTGTTTCAACCAATATCTCCAAATCTAGCATCACATAGTAGTGTACATTCTTTATTTAGAATGAAAACAAATACATTTATTGCTAAATAATGAAATGTAATCAAACTCAATGGATACGTAAATTTATAGTATCTGCTACCTTTGTCCCTAAATGTAGTTACTACCAATCGAAATAAATGCTTAGAAAGAGAAAGGCTCCAAAGGCTGAACTATTTAAACATCGAGTCAACTATTTTAAGCGACAAATTGTCCTCTCTTTCCTGAGCAAATTGTTTTTCAATCTCCAATTTGGCTTTCTTTGCCTGAATTTCCTCGACGGCTTTCTGAACCTCAGATAGTTGCCTTTCCAGCGATTGTAATTCTGTATTAACTACCGAACTTTTTCGCTTTCTATAAACACCCACGGCTCTTTGGAGGCGTTCCCTTTCTTCTTCTGCATGCTTCGTTTCTTTCGATCCTCTCCCTCAGCTTTATAGGTGGCACACGCCGTTTTCATAAGGCACAACAGTTCTTCCGGTGGTTCATATTTCTCAAATGTTTCACGGTCAAAATAATCGGAGATCAGACGAAGGCAGTCGTAAGTTCTGCATTCCAAATTCGTCTGATATTGGGACTCAGTAAATTTCATTCGTGAAAATCCCGCCTCTACAACCATATTGTGCGGCAAAACAAGCAGAACTGATTCAACTATTTGCGTCAAGCATTCAAACTCAGCTAGCCCATTGGAAGTGTAGACCTCAACAAGACGGAATGCGAACTCAGTCTTACATCGTAAGGTGGAAAGTTCGTCCACTGCTTTCAAATTATTACACGAAATAAATGCTACCAATCGTTTGAACCTACTCAAAGTTGCGTCCTTCAATTGAAAATTATCAAGAAGCAAAACAACGAACGATATGATACTGACCGAATTCGGCAATAACAATGAGCTGAAATCACGAGATCTCAAATAATTAGATAATCATTTCATAACCACGTCAAACACCATAGGACAAATAAATTATCAGATTTGTTATTGTTACCTTTTGAATTAAATTCAGATGCATGGACTTCAATGAAGAGATATACAAATACAAACTTTGTATACTACATGCAGTTAGTAAATACGATCAAGTAGCAACCTTGATTATTTCGTTTTGGGAACAGAATTAGTATTAATTTCAATAGAATGATTAAAATTAATTTAAAATTAACTTCTTTTGAAATATGGACTTTTATGGACTTCGCAAATAATATGGACCAATATGGACCGATCCATAAATATGGACCAAGTGGTCACCCTGCTCCTCACTGATAGGGTTGCCACTTTCCAGTTCTAGCGAAATCTAAGATTTCAAAATTTACTGACATCCATGCAAAATAAACGACTTGAATGAAGTTGCATCATACGATGTTGGTTTCATTTTATTTTTACGTCAACCAATTTGACTTATCAATAAAATGAAGCCAACAATAAACAAAACGAGAACAAAACAATTGAATACATTTTCATTTCGCTGGATTATAGCTAAGTATAAGGATACTCATACCTAAGGCTTCATTCTCATCTTATGCTTTTTGGTACTAACAAATATTTTTTGTATTATCACAATCTGAGCTTCCTGGCAGCTCATTGTCTTGCTACTGGCAACATGTAATCCAGCACTATCTGTCACATTCCTTTTTCCTCTCTATTCCCCTGATCTGATATTTCGACTGATTGTTCTTCTTTGTAGGTAAATATAGATTTTGATTTGTAAGCTATGATACGCTACAACCCCCTGTAATGTATCGCATGGCGTATGAATTTGATTTCGATATCCTCTCAGCTTCCTGTCTAAGATTTTCTTTTGAATCTGAAGATAATCACTGTTGTGATTGAAATTAACTGTACATGGTCAATAATTAAAATAAAACCAATAAATCTTGACTCTTCCCAAACTTCCATTGATCTGCATTGTCACTATTTCCGACTTTTGCACATTCGCGATACATTTTGTGCCAAAAAATCTGGAGTCCGAGAAACCCTGTTCGGTGCCTAACTTACACAAGATTAAACAGTCTACAAATAATAATTTTTAATTTATTTGTAATTAAAAGTCACTTCCACAATTTCGCAATCATTCCTAGCAGGCACTTTTCCGGATTTCTCAAGTTTCTCGCACTGTCGACACCCATCACAAACCTTATTTCAATTTGAATGGAATGAAAAATGAAATGAATTACCGGGGATCCAAGTCTACTGCGTGAGCGATCGAAACTTTCATCATCGTTAATCTCATCGTATGAGTACCGATCTGAGCGTCTATTTCGCTTCGGTGTTGAAGTAGATACCTCTAGTCGGTTGTATAACGGAGAATCCAGAGGAAACGCACCATTTTCATTCAAATCAACATCAATTGCTGCATGGTGTTTCGAAGGTCTGTAACAACAAAACAACATATGTTTAGATTAATTCTCCTCATTCCACGACGATTTCACCCAGTTTTCGGAACATGTGAGATTTTGTGTTCTTCGATTTTTTCCAAAGTTTGAATTTTTACGCCGCTGTAACTTTTTTCTGTATACTCGTTACTCAACCAAATTTTGTAAATAACATCAGCTCGGTATAAAGGAATTTTTGTATGAATTTCAATGGGGACCTAGCATGTAGTACAGAGCTAAATAGCTCCAAAGATGGTGAAAAAATTGGGTCCGCGAAAAAACACAAAGTTCAAACTGATCTCACAACTTTCTATATTCTTGTTACCCGCAATAACTATGATAATTGTGTTACTGTATATCAGTGTGGTTCACATCTCTGATCTTAAGCAGTAACCAGAATACAGAAAGCTTCACCAGGCGTTTTAAAGAACCTAATTTTTCAAAAAATGCCGAAAATGATTGTTTTCAACCTGGGCTAGCTTTTAATATATGCCAGTTTGACTACAAATTGACACTGAAACTCAGAGGCATGCTCAATTACTTATAGAAGAAATTTGATTAGGTAAACGATAAGTGGTATTAATAAGCCAATTTTGATTTTGTAATATTTTTCAATATATGATGTCAACATTATATAAGTAGTATCGATAAATAGCATTTATAGTACAATAGTACTTGAAACGTTAAGTTGGTGAACCGTAAGAAATTTTTTCTTTTCATAGATATCATACATGAAAGTTTGATATATTGCAATAAAGCAAAATGTCACTTTTGAAGTTCGAGCTTTGTTGGACTAGATATACTTTTTACGAGCTTCGTAATTGTAATTTTGAGTAATAAAGTTTCTGTGAAATGCTCAGGAGCCATTTATCTTGTTGTTTTCTGAAGGAATTAATCACTTTTAATAATTTCGGTTATTCTAATGGTGAGACATCATTCACAATAAAACAAGAAACATAAACTGAATTAATTTCATGTCGTGATAGGGTAAATAGCTTTTGACTGACTCAGTATCGCAGAATGCTTTCTCAGCGAAACCCACGAACCATTAATATTTATCTTGTAGACCCTGATGGATTACCTCAAGTATTGTCGACAGAATTTCGAACTTCATTTTCTTGATCTTTTCCTGGTAACAGCTATGTCTTCCCATGTGTCAATGTTGCCTTAATGCTGATTGGTAAGCAAAATCAGTCCAGGATCTCATTTACAGGCCGCTTGTCTGCATTTTTAAATGGCATTGAGAAGCTCTCATCTGCGTTTCATTCATCATATTCGAGATCGTTACATATTTAACGAACCGCTAGTATTAAATCATACTTGAATAAAATAGTTTAGACTTTTCACAGGGTGTCTACAGAATTATCTTAAAAATTTTCCGGTCTTTTCCGGGTCAGTCTAGGCTCAGTTTCCGGCTTCTTTTGCAGATATTTTATAAAAACTAATGGTTTAAAGTTAATGAATATATTGACTATATCCAAAAACATCAACATGTAATTGCGTTGTGTGTAGTAGTAAGTAAAGGTCCATAATAAACACTGCGCGCCCCCCCTCTGGAACGGCAGAGTGTCGTGGTCGGCCGCCGTGGTGCTTTGAGTCTGACGTCCCCCCCTCTGGAACGACAGAGTGTCGTGGTGTGCCGGCCAGGTGGGTCCACGTTCACAAACTGTTCGCTGACTCCCCCCGAAAACGACAGAGTGTGAGACTCGGGTGAGTTGGTCCGACCGCCTGGTTGACGTGGGCGACCGTCTAGGTTGTTGTGGATGGTGAAATGGCTGCCAGATTCGGATTCAGCGTAAAATTCTGCATCTGTGGTGTGATTTCCAGCTCAATCGGCGAGAAAAAATTTTTCTTCAAAATTTTGACAAGAGTTAAAATTTGGGACGTTTTGGGCTGTAGCTTCAAAACGAAGCATCGGATTGGAAAACGGAGGCCAGATTCGGATTCAGCGTCAAATTCTACATGGAAATGGTATATTTCCAGCTCAATCGGAGCACTAGAACCGGAGATAGACGGGTTTTGAGTGTTTGGATGATGGGTATTACGTCATCAGCTGATCGCCACACACTATATAAGCTGGGAACCGACAGAGACTTGTCATTCAGACGAGAGATTGCCAACGGTAAGTCGTCTCTCTGAGCTCCGATGATAGCTTCGGACATTTCCAAATCCCGGGTTTCTGTAAGAAACCGACTTAGAAAATTTCATTGCTGATATCAGCTAAGGCGTCAGACTTAAGGTTAGTCAGGAGATGGCCTTCATCTCCAGGCCATAAAAGACTCCAAAACTTTAAAGGCTTGTAACTTTGCTTCTACAAGTCCGTTTGACTTGATTCAAAAAAGGTTCGGTCGCTATTGACCTGCCCTAAGTGACAGACTACTTATAAAATTTCATAAGTAGTGCTAAAAAGTTGAAAAATTTAAATTCACTAGTTTTGGAGGTTTTCTGGGGTTTTCGACCCTGCTGAAGTCAATGAAAGCATTTTTAATGATGTCTGAGCCAGTCTTCTCATGCTATAAGCGGCTTTTTACTGAACGAGCAAGACACGGAGAGTTTTGCTGTAATATTCCACTGACAGGGTGTTCCTTCGGGACGGCGGACGATGCCGTAGTGATAAGTGTGGCAAGGGAGTGTGTCATAGTTTAGACCGTAACTGCTGGGACAACTCATGTCTCATGTTGGGCATTTGACACAGTTCTCAACGTAGCACTTTGAACGCCAATCGGTTGAGTCTTAGCTATCTTGTCATGGGTGGCCTCTAAACATCTCCATTGCAAAACGCTGGTGAATCAAGCTCTCTACGGCTTGCTATCAAGCTGATCAAAGTCTGTCAACCTCTTACCAGGTTTTTTTGTCTCATGAGCAAGCCTCTCCATGTAATAAGCTTATTTCACTTTTTTCCAGCAAGACACGAGAGTTTTGCTGTAATATATTCCACTGACAGGGTGTTCATTCGGGACGGGCGGACGATACAGTACCCGTGTGTGGTGTGCATGGGAGTGTGTCAGGTTTAGAGACCGTAACCGCTGGACAAACTCATGTCTCATGTTGGGCATTTGACACAGTTCTCAACGTAGCACTTTGAACGCCAATCGGTTGAGTCTTAGCTATCTTGTCATGGGTGGCCTCTAAACATCTCCATTGCAAAACCCTGGTGAATCAAGCTCTCTACGGCTTGCTATCAAGCTGATCAAAGTCTGTCAACCTCTTACCAACTCTAGGTTTTCATGTCTGGCGATCAAGTCATGGACGGTGCAAGTCACGGAGATTTTCGGTGTGATACTTCCTGTGGGTGGGCGTTCTTTCGAGACAGCGGTGAAGTCCGTAGCGATGAGTACTGCACGGGACGTGGGCAATGGTAATCCTTGTGAAACCTCTCTGCGTCATGTTTGCAAGTGGTTGCCTTTCGTCTCAACGTTGTACTCTGACCGCCAGGGCGACATTTAGCTATCTGCCACAGGTTACCTCACAAAATCTCCATTGCACTTGTCTCCCGACAGTTGCCCAAGCATGTGAGAATGAACCATCAGTTCTTCTTGTCTCTATCACGGAGACGAAATGATGAAGGGATGAAATGGGAGGACATTCATGCGCCACACGCAACACATCACAGATTTCTCTCTTCGCTAGTGAACAAGCTCTTGTCAGTGTCGTCAGAAACTTTATCATGTCGTACAAAAGTTTTATTGCAAAACAGGTGGATGTATAGTTAGAAAGTTTGATCATCAACGTTTCATTCGTAACTCTAGTCAGAAACTGTATCATGGTTTGCAAAGTTAGTGTAGTCAAATAATATTACCGCGACACCCGTTTGAGAAAATAAGGTTTGATCATGACGTTTATTCGACATTCATTGTTGACGTTCATTGATAGAGACAGGTAGAACTCATGGTTCTCATAACGTATGCAGTGGAAAGTTTTAGGCAACCTTCGACAGTTGGCTAAATGTCGCCCTGACGCGAATGCATACTACGTTGAGACAGAGGCGATCACTTGCAAACATGACGCAGAGAGGTTAAACAAGATTGACCATTGCCGAATGTCCCTTGCGGTATACATAGCTACGGGTTTCACCGCCGCCCTTTACAGGAACGCCCGTCGAAAGGAAGCATTACACCGAACTTCATTTGCAACGTTCAAGTTGACTGATAGCAGATTCAACTTAATGATAGTATTCGCCAGTCTGAAGACTGCCCAGGGCAAACCGCGTGGAGGTTCTATCATGTCTTGCCCCTTGGTGGCCCTTATCAGGACCAATTTCTTTTGCAGGTGATGTCAGTTCCAGCTCAGGACTCTCACGATAATCCACACATTGAGCATTTCGAAGTGTTGATTGACTCATGTTCATTGAATGACTATTCACATGATCATCATAGGTAAAATGAAATAAATCTTACGTATCCTTTTCAGTGAATTTGCCTTCGACGTCGAATCTAACTACTTTAATCTTCGATATGGATACGAGTATCACGAGAAAAATTGAATCTTATCGCGTCTCTGCCAAGATGGAGGAAACTCTCATTGAGCAATGTAAGTTTTTGTGTGATGGGGCAAGGATGCAGGTTGTGCTAATAAAACTCTTGAACTAACATCATTCGGTTACCATGTGTGTTGAGCATAGGAATTAATTTTCATCAACCTTTGAATAACATCAACTAATCATCTAATTTTCAACGAAAGACCCTTAACGTCTTTTTACTCCGCGATTTTCAAAAGCGAAGCTCATTTTCTAAAATTTATAATGCACTCTAATATCTCCCTTCGAGAAATCTCTCACCAATATCTCCCTCCCTTTTTTCAGTACAGCAGCGCATCATGAACAGAGAACCTATTCCTGAAGGGGCACTTGGTCGAGCCTATGAACGACTGGGAATATGTAAGTATCTTAATGAATGAATGCTGTTATGTGTTCTGTATCACCATGGCTGATAGCATGCATTCTATCATTCATCAATCTCATCTCTTTTCCACTCTACAGTTTTGGTAAGGCAGGAGAAGTGGGAGGAAGTCGCGAGGCGGAAATATGATGATGATTTTCCGACCCTACCCTCTCGCCCATCTACCTCAGCTCCACCATCTGAGCAGCCATCCACCTCGGGTATGGTCATCGCCCAACCTCCACCACCACCCATACCAGCTCCTCGTCGCCACATCCCTCCAACACCCAAGCCGCGGACTCTTCCACCCTCGGCTCGCATCCCCCTTCTACCTCCTCTTGAACCATCGGTGATGGCAAAGTACACAGTACAGTGATGGTAAAGGGGGACAAGGACTTAAACAAAACTCACGCCACACTTGGAATTGAATAGTCATGTTACTGATCGCTTTCCTTCCTTTTCTCAACAGATCTCGCAACGGTATTTCTGGGCGATAACGTTCCTAACTGCCCCGCCAACTCTCACATACCACCACCGGCAACAGCAGGCGACTTCCCTCCCATCTCCAACAAGTCGGTAGAAATGGAGATCGAGGTGTACGACCACACCATTAAAATGGTAGGTTGAGGATTTCCTCACTCATCTCCCTCGAACGTTTGGCTAATAGCATCTTCCTCAATTTCAGGCATCGACTTCATCACCAAAGCCCTCCTTTCTCAAGGAAAGTTTAGAGCTGTTGAGTGAAGGTAGGTTGTAACAAAACACTAAGACTTTAATAGAGATGATAGAATGATTTCTCTTTTAGGTGATGCTAGTTCCAGCTCAACACTATCGCGGGAAGGCGACGAGCGGGAATGTGCTGACTGTGGGCACATCTTCATGAGGAAACGCGATCTGCTCCGACACATCAGACAACGTGTGTGTCAACCCAAGTCGCCATCAATCTCCCGAGGTGAGGATGACTCTATTGAACACGTCTCCTTTACTTGCGACTTCTGCATTCTATCATTTGAAACACGATTTGAATTATCTTCACACAGACTTCAACATACACACAGTGACGATAGTTACACTAACAGCACCTCCTCTATCCGACTCTCTGAAGTGTCGATAAATAATTTAGTGAGGAACTACCAGATGGAATCCTCAGAAACCATTGCTGACTTTGAAGAATGGTTTCATCAAAATTCATCTTTGATAGATGCGCTCTTTAGAAATTTAGACAACTTTAGAATGAAGGCGCTCATCTCAAAATAAAATATGTAAAAATCGACCACCATACTGGTCAAATAGTAGAGGTTGGAGTTTCACATACCCTCCTCTCCTGCTACAGAAGTAATCGATGAAGATTCTTGGTTAAATTTTCATATCCAAGGACTAAAACTAAATATAGTTAAATTCAACGAACGCGATAGTGGCCTCATTTTTGATGGTATAGAATCTGCCAAGTTTAAAATCAATTTGCTAGAAAGTTATAGTGGGCGAGGCTCCTTTAAACATCCGAAAAGTTTAAAAAATAAAAAAGCAGTCGTTTCTGTAGATTGTGAATCGCAATGTTTTAAGTATGCAGTGTTATCCATTCTCCACTACAATGATGTAAATGATAATCGTTTCCGTAGAAGTAAGTATCAAGAGTGGGAAAATGAATTAAAGTTTGATGACTGCAATAGTGAAGATATGAAATTGAAAGATATAGAGAAATTTGAGAAATTAAATAAAATTAAGATAGTGGTACACGTCTGGGAGAAAGGGCTAAAAGGCGTTAGGTATAACAACCGCCAAAGTAGCTATGATCGAGTTGTCAACCTCTTGCTAGTGTATGAGGACAATACTCAACAGTGGCATTACTGTGGCATTCCAAAAATTCATCGCCTTTACAACCATATACAAAAATCGATTAAAGGTGAACATTTCATATGCGATCGCTGCACACGACCATTTTGGTCGAAAAATAAATTTCTAAGTCATTATGAATGGTGCAAGCGGGGTAAATGACAAATAGAGCGCATGCCCAAAGACGAAATCTTTTCACATAGAGATAATGGTGACGAATTAAGTCCCCTGCGTGTCATTTACGCAGACATCGAATGCTACATTGATGATATCATCCACAAGCCAGCAGCCATATCCTGCTATGAAGTATGGCATGACCATTTCCAAAATAGAAAAAATAAAATGCACGTCTGGCAAGGTGAGGATTGTATTTACCAATTCCTACAATTCCTCGAACAGGCTGTAAAATTTCAACAAAAGTATGATGGTGAACTCTATCGCAGATCATTGCATATGACAGCAGATGATCAAGCAAAATTTGATAGTTGCAACGTTTGCCCCAAATGTAGTAAAACATTTGATGATGATAAGATTAAGAAAGTGCGCGACCATGATCACATCACTGGTAAATTTAGAAACGCACTATGTTCAAAATGCAATTTTTCACTTAGGATGAAACGGCGTACATTACCCGTCATTTTCCATAATTTCAAGGGCTACGACAGCCATATGATAATAAAAGGGAGGTTTAGGTCAAATGAAAGAGTGGAAGATTGATGTAATAGCACAAACGAGAGAGAAGTTTATGGCCATGACAGCAAAAGTGCCTGTCGATAAAACTAAAGAAAATAAGACGGTCTATTTTGATATAAAATTTTTAGATTCCTACCAATTTATGACTGCATCACTGGCCTCTCTCGTACAAAATCTAAAGTCTCTTCCACTAACAAAAAATCTTAAGAAACAATATCCAAATCTAACCGATGAAGTCATCACACGGAAAGGAGTCTTTCCATATGCATATTTTGATGCGATTAATAAACTCGGCGAGACTTCTCTTCCGCCCATAGATAAATTTAAAAATGATTTGAGCGGTGCAGAATGTAAGACCGAAGATTATGATCATGCACAAGATGCATGGATAAAATTTGACTGCCATACATTTGGCGAATATATGATTGCCTATCTTAAGTTAGATGTATTTTTGCTGGCTGATGTATTTCAGGAGTTTCGACGAGTGGCATTAGAAGATAAGATAGATCCCGTCCACTTTGTCAGTCTGCCAGCCATGTCATTCAAGTCTGCTTTTAAAATGACTGGTGAGACCATTCATCTCTTACAAGATCCAGAGATGTATAATTTATTTGAGCGAGGAATTCGCGGTGGTCTCACATTTGTAAATAAACATAGGTTAAAATCAAAATTAGTAGGCGATGATCAGACTCATCTTAAGTATTATGATCAAAATAATTTATATGGTAGTTCACTATCCAAACCACTCCCTCACTCTGAGTTTAGCTGGTTAGATGATAGTGAAATTCAGCATCTCTCCAACCCTTCTAACATACTAGCAATTCCAGATGAAGGTGATTGGGGATATTATTTTGAGATAGATCTAATCTATCCAAATAATATTAAACATAAAACCGTAGATTTTCCACTCGCACCCGAATCTGGTGAAGTGACCAAAGATATGTTTTCCGACTTTATGAAACAATTTCATAAAGATTTAGAATCATGCGGTCAACCCGACTATAAGCCTTGCCGCAAACTTTTACTCACCCAGTATGATAAGGAAAACTATCTAGTCCACTTTAGCATCTTAAAATTTTATTTAGAAATGGGTATGATTTTAAAAAGAGTTCACCGCATTATTAAATTTAGACAGAAAGCCTTCCTCAAACCATATATTAATAGCAACAGCCAGAAACGTGCACTAGCCCAAAATAATTTTGAAAAGGATTTTTATAAGAATAATTAATATAAGGATTTATAAGGATTTTTATAAGACCATGGAGGATGTTAGAAAACGTGTAAACTATAAACTAGTTAATGATGATCAAAAGTATCACAAATTGACCTCATCACCTCTATTCATCGATAGAGACATTATCGATGAGGACCTTGTAGGTGTTAAAATGATAAAATCTGAAGTTGAGTTGTGCAAGCCCATCTACATTGGTCAAGCTGTACTAGATTACTCTAAGCTTGAAATGTACCAACTCTTTTATAAAATACTAAAACCATGTCCTCTCGTAAAAGAGGTTCGTTTGTTGGGTGGTGATACCGATAGTTTCTTCTTAGGTATTACCACTCAAAAAGATTTAAATTTCAATGAAGTAGGAAAATCTTTAGAAAGATATTTTGATACATCAAATTATCCTACTGATCACCCACTATACTACATCAAAAATAAGGCAAAACTTGGCTGCTTTAAGGATGAGACAGCAGGGAAGGAAATAGATGAAATGATTCTCCTCCGTCCAAAAATGTACAGTATGAAATTAAAGGATAGCGACAATAGTATTAAGCGCGCTAAAGGCATATCAAGATCATTGGTGTCTAACATGAAACATAAAAATTTAAGGAAAGCCTATAGAAATAAAAATATAACGTTTGTCAATATGACAATCTTAAAATCTAAGTCGCATGAGATCAAAGCTCATACTTTTAGGAAACGGGCGCTTTCAGCATGGGAGGATAAGAGGTGCTGGTTAGAACATAACATATCTCTTCCACATGGACATCCTGACACAAACATACCTCCACCCAAAAGAATAAAACTCACACTACCACATTCAGGAGACGTGTAAATAGATTCATCCTTAACTCAGTATTTTGATGATGCTTTTTTGTAGATACGCATGGTTGTTTTATGTGTCGCATTAGATCGTATTTCCTTGTAAATAGTTCCCTACAGTCCCCTATGTAGACTTTTCCACTGAACATTGTAAAAAACGTGTTTTTATGATGTATTTTTATTTCAATAAACATATCACAATGACTTCACTTTGTTTTCCGAAACACTAAAGTTATGAGGGATTTACTATCTTTCACATGGATGCACTCTTGTAAACCATTGGTAATTTTGATAGCAATAGAGGGTATCATTTGTTTGACGACAGGATGGTAGAAAATAGGTTCAAACAATTTCTGGACTATTCCATATGAAGCGTCTTTGTCATGAATGAAATCGCGTAAAATGTATTCTTTTTTCTCACCAAAAGAAATAGGTGAAATGAGATCACTTTGAATGTAAAGGTGTTGTTCATGTTTATCAAGGGTCATTGGGATTCCAACACCAATCATGCGTGTAGCAGTAAACACATTTTACAGCAATGAAAAACCACAGTTTTATCAAATTTTCACTCAATTGACAATGAATGCCATCGCCCAGTTTCAGAAGAGCACTTTGATTTTCAATCAAAAATGAAATGTGATGTATCTTTGCATCATCAAGTAACACTTCACACAACTCGCTTGTGCTAATTTTTCTAACGGGTGGGCAACATCGTTGTATCGCCGATTTGCTAAACGACATGTCTAATAGAATAACACAAACAGCTCTATTCAGGTTAGGAAGCATGTTGCTTACATCACTGTCATTCTTCTTGTAAAGATAGTCACTAAAAATAGCAATAGTAAATTATATTCACAGCTGAATATGTGAGCGTGTGAACGTTTTCATATCAGACAAAGCGATAACCCATGTCTAAAAATGGATCCACGTGATTGTCGTAGATGTCAGACCATTCGATAAGATTCTATTCATCCTTGTTGACAGCCTGATCTTTTCCCCATTCAGTGCGTGTGCGTTCCTTTGTCAGTCAAAGTGATGACGCATACCGTTTTCACCTTAACTCATTCATATGATGAGTCGTCAGTGAATGAAGGAAAAACTCAACGTTCAACATGCCTCCATTAGCTGTACATCAAACAGATAACGCATTAGGAATTTAACAATCCGTGATACTTTATTGAAATCACATAAGCCTGTTATGATACAATGCCCGTTATGAAGGATGGTAATATGTATAGGGTACCACTCGAATGAGAGCAGCAGGAAAGGGTTCAGTTTCATAAATTATATAATGGCTGCTGTTTTTAATATTTGCTAGAACCACTATAGTCTTCAATTGAACAGATACTACCAAATTCTTCAATATTAATACACCAACACTAACAGGCGGAACACCTTCTTTTCAGCAAACGAAATATGCTAATCACTTACAATTTTAATTATTTTACAAATAGCTATACCTTTATTTCTAGCATACAAAAGCTAAAACTCTATTTCTAACGCATACATTATTAAAACTTTATTTTTAACTTGTAAACTGTTAAAAACTTTATTTTTTAATATGGAAACTGATGAAACTTTATTTCTAGCATACAAACAGATAAAACTTCATTTCTAACATACAAACTGTTAGAACTTTATTTCCAAGACATAAACGGATATAACTATATTTCAAGCGTATAAACTATTAAAACTTTATTTCCAACTTGTACACTATTAAAACATTATTTTCTAATCTGTAAACTGTTGAAACTATATCTTTCATTTACAAATAGTAGAACGCTTAGTCTAACTTGCAAACTAGTAAATCCTGCAATCTCATTTTACAAACAGATAAAACTCTATTTCTAACGTACACACTGTTGAAACTTTATTTTAATCTACAAACAGCTTAAACTTTATTTCCAACATACACACTGTTGAAACTTTATTTTTAATCTGTAAACTGTTGAAACTATGTCTTTCGTTTACAAATAGTAGAACGCTTAGTCTAACTTGCAAACTAGTAAATCTTATGATCTAAATTTACAAACCGATAAAACTCTATTTCTAACATACACACTGTTGAAACTTTATTTTTAATCTATAAACTGTTGAAACTTTATTCTATTTCTAACACACAAACAGCTTAAACTTTATTTCCAACATACACACTGTTGAAACTTTATTTTTAACATACAAAAAGCTAAAACTTTATTTCTAACGTATACACCATTGAAACTTTATTTTTTAACTTGTAAACTCTTGAAACTTAGTTTTTGATATACAAACAGCTAAAACTTTATTTCTAACGTACACATTATTGAAACTTTATTTTTTATCTTGCAAACAGCTAAAACTTTATTTCTAACGTACACACTATTGAAACTTTATTTTTAACTTGTAAACTGGTGAAACTTTATTTTTTATCTTGTAAATTGTTGAAACTTTCTTTTAACATACAAACAGATAAAACAGCGATTTTCATAAACATTCTAACTCTGAAAGTAAGTTACAAGACAATCTACACTGTGTAAAACTAGTTGACTACACTAACGCTTACATTTTATGACACTTATGTTTCGTAAAACTTCAATGATCAAACTTTACTTTTACAAACGTGTGAGGTAAAACTAGTTGACTACACTGACGCTTACATTTTATGACACTTGTGTTTCATAAAACGTCATGATCAAACTTTTCGAACTATACATCAATCTGTGTAGCAGTAAAACTTTTACAAACCATGATACACTTTCTAACGACACTCACGAATAAACGTCATGATCAAACTTTATTTTCTCAAACATGTGTCACGGTAAAAGATTTGACTAAACTTTGCTTTTGTAAACCATGATACACTTTCTGACTAAACTTGCAAATAAAACGTTATGATCAAACTTTTCTAACTATACATCAATCTGTGTCGCAGTAAAAATATTTGACTACACTAACTTTGCAAACCATGATACACTTTCTGACTAGACTTACGAATACAACTTCAAAGATCAAACTTTACTTTTACAAACGTGCGTCGCAGTAAACGATTTGATTAAACTTTGCTTTTGCAAACCATGATACACTTTCTGACTAAACTTGCAAATAAACCTTCGATGATTAAACTTTCTAACTATACTTCAACCTGTGTTGCAGTAAAACTTTTGTACGACATGATAAAGTTTCTGACGACACTGACAAGAGCTTGTTCACTAGCGAAGAGAGAAATCTGTAATGTGTTGCGTGTGGCGCATGAATGTCCTCCCATTTCATCCCTTCATCATTTCGTCTCCGTGATAGAGACAAGAAGAACTGATGGTTCATTCTCACATGCTTGGGCAACTGTCGGGAGACAAGTGCAATGGAGATTTTGTGAGGTAACCTGTGGCAGATAGCTAAATGTCGCCCTGGCGGTCAGAGTACAACGTTGAGACGAAAGGCAACCACTTGCAAACATGACGCAGAGAGGTTTCACAAGGATTACCATTGCCCACGTCCCGTGCAGTACTCATCGCTACGGACTTCACCGCTGTCTCGAAAGAACGCCCACCCACAGGAAGTATCACACCGAAAATCTCCGTGACTTGCACCGTCCATGACTTGATCGCCAGACATGAAAACCTAGAGTTGGTAAGAGGTTGACAGACTTTGATCAGCTTGATAGCAAGCCGTAGAGAGCTTGATTCACCAGCGTTTTGCAATGGAGATGTTTAGAGGCCACCCATGACAAGATAGCTAAGACTCAACCGATTGGCGTTCAAAGTGCTACGTTGAGAACTGTGTCAAATGCCCAACATGAGACATGAGTTGTCCCAGCAGTTACGGTCTAAACTATGACACACTCCCTTGCCACACTTATCACTACGGCATCGTCCGCCGTCCCGAAGGAACACCCTGTCAGTGGAATATTACAGCAAAACTCTCCGTGTCTTGCTCGTTCAGTAAAAAGCCGCTTATAGCATGAGAAGACTGGCTCAGACATCATTAAAAATGCTTTCATTGACTTCAGCAGGGTCGAAAACCCCAGAAAACCTCCAAAACTAGTGAATTTAAATTTTTCAACTTTTTAGCACTACTTATGAAATTTTATAAGTAGTCTGTCACTTAGGGCAGGTCAATAGCGACCGAACCTTTTTTGAATCAAGTCAAACGGACTTGTAGAAGCAAAGTTACAAGCCTTTAAAGTTTTGGAGTCTTTTATGGCCTGGAGATGAAGGCCATCTCCTGACTAACCTTAAGTCTGACGCCTTAGCTGATATCAGCAATGAAATTTTCTAAGTCGGTTTCTTACAGAAACCCGGGATTTGGAAATGTCCGAAGCTATCATCGGAGCTCAGAGAGACGACTTACCGTTGGCAATCTCTCGTCTGAATGACAAGTCTCTGTCGGTTCCCAGCTTATATAGTGTGTGGCGATCAGCTGATGACGTAATACCCATCATCCAAACACTCAAAACCCGTCTATCTCCGGTTCTAGTGCTCCGATTGAGCTGGAAATATACCATTTCCATGTAGAATTTGACGCTGAATCCGAATCTGGCCTCCGTTTTCCAATCCGATGCTTCGTTTTGAAGCTACAGCCCAAAACGTCCCAAATTTTAACTCTTGTCAAAATTTTGAAGAAAAATTTTTTCTCGCCGATTGAGCTGGAAATCACACCACAGATGCAGAATTTTACGCTGAATCCGAATCTGGCAGCCATTTCACCATCCACGACAACCTAGACGGTCGCCCACGTCAACCTAGACGGTCGCCCACGTCAACCAGGCGGTCGGACCAACTCACCCGAGTCTCACACTCTGTCGTTTTCGGGGGGAGTCAGCGAACAGTTTGTGAACGTGGACCCACCTGGCCGGCACACCACGACACTCTGTCGTTCCAGAGGGGGGGGACGTCAGACTCAAAGCACCACGGCGGCCGACCACGACACTTTGCCGTTCCAGAGGGGGGGGGCGCTGTGTTTATTATGGACCTTTACTTACTACTGTGTGTGTTTTACAATTTACACTTGCCTGTTGTTCAGTACATCATTCAGGACAAAAATGTGAATTTTTATATTACAACTACATGGACACATCTTTTTCATAGAACTCAACATACTCCCGCCCGTTGAGTCGTAATCAACCAAAAGTTCAATTCAATTCTAATGGGTACAACTGATTTGCATTGCACCTGCAAACTTTTCCTTGAGAATTAGGACCTCTGAGAATCTCGGAAAATTGCCCTTTACTACATACACCTCCAGACCACTGCCAAGAAGCCACAAAGTACGATTCTTTTCAGTAATATTTTTCGGATCAACTAATAGAATATCTCCGACCTTTGGGATTCTATGTCCTGCACTACGTTTTTTCTTCCAAGACCGCAGCTCCATCAAATATCCACTTTTCCTTCTCAACCAACATTTCCACAATCATCTCCAATGAGGACTATATTCAGGTACATGCATGTCTTTCCATTCCAATTTATTTTTCAGATATTCTTTTGAAGATTTAAAAATATTATCAGATAGTGTAGTTTTTGGTGTGTCAAATTGCACCAGAAATCGACAGAAAGTAAATGTAAAGTCATCAAGACTCTGGCAGATATGGCAGTCATACCTTTCATCAACAGTGGTTTTCTTCGACACATCAAGGTAGAATAATTATGTTGATACGTCATTCATACAGAAATATAATGAAAAATGCAGGGAGGCAAAGATATTCGAAGGCATGGTAAACATCTATATATACTCATTGACATGATAATTGAGATAAGATGTCAATACATGGAACTCAGAATACACAACTCCTACAGAGTAGAGAGTACACCCATGGATTTCTATATAGTGTTATACTATGTAGAAATCCATGGTACACCACTCTTTGGGAGTTGGGTATCCCGAGTTCGGATGTCTATCATTGAACTACAGATTGTTTCATAAAAATGGATCACCCTTAAACATCGCCTTAACTTCAACTTTGTCTAACTCCGCCAAACTTGAACGAATTTCTCTGAAATTTGGAAGATATGTCAATTGTGCTTACTAATATCATTGTTGGAAATTTCAAGCATGAATATTGAGTTGTTTTCCTGTTATAGATAAAAAAAGTAGTAGATAATTTGATCTTCATTTAGCAATGTTACACAAAATCATACCTCACTCTTATAAAATTACATTTGTTTCCTTTGTTATGTAATATGTTGTTCTACAAGCCTTATATATTACTACAATACTACAAGTATTATAACAGATATTGCATGATTTTTTTAACAATATGGATAACTATATTTAAAGATAATGGCTTCTAAGCCTACACATGAACATGAAACAATACAACTAGAAATTATCAAAAATACCAGTATAAAATATAAGTTAAAAATAGGGTAAAAAAGACAGTTAGGAAACACGAAGAATCGACTGAGCATTCCCTCTAATAATGGCAATGCCAAAGCGTTGTAGCAGCCATTCTCTTTCTCTGGGATCGTCCTTCACCTTACTCAATCTTTCCCCTAAACCCAAGACTGTCTTCAGCGTTCTCGGTCCCATGGCACAAGTTGTTTCAAACGCCAGTGGTTCAAAGATGTACCTCTCAGATAATGCAGCGTATTTCGACATTTTGCATCGTTCTGCATGCGCTGCGGCTGATCCTGGATGGATGGCGGATTCTATGAGAGATGAACCACTGTGCGTGCCGGTGCAAGTAGCATCCGAAATTAAGCAGCGACCCATGCGATACGGAAAAGTCGTCATTCCTTCAGGTCGTTTTCCATCACCTCTGTCAAGACCGACGGGTTCAAGAACAGATGGAATACCCGCACGATCTAGCGCTCGTTTAAAAACATCATTCAAAGCAGCATGACGAGGGAATCTACCAGCGGATCGTTTGCATGATAGAGGGTGATGGCCAGTGCTGCCACTCTGATATTTAGAAAATCCCACGCAGGTGAATTTTTTTCACGCAGGCGTATTAAACAGTTACATGTAGCGCTACACAGACCTGCCAACTTTGAAACATGAAAATCCGGGACAAATTTTATTACCGTAACTACCCGCGTAGAGGACGATACCATGTATAAGACGCGGTGGATATTTGACCCCAGAAGCGATGGAAGGAAGGACTGTGTGCCTGCGTATAGGACGCATCCTAATTTTAATCCTTAATTTCCATTATTTTTTATAGAAACGGTGTCATTAAGCGAAGTCATCTTTATTCAATTGCTACGATCGCAGTGTGTGCTGATTCATGACTCACTCATCCTGTCAGTCAAAAATATTGATGTATTGATAAATATTGACAAATATTGCAAGTATGAAATGTTTATAGGAAATTTTTGATTTTTTTTATAAATGCATTATTTTTATAATAATTAATGATTATGCATAATTGACGTTTACAAGTCAACAGTATGGTCTCAAGTCTCTTCAACAGAAAGATCAGTTGAAAGCAAGATCATAAGATACATCCCACCTTGCTAACAGTATTCGTCGCAAAAACTGGAATGCAAATTTGGAAAACACTTACTACCTTTTTAAACTCAATAGAAGGAAATACATCCGGGCTACATAATGATTAATAAAAGACATCAGCGTGAAAAGACAGTGTCACTAAGAAATCCACAAACTTCATCATTATGCATGTTTGCTTATCTTAGGGGCAATTCCACGGTAAAAACGACACGGAGGGCAAATTTTAAAACGCATTATTTTCTCTCAATGACTTGTGTTTTCTTGAAAGGACATCCGAAGCCATTAGGAATCACAAAATTTATCGCTTAGACACACTTCTTCTACTAATAAATTCAATTTTGGAATATCTTGCTATTTTTAAGATATTAAAAATACATTCCCTTTGAATTTTTGAAACAATGTAGGCAGTGTTAGAAATGGAATTCCAAATAGTCTATACTGCGTTCTATTATTATTGATACTCCTTTGTCGAAGCTCAAACAATATTTTTTGTCAAGGACATAATTTCTTCCGATTTTTTGACACGAGTTTGAATCTTAGTATAAATGTTCGTTCGTGACCAGATATCTACTATTTTTCTATCTTCTACTAGATCAATTTTATCTAGCACAAATTTATATATGCGATATGCGTATGTAAATGATGCCCTAGGCTACCGTGACCTTCGACTGAAATTTGATTATGAGGGGTTAATATTTACGACCGTCGGAAGAAAAGAGATGAGTGTTTGTTCGTGACTGTGGTATTATTTTCGTTCGCGACATGACCACAACTTCACAATTATCCCATCCCGCAAACTTGAACTAGGAAAAAAGTATGAAAACACCTTTCAGGTAACAAAGAGGACACTATATCAATTCAGGAGAGCTTAAAAAATATTGAATAGGCCTATATGCAACAGGAAAATATAAAATGTTTCATGGTCACTTCGGAGATGAAAAAATATACCGATCACGACTGTCTATTGTGTAATCTACTTCCACTGGTCGAATGTCAGATTTCTGTACCCATGCAACATCACTTGTATCAGAAATCATGTAGATTGATTGCGAGCATTCCTTGAGAAACTGCATCTCATAATCATTATCAGCTAGAGATTGGATTATTCCGATGAAGTTCTTGGTGGTGCCACGACTTGTGCTGACACTAGCGATGATCATATCACCGACACGAACCTCGTTGATAATGGATGGAGGGTCCAATCTGCGTAGACGATTGAGAATGGCCGCCGAATTAGTTGCTGATTGTCTTTGGCTATCCACTGATGATCCGTCTGAACACTGGTCATCTTTGGCGCGTTCTCAATAATATTCTGTAATTGGTGATAAGTACAATCAATGTCACCGGACGACACGACCGTGCCTACAATTTTACTGTTGCACTCGTTGAGGCAGGTAACGAACTATTGAGCACTCTGCACCTGGTAACGTCTCGAGCGAACACAGTCCCAACCCATCCGTTTTGCAGAACCTCCGACTCCGTCAACACATCCTTTACCATGAGCCGTCGCAAAGAAGTTCCAGCTAATCTGCAGCCCATACTTCCTCGCAAAATGATTCAGCAGCATGGCAGTGCACCGGTTCTTGAATTGGGATGCAGGTCCGTCACTCCAGAAGATCAGTTCTTGCACTTCCGATGTGACAGTTGATTCAATGATTGTCTGAACCTCATCCTGGAAGGGACATGTTGCATTTTCACTGAAGTCAAAGTGAACCAGTACGCGTTCTGAGGATGCCAACTCTTTGTCCTTGCGGTACATGGCTTGTTGATTTCTTTTCAGTAGATGATGCAGCTGGAACTGTGGCAGTAAAGCTTGGAATGCCTCACTCACTTCCATTGCTGACATAATCGTGTCGTGGCAAGCAATAGTCTCGCCAGAGAAGCCTTTCTGCCATCTCTTGACTGTAACAGTCAAATCCACATCCTGGTCGATCGCGTTCTCCGATATTCGTTGACCATTGGCACACGTCGCATGTGTTCTTCAGGCAATCTGGCTTAGCATCAGGACACAGTGCATTGTCAACAATCCAATTAGAATCATAACACGGTAATGTCGTCAATCCCGCAGATGAGGCTACATTTAGCAAGCACATAAAGTTTTCATGAAGCACACAGCAGCAAACGTTGTGTGGAGTTTTGCCAATAGGGATGACGTGTTTGGGACGGGCATTATAGAAGAGAGACTTGCCAACTAATTTGCCGTGTTTTTCTACGAACATTCGATAACACTCTCCAACTGTGCAGATCAACGAACGCTTTTGAACCTTCATCTTCTCGCCTTTTTCGCGCACAGTAACATAGTCTTTGGTTCACGGACAGACACGAGATATTTCATCCTGATCGTAGAAATCAGCAATGGTGTCTTTGTGGCTTTCTGATAAAGATGTTCTCTTCCCTTTAATGAACGACGAGCTGCTGGAGACTTGGTATTCTTCAGCAATTGCTTGTGCAATGACTTTCCTGTGACGTGGGGAACGCGGCATTGCATTGATCACTCGCTGTTTTGCCTTCGATTCGGCCGCTTTTGTTTTGAAAACCGTGTTGGAATCATTCAACTTCCTCTTCTCTAGGAGATTTTTCATCCTTACTTTAGCCTTCTCACGATCACGTTCGAGTTCTTCTTGGGTCATATTTGAACGTCTCACTCACATCCGGTCAACTTCTCGGGAAAGATATGATGAATTTGTGGAACGATACTTCTTCGCGATTTCAGTTCGAGTCTTGCCCATTTTTCGGTCATGAATCACATTGAAATATATCTTCCATTGTTTTATCTTCCACAGTCAAAAATATTCATGGGACGCCCACGACTACTAAAAATAGCACAACTTATACCCATGTTCATGGGAAAATCCTGGATACTAAAAATAGCCTATTTCTTTTACCCAATACATACATTTGCTCCCATTCCGTTAATCAGTCATGTCATGGGAAGCCCAAGGCTACTAAAAAAGCTTTACATTATGGTTGATGTGTGTTTCTCCACCTAAGACGTACATCTGTCTCCATATCGATTAAATCAGTCTTGAAATATCATGGGAATCCCTGGACTGCTAAAAATAGTGAGTCAAGAAACTTCTCTCTCTTGGAAACTTTGAGAATAAATTACAAGCAACTAGGACATTGAAGTGCGTCAAAATTGTACCTAGCCATAAGTCGTTTCTTTGTAAATTTGTGCCAGTATGACTAACTTTCGTGAATGAACTTGCATGCCAAAAAAAACGACGAATGCCAATAGATATTCGATGCCCGAGACGAAGCAAATGTTCCGAAATGATTTATTAACTTTATCTTTATACAGAGAAATGCATGGATCGCGTTTGTGACTGATTTCTTTTTCGAATATGTTTTCTGATGAAGTTGGACAAAATGTTCGTTCGTGACTGCACTCCTTGAAACTTATGAACTGCTAGTAATCAAACGTTTCTAGATTTCTTTTCAGCATTTAAGTTGATCAAATAGCATACTAATCTATTCAATCAGAGCAAATTTCGTGATGAAGAATACAGAGCTTTGGAGGTTATTAACGTCTACATTTTTTTCGAAAAAGTCTTGTCGTTCTGTGTTCGTTCGTGACCACTCAAACTATTGTATTTTAAACCATCAAATACACATTTTTTCATCGGTTTGGCTAGTGTTTCATAAACAGTGAATATTGCAGCCAATTCAAATAAAGTATGATTATCACCGGTTCAATAGGTTAGGAATGACAATCAGAAATGTAATAATAAATCCTGCAAAGTTCGTTCGTGACTGCGTGGAATTGCCCTTAGGATTGCGCGCGCAGCGCAAATGTTTGAAATATGCGTTCTTAAACAATCTAGAATTCATCTTAGGTTAATAAATTCAAAATCCGGGACAGCATTTTAACTTTTCCGGGACATCCGGGACAGCTCCAAAATCCGGGACTGTCCCGGAAAATCCGGGACAGTTGGCAGGTCTGCGCTACATCTACTTTACAAGACAAGGTTTATAAGTTCAACTTTTCCTTTTATTTTGTTTTGACTCATCACAACTACATGTGACCGTATGTGTAGGCTGTGTGGTGGTTATGTTCTGATAAATTTGATCTTAAATTACTATCTGTGAAACTGCTTCAATTCGACCGGACAAGGACGAAATGTTGTCACCGACGTTTTTGCGAAAACGAGACTTTTATATATTCGGAATGCGTATTGTCGAGCTGTCACGTACCCTAATTTCTGTGTTCAAACCCTTTGAAGCATGAACTTGAGGAGCGTAAAGGAACAAGAAGCCATAAAGACCGTAAAGAACAATAAAATTTTTAATTCTATTTCGACTCTCCTGAAAAATCGTCACATGGTGCTTACAACGCTTCGTCTTGATACGGTCAAATTATGCTTCAACATGCGTTGAGAATGTGTTATGGAAGTACATGTACGGTAAGTCTAAAAAGTGCAGAATCTATTTTTTCTGTACTTATTCTCTTGCTTCCTTCAGACGATTAGCTCCGCATTTTAAATCTACATCAATCATACATTAGATATTGCAGCTGCGCAATCCAACCAAAAAAAATGCTTTCAATTCATCAATACATGTATTTTGAAAACAACAAATATATGTACAGAGTATCTATCAAAAGACCTAACAAACGCAAGACTCGTAAAAACAAAATATAACAACAGAATATATCTATCAAAACACCATAATAGTAAAAAAACAAACTCAAAGAGCTAGGTAGCTCTAGTGTACAGTCTACTAAAAAAGTCATAAATGAAATTATTCGATTAAAAATAAGCTCCAACGAATTATGCTCAGCTCTACTAGTTTCTATAAAAATGTCCAAACTTTCGAATACAAAATACAACAGGAGCACCTACTGATTATACGTACTGACAATGCATGTACATGCTACTACTACACACTGTACAAAATATACTGTATAATTCAACTAAAAAAACTTTGAAGATAACAATATTTGAGAAAATGTAAAAAACCGGGTACTGCTACTTTTTGGCAAACTGTTCAATTGTTTTCTTTATGATTCTTTCTTTTGATTTTGTCTGTTCCGCTGTCAATTTCTTTTCGTCTTTTTCAATCTTCTTGCGTTTCATCTGAATAAGCGACAGCTTCTTTTGATACTCAGCTATCATCAATAAAGCAGATGATTCTTCTTCTTGGCGTTCGCTTTTATTTGATGCTATTTGCTTTTGCTTGTTCAACAATGCCATCTGCTCTTTCGATCTTTCCATTTCTTCCTCCAATTTCCTCTTCCGCGCTGCTTGTTCCGATTTTTTCTTGTCGGCCTCTTTCTCCTCTTTCAGTCTCTTCTGGTATGATGCATGAGCATTGAAACCCATTTGGACCAGGTCTTCACTCAAAGAAAAATTGTAACAGTAGTTCGAAGCCCGCAGATAGCCACTGATAACCAAGCATGAGTTCACTGAGATTTCATTCAAACAGTTTCGCTTTTTAGTAACTGGATCTGACAGACAACTAAAAGCTCGTTCTACCGCAGCATTTCCGTGAGGTATTGACAAAACGGAGGTGGACAATCGTGTGAGAATCGGATAGGCTTGTTGCGAAGTGTTGCAGTCACCGATGGCAGTCGATTTCAGACTCCCGACATGAAGCCAGTGCTGAACTATATCGTTCAGTTCTTCAACTGCGCGTGAAATCCCATATTGACGCCACTCCGTTATCAGGGATGTGACATCTTCACTGCTGTACATGTACTTCTTTGGCAATGGAAACAACTGCTGTTTCATCTTCGGTTTTCCGAAGAGCAGGATCCAGAAAACGAAGTTGCCTCACTCGCTTGTCGGCCAGCGGTAAATAGCCTTGAAGTTTACTGGACAAAGTACAATAAAACTTTCGGACACGGTTGAAAAATTCAGTGCGCACTGATTCACTAACAGAATCCAGTTTCTTTCCGGTGTCTTCACCGATAGATATGGCAGAATCTGGAAGTTGTGAATCTCGATCAAATGAAATTTTCTTCAATCTTTTTGTGTTTTCATCAACATGCGATACAAAATTATATAATATTCCTTAACAGATCATATGTAAGTATTATCCATATTTCCCTTCACGCACCTCTTCAAAATCCCACGCATTTCACGCAGAAATTTTTTTTTTCACGCACTGCGTAAATTTACGCAGGAGTGGCAGCACTGGTGATGGCCGAATGTGTCCACCGTCTTGTCGCATTTACACGGGTGAGCTTCACAAACCTTAGCACCTAGTCGCAGAGCAACACCGATTCTCAGACATTCATCATCAAGGTAAGTTCCAATCGTTGGATTTGGCAGAGCTTGAAGCCATGAACCTGTGAAAGGAGCGGCTGCACTCTCTAGGCAAGCTAGGTGAACTTGGTCAAGCTTGGATTTTAGATTAGTTTGTAAAAGATGGCATTGTTCACTGTCCCATGAATGCTGTGATTTCGGAAGTTTGGGCATCTGCAGACCCATCGTAAACCATCGTTCCAAGCCATCCGTGTAATCTAGTTGTGAAGATTCGGTTAGTTTGGATAGAATTTCGTCAACCAATGAACGACTGGAGAGGACCGATGATAAAAAGGCTGGTAAAGCGACTGCAGATGGTAATCTAATACCAAAGCCGCCGAAACTAATGGGCAGAGTAGCCTGCTCCCACGAGGTATCTTTAAAAGAAACATTACATATTTGTGTCGTAACACTTCTGATCGATTCATCATAGAACGCGAGAGAATCAGCGAATTTATAGCAGGGGGATGCACGAAGCGTGTAAATCAGCTTGGGAATAGCCAAACAATTCCGTAGTAAAAACAAAGCCGGATGTGAGTCGATAAGTATCAAACGACTACACATGCGCGCTAATTCTGCCTTTTTAGCATCCAAAGCATTTTGAACTCCTTTATCGAGAATTGAAGATCCCAAGAGGTGCAACTGATCAGGCTTGGTTTCTCTCACTGTCGGAAGAAAAACTGAAATTTCGTCAAGATGAAGTTTAAATGAGTCAATATCATATCCGAGATTGATCACCTCACACTTGGAGGGATTGATTTCTAAACCAATATTGGCCAAACGGGGAATTATTGTCTGTAGATCCGTTAAAATAGTAGAAGCTGGGCCAGCAATTGTAGCATCATCTAAATACCAAGCATTAAAAGGGCAAGTGACTAGATGTGCAACTTCATCAACTCCAAGAGCAAAACACAGAGGCCCAAGGCGATCTACCTGTTGAATTCCTGTTGATGAATCAAGAAAACGTTCACCGAAAAGTAAAAGAGTGCGATGAGTAGGCTTGTTTTGCAAAAGCAAAAGAGCTGGGTACTCTTTCGTTCAACACTTCCAGCATATGATCTCGACGTAAAGTGTTGAATGCGTTTTTCACATCCAGTTTGATCATGATGTGCGGTTCATTGGAATTATCAGATAACTTATTTTTGACATACTGACGAGCAGCGTGTACCACCGCCTCACAACCTCCTTTAACACCACAGCCCATCTGAATCGGTTTGAGTTCGGATGCTATTTCAGACATGGAGAGTCTAATGCTGCTAGGATGGATGCTGCTAATCGACGCAATGTGTTCCCAATGGCAATTGGTCGGAATCCACCGTCTTTTTTCTTCAAAGCAATGACGGATGAAGAGAAGAAAAGATCTCGCGCTTGATCTGGAATATGGCCTCGAATAAAACAATTAGCCAGTGCTGTTAGAGAATTCAGTAATTGTTCACCAGCTGCAGATGTGATTTCGAACTAGATCTTTCAACAGGGTGTATACGGATTTCGGAAATTTGAGTTCATCGGTTTTTTCCCGGTTCTCAACCAGTGCATATGGTAGCAAGATAAAACAAATGAAATTATTTGAGACGTTTATTATCAGTTTCCACGAAGTCATTTTAAAGCATATAAACGCAAAACAATATGTAATTACATAACAGGAACTTTGTGACTCCAGGCCTCACAGCAACTAAACATAACAAAACTAAACAAAAAAAAAATAGGAGGATAAACTTAGTGGTGAAAAATGTTCAAAAATAGGACAAATAAGCCATTTTCGACTCCTTTATGTTTGCTTTTTGATTGTTTACATCTTTAATCTAATGAATTCAAACACAAAATTACTAAGTTTTCGATAAATTTTTGTGAAGTAGTGTCATGAGTGACTAAGATATCTAGGATTTGGCAACCGAATTTTGAATTACTCAACCGAATATGAAATCAGTAGGCCTACTTAAGTGTAGCATTTATGGCAGAGAGAAGACAAGTATTTCTTCGATCAAAGTATTGTAAGGATAAACTCCAATGGGGGGAATATTGATCTGGGCTACAAACGTCATTGAAGAGCCCCTGAATCATGAACCTGAGGAAAATTCGGATACTAATGTTTCATTGACGCTAATTTGATTTCTTGGGGTATCTGATCATTTGCAGTCAGAAAATTCCCAAAAGATTGGAAAAAAGAAAATGTAGATCGTTTAACGATTGAAACAAGTCTCTCATGCTGCCCAGAATCCAGATAAAATAAAGTTGGGAGCATTTTCCATAGTGGGAATTCCAAAAAAAGGAGCAGCTTAAGGAAAGCGTCTACCGTTGGATTACCGAAACGTCTCTCAGTGCCCAATTAAGTCGCGCTACATGATCAAAATGTGTTGATATTTGTAGGCATCAATATATTCGCCTACTTCGTATCGGCTTCGTCAGTGGTAAGTGTCCCAATACATGCACTTATCTCGCACGCGGCGCCAATTAAGTATGGCAAACGCCTAAAAAATAGGAAAAATAGGATAGATCCTGAAAATAGGAGATCTCAACCGAAAAAATAGGAGAAATTGCCAAAAAAAAAATCTCTCACGACTATCGACACCTGCAAAATTGGACAAAAAGTGCAACTTATCAGCATCGAAAAAACATGAAGAAATCAATTAGATGCTTCTGATTTTTATTCGTGCGAAGCTTTCATAAAAAAATAATCTAAATTTCAATTTGGCAGGTACTTATAATTTTCCCGGTTTTTGACCTGGAGTCATCTATTTTTTCCCGGTTTTTCAAGGATTTTTCCAGTTCATCGGTTTTTTCCCGGTTTCCCGGTCTGTATACACCCTGTTCAAGTGACCGGGTCGCAAACCATCAATTCCACTACTGCTGCTCGAAGGAAATGATCGAATTGCCTTCAAAACAATATCGTTAGTAATATGAGAGATATCCTCCTGAATTGCAGTAGGACAATCTCGAATATCGGTTGGGGCTGGCGGATGTTTCAAAATAAGTTGGTTAGTAACATCCGGAGATTCATGAACCACGACTTCATCTGATGTTAGAACTCTGACGGCAGCTGATACATCACCATCCATCAATTTAGACTTCACTGTTTTGTAAGAAATCTGTTTCATATTTATCTGCCCTTTGTTTCTCTTTTGAACTAAAGCTTAACATGAGTCCATGAGCGACAGCTTCAAAAACGTTCGATTGTTCAAATTTACTAATTTGCTGTTTAGTGAAGGTGGGCAATGAGCACGATGCTTTTTCGTTATGACATTTAGGATTCTGAAGGCATTGTGAAGCAAAAGTATAAAGTTTAATCCAACATGAAAAATCGCTTGCGTTCGATAAAGCATCGTCAATGAGTTTACTTAGAGTTTCAGCTCCGTGCTCCTTTCGGAATGCGCTGGAGCAGACAAAATTTTCGCTTGTGTTTAGACACTGAATGATTTCCTTCGCGTCAAAATTTTGTGGGACATGAGTCGGCTGTTCACTGATATTATTGAATTCATTGATCTGACAATAAGGATGTAAGCAGGATGGACAAGACCAATTGCTGAGATGACTAGACTGACGCTTGGTAAGACCGACGCAAGTAAGATGAAAGCTTCTATTACAACGCGAGCAGAGACGAGATAATTTGCGTCTATTAAATTCATGGCATATACTGCAATCTTCAGAAATCTTTGTTATATTCCCTTCATGTATGTCACTTCGAATTGAAGAATCTTGAAGGTTGGATTCACGGGGAATTATTGCAGTAGCTGTCCATTCACGAGATTCAAGTACTACCAAGTCAATTGTCTCATCTAGACTATTTGCAGACATTAACAATTGCTCATTTAGTCATGTCATTAATTGTTAAGATTAATTGCAATGTAATATAAATTATTGTACCATTTAAATTATTCAAATAGATGAATGAACCAAGCCGACAGCAGGCAGCACATGGTGCATCGTTTACCATTACGTTGAAATATAGACCATCCCGAGTTCTATATCATGCTATTCATAGACATCCCAGCTTATAGTATTCTTTGGAAAATCAAGGAATTCCCATTGCGCGTCCATAGCAATCTATATTTAGATTTCCATGGTCCATGCCAAAGTAAGATGCCTAGAAATTTACATTTACAATACATCATAGAAATTAACAATACCATAGAAAGTCCTAGAATGGAAATTGCATGAAAATTATGGCACACGCCTGCAGGGTTGTCCCAGCCCGGGTAAAATGAAAAAAACCCGACGGGCGGGATTAATGACGGGTTTTATGGGATTTATGGGCGGGATTTATGGGTTTTATGGGATTAATCATTTTTCTGCTCCCAATCATGATTTCTGTACCTCTATCCTCGACGAAGTCATGAAGTATGCTACTATGCTCTATGGACGTTATGGTGATGAAGAGCTCTCATTTATGCATGTGTTCACACTCTCAACTAAAGCTTATTCCAAGCAGTTGGTCTGAGATATTTTGTGAATCTATCCCCTTTTATCAAATGTCTTATGCCATTCTTAGCGTTCATTCTTAGCATAGGGGCAAATCTGATTCACACGGCTGATGATTCGCTGTAGGCAAGCACAGCTTTAGCCAATGACGTGCGTTGTTTGGCTGAAATCGACCTTTATTGATCGTCACTCAACTTTCCCACCTCTCAATTACTAGACGAACTGAACACAAGTGTTTATTTTTCACATCTCAATCAGTCTGATCTCCTTGGCAACTGCGTTGGTGACACAAAAGTTCCCCCCCTGGAGTCGACCTCTTTGTATCAGGCGTGCTGACCCAAACTTCAAATCAGGTAAGTAAAACATGTATTTAAAACAAGTAGGTTGTTTAAGTTTTGTTTTTTAGTTTGATATTTCCAAGGCACAATTTCATTGAAACTGAAGCATCTGTAATGCAGTAGTCTTGAACATATATCGATGATTTTATATGAATTCCTGTGAGTCTATTTGATTTAAAAAACTAAATGTGCGTAAGAGGATTGATGGGGCATTCCCACCGGTTGATATAATTGTCAATCGCAACTGACGTGATAACTGACACCGTTGATTTTTGACTAAGCTAACTTAAAATGTAGTTCTACAGCTACTTGTATTTCCTAGACTTTCACTGAAACGCTTTCTAATGTTGGGCTTGACCTACTTCAATACCGCTGTATGATCCGTGTTGTGGGAGGATCTTCGCGTGGTCCTCAACGCAGTGCGTTGGTGGGCTGAACTTATTAATGTTGACCCATCTCATCAAGCATAATTCTCAATGCCCACTTATCAATCACGAAGCTCACTCATTCACCACTGTATACAGGGGATAGTGACACGTAAAGGGTGGGGGCCCGGAATGTAGAAAGATGTCAGGAAATGTGCGAAAAATATTGTGTAATCAACAGTCTGACATAGTCTGTAATAGAGTGAGTGTGTATTAGAAAGAGTGAAGTCATGAATGAGAGGGATGAGAGAGACTGAGAGCGAGAGATGAAGGGGATAGATCCCCATGCTTGACCATTCGTAGCTGACAACTCTTTAACCACTTGCTGTGAGACGCCAGGGAGTCGAAAGAACAATAATGGTGCGTCTTTTCACTGCGTGTGAGAATGATGGTGTCCGAATTGTGTAATCACTTCAATCAGAAGACTCGCACACAGGTTTTAATTTTCATTTCATTACGCAATCCACATTCAGTTGTCATTTAGCACTGCTTGGGAAATGTAGCATCTCAGCGTTATGTGTAGAGGAGTGAGGGGAGAGATGAAGAGAACTTGTGAAGAAATTGTGTCATTGAGAGTGACGTTATTTAAGTAGTCAATCTATGAGGTAAAGGCAATATGCTCAAATGAAATTGAATTATATTGAGTCAATTAATTAAGCACAAAGTGATATAACTCTACTCATGAAAAATCACAACTTTACTCTTATAAGGCTCTAATAGGAAATAGTGACTACTGTAAGTACAAACGAATAGTAAAGACTTAACCTAATTGGAATTACTTACACGAATTATGACAAAGACATAGCTTACTTGAACGTTCCTCAATTACGAGTTCAACTGCTATACTGTAACGTGTGTGAAATACTTCATAAGTTTTGCTCAACTTAGTTCTAACTATGACGGTCGATTGGTTAATTGAAGATTGATACCAGACCTTTCATCTGCTGACTAAGACTCCCTGCTGTGATTCAATAGGAAGATTGAAGTGTTTGAGATTAAGATGAAGATAAAGTTATGAAATCCTAACAAGGACGCGTGGTTCGTTCTCTACAGGTGTTCAGAATCATAGTTAAGAATCATGTGTTTGATCGCCAGTTGCAAGCTATACATGTATTTGACAGACGTTATGCCTCGCGGCGTTCCTGCATTAGGTAACAACCATTTATTGTGCATGCTGATGTTACTTCCAAATTTAATAACACCGAAGCGCAACAACTCAAAGAAGTTAAAGTTGAGAAAATACATTGTTGATTAAGGAATCTGTTTTTGCTTCTATTATTAATACCCAGGGGATTGTTGTTATCAACTTTACAGAATTTATGTATTGCAACATTATGTTCTCATTATGTATAAGCTAATAATGATAGAATCAAAAAATAAAATCCTTGACAGTTGATTACAGTTGCCCATGCTAGGCCCTAACAGGTAGCCTATTACTGAAAAGGTGGGCTACTCCTGGTAATAGATAATTGGTATAGCGTTTAATCCATTATTCAGACAGCCTATTCTCGATTATTTCATTACCTAACAGTGTATATTCACTGAAGATTATAGGCCTATCCTTGATCTGAGTTAAACTCATCCTTCTGTTTTACAGACTACTATGCCTGGCAAGCGGACAAGCCCAATTTGGAACAGCTTCACAAGAATCACTCAAGGTCCTCCGAAGTGGATCTATCAGTGTAAGGCCTGCTCTACGACGCTTCAAATGACGAGGGAGCGCGTTGATCGTTTATCCGACCATCTGGACAAGAGTTGCCCTGGCCAACCACTTCAATCCAGAATTCGCGACCGTAATGAAACCGTCGAAAGTACATCACTTGTTGCTGACGACTCTCCATCAACCCGCGACGGACACGGGGACTCTTCAGACATTCCTTCAACTGAAATATTGTCCATTGATGAATCCGACTCCTCGAAACCTACTCGTTCCAAGAGTGATCAAGACATGACGCACGTGAGTGGTCCAAGTCAAGCTACATCTTCAGGATCAGCTTGTGCAAATTCTTCAATTGGTGAACCGACAAAAAAGCGCGCCCGTCCTTCGCTTTCGCGTGGACTTGAAGGAAGCTTTATCCGCACAACTGAAGCTGACAGAATGAAAATTCAAGAAGCTGCTGCAGAATTCTTCTTGAAAAACCGACTCTCCTTCCGTCTGGCTGACTGTCCTTACTTCCGCAGTTTCCTTGAAGTGTGCAGACCTGGCATCAATGGACCGAACGGCACAAAACCAGTTGTCAGTCGAAAGATGATGGCCGGAAAATTGCTAGATCAAACTGAGGCTAAGTGGACAGCCAAGTTAGCTGATGTCCTCAACGGGAAGAACGCTATTCTTTCCCAAGATGGCTGGAGTGATCGACATAATGAGCCAATTATTGCAGCAAGTGTGCATTGCGATGGTGAGACCTACCCTCTTGACTTTGAACCCACTGGTACCACGACGAAGTCTGCTGAATTTTGCGATGAATTAGCTCAAAAGTCGATCGAAAAGGCAGAAAGTCTGTATGGATGTTGCATCACTGGTTTTGTTTCAGATAGTGAGGCAAAAATGATTAGAGTTAGAGAAAAACTCTCTGAGTGGCGCGACGGTCTAATGGTTGTAGGATGTGCTGCACATGCATTGAACAACGTTGAGAAAAAGGCAACACCACCAGCAGTGATGAAGCATATCTCATGTGTTGCTCGATATTTCCGAGAACACCACAAACCTGCGGCCTTTCTGAAAAAGCTTGGAGGACGTATCCCCCAGCTGCCGAATGAAACTCGATGGATGAGTCAGCGGTCCACTCTTGAAACGTTTATTCACAACTACCCTCTCTACGGGAAAATTGTCGATGGAGAATGCGATGATGATGAGTCGCCTTGCAGCATTCCCGACAACATTCGAAATATCATCAATAATAGAGGACTCGTGAGTGAAGCTAAGTCAATGCTTCAACAGCTCCAGCATGTTGGGATAGTCTTGAACACGTTTCAGAGTGACAAGAGCAATCTCTCAGACTGCGTTCGTGGATGGCTCCTCCTTTTGGAAGACCAAAACATCGCAGAGAACGTCCGGAAGACTATTCAAAAGAAGTTTGAAGACAACATCACTTTGTGGCATCTTCTTGCTTACATTTTCGACAACCAAAGCGATAATGAACGACCAGATCTGCCTGCCAAACTCTTGACCAGAGCTTATAGTGAGGTTGAAGAATTGATGGGTGACGGAATGTTGGCAGCAATGGAGATTGAAGATGAGAAGGTTTTCCCTAAATTTGTGTTTGGTAAAACCGTTCGAGGACAAATGTCGGCCAGCAAATATTGGGCGTTCGTGTCTAAAGTTACAAAATCAGAAAATGGCAAGAACTTTGCTATACTCATGTCCAAGATATTTCTAATCCCTCCATCATCAGCAGGTATTGAACGGATTTTCTCCTGCGCGGGACTCGTACATTCCACTCTTCGTAATCGTCTACACGTCAACAAGGTTGGTCGCTTGGTCCAGGTGTCCAGATTGCTTGCTATGGGCAAAAACGATGCCGGCAAGCTGGTTCCCATCCTTGAGCATTTCAATGTGGAAGAAGACTGTTCTGATGGAGAAGACGAGTGACATTTGTGATAAATTCTTTCTCCTTTATTTTCTATCCATTTTTTTTATTGTTTAGCAGATTGTTTCAGCTGACTTTTAGTTGCTCAAGAATAGGCCTAATACCCATATTACGCACGTATCCAGTATCTGTATGTTTATGACATTCCTCGCGACTTTTCTACTATTTGTTCTTATACTACTATTTGACTGTTACTATTGTTCTTGTTAATCATGTTGTTTTTAGTTTTTTTACATAAAATATCCATTCAAGCTATCGAACGTTGTTTTACATGAAAGTTGAAATAACCAGGCTTGACAAAAAAGACGAAAAGGAAGAAAGAGGGTATTATTTCACTATTTGTTGAATTTGGGATAGTAGCAGTAATTACCGTATTAAAGTTGAATAATTGAATAGGCCTAACCAATATAAAATATAGGCTACACATACAATAGTAATAGACGAAAATAAAGGTGTTCAAGTCACCATTCCGATTGGATATCGGATTTATCAGCTAACTATTAATTATCAGTTTCTATATATTACATGTAAAATACGGCACGTTGTATGTACATAATGCACGTTCATCCAAAAATTCAATTTTCACAAGATACTACTTCCTCAAGAATCACCAATAATCCTGTTCGCGATCGATTAAAAATCCCGTCAATAATCCCGCCCGGGATAGATTAAAAATCCCGCCCGCGGGATTTATCCCGGGACAACCCTGCACGCCTGGGGAACTTAGTTGGGGCAAAAAGAAAATTGTACGAGCTGGTTTCCCTTTTTCTGATTGGCATTTGTATTTATCAAGCCAGTTTGTGATGTGGATTGTTGTCCCTTGTCCAGAGATCATGTACACAAAAGCAATAATGAATTTACAAAATACTGTGGCGACAGGATGACAAAGAAGGAAATCCTTTAAAACGTTCTGTACGTTCATCATTTTGAAATATCGCTCCTATAATCTATCAAGAGTATAATCAGACACATGTGCAACTTGTAATGTCGATTTACAGAACATGCATTACTCCAGCTTGAAATCAGAGGCCAAGAAATGTTAGAGCATTTATTTTACTTAAAAGGGCCCCTGTTCATTACATTTGAACAATTTTCAAAATCTCTGCATGCATTCGAATATCAGCTGCCAATATATCATCAAATTATATCACATAAGTCATTCAATGATTAATTGAGTTCCAGCGACATTCTATTTATCTGAGAAACGATTGTAGGTAAAGAAGTTTTCAGTGTGTTTATTCCAGAAAAGCACTGGGTCTCTTAACCGCTTGACCGAGAAATCATCCAATAATTAGAAATTTTATCTATGAATTCTTGAGATGTTCTTCCAACCAACACAGCGACCACTTTCAATATGACTCCGGGAACCAAATTCTAATTCGTATTCCAGTGTTGAAACATTGTATAGTAGTTGTGAATGACTGGCACAAATAGACAGCATGTTAATCCATGGAATAGTGGGCTATTTCAAATGATACAATACCATCTCACTAAAATTCTCTTCATGAAGATCCTGTGATTTGCTGTCAACAACTTCCACAACCAACTTGGCAAATAGTTTGACTATGATATCGCTGGTTGAGAGCAAAAACATCGTATCTGACAAAAGATGAAATCGGAGAAAAACGGGGGTAAAGGCAAAATCGCGATTGAAAATTTTTGAGAAGTTAATAAGGAATAATTTTTCAGTCAGTATGTTTTGTTAGGCTTCGATTCATGTCATCACAGTAAGATTTCGTAATTTTGATATCTTGTTCAAATTTAACGTCGGTTACGATGTTTTTGCACTGAATAAAGTTGGATTTTGTTTTGTGCAAAACCATATTATTGGAAATTTCAAGATTTTGTTTATAGGTCACGTTTTACAGAAAACTACTTTGATTGGAATACAGTGTGATTTATTTCCACCAGAAATACAGTAGAAGTAGGCTTATTCTGTTTAGAGGCCTAGGCTGAGAATTTCACAGTTTTAAACAGAACAATAGGCCTATATCAAGATATCAACACTCGAAGGACTAGATCATAAATCACGATAGAAGGGTAAACAATCTTGAGGAAGATAGGAACACAGCTTTAACAGATCTTGCATTTTTTCTTCATTTATTTTCCTTGAAGATTCGTACGCACGCTTCAAATCGGCAGACATTAGACTAATGTGTCGACCCCTTTTTCGATAAGTACGCTCTTGTAAGTATCCCCCAATGTGATCACTGAAAAGAACACGAACTTCGTTGTTTTCTGTTTTGTTGTAGACAATGTGACGAGAATTCATTATTCCAGTAAAGGCTGTTACTTTACTGAGATCTTGATTGAGAACGTTGAAATCAATGATGTCCTCGTGTGTCAACTCATTCACATGGTACGGTTGCTTCTTATTTGCACTTCGAATGATGCTATGATAGTGGGAAGGTAGAAATATATCTTTTTTCTGGATTTGGGACTCTATACACGAATTCATCGAATCAGCTTCGTTTTGCGAATGACCTGGTTCGAAAAACGTTTGTTCAATCTTCTTGAGGCTCTGCGATATTGACAGGGTATGGATAATGGCAGTTATAACGATTCTGTTTCTATTTTGTCCTCCACAAGAATCGCATTATAGTATGAAGTGGTTATGGTTCGCATCATCAGCACATATATACCACTTAGTAAGAGCCGTTGCAATCTCATTCGCTCCTCTCGCTGCCTCTCCTTCATGCCACACATAACACTCTCCTTGGTTGGAATGAAGATTCAAAATTGTAAAATTATACACACTGAGCTTTCTCAAATAGTAAGCTAAACTTACATTCAGTTTTGGAGAGATCATTACCTGTTGCAAATCAAATACAGCTGCAACAATACCATCGTCATTTAATGCTTTGTCTATTGATTTAGCTATTCTCGCTTCTTCTTTTCGCCTATTGTGTTCTTCCCAGTCATGACGTTCATCATCAGAAATAGTGTCAGAACATGACCATCAACTGGATCAGAAATAGTGTATGATTTCTTCATAATTTCAAATTTAGTACATGTTTCATAAACATCTTTCTTGGGCTTGTGGAAACCAAGATTGAAATTTTCGTTAAAACATTTCCTGTAAAAATTATCCTTCACTGGAACTTCATTACTTCCTTCAAAACTCTCCAGGTATAATCGGTAAATCATTCGTATGTTCAGAGTCGGTTCCAAGTATTCACGTTTTGTTGTGGCTCGGCAATAATGGCTATCAACTTTCGGAAATGAGCGGACATGATCCATGACTCTTTGAATCTTTTCTAACGGTGTTTTGTTCGCCGGAAAACTATGACTTTCAGAGATTACGACACCGTTTTCAGTATGATTTAAGTTATATCGTACCATGTAGTCTGAAACGTCCAGTGTGTTCAGGAAGAACTTTTGGCATACCACAATAGTATCAGTATTATTTTTCGGTAGTGTATAAGTACATGAATACTTCCTGCGTGAATCTTCAGTTTATCATATCGATTGACATGCGCAATGATGAAGTCTTTTCTCCTTTCCTTATCATTCATTTTCCAAAAATACTCATGAACCTTTTTACGTTCATACTCTTCAATGTTTATGGAGCACCTTCTTCTGCAATTGACAGAGCATGAGTCTCGAAGTATGCGTCGATCACAGGAACCATGTCTTCCACGTTCACCGGTATTTACCTTACGTTTGAGAATTTCCTTCTTCCAGTTCTCCTTTTTTCTTTTTCTTTTTCGTGATATACGAGGGGATACACAAGACGCTTGGATTTCATCTGAACAGGAAAATATGGGGTCGACATCATTAGTATCATCAAACAAAGTCAACTGACTACTTGAGTTATGAACGACAGATTGTTCAGGTTCAGAAATATCGTCGGTCGTTGATTTGGACTCGTCATCCGTTGACATTTCTAAAATAAAAATTCTTAATCAAGCAATTTATCTACTACCTGTAGTATATGCATGTACCCGGACATGGTACACGTACATGGAAATAGGCCTACTCGCAATATATCTGAGTCGAAAAATGAATAATCTACTCGTGAGTTTTATTCTATTATCTTTTATTATCAAGTTAACTATTTTTAGAAGGACAAATAAATTACATTTATTTATAACAGCAAATTGAGCATGATTGTGAATAATTTCCAATGGTAGATGCATTAGTTTTCGCTATTTTAATTTCATTCTGAATATTAATCATGTATTAAGATATCGACTTGAAAGGAGTTACACTGTAACTAGCCCCGTGAGGAATTGTCGTATTGTCCTGTGAATAATATATTCCTATTAATCCCGTGAGGAATACTCGTACTGAGGAATTAGTCTTATTAAAAACACTCCCGCCAGTAAGAGCTAATCGTATTTATAAAATTGCGATTAACGCATGATTTTATTTTAGGCGTATAGGCATACTTTATCTGACGTACGCTCTATTGATCAATAAAAAATACAGAAGTACAATTTTTCGATGAGTACCTAACCGGTATGTAAAACGGATTTTATTAGGCCCTACACTTTTGAATATATGTTATTTATTTACATCTCGTATTTACCAGTCTGTCCGTTGATAAAATCACCTCATATCCTCAACTAGATTTTAAACATAACGGGAAGTCAATCAATTTATGGTGAAAGTATTGTTAATACGGTAAATAAAGTAGGCATGCGAGCAAATGTAACGTCTATGACTATGGCTTATATCTATATGTACTTGTATACACATATCGGCTAATTCAGACATACTAAAAATAATCCATGTAGAGCTGATCACGGGAGTTCGAGCTATAATAATCAGTACGGCATTACCCGTTATCTCACTTGGAAAATGATGAGGAATAACCCAGAAACAGGTCTATGGCTCCCTTGATCATAGAGCTCTCCATGGTTTATTTTTGCTACATCATTGTTCACAGCTTGTCTGCATTTGGCATCTTTTGAATTAATTAATTCAGATACTTGTAGTTGTAGTTAAAAGTGTGTTACACCCATTCGTGTACTATCCTTCAATTGCAGCAACTACATCGTCAACTCGCAGCCGTAACCTCTTGCTTAGAGGCATGATAGACTAACAATAAGTGTTGTGTTGGACAAGACTGTTACTTATTCAATGTCAGCATCGATTATGATTCGTGACTCATTATTCTCAGGACATCCACAGATATTCAAACATTTGTTGCAGAAGTTGACATTAGACATGGATGTCTATGCATTAGAGAAACCGAAGTGGCGACATCATGCATTGTATATACATGTGCGATGATTTTGCACGCAACGATATCAAATTTCTGCAGATACGATGTTTTGGCACTGTCGATTCTTGGACATAGAAATAGAAATTTTATGTAACAAGTTACTTAGCAGTTAGATACTATGCTAAGGACATAGAAATTAACAATACCATAGAAAGTCCTAGAATGGAAATTGCATGAAAATTATGGCACACGCCTGGGGAACTTAGTTGGGGCAAAAAGAAAATTGTACGAGCTGGTTTCCACGTTTTCTGATTGGCATTTGTATTTATCAAGCCAGTTTGTGATGTGGATTGTTGTCCCTTGTCCAGAGATCATGTACACAAAAGCAATAATGAATTTACAAAATACTGTGGCGACAGGATGACAAAGAAGGAAATCCTTTAAAACGTTCTGAACGTTCATCATTTTGAAATATCGCTCCTATAATCATAGAAATTAACAATGCCATAGAAAGTCCTAGAATGGAAATTGCATGAAAATTATGGCACACGCAGGGGGAACTTAGTTGGGGCAAAATGCAACTTGTGCGATCTGGCTTCCATGTTTTTTGATTGGCATTTATATTTATCAGGCCAATTCTTGATCTGGGTTGTTGGCCCTTGTCCAAAGATCATGTACTCAAAAGCAATAGTGAATTTACAAAATGCTGCGCCGACAGGATGACAAAGAAGGAAATCCTTTTAAACGTTCTGTACGTTCATCATTTTGAAATATCGCTCCGATAATCTATCAATAGTATAATCAAACTCTCATGCAACTTGTAATGTCGATTTACAGAACATGCATAACTCCAGCTTGAAATCAGAGGCCAAGAAATCTTTGAGTATTCATTTTACTTTAAAGGGTTCCCCTGTTCACTAAATTTGAATAATTTTCAAAATCTCTACATGCATTCGAATATCAGCTTCCAAAATATCACATGTGTCATTCAATGATTAATTGAAAAGTTCCAGCGACATTTCATTTTTTTGAGAAATTATTGTTGGTAAAGAAACTTTCAATGTGTTTATTCCAGAGAAGAGCCAGGTTTCTTAGCCGCTTGAAGGAGAAATTATCCAATAATTAGACTTTCTATCTGTGAATTCTTCAGATGTTCTTACAAACAGCACACCGACCACTTTCAATCATGACTTTGTGAACCAATTTTTAATTCGCATTCCAATATTGAAACATTGGAAAATAGTTGTCAGTGACTGCTACAAATAGACAACACTATATTAATCCATGGAATAGTAGGCTATTTCACATGAAACAATGCCGCCATCTCAGTTGCAATTCTCTTCATAAAAATCCTGTACAACAACTTCCACAACCAACTTGGCAAATAGTTTCACTATGATACAATATTTTAGATTGAATCTGATCTACAAACCATAGATTTTTCCATGTGCCATCATTGTACATAGGCAAGATATCAAACTTCCATTCTAGTGTACTATTATCCACTTCTATGCCTATAATCTATCAAGAGTATAATCAGACACATGTGTAACTTGTAATGTCGATTTGTAGAACATGCATTACTCCAGCTTGAAATCAGAGGCCAAGAAATGTTAGAGCATTTATTTTACTTAAAAGGGCCCCTGTTCATTACATTTGAACAATTTTCAAAATCTCTGCATGCATTCGAATATCAGCTGCCAATATATCATCAAATTATATCACATAAGTCATTCAATGATTAATTGAGTTCCAGCGACATTCTATTTATCTGAGAAATGATTGTAGGTAAAGAAGATTTTAAGTGTGCTTATTCCAGAAAAACACTAGGTTTCTTAACCGCTTGACCGAGAAATTATCCAATAATTAGAAATTTTATCTGTGAATTCTTGAGATGCTCTTCCAAACAGCACAGCGACCACTTTCAATATGACTCTGTGAACCAAATTTTAATTCGTATTCCAGTGTTAAAAAATTGTATAATGGTTGTCAATGACTGGCACAAATAGACACAGTATATTAATCCATGGAATAGTAGGCTATTTCACATGATATTTTACCACCATCTCACTAAAATTCTCTTCATAAAGATCCGGTAATTTGCTGTCAACAACTTCCACAACCAACTTGGCAAATGGTTTGACTATGATATAATGTTTTAGATCGAATCTCATCTACAAACCATAGATTTTTCCATGTGACATCATTGTACATAGACAAGATATCAAACTTCCATTCTAGTGTACTATTATCTTCTTCTATGGCTAAGGATATCAAAACCACGAAAAGCTCAATTTTGAAAAATTTGCAGTTACGATGTTTTTGCTCTCAACCAGCGATATGATGTTTTAGATCGAATCTGATCTACAAACCATAGATTTTTCCATGTGCCATCATTGCATATCGGCAAGATATCAAGCTTCCATTCTAGTGTACTATTATCTACTTTTATGCAATACATGGACTCCTAGATATCTTCTGGACAGGAAACTATCACAATTTCAAATCACCAAATTTCAACTGTAGGTCTAACTTCCAAATGACCAAATGAGCGACAAAGTAATCGGATTAGACATCAGTTATTAGAGTTACAAATGAAAAATGCCTTGTAATTGCGCAGCTGTGAATTGTGATTCCACGTCTTCCAGTACTAAACTATACTGCCTGACATAAAAATGCTCCACTCAAATGTATGAACTTTATTCCACTCACACTCATGAATTAGAAGATAGCATTTTATATAAAACATTATATTTGAATAAATGGGAGACATTAGTAACGAGTATGTCCTCCCCGCACAGAAATGCAGCTTTGAAGTCTCATCGGCATCGAGTCGCAAAAATGATCAAGCCGTTCCTGATCCAGCAATGACCATTGATCGATGAGTCTCTCTGAAAGAGCTGTCAGTGCTGATGGCGGATGATCATATGCATATCTCACTTTCCGACCAAGTTCATCGCAAGCATGTTCGATAGTAGACAGGTCGGGGGAGCGTGAAGGCCAATGGAGGATGCGAATTCCAGACAGGGTGTCCACCCTATCTGAGAAAAAAATTCACGTACAATTCACGTACATGACAAAAAAATCACGTACCACTATTTCAGGCCTACTTGCCCGGCAAGCGACAGTTGGTTGAATCAAGATCATTCAAAAACACTACCCGCAGCAACTGCTCAAAGAAATGCAGTAATGAGATCTTTACAGTAGAAAGATAGTTCTTCAAAACTATCTTGTATACGCACTGCACACATAATAATATAAGTGCATTCGATGCTGTTTTGAAGCCATCATTTCACAAATAAATGGTATTTTTGGTCACTCAATAATCTCTAAATACAACATAATTCACGGCTATAAAAATCAAGGTAATAATAATAGGGTTTGTGTTTTTAGATTTCTAGAAGCAGATTAAAACTAAGAATACTAGTGTGCATATTCAAGATAACTTCTTATTTCTTTTAAAAACATCAGGATAGAAACAATAGACTGAGTCCACCATAGCAAAACAAACTAATCAATCTAAAAGTCTTCCAATAGTCGGCGCTTGCGTTGTGCACATTAGTATGAAATTTCCGCTTCCTTCTCCTTCTCCCTTGCCTCATTCAATTCAATAGCTTTCCTTTTTCGGATGGACTTCGGAGCAATATTTAATCAATGAAGGGATCAGTTCAATGAAACGTTTTGCAACGTCAATATTTTCACACCACCTGATTCGGCAAAACTTTTTCGGGAACTGTTTGGACCCAGTGATTTCGATAAATTCTGCTCGTCTAAGAGGCGAATTTTGAAAAACATAATGAGAGGAGGACAGAATTTCGTCAATTTTCCAACCATAATTTGTATGACCTAATGAAGATGCTCCATGAACAATGTGCAGGCCACACGAGCCTAATTCCAGCAAAGCAGGAAAGCCCTCAACTTTTCTACGACTACTGAGCATTCGCAAAAGTGACCAATTAACATTTGGCCATAAAGTATCAAGCAAGTTTGAGGCTGGCGTGTGATCTAAAAATTCGGAACTTAGGTACCTTGTTATGCTTGCTGATTTTCTTTCTTCCAGAATCGAACCAAAACATCCATCTGAGAGCGGTCTTATTTTATGCTCTGCAGATCGTCATGTTTTTTGATGTTTATAGTTCATGGTGATATATCGTACGATAACTCCATCAGACTAAGCCGAAACATGATCCAAGTCAATTAAATGACTGAAGCCATCCATACATTATCTAGCACTGTCAAAATCTGCAACTGACAACAAGCTGGAACGACACAGTCTCACCATTTTTCACCACGCACGCATTTCTATCTGTAAGTAATACAACACGTCATAGAATGAACGTTTGAGTCAACCGACCCAATTGTTTGCTGGCCTTGGCCAAGCATTGACAATTTTGCGTAGCCACATATGCATGTACATGTACATCTATATATGGGCCTTATAGAGACAAAAAGCCCTAGTATATGACTGCACAATACACATGTATACATCTATTACAAAAAGCATAAAATAATTCAGGACACAAAGATGTCAAGACACTATTTACCAGAATTTCACAAATTTTCATTGTCTGAACCCAGACCCGTTGTCAGTAGCGGCTATATTATATGAACATATCTACATGTTTATGACTTTCTTTCTTGTAACATACTTTTTTGTAGAACCAAGTCAGAGTTGGTGCAACAACGGAAGAAAAAGAATTTAGCACATGTAACAAGAATCAGTGGATATCAAGCAGGAGTAAATAGCAGTAAATACCACTATCTGCGCAACTGAGCTGAAATTCACGTACACCTTCGCATTTTCCCAAAATTCACGTACATACGTGAATTTCACGTACAGTGGACACCCTGTCCAGATCTCACTATCGCTGTTGTTAAGCAATGAGCTGTGTGTGTGTGTTTTTGTAAAATGAATTGCGTAATCGCTTTAACCAGGAAAATAAAAACCACTAGGGTTGTCCGACGTTTCGAATATCTTTTACGAGGACGAATTACACAATGGCTAACATTGCCTTATATAACGAACTTGGAACAAGTCAAAATTTGAAAAAAGGTACAAATTATACAGAAGTGTGAAGATTATAGTCAAAATGCATAGAAGACAGAAGTCAAAATTATGTTGGGAAATCATGGATAGAAAAAATGTTCAGACAAGATATCTGATGCTGGCTACATCATGCAATGAAAATAGAAATCTTATGGAAATTTTGATATCAGTAGGGATAAATGCAATAAAGAATGTACATGTACTGTATTGTCATCACAAATGCATGAGAATCCTGATTATTGTCAATGTTATAGGTTCATTATCCTGATCCCCTCAAAGCCATTCATGAGATTGTTCGAGATTTTCATGAAATGGGCCTCTGCTGACAGTCGGGCATTTTTGTTCTTGAATGTTTTCAATATTTTCCACAAAACCCTTCTTGGGGAATGCTGTCAAACAAAGAGACAGGAAAAAGAAAAAAGAAAACAAACAACCAATTACATTTGTCAAGTTACCTTATTTCAACGAACAGCAGAAAAGGAAAATAATTGAGGCGCAAAAAAGAACAGATATGCTCGGTAAAATAAGAATAATTTTTCAATCAAACAGACCTCTCTCTAAACAATTCAACAGAAGAAACCCAAGAAACTGCCAGAATAATTGCAAGACCTGTCAAACAGCTTGTTTTCCGAATCAATGCCAAACAAAGAATGCTGTGTACAAGATCTATTGTAACATATGCAATAAAGAATACATTGGACAGACAAAAAGGATATTACGAACAAGAATATTAGAACACTGTACACCTAGTGATTCGCATGTAAAAAGACATTTTGTGGATGAACACAAAGAGGTCAAGCCAACAAATTTTAAATGGAAAATATTGAAAACAATCAAGAACAAAAATGCCCGACTGTCAGCAGAGGCCCATTTCATGAAAATCTCGAACAATCTCATGAATGGCTTTGAGGGGATCAAGATAATGAACCTATAACATTGACAATAATCAGGATTCTCATGCATTTGTGATGACAATACAGTACATGTACATTCTTTATTGCATTTATCCCTACTGATATCAAAATTTCCATAAGATTTCTATTTTCATTGCATGATGTAGCCAGCATCAGATATCTTGTCTGAACATTTTTTCTATCCATGATTTCCCAACATAATTTTGACTTCTGTCTTCTATGCATTTTGACTATAATCTTCACACTTCTGTATAATTTGTACCTTTTTTCAAATTTTGACTTGTTCCAAGTTCGTTATATAAGGCAATGTTAGCCATTGTGTAATTCGTCCTCGTAAAAGATATTCGAAACGTCGGACAACCCTAGTGGTTTTTATTTTCCTGGTTAAAGCGATTACGCAATTCATTTTACAAAAACACACCATTACTCCAGGAATGGCCAAACACTTAAAATCAGAGCTCTGTGTGGTCGAGCGTTGTCATCCTGGAATGAGGTAGAGTTCATTTGCCGTTGGGATGACGATTGGAGACATGATATTCGATAAATATCGCTCTCCATTCAAGTTCCCATTCACAATGACTGCGACAGTTCGACCTCCGTACCAGGTACCGGCCCAGATCATCACGCTACCACCACTATAGCGGTCATGCTCAGATATGCAGCAGGGTGAATACCTCTCACCAACCATTCGATGCACTCTAATGCGACCATCGTGAAAATCTAAAGTGAAACGGGATTCATCCGTCCACATCACTTGACGCCATTCCTCTGTGCTCCACGACAGATGCTGCTCACACCATTCCACACGTGAAACAATGTCATTGTGTGAAATTCTCACATTACTTACTTGGAGGAATTCTTACAGCAGGTCGGTATGACCTCAGGCCCGATTCTGCTAGACGGCGATATGCTGTTCGTATACTGCATGCAATTCCTGCTGCAGCTTTCCAGCTGATGGCCAGTCGAGGAAAACTCTTAAAGCAATTGCGCTTTGCTGAGATAACCAACTTCCTTTCGGTAGCATTGTTGGTCAATCTCGGTCTCCCTGATCCTTTCCTTCTTTTAACATTTCCATCATTGTTCCATCGACTCCACCACCTGCTCACAGTGGAGTGTGACACACCCAACTTCCGTCCAACAAACCTACAACTCTCTCCATATCGTAGCATTCCAACAGCCATTCCTTTTACAAACTCAGCGACATTTTTGCTTTAAATTTTAGTCAGAAAGAATTGCTTGATAGTGATAAAAGGTCGAATTTGAAATGCATCAACTATGCCAAAGATATCGACAATGGGCAGCTGCTTTATATTAGCATGACAAATTTGATGCATAGACATCCTGGTCAGTGCAATATGAAATAAAAGTCGTCCACTTCCATAGAGATTTTCTATATCAAGTGGATCGTTTTTAATGTCATAGAGTATACATAGATTTCCATTACATAATCAAGACCTCCTGAAGAAGTGGCTCGGAATCGAATATCACGAAAAGACCATCGCGACAGTTGATTATGTTCACTACACTTTGTTGAATCTGACTATAGAACAGCAAGCAAGGATAAGAAACAAACAAGGAAAAGGAAAAGAAATAACCAAACATTACTGCGGCGGTTTCTAAGAACAGACGCAATACCATCACAGTTCCCAAATATGCCAGCCCACTTCTCTTGTGATCCCATTCGATACAGCAATGAAAATGCTTTGTCAAGTTCACACATCGAATCACAAAATGTCATATTTGAACAACCAGCTGCAAAAATGGACGAAGAAGATTGCGGATCGAATGTAAGTCAAGTGTATCAGAAATTATCAGAGGATTCGGCAAGACCGACAGGATATCATGTGCTCGAAACAGAATATGGTTTGATTATATCAACAGTGGATTCAACGACTGCACCTTTACTGAATTCTTCGATAAAGATAAACCGGGAAATGGATGTGCATTTGTATGTACGTGGTAAAGAGCTACCAAAGTCATGACAGTCACATGTTCTAGGCCTATCAAGAAGAGTAGAAAAATTATTTGAAGTTTTGAATTTGATGTCTTTCTTGAGATTTCAACTGCAATACGAGTTAATTTTATAATGAGTTGAAGATGGTCCGATCTTTTATAATTCTGTGTTCCCCAACATCCCCCTACAATTTCAACAATGTAGCCTACATGTATTTGAAACAAAGTCAAATTAAAAAAAGGTAGTCAGAATCTTAATCAATCCTGTCTCATATAGTGTTTTGTGGGATGGCAACTTACTTCGAAAATTACAAAAATGAAATCTATTTCCTATTAGCATTGAAATATATATACTCGTTTTGAAAGCAACTCATGCACGTTATCTAGATACTTTTCGTCATCCCTGAAAAAGGATGATTGAAAGCAACTGAATTCTCCCATAGACTAGATTTTCATAATGATTATGAATGCTGGTATAATAGTTGTCCCAAATTATCACGTATAAGTACGTATACTAAGCATTTTTTCGCCGAGCCTGGGTAGAAGTGCCCAGACTGGGGCTTCGGTCCGGGGCCATCAGCAACTTCTTTGGTCCCGTTCCAGAATTAATTTTAGGCCCAGGGCCGTCTGATTTGAAATTAGTAGCCATTTGAATATATGCGCAAATTATTGTTGAACAATCAATTATTATATTTTGCATTATCAAGATTCACTCAAATGTCTTCTTGCTCAGAGCAAAGGCATATGAGCGTAAGAAAGCTAATGTACATAACCACCAACTGAATGCAATTTTTGATGTATACCTGCAAGTGAAAATCCATTTTTTCATATTCGTAGATGCTGCGTATTCATAATTCGAAACTTCACAAACACGTCCCTGCCTTTCAAACCGTAATTATGACTCGCACCCGCCAAGGAAATTTTCATGTTATCAATAAATTATCTTGGCAATAAAATGCTTGGAAATTTCTGTCATTTCTCGAAGAAATAATGATTTTAGTGCTCGCCATAATATACATGATCGTAGACCGCACAAATTATACTTGGTTGCAATTTAACGCAATACATGTATTGTATGTAGAAATATCAGGTTCTAGAGGACGGCAAGGAAAATAACCTTAAGAACGAGCGACCGGTTGTGTTTCTAAAAATCCAGGTCAGGGTTCTCCTATCACTCTAGAAGAAGCACTGATCTCAACTTTTCAAGTTCTAAGTAGTCCTTGACCATGTCGCGATCTCGTCTCTGGTTGACTGTGACATGCAACTATTCGCTTTGCAGCTGATCAGCTGCTATTGTAGCCTTGTGATGGGGCACTCACTAGTTTAACAGGAATACCTGGACTGGAATCCCAGCGCGGAATATTGGCCTATATATTTTTATTAATTTCCATAAAGAACGGATGAAATTATCATCTGTCGAAGTGGAGTCCTATAGTCTAGCAAGTAATTACTAGTCAATTCAGACCCTTTCGACATAATAACAAGGGTGACTTCTGTCTTTTCATGCCATCATTGATTAGAAAATGGATCAGTTCATCCGGGGCTCTATTATTTTAATGATGATGATTATCGATGTGATTTTGCTGTATTTTTCGGTCACCAATATTACTTCTACGAGTAACAAGTAGCCTACTAGAATGTAATCAAAAGCAACTGATAAAAAATCAAAACTGTTCAACTCTACGTAGTGCTAGACAAGCATCGCAAAGCTTTTTTCCATGGAACATTCAGAACCTGTTTTACCTTTAATTTGGTGCACACTACTATTATTAAGTTTCCTTTAACTAAATCCGTACTTTGTTAGTACATGGAAAACGTCGATTTTAGATGAATTTAAAAGAAATAATCAGCCCGATTCATCAATAATCGGCCGATTATCTAATCACTAATCGGTACACCCGATTCCGATGTAATGTCTTAAGCTTGTTTCGTGTGTTCTTCAACTCGCGATCTTCTTGCATCCTGGGCATATTTCTCGGCAAGGAGCTCTTCTTCCTTTAAAAAAAGCTTCTTAGGATCACAACTAGTCTTTTCCACCAGCTCGCAGAGAGATTTCAGCTCGCAATCTTTCTTCGGTTTTATTCTCTTCTATTATTTCTTCAACAGCATCTTTTTCCTTACATTCAACTTCACACAATCCGACATGAGATCCTTTCAACAGGGAAATCAATCATGGAGTGACAGAAATTTGATGCGACTTTATATCCTATGACAATAGATGGTCTTTCGCGAAAAGGACTTCGTTCAGAGATTAATTGGACAATCTACTCCATTTATTTGCACGAATAAGTGAGTGGTCTGGCAACACTGAGAAGCATGCTGAGATCTATGCATCTTGAGAGATGATGTATAGGTATTTAGCTATCTGACATTCTTGTCATCAGGGCTTGGATGGTAGAAATCACATAATGGAGGATGATTCAATAGACAATACTTTTCAGTGTTAGATGCCCTAATAAATTGCTTCAAATATAAAAATAGATGTTTACTTACCTCACATTTTCAACATTGTCTGGGTCGATACTTTGGGATCTGGTCCGAACTGGACTAAGAATCGGCCTGAAAAAAAGTTGCACAAATAAATTTTAGTATAGATTATCATCCCTAGTATAGACAACAGATGTGCAAAGCATAGAAAAATAAATTAACAGAATCGAAACTGAAACTTGTTATACAAATCAGAAAATTTGCACATGATAACATTCAGTTAAGAAATGTGACAAAAACCAAGTTTTATTGATACACTTATGACAACTGGGTGTCTACAAAAAATCTGAGAATCAATTTGAGATTAAATAATAATTGATTGACGATCAGCTTGTGCAAAGGTGCCAATCAGAAATAAATGGCTTTAGGTAGGAACATCGAAGCAAGATGAATTTTTTACTAAATCGTAAATTAGTCAATCTTACTTCTAATAAACAGTTGTACTCAATAGAAGAGTAGTAAATCATAGTACATTGTCAGCCTCCTAATATAATCATATAGAGAGAAAGCATTTTTATTACTATATGCGACTGATAACAATATCCGATCATTTATTTCTGAGTTATAATTAGGTTCATTTGGACCTATATGGACTTTTCTTATCAAATGAACCTTCACAACCAAAGCTTATACCAGGGATGAGAACGCGTTGTCACAAAAAATCCGGAAGATCCCTTCTATGGGGCCCATTTTCAGTTTTGATATGATTACATGTAATCCAAGAGTCAAATTTAATTAGTTATGAATCTTCGTGCGCCTACACACTATATACCCTATACTGCGATTAAAAACACATTGATAATTAATGCAGTGTCCCGATTCTGAATTTTTGCAGAATTCTTGCCTCGGCAATTTTTTTGCGTCTACCACAAAATTTTCATAAATCAAGTTTTTCGCTTAAATTAAGTTTACTATACAATAGCACGCTTGCTACCATTATGTTTATATTATTATGTTAATATATTGATCAATGTTTCGTTCAATTTATGAACATTTCATCATCATTTTATGATCGCTTGATATTCATGTAACAATTCACCTAATTAAACAAAGTATGCATGTATGTTATAAACAAGTATCAAGAAAACCAAATAAATCCAGTCAATCTTGTACATTATTGAAAATTCTAGCAGATGAGTCCAGGTTGGGGATTTTATAGAAACACCCTGGTTCATCAGTTACTTTTCGCTTCACAATTTCTCGAAAAACTTTTTCAATGGGCTTCTGCTTCCACTCATCCACCCTCTTTTGCTCATTCTTCAAAGAATCGATTTCGGTATCCTTTTCAATTAGATGCTTCAGTGCATCTTCCTTTACTTTTAGCATTTTCTTTTTCTGGTCCATCAAAACTTCAATTTTAGCTTGCTTAATTTCACTTTCTTTCAGACGCTTATCTGACCTTTTTGCCTCCGAGTGACGAATACATATCCTTTATATTTTGCAGTTTTTTCTTTCTCCAACCCCAGCTGCTCTGCTTTGAGCCACTCGCTATACGCAGTGTGGGCGTTGCAAAAATATACTAGAAAAAATATTCTTCAAAAAAGAGATAGGCAAAGTTCTAGTGTTCCAATTCATCACTCGTAGGCACGACTTGCTAGCAACCAAAGCCCTAACAGTTTCTTTTCTGACGTACGATCTCTTCTTCGTAATTATGTCAGGCAACATGCTAAACTGCTGCTCTACATCTGTATTTGCGCATAGAATGATAATCATCGCTCGTGCTAATTTCACCGATGTGGGGAAGCTCTTCTCAGAATCGATCTTCTTCCAAAACGCAACTGCATCCAAACAGTCCGTGTCATCCGTGAGAGTCGAACTTTGTTTGAGTCGAGCCTCAACCTCCAATGAAGTTCTTTCTTCAGGACTGATGACACTCGGTAACAGATCAGCAGCAGTATTGACCCAATGCTCAGTCAGGACTCGCTTGGTCTTGTGGCGCTAGATTAGAAGCTCGCATGGTCATTTCTGAATGGCAAGTAATCCAAAAGTTTAGCGTTGCCTTTCTCGAAGAAAGCGTGTACTTGTTTCGGGACGGTTGACTGGTCGCTAGCTGAAAGAGCATTAAACGATTTCCGGGCATCTGATCCAAATGAGATGTAGGAATCTAACCAAATTTCATCTTTAGCAGCATCGATCTTCAAGACAGGTTTCGATAGTCTGGTCGGCTTAACAAATCGTAAAAGCCACTTTTCGATAAGATTTATCATGGAGGTACTTTTCCAAAATTATATGCTTTGGCAGCAACAATAAAATCACTAATACATGTATAGTCAATAATAAATTTAGGACCAAAACATATAATGTTTTGTTTATAATGAAAGGCTTCAGATTCGCGCCTCGATCTCAACATTCGCGCCATCACTTAGCTGTTTCATTTCGTATAACTGTTAACTGTTCTCATTTCGTTCAAACATGTTGCATTCAAAATTAAAAGGCACTATTCTCGTGCAGCTATATCATTTCTATTAATGCAGCTATGGCTTCACGCGATAACTGATCTCGTCTTTATTGTAGGATTTTTCATGAAACCACTGGGAATTGCTGCTCAGCTGCTCGATGTTTGACGACTGCTTCTCCAGAGAGGTCTGATCACTACAATTATCTCCACACAAAATACATGGATCAACGCGGTCTAAAAGCTTGGGCGCAATTGAGCTATTATTCTTTCGAGAAACTGACAATGAATGGTAAAAACTTCCTTTCCATGCTGTATAAAGTGATACCGAATGTCACTAAGGATAGGAGCATCTTCACCCAGGATGGAGTGTCAGCATGACAGCCTATGGAATGGCTTCCGATGTGGCCATATTTTGTGCCTTGTGACTTTTTTCGCATGGACACGTTAAGGAAATGGTGCATTGGAGTCATCCTGTACGTTTGGATGAACTGGTAACCAAAATTTGCACCGTTCTTCACCAGCGATTGTGTAGAGACATACTCTTGCGCTGCAGACGTGAGAATTAGATTCTGTTTGGGCAAATCGTGAGCAAGCAGAAAATGAACTGTCATGGTGGTGCTAGTGTCATCAACCATTCTGTTTTGAATCGTAAATAACTTATAAAAAGTCATCATTGAGTCGCTAATTGCCATTTCAAAAGCTTTGAAATGATCAGTGAGAAAATAGGGAATTGATAAGAAAGTGACTTTGAGGGTTCACTGGGGGATATCCTCTGTATTATCAAGTAATAAAATTATATCATAAACTAAGTTCAAAGTAAAGCATCATCCGCCACGTTATACAAACAAAAAATTTAATCCATGGGGCTGGCCAAGCGGTAACGGAATTTCATTTTCGCTGTTAACATGACTGATACTCAGTCAATGAAGATCCATTTTCCTTTTGAAATGTGTCGTGTGTGACACTTCGGTGGGCTCTTCAATGACACAGAAAAGAAGTTTTCAGAAATTCATTTTCTTCAATCTGTGTCCATAAAAATGCTCGGTAACGGAATTTCAAGAAGGGAACATCACTTTTACAGGTACATAGCACATGTCTTATAACATGCTGTTATATACTGTATATACATAATATGCTGTTATAACATGCTGCTTATAACATTATTTTAATCTTGACAATCTGTAAATCATATATTTCCACCGATGACTAACGTCAGAAATTACTCAGTAGTAGGCTGTGTACCTACGTTACGTATAGTTACACAGACAGCAGTGCATCCTTAATCGTAGGGTTATATCATATATATTTATTTGTTTTATTTTTACCTCAAATAATTTAATCATTTTGCTTTCTGAAATCAACAGAAGTATTGACTCAGTAGGCCTGCATCTAGGTGATAGCTATTGTTTTGCAATCTCAAACAAGAATGAAATCATCAGTTCTGATAATCAACAAAAATATTCATAGAAAGTTGGCATGTCAAATGGGTATTGTAAAAGGGGTAGAAACCAGCGTGAGAGAAGCTTTTATGTGATTTTATGGCTTGATGAACATTTGAAATTCCGTAACCGGTAACGGAATTTCATAAAAATGATACCTCATTTAACAATGAAAAATATCATAACTTCGATAGCTGAATATACAACGTGTTAATATGCATCAATATGCTTTCTTTCTGATGAAATTCAGTTGCTCACACAAAAATGATTTTGTGTGACAACAAAAAGATGGAATATTTGGTAACGGAATTTCAGCTGCATAAATTTAATTCACCCAAAAAATGGGTGATTTTATGCCTATGTTGGTTTTATGCCTATATATCCTGTCGTAAAATTACTAAGCATTACCAATTGATTATACATCCACAAAGAAATAGATTCCCACACATCAACATTGATGAAAATCAAGAGCTTGAATATTCGGCTTGATAAGTGACAAACGCGACGTCAAAGACTTATTTTTTCGCCAAACTTCAAACATCGACTACTATTGAACCACAGAAGATAGGACAAAAATGAGACATGTTCTAGGAACTAGAGAATCAGAGCTTTTCGGAAGTATGAAGGAGAAAAGCATAACATGAATTTCATTTTCACTCGAAATGTTAACTTTCGCGTGGCCAAGCCCCATGTCACACAGCACATGTTGACGACTAAAAGCTACCGCGCTTTTTCAATATGATGAAACTGAGTTCCTTATCGAGCTCAAATACTACACATTACAGACGCCATGCTAGTTAACATGCATTTCAATCTAAAACCATGTCCAGACCACAAAAGGAAAAAGGAGAGATATTTGATTTAAGCCATTACGAGAAGTACTGCAGCAACCAACGTTTCTGGATATTTAGCCGTGCAGTTAGTATACCTATAAAGAGTCAGTAACTCACACGCAGATAAATCTTCATCCGAGCTACAGACATCTACAATTGATGAAATACATGTGATTGAAATCTCCTTGTCTAGAGTTCGTTCTCAAAAATTGAAATTCAAACACGAATGCAAACAGCACAAAGGTCAGCTGCCGAATTTCCAAACACATCCATATAGGGGAGATAGGCCTCTTTAGCCTTGGATGGCAACCCGTCTAGGTCCACGGCCGATAAGTGGTTGGGCGCCAGCAAGGGCATGTGGCCTGTGAAAATTTCCGCCCCAATTTTTCAATGGAAATGTCGTACTATGATATAACGGATAGGGCTTCCGCGTTCGGGGCAACCGACGCGCCACATAACCGGATTGTGGCGAGAAAAGAGCGAATTCCCGGAGAAAAGCAACTTTTATTGCGTATGGCGACTCTCAATGTCGGTACAATGACATGAAAGAGTGTAGAAGTAGAGGATTTCATGAAGAGTAAGTGTAGAATATTATGTGTTCAAGAGACGAAGTGGAAGGGAGACAGAGCAAGAATCATTGGTGAAGATCATAAGATGTTGCATTCAGGCGGTGACGGGAAGGCAAGTTGAGTTGGTATAGTGATGGAGAGCATTTTATCTAAGAAAGTGATCAGAGTAGAAAGGTGGGATTTTGATGGTTTGGTTACTCATTTGAGAGACGAAATTGTGTGTTAAGACGATATACGCCCCGCAGGTCGGAAGAAGCCGAAGAGAAAAGGTCGAAGAAATGGTACAGCTAGTGGGAGAGGACGAAGTCTTGTGCATTGCTGGAGACTTCAATGCAGGACAGCAGCAGCAGTGGAGGAGGACTGTGTTGGCAAGTACGGTTTCGGAGAAAGAAACACAGATGGTAGAGTGTGCATCTCGCATCAAGGAATAGACTTGCCATAACGCTAACCTATTTCCAGAAGAGACCCTCTCACAAGGTTACTTTCAGTAGCGGTGGTAACAAGTCGGAGATCGATTGGTTGGTAATGAGAAGATCGCAGATGTGGAGGGTAAAAGACTGCAAAGTTATTGCGGGTGAGCATGTAACGACCCAGCACAAGCCACTAGTGATTGAGTTAAGGTTTAAGGAAAAGGAACATAAAACAAGAAAAGGACGCAAAGTAATAAGGTGGTGGAAGTGCGATGAACAGATTTTGGAAGAGTACGAATATAACAATCGAAAGATTCAATCAATTAAGAAATCAGCCAGATTGAGTTGAAGAGAGGAGTAGTTTTAAACGGGATACTGTAGGAGCAGTAGAGAATGCAGTCGGAAGGACTTCGGGGAAGTGCGGAATCAGGAGAGCAACACTGGTGGACCATGGAAGTGGAAGAGGCCGTAAGGGTAAAGCGAACAGTTTGGAAGGCGGTAGAAGAAGTAAAGAACAATGAGCGGGAGAAAGAACGATTCACGATGGAACACCGAGTGAAAAAGAATTAGGCTAAAAAGACAGTAGCGCGTGCAAACAGAGAAGCAGAAAGTAAATTATACGAGTCTATAGAACATGATGCGGGAAAGAAACTGGTGTACCGACTTGCGAAGGCAGGGGACCGTGAAGCGAATGATGTGATTGGATCCAAGGGTATTCTGAACGAAAATGGTGTGGTTGTTATTGAAGATAATGAAGTCTTGCGGACATGACGAACGTATTTCGCGGGTTTGCTGAATGCGAACGTGGAGATGAAGATTGATGAACCAAGTACTGTGCGGAAACCGGGTGGTGGAAGAGAAATTAAAGAAGTAGAAGTTCAGTGTGCAATTAAGAAGATGAAGACAGGAAAAGCGACAGGCAGTGACGAAATAACAGTAGAGATGATCAGAGCAGCAGGTCCAACAGGTATCACATGGCTTGCGCTAATCTTCAATGTCTTTTACGGAAAAGGCATGATTCCTGATGAATGGAGGCTATCCCTAATCGTTCCAATATGGAAGGGAAAAGGAAGTGTGCAAAATCCTGGAAAGTACAGAGGAATAACACTTCTAAATCAAGTGCAGAAGATCTTGGAAAGAATTCTATGTAGCAGGCTTAAGGGACAGCTTGGTCATGAATTTGGAGAAGGCATACGACACGGTACCCAGACGCTTGGTGATGGCAACGCTTAGGTGGATGGAGGCTGACGAGATGATGTACGGTTGATTGAAGATATGTACAAGAATACGAAAGCGGCGGTAGTGATCGGAGCGAAGCGCAGTGATGATTTTGAAATGCACATGGGCCTAAGATAGGGTAGTGGTTTGAGCCCATTTCTAGACAATATCTCATCGGACTTGTTAGCATCTTTATATGTGTTTTGATGTATAACTTCACGCACGTGAAATGACAGCGCGTAGCTCTAGTTGCAACCTTGCCTTTCAGCTTCGTTCATTCACAATAAATTTATCAATCGAAAAAGCGTGTGCTTATTTATGAACAAAGCACGATGCCAATCTACGACTGTCCGTTCCCGCTCTGTGGATACCAAACTTCTGACGTATCCGACACATTGGCAGTACACGCCTCTGGAACGTCTAAGCGAACACACAAAACGTCTGCCACCCTTAGCTGTCGGAGATCACGTACGCCTTCAGAACCAGACTGGCCCACATCCGACAAAATGCGACCGCACTGGAAAGATAATTGAGGTGAGGCAGTTTGACCAATACGTAGTCCGGGTGGATGGCTCTGGACGCATAACGCTCCGCAATCGTAAATTCTTAAGGAAGTATTTACCAGCTCATCCTCCGACACCGACACGCCGTATTACCGATGATTTGAAGTTCCTTCCAACATTGAACTTCGACCCCGAACTCAGAATCCTCAAGCCAGCATCTACGGTACCGCCATCTAACACAGCTCCGCCAACACCAGACCACTCAATCTCCGAAGAAGCCAACGATCTTCCTGCACCCACGAGCCCTGAACGAGAAACCTCAATGATAGGGAACAAACTGGATCGTCAACAAACCGTGAACAATCCGCACACTCCAACTCCTGCTAGTCCCGCCAATGCATCCCGCCCGAAACCTCCACTTGCCCTCCGTCGTCTGATGGACTACAACCCCCCTGGCCGAAAGTGATAGTGCTTAACATTTTAAACGTCTTAAACGAACGCCATGTATTCTTCGACCGACCCGTTTAGACTGGGGAGGAGGTAGATAATATCTCATCGGACTTGTTAGCATCTTTGTGTGTTTTGATGTATAACTTCACGTACGTGAAATGACAACGCGTAGCTCTAGTTGCAACCTTGCCTTTCAGCTTTGTTCATTCACAATAAATTTATCAATCGAAAAAGCGTGTGCTTATTTAATTTCTACCCATAATAGTGTTGGAGCTAGTTCGCAGGAAAAGCAGTGAAAAGGAAATCATGAAGAAATTGTTGCACGCGGATGACCTGGTGGTAGTAGCGAAGGATGAATTTGAGTTAGAAGAGAGACTGAAAGACTGGGGTTAAAATTTTACGTGTCATGGTCTGAGAATGAGCTTGGCGAAGACGGAAGTGATGTGGATAAGCAGGGAGTGGAAAGACTTGGCTGTGGGTGTGAGAGAAGTGGAACTGAAGCAGGTAGATATGTTTGCGTACCTTGGTGGAATGGTCTCTGAAGATGGTCGGGGCGATGCAGAAGTAAGGAGGATACAGACAGAAGCTGGGGCATACAGGAAAGTGGCAGGAGTGCTTGTGGACAGAAAAATTGGTCAGAGGATACGAGGAAAAGGTTTGGAAACATATGTCCTACCAGCATTGACATGCGGACTAGAAAAGATGGCACTAACCGAGCAGCAGCAAAAGATGTTGCAAGTGTGTGGAAATAACTGGATAAGGCGCATCTGTGGTGTAAGGTTGGTGGAGAAACGAAGAATGGCAGAGAGAGAGAGGAAGTGGGATTAAAGAAAACGGTGACACAGAAAGTGGTGGAGAAGAGACTGAGGTGGGCAGGGCATGAGGTAAGGATGGGGGACGAAAGGGTAGTGAAACAAGTGGAAGATATGGATGACACAATAACAAGAAGGGGACAGCCAAGGATTCGCTGGAAGGACTGTATCAAAAGAGACCTGGAGCGCACAGAAGAAGACTGGAGGACTTGTAAGGAGAGGGCGAAGGACAGAGTGAAATGGCGGCAAATTGTCAAGGACGCGACAAAAAGTGTGGAGAACATGAAGTGACTACTGACTGCTTTTTTGATAATGAATTGTTATTTTTGTGTATGACATTTCCCCCTTAACCCTTTTCTGTGAAAATGGGGTTGCTAAAATAAAATAAAATATCCACCTACTGATGGCTTGCGCGGTGAGTCACTGATTCCTTACAATAAGGTACTCTGCAATGATGACGGCTAAGAAGCCAATAACGTTTGCACTTGCAGTTTCTACTGAAAACTTAACAAGTGCTTGCAATTCAGGCGATGATTCAAATCAAATATTTCTCTAATCTGTTGTATTTCGAACACATACAATGAAAAGTCAATGATATCTAAGAAAACTTTTAAATAAGATTGTAACAGCTACTTGATTCAAGCATGGCGCCATGGCATAAGTATTCATAGCATCAACATGAAAGGAAATGCTCATCATTTCTGCAGTTGCTTGAAATATTTCAATTTTCGTTGGTGTCTTCGCCGAAAATTAACCGCTTTTGCGACAGGTAATCGCAAAGAAATATTCATTCGTCACTCCCTTGTGTTCCCGAAACTTTTTGGTAGATTCCTCTTTCATGCTTTTCTTTTTCTAGCAAGCTTCTTGAAAGACGCATTTTGTATAGCATCAAAGCAATCAAACTCAATTCATAATCTACTCCGTACGAACGAAGTAGAACTATTTTGTCAAGCATTCCCACCTAAATTTAATTCTTATTTCGGAACCTTGATTACTTGCGTGGAGTCTTGTTTCTTCATAATTGACGAAGGAATCAATGACTTGCTTGTAGAAGAATTTTCTGATCAAATGACTTGCTTGTAGAAGAATTTTCTGATCAAATGTCACGTGGATTTTTAGAAAGAACTTGATTTGAAATTCATGATTATTTAAAACTGAAAGGCCCTTGACAAGCTGAATGGGCACCTTCACAATCTAAAAGGGCACCGATACAATATCAAGAGGGTCAGAAGGGCCCTCATGATCTTAAAGGGTCTCTCTCTCGATCTCAAAGGGTCCCCTTCACAATCTCAAGCGGATCGCTTCATGATCTCAAAAGCCCCCTCTCACGATCTTAAAGGGCTCCCTCAAGATCTTAAGATGCACTCTCACAATAAAGGGCCCTTTCACGATCTCAAAATGTCACCTTCACAATATAAAAGAAACCCTCACGATCTGAAGAGGGCCCCCTGACGATCTTAAAGGGCACTTCACAATCTTGAAGTGCCTCATAACGATCTCAAGAGGGCCCCCTCACGATGTCAAAAGGGCCCTTCACAATCTTAAAAAGGGCCCTTCAATCTAAAAGGCTCCTCATGATCTCAAGAGGGCCCCTCACAATCTTAAAGGGACCCATCACGATGTCAAAAGGGCCCTTCACAATCTAAGAGAAACCCTCACGATCTCAAGAGGACCCTTCACAATCTCAAAAGGGCCCCTTCACAATCTAAAAGGGCCTCATAACGATCTCAAGAGGCCCCCTATCGATGTCAAAAAGGCCCTTCACAATCAAAAAGAGCCTCATAACAATCTCAGGAGGGCCCCTAAAATGCTGCCTGAAGCAAATTATTTGTTCCTTGTTAGAGAGGGATTCTACACGTGACGTACGTGATTTATGGAGAAATATATTTAAAATTTTGAGCCACTTTAACTACGAATTTCTTCATACAAATTTGTGTGCATTATGACACAACTTTACTTGCAACTTTTGCTGTAGAGGAAATTTCACATGTTAATTTCTTATCTGGGGACATTGATTTAGACCTCTGTTCGTACGTGACGGTAAAAAGGACACGGTTTTTCACATACCTCATTTCAACTTCAATTTGTCCTTCGGAAAAACACTTTTGTCACTCAATCGATCTACAGGTACCCGTATCGAGAATACGAAAGCAAGTTTCTATTGGTTCCTCTTGCTTGTGACAACTCAATTGTACGTGCATCTTGAAATATGTTGCATGTGACATACGTGATGCACTCGTGATGTACGTGACGCTCTGCTATTTCATGATGTTATTCATTACTAGTACTGGCTATCACACGTGAATTTTTCTCTTAACGCTAAAAAACTTATGTTGTCTTGTTTAGTGAAACAACAAAATGAAAGAACTATTTGTTAAAATACATCTTGCGCTTGTATCAGAAGACTTCGTCTCGTGTAGAATAGGCCTGATATTTTCGAAAAGATGAAACGATGAAACTGAACAGATATGCCGTGCAAATAAACACAAAATAAGGCTAAGCAAGAAACATCTCGTTGAAATCAAAAATCTGTCTAAGAAATTGCACTGTGATGGTAATGTAGTGAAAATGTATCTAGTTGATCCAATGATTAATCCGATACAATTCGTAGAATGTCACCTTTCGATATCCATGTGACAAGTCTTTTGAAAGAAGCGTAGGCCCGGTACATTCAAGTGTCTTACTAGACAGTTCAAAGTTTGTTTCAGGAATCACTGTATGCACCGCAGTAGTCTGTGAAATGACCTCTTTCCTACTTTTTTAGGATTTGAGTGGTACGCTTTCCATTTATCTCCATGCTGTGCATACTGTTTTCATTGTTGAAGTTTTGTTCCTGAAAGCAGATGTCGGAGTGGACGGTAAAGGTAGAGAAGTGCTTCTTTCATTTTTACGATCCCTGTTTCTGACTTCTCGCTCTACTCGATATTTCAGCTTTCCTTTTCCGCCTCACCATTTCTTTTGGTCGATTTGCTACAGGTTGTCTTCTTTCGCTTTCTCTATACGTTGCATGTTGATCCGTTCGGCCCATTATTGCTCTGATTTTTCTGACGATGACATATCCATGAGGTTAGGCGCAATTTGTTACCTCGAATGAAAATCAAAAGAAATGTTCAACACGAAATTACTTTTGAGTTACGGCTGTCGACCAATAATATAGGAGGAAATAAAGATTTCGGAGAATTAAGGTAGGCCTACTTCGGAAATATTTCCAGGAATAGAGCGGTTCATAGTTTGAGCTCTTTTTGATAAATAACCTAGTGTGACATATTTCCTGGAATAACATGTTCAGTGCTGAGACTAAGCGTCTGACGTAGCTATGAGAATGACATTGAACATTGTCGTCACGTACAAACAGTATGTTCATCACGTACGAACGTATCTCACACACACCATATGTTCGACCGTCTACCTCCGAAATATCTATGGTGTCGTACAGGGTATATATGACTTTTAGGATTCTGAATTTCAGCCATGTTGCTGAAGTTATCCATTGCGTGGAAAAACTTATGCCTAAAATTGTGACGCACGTGACGAATGAGACGATCCCAGTTCTAGTGCTCTTATAGCCGCGTCAAAATAACACCGTTCCTTTTACACCGTTGGTTTTGCTGCAACAACACCGTTCCTTCCTTTGTATCACGTAATCATAATTTTTACTGTCCTCGATCAAAATATAACTCGATGCAAGACTTATTTTGTTAAGAACGAAAAGGGGACAAAAAATCCAATTTTTATGTTTTAGAACAGAAGTGACCTTCAATTTCAACCTTATGCCCAAAATATTATAGAAATTATGATAGAATATGATGATTCGGATATTTGGCGATAATTTTGGATAGTGATTGATGGTTTGATCAAATTTTTCAAAAATCACTATTTTGTCCACTTTTTCGTAGAATCCGTCTAGAACATTTTCCCACTACTTAGTTCAGTTTAACATAAAGCCTGAGTTCCGATTAAAACCGGAAGAAGGGCAGCCCTGCTCAAAAGCGCCCTCTTCACTGGGGTAGGGTGGGGTGGAATGGGTAGTTATCAAAGAACTCATGTAATTTTATCAATGCTTTTCATATGCCACCTGAAATTTTGATAGCTGATCATCGCATTCTGTGTATCGGCTATACATAAATACCTTTATTGCGAAAAAAATTGTTCTTGGTCATTGCGGAAATTGCATGTTTTCAAAAACATGTAGTGTATACCTATTTCACTCCAACCGTAGGATGAAATGGGTATTAACATGGTTTTTGAGAATGATAGCAGTGCATGGAAAGATAGTTAGAAATTACTTTCAAAAACTTTTTAAGCATCATCACTATGATGGTATGCTATAAAGGTCAGCTGCTGCAATATTTGTTTTCATTAGTAGATTAAATGATAATTATATTGATATCTCTTATAGAAATGACTAATCTGAATTGTTGTAATTCGGTCGAAATGTCGAATTCTCTGGATTGTCGATTGAAAAACTTTGTATTTTTAGAACCGGTCATCGCAATATAACAAATTCGTGAAATATTTATGACTTCACAACAACATAAAGAATGGGACTAAAGAAAAATTTAATGGCAGAGAAACTAGGAAAGCAAATGAGGAGTGTCACTATCTCGCGTCACCACTGACCAGCACTGACCCCGGAATTTTCTCTTTCGCACTGGCGGTTTTAAATTTCCCGTTATATCTTTAAAGGAAAGTGCAGGTCGAGAAATAAATCAACAAGTTCTCACACTACCCTGGGCCACATTTACTTCCCATAATGTAGCAGGAAATCTGCAACGCACATCATAGTCTATCTCTACTTGACCGATGTGCCGTCAGCTTTTATTCAAACTTAACAACAACCCAGTCGTCCTGTTTCAAATCTCAGATTGATGGGAAGCCTGCATCTTCCTTTTCATTCGTGTCTTCATCTGAAAGGTCCTCATTATCGCTCACCGTTGTATCTATGTCTTTCAATCGCTTTGACAGCGGTTCGATAAACAATCGCTGAATTGCTGCTCTTCAAAAGCAATGGATCTCACTTTTATACGTCGTTGTATTTCATGTTCCTCTTACTAATATTACTTCTTTCTTCATCTTCAACACATTTCAAAGCTGATGACGATTTCAACATTCACCAGATTTATCAAGCGCATAATTGCAGATGTTCGAAGAGGATCACGCGCTTTGGTTTCCTGAAGACTAGTAGGCCTAATAATAAGAAATGATGCAAAAGCCCCTTGGATACTGACAGCTCCCTTTGCCTGTAACTTTTCTATCGGTGGCCTACACTTTCTACCACGTATGTTCGAGAAACTGGATGTAGCACAGTGCCACCATGGAATCTGCTGATTGCCGACTAGTTTCAATTGCTCAAAGACAGTCTACATGTATGAAGATGTGTCGGAAAACCAGGCTTCGAGTTAATCGGGACCATCACTTTATGCTTCCATCCTTGCGTTTTTCAGAGTTAAAAAATTCTTAAGGCTGAAGAGTATGTGAAGTGTCAGATGGCAAACAGTAGAATAATTTCGTTTCGCTGGCAGACTTCAATGATAGTGTACAAAAAACAGTGCTTTTCGAAAATTTTCTCGAATTCAATGAACCGCACATACACATCCCAACTGAAATGCAACCTTGTGAGAATAGCATATATTTCACATGGACTTCAGCCTTGAGTAAAAAATCACCATTTTCTATGTTAACCTATGTATACCCGCTTGACCACACTTTTTCAGTAGTACACCCACTTCACCGCATTTTTAAATTTTCAAAATTGACATAATAATGACATAGATTAGCCTATTATCACATCATAATTAGCTTTAGCTTTTACAGGGATGCTTAAGCTAAGTCATGGTGCTCTTTCCCTTGCTGCAATACAAAAGTTCGTAATCGTTCATTTTTTCAGTAACAAAAAGGAAATCGAATGTTGGTTTCCGTTTATGGAACTAATTCTTTCGGAACTTATGCAATGCTATTATCACGCTATCATCATAATCAGGGATGAAAACTCCGATTCCGAAAAAAGTCGGAAAATTTTCGAACCCCTTAATACACCTATATTTGATCAAATCAAGATTAAATCAAGAAATAAAGGTTTGGTGTTATTAAGTAACCTGAACGAAGTATGCTACGTGCAATACGTATTCTGCTTCACTGCCAAACAACAGTCAAAAAGTTGTCTTACTTGTAAAACGGAAAGTTAAGATTCGTTATGATAATTGATGTAGTCGGCTGTAAGGGGGAGGACTTAGTTGTAACACAGCCCTTTCTTTCTGAGTGTTACGGAAGAAATTTTGAAAAAAAACAATAAAACCCACCCTGGGTGGGTTTTATTGGTTTTTTTCAAGTCAAGTGGGTTTTTTGACAACCCTGACTTTAAATCACTTTACCCTAAAGCTTGGTCGGACTGAATAGTCACATATGTGAATAGTAATCTACACCTTATAATCAGCTTTATCCCCTTTATAAATTTCCCGATGATAGTTAATGGAAAAGTCATGCATTATTCATGCTTTTTTGTAATTATCAGAATAACAAATTCCAAACTGGTAACCATGTAACAATAAAATGTAACATTGGATATCTCGATAGGCCTAATGCGTTGAAAAATCAATCATCAGACATACATAACAACTACATAAAATAGGCCTACTTGTACGAGAGAGTATTGACATAGTGAGGGAAACAAATTAAGAGGTTACAAGAAGTTCATAACAAAATAATTAAATGTAAATTCAGCAAAGTAAGAGAAGCCCTGAACTTGATCAAGTTTCTTTATTCCTAACGCGAGGCCTTTCAACCGTTACACATGGCTATATAAATAGCCGGTGTTACAGTTCAAGCCGTCGTGTTGGGAGTAAAGAAACTTACATCAAGGTCAGGGCTTCTATTACTTTGTTGAAAGGTATAACCTGGTTCTCTATTCAGTGAAAAATTGATAGAATATGAAGTCGAATAGGGTCTGAGAGTTTCAGATATAAATTTCGGATGAATTCGATGATTACTGACTAAAAAACAATAATACAAAGAGTTCTGTGATGATCTTGAAAATGTAAAAAGCTTCCACTAACAAAACACGATATACTAATTGGTTAATTACACAATTAATTGCATCTTCTACTAACAATAATACCATTCTAAAAATTACTATGGAAGTTGGCCAGGTAATCCTTTTCATGATTGGTTGTACAGCGTAGAGACATCAAATGATGAAGTGAAAACAGTGAAGAGATAACACATTCTCTCGAAAATGAACCACTGATCCATGAAATTATTCACTTAGAAGAAACATGATGCGTGCTTGTACGCATACAAAGTATTGATGTTTTAAGTCGAATGTTAGAGTTTATGGATAGAGGCATTATTTGGAGAGGTGTTTTTACGACAACCTGGTCAAAGATTGGATGGAAACTCTATACAAAGTTAAAAACTGAGAAACATACTAAAATGGAAAATTCAGAGATCTCAGATACAGTAAAAAGTAAATGCAAATATCTTTTAGAGGCTCAAACTATTGCCTGGCAAAAAAGTTTGTGATGGATAATTGGCGTCGTCTTTTATTGACAGGTGGAACAAATGAAATGTCGGCGGGTTCTGAAACCAGGTTGATTTCTTCTTTTGCATCTTCACTCACATGAGTGTCTCTCAAGCAAAACGCTCGTTTCTTGGGAACTGTAGGAAGAGCACGCAATCTAGCTCAATCCTCCTGCTTCTTTTTCTTAGCAGTCCGAAGTTCAGCAAGTCGAATTTTCCTTTCCGCTGTTCTCTTATTCTTTTTTTGTATGTTACTATCGGTCAGCATTTTTTTCTGCGCCTTTAGCTCCCGTAGCTCCTGTTGCTTTATTCGCAATTCCTTCCATGACGTTTGCGTTGACTTTATCAATGATTTATCTGGAGCTTCGCGTAATGGGTCATTCTTGCGAAAAGATCGAAATCCCCCATTCGGCAATTTTGACTCGTACACCATGGTAAGTGAAGCAGAAATTGAAGATACCGACATTTGAGGTCGTTGTTCTGTTTTGATTGCATTCATAATACTAAATGCTCCTACAACTTTTGGTCCTGAAAAACAGCTCAGTAAAGTCAGTATAATATTTCTCAAATTTGATTGCTCTTGGGTAGCTCGATGACAAAAAAAAACAATGCGTTCTTCTGTATTCTGTTCATGTGTGGTTTCGTTTATGTAGAATAGAAACTCCTGTCTTGTCAAGCCAGGATTGGAGACAAAATGGCCAAAAGCAGACAACAGAATATCAAATAGTTGGAGTGTCTTGTTGGTTGTTTGCTTCTTGTTGGGATCTAGCACTTGAAAGGCTTCGACAACTCTGTTCTGAAATGGCAATTTTTTGAGGAGGTAGTCAATGACCATGCGTATGGCGTGCGAAGTTTCACCCCAAATTTTCATAATCTTTTTTCTCAAATTTTGAAATTTTTTTCGTCACATAACTGGTTGCTGTTGGTCCAATAAAAACATCTTCAGGCTCGAGATACATTTCCTCATCTGACAATTGCTCGGTGTTCAGTAAATTGTCAATTGAACAAGATGCGAGAGATTCAGGACGCATAATCGAACTTGATAGGCTTCGAATCACAAGCACCATTTCAGGAAACAACTTATGCATTTGTGGCTCGTCAGATTGAAAAATTTTGAGGTACCGCTGAAACACTTCCATGATGTCCAAAATGCATCTAACCACATTTGAAGTCGATAGGAAAGAGACTTAGTATCATCAGTTGATGAGTTGTAGCCAAAATATGAAACGAAGGGAAACGCCAATCTGCAACATAAACGGATACAGACAATGTCGGATTCCAAAAAATCCTACTTAGATCACAAATAAACTCTTTTGTGTATTACAGCCACTGTGAATAAAACCTGTAAGGTGAAACCGAGCTTCAATCAAACATCTTCGTGGACTAACATATCATATGTTGTACACATTGTTATGTCATGTTATATTGGCGAATCAAAAATTATACTGTTTAGATATATGAGTAGGGAGAGGGGGTACCCCCTATCTGTATTTTCTCATTTTTGGACGAATCTCGAGACCCAATGATTTTCATCCAAAAAAGTCGGAAAGGTAGGAAAAGTCGGAAAATTTTCATCTATGATCATAATCCAAGCGATACACGGAAATTGCTTGGTTTCCAGAAAGCCTTAAATGACTTATACCCATTCCACCCCACCCTACCGCATCTGAAAAGGGCACCCATCACAACATCAAAGGGCCTCTTCACAATCTCAAAGGGCCCCTTCACATTCTAAAAGGGTCTCCTCACGATCTCAATAGGGCCCCTTATAATCTTTAAGTCCCCTTCACAACCTATAAGGGCCCCCTCACAATCTCAAGAGGGCCTCTCTCGATGTCAAAAGGGCCCCTCGCAGTCTTAAAAGGGCCCTAAAATGATTCACAGTGCCTTGCTAGAACATTTTCCCACTACTCAGTTTAGTCTAAAAAACGGATTTCCGGTAAAAACCGGAAGAATGGCAGCCTTGATTTGTAGAAGATGTGAAGGAAAACCCAGTTGACCCTCAAGGAGTGCTACTGGAGGTAGCAAAGCCGACGTTGTCTAATAGCGGTGCACCGAATGTTCGGTTCGGCCGAGCTTCTGGCTAGGTTCGGTCATGTACTGGTTCGGCCGAACTTTAATATTCAAGGTTCGGTGCATCCCTAATGTCTAAGTAAATTAAGATTCCCTTAAAAAATTAAGGGACCAAGCATGGAGAGCCTAGCATTTTCTGAGGAAATTCTTCAACTCCTCGGCGACGGACGATTCGAATGTCCGACTCTTCCATACAGTAGTGGAGCCCATCCTCTATGGCCTCGAGGCGGTCACCATGACGGCGACAAGGTAGCAGACCATCAACGCCCATTACCGCAATCTTTTAATAAACGTGCTAGGAAACGTGTTTAATAACGGCGCCTCTTGTCCGCAGCTCTCATCGAGGCACTGCCATCCCTCTTGCGTTGGTTCTGCTCAATCCTCCGACCGAACGAAGGGCCAAGAACATACAGTGTCTTTTACGAACTTTCTTTTTTGGCCTTTCCCTGCTTGGACTTACCCCGAACTCAACTTGTTTGTGTCCCTCGGCTCTCTTTGGCCCTTCGTAACTAGGACTTTTAGTTTCACGGCGATCCGATAATCATACGACTTAACAAAGGAAGGGATGCAATTTTTGAATTTTAAAATCACTCTGGTAGAAGTCTAACTGTTGGGAATTCATAGAAGTTATATCATAGATACAAAAACTTAGAATTTTCGCTTGATGGAAGAAAGTTGAAACTTTTTCCTATGTCGACAGGCTGATATTATTTCATTCCTTTTGTTTAGCATGTTACTTTTGTATTTTGCTAGCATGCTATTTTTCTGCTTGGTATAGGGTAGGGTGGAGTGGAATGGGTAGGTTTTTGAGAAAAAGTTAATTTTTTTTTTTGGTTGTACATGTAAGAACCACATTTTTATTAGCTGAACATCGCATCTGTGTTTCTACTTTGCAAATTAACATTGAGTAATGGAAATTTCATTTTGGGCATGGGTGGAATTTACATGTTTTTTTAAAAAAAGGACAATACCCATTTCACCCCACCCCTGGGGTGAAATGGGTATGATCATAACTTGTTCAAAGCGACTTGATTAAATCAACTAATAATAGAATAGTATTCAGAATTTGCCTTTGTGCAAGTATTTGGTACTACAATTGCAATCTTAAAAATATTCATGTTCGTGTCCCGATAGCCCAATGAGGCAGTTAATCTCATACTTATTACGTGTACTAATTATCTAGGACGGAACCACCTGCATATTTTCAATCTAATTTCTATGTCATTCACTATTATGAGTTCTAGATGTCATGTCCCCAGTATTACGGAAAGAAAAACTAACAATTGGCAATATTGGAAGGGTTAAATTACAGATTCATGCAATAAAATTTCAAGTCATGAAAAAATCTCATTTTGTGTCAGATAAGAATGTCACTACCACAAATGAGCATTTACATCGAAGACCAGTTCGCACCTTCTTGTCGGCACGGGTGGTTTCAATTTCGCAACGATGTCGTGTGAAGCGAAGGCAGAACGATCGTCGAAAGGAGGCCTCACGAATAATCCACAACTGCTTTCACTTCGCTTGTGACGGAGAAAGACAGCAACAGACTCATCGACGTCAAACTCTTCTATTTCCTTCTACTCTCCTTGCTACTTATAAATTCTGAGCTGCTGTTGAGGCAGCGCATGTATTCTGACAGATAGGATGCTATTATACAGCATATAATCACAAACTTTGTTAGCTTAATGAATTAGGCTTATGTTCCGCAATATAATTTTCTGCCATGTGAATATACCCATTTCACCCCACACTTTTTTTGTGGTATACCCATTTCACCCCCATTTTTGATTTTCAAAATCAATAAAAAACTACGATCAATATCGATTAGCGCAACCATGTGTCATCTAGAGGGATGAATCATCTTCCTCAATACCACTTATAAGTAGCCATAGCGCCATTTTCAACACCGTGACCCGAAAGTTAGTGAACGTTAATTTTTTTCAACATCAAGAAAATATTTGCACTCAGTTGCTATGGTAACAATGAATGCATTACATGGAAACTATTCTATTGGAATAGCCTGCTTATATCATGCTGTCATTACATTCTAAGCGGTTTTTGAAAATATGAAGTCGTTTGGTCTACAGATAACTTTAGGTACTTTATACCCATTTCACCTCATGTGCCCATTCCACCCCACCCTACCCTATATAATGAACAAAATCGTGTACCACTTGTGCTTCCTTGATTTTTTCCAACATTTCACATTTAAATTTAAAAGATTTATTATACATTTTCCTTCAATGAATAGGTTTTCCAGGGCTGCCACTCTCATCAAAAATAAAAACCGGAAAGTCAAATCGGAATGGGCCCCCTAAATTCGTAGTCGTGGGCCCCCTCAAAGTAAATAACTTACGATCATTCGATATCACACAACCCGGTAAATTTTGAAAGCATTCAGGCAGAAGTTGTGTCTCTTCTATTTAAGAGTTTCTGAATCCTCACAGTTAGCAAGTAAATTTTGAAAGAAGCAAAAATAAGCAATTTTCTGCGACCGTGTTGTAATTTAATTACAAAACGTGGGAATAAAATTACAACACGGTCGCAGAAAATTGCTTATTTTTGCTTCTTTCAAAATGATTGAATCCCGACCGATGGCAACTAAAAATCAAATAGCAAGTAAATGTATAAAATTGCTACTGATGCTTATTCAATCATCAGTTTCAACAAGGTGCACTAGAGTACATGACTCGAACAGCTATTTTCAGGAGAACCGTTTTCGAAGGTTAGACAGTGTACTACAAGGACACCTGCACCTGCTCCCAATGCAAAATCAGCATGAAGTTATTGAACGATTGACGATTCCAGCTCGATATAAAGTCTGCATATCATCAAATAATCGACATGTAGGCCTGTGGTTAACTTAGCTGTTTCAAAGACAACTTTCTTCATTCCGTTCAAAAAGTTTACATGCAAATTTATAATGCACTGTTCTCATGCAGCTGTGTCATTTTCTATTAATCATATCAAGACGTCACACGGTGCAAGATCCCGTCTTTATTGTGGAGAATTTTCATGAAACCACTAGGAGTTGCTGTTCAGCTGTTCGACGTTCGAAATCCCATTTTCTTTGGGAGAGCCATTATTCTTTCGAGAAATCGAGAATGTGTGGTAAAATCTTCCTTTCTATGCTGTATAAAAATAAACCGAATGTCATGCAGGATAGGAGTATCGTCATGCAGGATGGAATGCCAACGCACTACCAAAGACCCATCGTAAATCACTTAAACAACAGTTTTCCCAAATCTTGGATTGACCGTCATGGGAGCCTTTGGAATGGCTTCCGATACCACCAGATTCAATGCCTTGTGACTTTTTCTTTTAGGCACGTTAAAGAAATAGTGCCAGTGTTGCCAGCGACCTAAAAGAAAAAAAAATGCGCAGGCCAAATTTTTTACGCAGCTTTTCCGACTATCGTGAATTTAACTGTAGGCCTATCAAAATAGAGGCCTGTATGTAGCGGAAAAAATTTAAAGCAAATAAATTTGATTCAGGATTTACGCTAATCGATTGTTTAAATAGATAAGTCTTGTAAGCTTTCATCTATCTTACAATATATCATAAAATTTGTTTTAGGGACACAACTGGCATTTCTGAAGTAAAATATATACTAACTAAATGAATCCTTTTCGCGATCGTATTGTTTTATTAGATAAACATAAGGACTTAGAAAATTAGACTGTAGGGACTATACCTAATCTTCTAAGGGGCGCTTTACATATGTATTGGTTTACGAGGAGGTCCTCTCATAGACCAGTGTGCGTTAGGGTTAGGGTATGGACTTACACCAACGTGTTGGCCTACTTTCACTGATACGTACAGGATCAACATAGAAATCAGATCATATTCTTCTGAGGGATGAGTATCTAGCCAAGCTAGACGTTTCTGTGTTTCTAAGTTAAATCATGGGCTAGTGGGGAGGTCATCCCACAGATCCTGTCAGGTTTGGCTTCAAAATAAAATTCTTATGGTTATAATTATGAATTAGGCCTATGATGAGCCGTGGCCCGTGGGGAAGCACAAACTATTCTTTTAAAGTACGAAAAGCTTATATTAAGTTAATATATAGTATAATATAATCGAAATATATATAATATATATATATAAAATATATATATATAGAAAAATATATAATATATAGTATTATATAATCGAAAGTACCACTAGTATTCTCAATTGAGTAAAATGAAACAAAAGATATGAATTACCCGCTAGCCTACACAACAGAATTTCCCGCTAACCTGATAGGAAATATACGTTTAACTGTAAGACAAAACATAAGTTGGTGTTATGAATAAGTTTATTTACACAGGCCATAAAAAACCGATTGGAGTCTCGAGAAAATATCTCAGGAAAGTTCAACAAAAATATGAAAAACTGAAAATGCATGAAAATATCATAAAACTTAACAAAGATATGAATTATTACTACCTAACTGGTAATATGTAAGTTGATTGGGATAAAAATACAATTATATCACATTGTCACCAGCATTAGTAAAAGTGCACGCCGTTTGGACATTATTTTAGTCTGTAATTTTCAGAAATATATTTTGCATACATTTTATAAATATGAAGCAAACTCAATAAATACATACGATTATTTTCATAATGCACAGAAATATAGGAGTGATCGTAGAATTTGTAAAACAATTAGAAGTTTGATAGCTATTTTTGCTAATGATGGTGACTGTATGAAGATTGAATAAGTCGTTAGAATCACTACATTTTTTTGGCTGCATTGGCTATAGCCAGATCGGTTAATTTTTTAGTGTTGCCCATTTTCTTCTTCACAAGTTTTTCTGTCTCACGCTCTAGAATCTTTTCTTTCTCTTTCATTGCCGCCACCTTTTTTCGATATTGTTCTAGCATTTCTTCTGCTACATCTTTTTCAGTAGTGAGTTCAGCTTTCTGTGCCGAAAGAAGCGTTTCTTTTTCGACCAAAACTTTCTGTCTTTTACTTGCTTTCATCTCACTCTCGATTTGTTCGTGAATTCGCTTCATTTTTTCCTGTTCTTTTTCTTTGCGTGCATATTCCTCTTGGTCAGCTTTTATTTTGACCTTATCTGCAGCCGATGCATTGAATCCTGCTGTTAAATAAGATTCATTCAAGGGGAATGTCTCACAATAGATTGAAGTAGCTTTCAGGAAGCCACTAAGAACAACACATGAATCGATCGACATTTTTTTGCAGTCGATTACGTTTCTTGGTGAGTAAATCACTCAGTTCACTAAACATTCGCTCAACGGCGGCGTTTCCACAAGGGATAGTCATACATCCAAATGCGACTCGGCATAATGTAGGATATTTTGTATCGTTTGTCCCACTATTGTCCTTGATTTCACTGACGTCAAGCCAAAATTTAAGGACATCCGTTCTATTGTAGGACTTGTCTATATCGTTTACCGACACATCCACAGAATATGATTTCCACACTATATCGAATTTATTCAACTCGTTATCCGACAAACCCATTGCGCATCCAATTGACATCACAGCTCCATTTCTATATGAAGGTCGAACGAATTTTAAGTCACGCAAAACATTATTTGCCATTGGCAGCATTTTCTGAAGATATGTAATCAATTTCATATAAAATGCTTTCATGCGAATAAAGAATGATTTCCGTACTTCAAGACAAGACTCGCGTAAAACTTTCTTCGCTCCTTCACCGATATAGATTTTGTCATCTGGGAGCCAGAATTTCTCGTCGAACGAAATAGTAGTCAAATTGTAGGAAAACTTTTGTACATGACTCAATTGGAGATATTTTGATAGCAAGTCACGATAGAGTGCTCGTATGTCCTTGTTCAGATTTTGGATTAAGACACCATTCTTTTGATAGCGTTTCTCGAATTCGTACAAGTCAGGTAGAACCGCCTCCAGGAAATTTAGATCAGCCAGAACACAAGGCTGTTTTATATCCGACACTATTCATCAATTCATCCTTTTTCTCTGCTGGAAGAGTATTGACGAAGTATTCTTTTAAAGCAGGAAATTGTTCTAGTAGACGCGAAGCCATCGCGTTTCCACTCTACGCAATGGTCGATGATTCTCTAGTTCTAAAATTTTCTGCACATTTTTGTACCTTGTCCAGGGCGATGTGTAGTTGAAGTAACTGTGGACATTATCGGCAAGATGTTCAGCTGATCCTCCCAATTCGTCACATGCTGCACGGACACCATTTCCAATTACATGTAAGTTACAGGTTCCGGTGTTTAAGAGATTCGGCGCTGTTTTCTTCATGATCTGATGAAATCCATTTAATCGCCCAACCATAACAGACGGTCCATCAGTACTGATACACACACAATTCTTAATTGGCAAATCGAAATCGATCAAAATATTCAGCAATTCAGTCTTCAAACTTTCGGCAGTTCCACTTTCAATTTCAGCAACTTTCAAAGGAAGGATCATAAGTTGTCGTCTTTTAGATGAAATATAAGCAATAGAAACTGCAAGAAATTTTCGATTTGAATCATTTGATTTCTACATACATGAGACACATGCGAAGCTCCGCACGCAATACATCTTCTGAGTGGTGAGAAGAATTATGACTGACAGCGACAGGTGCATTTCTATCTGCACCGCTCCGAAAAAAATGAGTCAATGGTCCTTTGGTCGGCTTCTGCATAAAATTCCTGTGCTTCTTACCACTTGCGTGGGCAGTAACTGCGCCAAAACCATTCCTTGACAAATTTATGCTTTTATTACATTTAAAACACAATGCCAACGATTAGTTTTTGGAATCTGGCTTCAACCATTCGTGCACAGGTGTTTCATCTATAATTCTTTGAAGCCAATCACACCGAAATTTTGTCGATCGCGGCTTCGACTGTGTCATTGGATAAGCTGTCGACAAGCTGAAAAATATAAAAAAATATTGGAAGAAATCAAAGCAAAGGAATCATATCAGCATAAATGTAAGTCAATAGTAGAAAACCTTCATATCTCATTGTAGTTTTTATCTCAAAACTGGAGTGAGGAATATAAAGATACACGTGAATTACACCACAACCTGCATGGTACCACCGAAAGAATACTCCTACAGTAAGACCTCGATATAACGTACCCTGATATACCGAACATTTCCCCCGTGTAGGGTAATTTTCTTATCTTTTACACATATTTTTAACCTCATTATAACGTACAGTATAACCTCGATAGAAGGTATGAATTTTTTAATCTTAATGATGAAATGATGCCACAATATTTACAGTACGTGAAGAAATGGACTCAATGGTAAACAATCAAAAATACGCCTACACAGAACTTTGTCAATATTCGATCAATTAGATAGATTAATCATGTAGGCCTGCACGTACTACTCAAATATCCGAACTGAAACTATTGCTTTTGAGTTTCGATAGTATCCCATTTTAGTTAAAAATTATTAAACCTCATTATAAAGTACAAAATTTTGGTGTCCCGATTTTACTTTATATCGAGGTTCTATGAGAAAATCAACTAAAAATCTTATGTAAAATCTGTAAAAGAATGTCTATATGTTTTATCAATGTTTCCAACCCCCTACATTGTAGTATGACTGAGTACCTCGGATAGGGTAGGGCATAAAACAACAAGAAACAAATATGAAATTCTGGGACAGAGGAACTTTACTAAAATTCAAGAAATTTACTTTAAATAAACTAAGAGTAACCTAAAAATTACCCTACTTGACAGGCATCAATGATTTATAATATTACTCTTGGATTTGCAATAACGACTCCAAACTAAGACTGAATGGTCATAATATCGATTTTGACATGCAATACAAGTAATAGATACGATACATTAAGTAGCCATGATGTAGTACTCTGATACTTTACAATTACATCTTTGTTCGAATCTATTGTAGCATGAAGTGAAAATGACGTCGATGTAAAAGTTTGTGAAAACTTAAAGGCTTAAATATGTCATGTAAAATTATGGAATACGTGTGTAATCAACTGACGCACAATAAATATCGATAATCCATAATTGTCTGTCGGGTACAGTTGAAGCTGATAGGTTGGTAAATTCTATTCGACCAAGGATGTAGTCTGAATAAGATATGATAATGAGTAATGAATTAAGTATTAAGTAAATGAAAATTAAGTATACTTAAGAAGCAAGAACAATGTTAATGAAATCAAGGAATGGAACCATCAAAATATTATAGGCCTATCAGATGAACCTGGGTCTTTCACATACTGGGTGAATATGCTGATATCAAAGCGTTTGGCTGATATAGGCATACATAACTAACAACGATCATGTTGCATTACTTGATGACTTACAATTGAACAAAAGAACAGTACATGACGTCCTTTCCTCGAGACACAAATACGTTGACGTGTAGCCTATTTACTTTATGCTAGTAGCCTATATTATTTTACTTTTACTATGTATGATGAAAAAATCAAAGCAAAGACTGACCTTAATTAATCAGAAGCCCATAGCAAGCAATGTTGAGAGAAATTGATCGACCATAAGGATCATGGATCGTCGACGTCCGTGGAATGTAACGATGGCTTTTATTCATAACTTTCGTTATGCATTTTTGAGTTGAATCGTTGGAATAGTGTCGAGATATTCGAAACGATGCAGCAAACATATTTCATTAAATTTCCGAAACTTGGTCGATGATACATGATAATAAAGTAGCTATACATACATCGGTTCATTTTATATAGGCTAATTTAAATTGCATCAAAGATGCATGTCAGGGCTCCCTACATTTCAGGATAAATCTCACAGAATCAAGAAATCCGTCAACTTTGACATTAATGCCTTGGAAGGTTCCAAAGTTCAGGGTTATCATGATAGCATACTTACACGTTCACAGTCGAAGACTCAGAATCATGACTAACCTAAAGTACGTATATTTGTAGTCCGTATAATGACAATATTGAACATGGAAAGGAATTAAAAAGACAGTTTTCCCAGAATTTTTATTGAAAGAGACAATAATAATTTACAGTAGACAATTATTGTCGTCCATTCAAATGAACCACGTAAATTATTGATGGAATAACGAATTGGTCAATTCACAGATTCACTTGTCATTTTGTAACATAGTCCGATCCAAGATGTGTTTATGCACTGCCAATTTCCAAAAAGACAACATGAGATAAGACGGAAGAGTTTTCTTGAATTTATTTCTCGGAAAATAAGCTGGAAAGGTAAATTTTTGATTGATAACAAAATTAGAATCTCTTTAAGTTAATTAGGGTTAGTTTTCTATGATATATAAAATCAATAGATTTGTAATAAAGTACAACTTTCCCACTTTTCTGTTTCAACAAAAAAATACGCAGGAAGACAAAAAAAACGCAACGTTTTCACGCAATTTTCAAGAAAAATACGCATTGCGTAATTTACGCAGCAAGTGGCAACACTGAATAGTGCATCAGTCATCCTATGCATTTGGATGAACTGGAAAACAAAGCTTTGCACCATTTTCTACAGATCTACGGGCGATTGCGTGGAGATATGCTCTTGCGCTGTTGACCGAAGAATTGGATTGTGTTCTGACAAATAGTGAGCAAGTAGAAAAGTGTTATAGTGGTGCTAGTGCTAGCAACTGTCTTACATTCAATCACAAATAACTTACAGAAATAAATCGGTCGCTAATAAATAATAAAACAGCCGCTATTTCCTATTGTATCAACAAATTTGAAATGATCACTGAGAATCAGTCACACAGAATAATGACGACAAAAACATTCGCATTAGCTCAATATGAGATAACAAATCATCATCCGAAATACAGACATCTACAATTACTGAAATACATGCAGTTCAAATCTCATTCTCTAGAGCTCGTTTCCAAAATTTGAAATTTGCAAACACGCTATCGGATTTTCATGCACATAAACCTACAGATGGTCTGTGGGGTGAGTTGCTGATATACTGCACTGATGGCAACTGAAAGCCAAAAACGCTTGCAAATCAGCATGAAGAAGCTTCATCAGTACTTGTAGCTCCGGCAATGATTCAAATTAAACATTGCTCTCATCTCTTGTATTTCAAACATATGTAATGAAAAAACAGACATCTAAGAACAACTTATTACTATTTGACGAAGGTTGAGCCTCCATGGCATAAGTAAACGCAACATCAACACGAAAAAAATCCTCATCACTTCTGCAGTTGTTTGCGAGATTTCAATTTTCGTTGGTGTCTTCGCCGAAATTTAGTCGCTCTTGCAACAGGTGATCGCGCAAAATATTCTTTCCTCACTCCCTTGTGTTCCCAAAACTTTTCGGTAGATTTCTGTTTCATGTTTTTCTGGCAGACGCTTCTTGAAAGACGCATTTTTTAGAGCATCAAAGCAATCAAAACTCAATTCAAAATAGACTCCATAATAAAGTATTAAGACTTTTTCGTCAAGCATTCCCAACGAAATTTATCTCTCATTTCGAACGAAACCTTGATTACTTAGCGTTTCGTCATGCTTCGTCAGGATTGACGAAAGAATCACTGACTTCCTTGTAGAAGAATCTTCTGCTCAAGCTTCAAGCGGATTTTTAGGAAGTATCTGCTTTGAATTTGATCGCCCTTAAAAATTGCAGGGTTTTTAAGGATCCTTAACAATCTGCATAGCCCGGTTCACAATTTTTATGAGCCCTGCATAGTCTAACAAGGCCCACATGCTCTAATCTTTGAGGGTTCCGGTTCCCCTCACAAGCTGAAAGGGGCCGCTTTGCAATCTCAAAAAGTCCCATCGCTATATTAAAGGGACCCCGTTCACAATCTAAATAGGGCCCCACAATATTAAAGGGGCCTCTTCACATTCTTGAAAGGCTCTTCACAATCCTAAAGGCCCCTTCACTATCCTAAAGGCCCCTTCACTATCTCAAAACGGACCCTTCAAAATTTCAAAGTGCCACTGTACAATCTCATGACGGCACTTCAAAATACAGAAGGGCCCCCTCACGATCTTGAAGTGCCACTGCACAATCTCAGAAGGGCCTCCTTCAAAATCCGAATTGTTTGTTCCTTGGCAGAGCGTTTTCTCACTAATTAGTTTATTCTGAAAAAATCGGAAATCCGGCTAAAACTGTAAGAGTGGCAGCACTGGTTTTCTTGTAGGACCTATAAAACTTGCCTTACTTTCATCCGGCTCCGTCACTGCTATCGCTTTGCAGCCGCCGCAGCACCATTCACGTGCTCCCTCCACCTCTACGTCTCTTGGGCAGGCACTTCCTTATGAAGAGCAATTGAGACATTTTTCTTTCGGGAGACCGATAAAAGGAGCATCTTCATGCAGGCCTCTCACGATCTCAAACGGGCCTTTCATGATCTAAAGGGCCCCTCACGATATCACAGGGGGCTTCATTAACTTGTTAGGGTCCCCATTCACAATCTCAAATGTGACCTCTCTCAATCTAAAATGGGACCTCACGATCATAAAAGGCACCTTCACGATCTTAAAAGGTCCTTCCACAAACCTAAAGGGCTTCCTCACTATCTTAAGAGGGTCCCCTCAACATCTTGAAGGGTGCCTTCACAACCGAAAAGGGCCCCTCACAATCTGAAGAGGGTGCCTCTCGATATATAAGGACCCCTTCACATCCCACAAGGGTCTTTTCACGATCTTAAGAGGGCCCCCTCACAATTTCACGAGGACCACCTCACTATCTCAAGAGGGCCCCGACTGGAATCTTTACATGTTTTGCTGGATTAATCCGGCGCGCCGGCGCGCTCGATAAGCGATATTTTCTAAAAATAGAACATATCCCGGCGCCGGGATCTTAGAATTTCTATAAATAGCGCACTTCCCGGCGCGCCGCGCTTTGGCCTTTGATGAAGTACACTCAGTGGTCGGATTTCGAAATTTCGCCAATTTCGCGTATCGGCTCTGATTTCGCTTATAGGTCTGATTTCGCGTATTAGCGCTGATTTCGCGTATTAGCACTGATTTCGTTTACTTTTGTTTTATGTACCCTACGAGCAAGTATATATTTATGTGGTAACACAAGTTTACGTACTATAAGTTTACAGGAACAGTCCACTTACAGCGAACAAAAATAGATGATAGAGAGAATTTCGTCTTCTATCAGATGACATATATCTTATGGAGGACGCAGATAGGCATTTCAGTGATTTTCATGGTTTGTCAATACATCACACACAGAACAATTTTATATAAATTTTGTAATCTCACTTAGCTAATTTGCATGTGCAGTCTTTTTATCGTGTAAACAAACTTCTTTCATTCAAACAGGAAAATCAAGAAAGTTAATTCCTTTTGTTCATTTCAAAGGACATGCCGCATGTTATAGGTGTGTAGATCTGAAGATTGATATCAACAATAATATTTACGATAAAGAAAAATTAATGTAGTCTCAAAATGCATCAGTTTATTGACAAACATTTGTCAATAAACTGATGCATTTTGAGACTACGTTTATTTTTCTTTATCATTTCCTAAGTCTCATGGCGATTACTTTTGAATAATAATAACATGTATAAATGGACAGTGACAGTGAAATACAGGATTTGATATGTAGTTACGTATCTGTAAAATTACTGATTGCGTTTTAACTGCAGATTTTATTAGCTTAATTTGTATTCGCAATATTCACGTGTCATTTGTTTGGCGTGTTCTGTTCATTCTTATGGAAAGGAAATTTTTCAGGAAAATAGAAACACCCAACTTTACTTGATAAAATAAAATAGCATACAAAACCATATAAGAACATATAAGATATTGTAGAATATAGAACATGTTTTTCCCACCATACTTGATTGTGATCATGGATCTTCCATAATTAGTATTTTATTGCTTACATGCACAATCTAGGTAAGAAAACTTACGCTTCAACTTATGCGACATCTACTTTATAACTTTATACAAATAGTAACACACACAGAAGTTTGTTTTATACGCCTATGTAACTCATAATGGCAAGCAATCCATTGAATTACACAGATTAGTCTTTTTTGTCGAAGCGCGAATATTTATTACTCGGTATAGAAGAATCTGAGAATTGGTGTACATGTCTTTTTAGAATCACATCGAGTGCTATACTGCGCGCGGCTTCTTTTTTCATCTCTAATGCATTCTTTTCTTGTCGAAGATCCATCAGGTCTTTCTCGGCTTTTCTGGCCTGCTGCAGTGCATTCTCTGTAAGAGATGTTAGTCGCCGTTGCTCATCTTCCTTTTTCTTAAGAGAAGTTGCGATGTCTTCCATCTCAGTCGCGTGCTTTCGAATACTTTCGTTTCTGTTCATTTCCTCGTTCAATTCTTTTCGTTTTTCCTCGTTTTTCTTTTTCTTCCCGTTCTTTTCGTTGCTCCTGCTTCCATGCTTCATATGTCGAGTGCGATGCCGTGTATGAATTTCTGAGTTGACGATCTATTTTCAATGTAGAGCTGTCCAATTTTTGCTGTTTAGAACAGACTTACTGACGGACAACGCCTTTATGGTTTCAGAACCCAGCGATCGACGTTTCTTAGTTATTACATCGGATAGACCCGAAAAAATACGTTCGACCTCCGCGTTTCCATGTGGTAAAATAAAAATCGCTTTGGCGACTTTTACGAGGGTTGGTGTCTTTCCCACCTTGTCGACTTTCGACCAAAATTCTCCTACATCGTTTTAATAGGCGTTTTTTACCAGACTTTGATGAAGCCTAATCTCGACTTGCAATGTCGATTGGTCGCTATCTCCTAAAATGTTAGGGATGGCTTTGACGAATTTAAAAACCCATTTCTCATAGTGGTCACTCTGTTGGTACAGAGGACTTAAAAATCGTGAAGCCCTCAGTAGCTCGTTCCCGAAAGGCAAATAGTCGCTCAATCTTTTTGTAATTTCCATGAAAAAGGCTTTCATGATCTTGAAGGAGATTGCCTGGTTGGGCCTGATAAATCTGAGAACATTTTTCGAGCTTTTTCACCAATGATGATGTTGTAGGCGTTGTGCCAATGATCAAAGTTGGAGTTTATCAATTTTCCAGCATCGGGAAGGGATCTGATCAATTGATATATTTCTGAAAATCATATTCTCAGAATGAAGTACTAACATAATTCTTATGTTAACCTCAGCATATTCACAAGCAACATACATTCGTGTGTAAAATGGATCTGGAAAAGGTAAAAATATTAATAAATCCATCGCATATCATATGGAACATCGCAGTTCAAACTTAATTCAGATGGAGTTACAAACTTAATGATAAGATGTCAAATAATGCCTACTTAGTCACAAATATAAAACACATAAAGCAGTTCATAAACTCTATCGAAGATTGATATTATGAATAAGAATTAGAATATCAAAATCAAGTTATCTAGTGAAAAGAGCATTAGCTGGCGGTATATATTATAATATGTCTAAGTGCATAATTTCGTTCGCGTATAAATCCTCAATTTCGCGTATTCGCGTATTTCCAGTCAAATTCGCGTCAGAATCCGACCACTGAGTACATTTTAGGATACTGTTCGTTCGTGCAAATATAACGCAAAAAATATTGCGAATGAAAGGATGAAAACGTACTCGTTCAAGTTAAATTACTGTGTTCGGTTACGGCGCGCATTAAACTCATCCCGCGGATTTTTATTGAGTAGAATCTATAAATAGAATTTGGTGCCGGCGCGCTTTAATCACAGATCTAATAATAAGAGTAGATGACAAAGTCACTGCATCTTTGCGTGTCGGACGGTGAAGCGGGAAAATGTTTATTTACATTTGGCGAGCGCTCCGATCTAGAGGCAGAAAGCAAATGATTCTGCAGTTGATGATGGAAAGTGTTGCACAGACCCACAAAGGAATCTGTGCGGAAAGAGAAATGAAATGAAGCATGTAGATTTCATATATAACGCCCACATCGGTCAGTTGGCATCAGATTTTACATTCGTTTAAACATGGTAGCGTCTTCTTGTGTGCCTCACTGTACTAATCGTTCTTCGAAGTTTTCCAGTATTTCTTTTCATCGTTTTCCTTTATCAAACAAAACATTATCACAGAAATGGTTAAATAACATCAAAAGAAAAAATTTTAATCTGTCCAGGTCATCATTTGTTTGCGCTGCTCATTTCACAGAACAAGACTTTAAAAGTGATCTTACATATTCGAAAAAGAGCATCGCGTGCTTAAACGTTATGCTGTTCCCACGATATTCGAAGGGTACCCAGACTACCTTTCGTCGCATTTTAATGAATAATTTTATAAAAGCATCCTCCAATACTAACGTTATAGAATGCGGAACCTTTACTGCGGACTGATTAAAGCTTGATTTCCGCTTTAATAAGCGCTTTGATCTTCATAAATGTAATGATTCTGTAGAAACAACATCAGGATCGTGAAAATCTATATTCGTCTTGGATATATTCCATGAAATTCAAATCTGACTGACGTTGCAATGTTCTATATTACATCGCAGGATACATAGTTCGGAAACTGAAAGATAAAATTGATTGTAGGCCCCTACCATCTGCATTGATGCTCTGTTTGACAACATCTAGTGATTCAAATGCCGGGAATTTATATGTAAATTTTGCTCAGTTTCTCGCTGTCAAACAGAGAGGTGGTCTGTTGACACCAACTTATGGGGTATTTTCTGTTGTTTGCGTTGCAGAGGCTATTTTCCGATCAATATTTCCAGGTGTGACTGATGACTCACTCTTGCCTAAGGAAAAACATATTGACATTAAAATCAAGAATCTTGTGCTACTAAAGGTTGATAGGATCACAATTTTCCCCGATATCAGTGGACATATATTTGACAATGACCTTGAAAGTGAATCTGATCACATTATCAAGTTGATCCGTATGATTTGCAATTCTTACGTAAAAATTCGACTACTCAGGTACGTAAGCTGTATTTTGAGAGAAACATTTTTTGTTCTTCAACACAATCTAGGCAGCAAGCGACAAAAGCAGTTCTGTTTAGAGGAAAGTAAATATTCTTTTCCTGATTTGCAGTCGTTTTTACTTGCATGTGATGTGACCATGTATTTTTTATATAGTTCTAACATCATTAAATATCGGCTTCACTTACAAAAATGACATGTTTAAAAATGAACTATCACACTGATTTTTGCATAATTTTTGATAAATAACTCTTCTTTATTACATTGTGTTTTAATTGGGACTTACTAATATCGATAAATTTTGCCTCATCTTGATAAAACTGAAATGTTTGCGCACATTCTTATTTTCATGCCATGTTTTAGATCATTCATTAAAATATCACAGTGCACACATATCCGCAATATATACCGGTATACATGTATATACATCATTAATCATTTGTCAAAGGTCGACGGAAAACTTTGAAATGAATTCCGCCCTGTAGGTGTAATCAATCCCTTGTCTCTTCCTATCGCCAAAGCGTTGACGGCGCTGTTTGTTGCCTTTACTTCGGAGCAGTGCGATAACGTAAACATGCTTCACGCTTTCGCGTTGCCTCATCATCTACTCCTATTATTAGATCTGTGGCTTTAAGCCGGAAGGATCTGTAAATACATTTTGCTCCCATCGCGCCTTAGTCTGGAATAATCTAGAAATAGAATTTGGTGCCGGCGCGCTTGATGTAAAGATTCCAGTCAGGAAGAGGGCCTCTCACAATAACAAGAGGGGTCTCACGATGTCAAAAGGACTACCTCATAATCTCAAATGGTCCTTTCACATTCTAAAAGGGCCTTCTCACGATCTCAAGAGGCCCCCTCACAATCTCAAGAAGGTTCCTTCCAGAAAGTTGAAGCCCGAAGTCGAAATTTTCAGGACTGAGGTAGTCGAAAGCGATTATCAAATCGCATGGGTGTTGCCACAATTTACTGTGAAGGTGAGGTGAAGCAGTACACATAATGAAAATATTACCATTGTAAGCAAGCAAATGGAATTCTGCAGTTAATCAGAAAACTCCCTCATTGGGCTCTTCGGAATATAAGCCTAGCAGAAGGGTATCCAAAACTTCGAGTCATGAAATTAAAGCAACAGAACTTGGGTTTTATTCTTATTCCACACATGTAGTTCAAAATATATTGCTGCCGGATTTCTTTGCTTATAATTTGGTGCACGCAAGTGGATATTACCTTTGATTGGAAAGATCACAACTTTTATCCATTTTCTGAGAACTCAACCGTTTTGGATACTTGAAACCAGTACTGATATGTAATTCGTCAGATTCGCATGGCTTCTTGGAATCATGACGAAAATTTAGTCCATCCATGCTTCGGACTAATAAAAAATTTTCTCCGCCACGAAAGATATAAACCGAAACGTAGTACAGATGTTAATTTTAAAAAGTGACATAATTAAACTCATAGCAAATTATTGTGTACTCAAAATTTTAGTGTCACTCAGATTTCCTGAAACATAATGATGTCATGATTAGTATCTGTCCTGATCTTGCATTGAATATAGTGCACCGTTTTTGACCCCTTTTGCAGTATGCCCTTTTTTCACTCCAAATCGTCGAGGAAGCACAGTGCACGTTGCATTCCCATATCTTTTCAGTTTCTGTCGGCAGTAGTTGAATGGGACAACCATTTTCGGCAGCTTCTCATGTATTCGTGAAAGTGAAGCCTATGATTTTTTATATGGTGTCTAAAATACGTTAATCAGCCTAAATGGTGGCAAAACAGCATGGTTGCCATAGATGATTTATCATGTGGTTGCATTCAGCTAGCACTTTCAAAAAAATTTTATTTTATTCAGCCATTCATCTGCTGCATGTCAACGCCAATTGTCACTACAATTAGCTATTTAGTAGTTGTAGCCTTCATGCAACTTGCCGTGTTCCAATATATATCTTTGTAATTGTTCTGTGTTGTGTTGTAATAAGGTCTAGTGGTCCATGGACATGAAACTTACCCAATGGCATCAACCTTGGATTGAGCAAGAATAGAAATGTCTTGTCAATTATTCATAGAATTATTGGTTATAGGTTATATCATAGACATCGAACATTAATCATTAAGGTTGTTGTTGTTGTCTATGGGTTAAGCCTGTGAAAGCTCTCTTTCCAAATAAACATGATTTTCGATTCATTCTTCATCGATCATCTTTGATTATTGTGTAGACAAGCAAATACAGCCAAAAAAAAATTTCTCGCAAAAAAGATTGTGCAGAATTCAAGTCATTTCTCACCATAAAAACGCATTGAGCAAATAAAAGAATAGCATCCACTTTTTGAGGACATAAAGGCATAGATTCGATTCCGACGACAAGTTACTTTGCGAGGAATTTTGTATTTATTATCCAATTGAAGTGGATGTTGTTGCACTAAAATTCTGACTGTTGCATAATTTCTATGGAGATTTAACACAGAGTGCTTCTTCCGGACAATAGCGGATTTTTCAACCCAATGCAATTTCAATGAGGTTTAGCGACAATAGCCCCAACTGCGGCACTAGTGTCCGCTGATTGATACAGAAATCGACATGATTTTCAACTTCTGTCGGTTAGAATATCTGTCGGGATCTAGATCATGATCTAGAGATGGTAGTACTTTATCTGAGTTGCTGACAAAAAGTACCATTGTAAATAAACCCTCGTTTCAAAATATGAGGCTGAAGTTATGATAATCAGCTGGTGCCTGTGTCTGATGTGAAATTACGTAAGGAACTTTAGAAACCGTTGCCAGAAACCGAACAGAAACTGCTACGGGAAACCGTTTAATCACAGAAAATGCTCCATAGACTGTACAGTGCATTCCTTGAATAACATGACTCTTCGTCGACTATTGACTACTAGCGTATGGCAAAGTGTCAAGGATCAACTTTTTTTCTACGTTTTGTCGATCGTTTAATACTTATAATATGAATAGTTAATCGCAAAGATGGACTGATCATCGCTGAATTCTCTGACCTCATTTTGCCTTTATTTCATTGGAAAGTGATTGGGAAACAGGCTTTTAGTAAATCATTTCACTGGATACATTTGCAATTTGGAATACTACACTCAAATTTGTGTTGTGCGGAAAATAGCTGTAAGTTAAACTCTTTATTGTAGCTGGCGTTTCGGTAGCTGATCTCCCGTGTAGATACTTTGCCGTATGCTAGAAAGGTAGACAAAGAGTCTTGTTTTTAAAGGAAAGCACTGTGCAGTATTTCATGTGATTGATTGGTTTCACACAACAGTTACTGAAAAATTTCGAAAGTTCCTCACGTGTGGTAGTCTTAGTTTATAGTCCAATGTTGATGTCAATGGTTCTCCGCAACTTAAAGTTAAGCTTTTGACATCGATGTACACATTTTCGTTGTAGGAAGTTAAATACAAACATAAGCGAGCCATCTATCAGTTCCATGAATTTTTCCACGCACCATGTTGATGCTGTGAAATTGAGAGGGACACAGAGAGATTAGATTCTATATGTAAAACCAGTTAACGTTGTGATGCCAATTCCTTTATTGAAAAATCAAATCTCTACCTTCGAATACTTACAATTAAGTCTTTTTACAATTCTCTCACTTGCAGCCACTTACACCGACAATAACCGAAACTAAGATTACTAAGTTACTGTGCTCAAATGTTTCAAAAAAAAGATATCTTGACATACGTGATCATCCGACACTAACATCTCACAGTAGACAACTACGATATCTTTACAGTACCCAGCACAAATGGAATAACCCAGAAATCTACTCACCATGCTCACTATCTCTATGTACAAAATTGCGAACACAATCTGTGCGGCTGATTGAGTAAAATATTTAAATTCACTATTAGCAGCACACAAAAACTGACTTAATGCACTTACACTATACATGCGAAATCCTCATTTTATGCAATCCTTTCTGTTTTGCCAAGTGTAAAGCATGCTTCAATCCATCATCGTATTTTTGCAATTATTCCACTTTCCTGGAAAAATTTTGCAGATTGGATCTGATACATTGTTGGAGCCGGTTTAGCCTAATTGCTTTGTGATCTGGGGAATGATTTTCTTCAAATATAGTCTATCTGAAGCGAGTTGCCTCAAACCATCATCATAAAGGCAACACATTCGTTTTCCACACAATTTATAAAGGACTATTTTTATTAGTTTTTTATCCAATTTAATCGACTCAGGCAGCTCGAACTTGAGTAAGTTGCCGTCGAAATAAAATGATGAAATTCGATGTTTCTTTTTTTTGTGCCTTCTTTCGAATGAGTGTGTCATCAATGCAACCAAACAACGGCATGTCAGCGGTACTTCGAAGACGATGAGGTATTTCAATCAAGTCGTTGCATGAGACCAACGTATATGCCTGTCCAATAGTTGAATGTTCAATGCCTCGACGACTTCTCACACAATGCCAGTGGGCTACTGCGACCGACCACCTGCTGCACGGAAAGCTGAATGCCGACAACCGTCTTCGACGAAGGCTTAGGTCGCGTAACACATTGTCGAGAAGATTTTGCGGGCCTGCACCGTTATCGCAGACCCACTGCCGGTGTCTGGGCCGCGATCGTGTGGAGAGACCGGTTGACCAGCACGACTCACGAACTGCGGCGCTTCATCGCTGAACCGAAGTACCATCCGCCCGGCTGCGACCTTCCGAGTGGCCAGTGGGTGCTGCTGAATCGACTGCGGTCCGATTATGTGAGATTCGCAGCCTTTATGTATCGGACTGAATTGTCCACCCACAACCCTTAGATGAGGTGCTACCCAGACCAGCGATCACTTCAGTGCCCAGCCATCGGTGTCTGTGGCGAACTTGTAACCGTCGATGCTGACTTTCGCCGCTGGCTACGACAGACTGACCTTCCCCTATGACTTGAATCATCTTTGACCCCTCCCCTGTCTTTTGCATTTCATACGAAGTACGCGACATTTTATTATGAGAACATGCTTTTCCATCTATATGTTTCAAGCTTACATTGCAGTGTGCATCTGATACTTAAATGCTACCACACTTATTGATAAATGGAGATCCAAATAACCCATAACTGATTAAAAACAGCTCTATTTATTGTAAATAATGCATCGAGAGATATGCTCTTACATAATCCTATTTTGGTTGACAAAATTGATGAAATTTCCAAAAAGTCGCCTTATGCCTAACCGTTATACCATTTCTTTAGGATAGACCTTATTTGCAAACGTAGGCTACCGAGAACGAAATACGTGTGCACTGCATGGTATTTTAAGCATATCCGATCAACATTTCCATTCACATCGACCGGTCAGTCAAAGAAGGCTGTTTTACACTGGCAGTTCATGTGCTGTACAGCAGATGACGACAGTGATCTCTTTATGACGTTTAACGTCAGTTTTTCTGACATAGTGCACAACGTCACTGCTACAGCGGCAGTTCAGCGATTAGACCAAAATTATATATTTTATTGCAGCTTGCTGTGTTAGAATGGTTTTCTGATTGGTTAGTTTTCACCATTGACAATTTACCAGAGCTAAACGATCTTTATGATCATATGGATCAATAATGCAGTTGCTGACTTGCAGTTCGCAATGTAAATTAGCAGCTGCACGTTCGGTTTTGTTTCATCGCTACCGTTCGATCACGTGACGATAATGTCACTAGTCTGCTGCATTCGCTGTATTCTGCATGTCATAGTTTGATCGTGTAAGCGTTATTAAATCGGAACTTTATTCCTTATTAGGTGATTCTATGGCGATTTTATTGATACTTCAGATTTTAGAATTACGTAAGAGTTCATATGCGAATGCAATTTTCTAAAATAGAATGATTTTTTGTCATTCTTATCCTTTTTGAATACCGTATCTATCATTTAGTATAGTAGTATTTACATGTTAGATGCATGCTGTAATCTTGAAACATTTTATTAAAAAAAGAATTGTGTTCATATTGAAATGCCGTGTACTTGTAACAGATATAATGAACATAAGTACAGCATCAAGAGCAAAAATAATATAGCATCAGCGCACAATAAAATTTGCGGTATGAATAATACAGTAGGTGATATCACCATTGATTTGCTGAGGTGTTTGCGTGATCCTGTAGAAACAAGTTTGGTGGAATTTCGTCTCATTGATTTTCATAAACCTTCATTGAACAGACGTCACGAGACAACTGGAGGTTCAACAATTCACATATCGTAGCATCTCATTTATAGTTAACTACCTAGCTTTATTGTGGCATAAATACTCATGGAGAGAATTTGAAAATTTCTTGAATATGGTCCCCCCGGCCAATACCATTATTTAACAGTTCATTTTGTTTAAACTTTGATGGATTTCTCTCATGTTTAGATACATATGCTGCTATATCCAATAGTCAAGGTCAACTCTCCTATTTCGCTCTAGTTTGGAAGACATTAGAATTTTTTGACGTTCACATAGTCATATATATGGTTTCAACATGTTATTCATTGCAAAGTGATGAGATCTCAGTAATTATACATTTCTTTTGTCTAGAAGTTGTTAATGTAGCCGTGCGACACTTGTGATTAGTTGGAGTGAAAATTATTTTGAAGTGGCAAATGAAATGACAATCCATTGATTTGAAGGCACGACTCATGGGCATTGAGATCTCTATGTACACTACAGTTCAATGTTATTTATTCTATAACAACAATAATGTTTGAAATTGCTCATTATGTTGCTGTGATTTATCAATGAATGTCACAACTTTTATGTTATCTTGTCATTACAGCTCTCTCTGTCTGTCCGTCGTATAATATCAAGTCGATAAGTTGATTTTGACTTTGCACTACTTGTCCAACCAAGTTTTCTTGAGATATTTTCAAGCAAGCATACGTTGGCTTTGAAGCCAAGTCACATGTGAAAAAATTGCCTCCAGTCAAACAGCTAGAGTTTAGAGAAACTTGTGGAATTATGGTATTGGCTTTACTATATGATGCCATTCAGCATGTAGGTGGTTCTGATCTGTAGGTTCGATCTGTGTGGCAAGATAAATATATAAGATCTGTTGAACAAGAGAAATGAATTCAGAATTCTAGATAAGTCTATTTTTGAGTCTTGGGATAGCGATGATGATAAAGATCGTGAACTTTTAGAGATCGAGGTCGAGAAAGTTCTTGAATGTGACATTTCTTCGAATGCAGCAATAAATGATTTGAAAAAGTTCTAGGATAAGACCGAACCGAAATTTAACGGAAATATTGGGAAAATTCCTATTTAGATCGCGGTAGTGAAGTTGCCGAAATTAGAATTACCACATTTCAGCTGCACTAAGACTGAATGACAAAGTTTTCGGGAAATTTTTGAGGTTTTTATTGATAGAAGTGCTAAGCTTGCTTCTCAAAATAACTCATTTCAATAAAATTTATGCTCTCAAAAATTTGCTCACCTTGACCGGGCTCGATCCAGTTTCAGTCTCCCGGATGATCGGGTAGCACGGGGTCAATTTTTTGTAAATAATCTCAAAAATGTATCTGTTAAAAATATCAGACGATTTTTTGACGACGTCGCTGTCCATACAAGAAACTTGTCGGAACTAGATGTTCATGCGGGCGATTACGAAATTATGTTGCTTCCAATACTTTTGGCCAAATTACCGGAGGAAGTGTGACTCAGCATGTTTCAACGATCAAATATTGATTGACGTTCCTTCTCGAAATTAGATCATTTTCTGAGGTTACTTGAAGCTGAAGTCACTGTGCGAGAGTTAATAAAAGATGTAAAGTCTTCATCTGCTTCCCAAAATGAAGCAGGCCGGGTACTTTCAGCACGCTTGCCGTCAGCCGCAACTCTTGCGACTAAAATTAGTACAAAAATTCGCGGTAATACAGATAATGCTGCACAATCATGTAAATACTGCAATCAAGATCACGATTCAAAGTCTTGCAGTACAGTCACCGATGCGACGCAAAGAATTGAGATTTTGAAAAGAAAGGGACTTTGTTTTCGTTGTCTTTCTAAAGGACATACTGTACGTCAGTGCACGTCATCAAGGAAATGTTCGCGATGCAAAAAAAATCATCACATCAACATTTGTGGGAACAGACCACTTTCTACTCCGTCTCTCATTTCTGCCGCTTCGACCGACAGTAGCGCCAGTGTAAAACAGCCAACTTCAGTGGCTTCTCTAACTTCCAACGCTAAAGTATCAGCAGATATGTCTCTTGCAGATCGCAGTTCGACATGTGTTGTCATGCCCACAGCTCTAGCGGTTCAAGTTTCACCCGATCGATCGAGAGAAATAATAGTTCGCATCCTTTTTAATTCGGCTAGCAACCGAACATTTATTAAAGAAGATGTTTGCCGAACTCTGGGAATTGAGTGCTCTGACAGTCGCAGCCATAATCTGAGTGTCTCTACATTTGGGAGAGCAGAAAAGACTGGAATTACCAGTCAATTAGTTCAGTTTTCAATCAGAAAACCGGATAGCCGAAATCTAATTTTATTGCGTGGTAGCACGACACCGATGATAAGTGAAGCTCCATAAACGGTTAATGTAGTACAATTTCCGCAATTTTTTGATTTGGATCTAGCAGATCCCGTTGATTTTCGTGAACAAATTACCGAATTTTCCATATTGATAGGTGCCGGTCAGTATTATGATTTTGTGCATGGTGACATTCGCCCCGAGGAAGAAGGCCCAGTGGCTGTATCTAGCAAGCTCGGTTGGCTTGCTTGTGGTCCTATGCGATTGACTACGACTGATAATCCACAAAATATTCATGTGAATTTATCTTCTTTCACACACTCGAACTGTATATCACTTAAAAGAAAAACTTTTTGGGAGTTGGAACATATTGACATTTCTCCCGATGAAGGCAAACCTCCTTTTATGCCCCGTCCGATTGAATTTGATTATGGATACGTAGTACCTCTTCCCTGCAAGCAAGAGAAGAAATCAGTAGGCCAATATGTCTGGCCAATAGTAGATTGTCTTCATGCATTCGTAAACTGAAAAGGTCACCCGAAATTATTGGTGAATACGATCGAATTTTGAAATATCAGTTATCAAAAGGGATAATTGAATCCGTAGCTGACGTCTGCAAGAAAGATAATTTGGTTCATTATCTTCCGCATTCTCCCGTACTCAGACCTGCAGCTGAATCTATTAAACTTCGTATAGTTCTTGACGCCTCTGCCAAAGAAAGATATCAGCCGTCTATTAATGATTTTCTTCAGACAGGAGAAATTGATCTTCCGCAAATTGCTTTTTTACTCAGTCGATTCAGATACTTTCCGATCGCAATTCTCGCGGATTTTTTTAAAGGCCTTTCTTCAGATCAAGATTGCGCCCGCTGATAGAGATGCTCTCAGAATTATTTGGGTAAATGATTTATCGAAACAGAATCCTGAAGTTGTCATTTACCGATATATTCGTCTGGTTTTCGGCTTGTCCGCTTCACCAGTCATTCTAAGTGCTGTCTTGAACTATCACATTTACAAATGTAAAAATGACATTGGTGATATTCTCAACAAAATATCCGATCACATGTTGATAACTTGATTACGGGATGTGTTGATTTGAATGAGAACATTTCAGAAAGCCAGCTTCAATATGAGACAATAGAAGTCCAACAATAGAGAATTTACTCGATTTGTTACATCTTTGAATCCGTCAGATACATCAAGCACAGAAATGGTTGATGGAAAATCGTTCACTGACTCCGAACTAAACCCAACACTTCAACCGAAACATCAAAAAGTCCTTGGTATTGAGTGGAATGAAGAGACTCATGAAATCATTATAAATTTGCGATATTTGAGTGACATCTCACCTGACACACCAACGAAGCGAACTGTACTACTGACTGTAGCCAGTGTGTATAATCCTCTTGGATTGATTTCCCCTGCAATTGTCCAAAGCAAGATGATTTCCCAAACGCATTGTAGCACACATTGGAACGAAAAGATTGACAATCCCGAGCTTTTAAGAATTAGGTACGACTGGATCAGTGATATTTCTTACCTTGTGATCACAATACCGCGATTCATTGATTCATACCACGATCATTGGCTCCCTTTATTACATTTTTTTTACTGAATTTTCACCCCTAGCACAGCTATGAGCCATGAACGAAGCTAGGGGTTACTCAATGAAAAACTAATAAATTGTATTACTTTAAATAAATAAAAGAAAAAAAACAGATCTTCTAATCTGATTAAGCTGCCCCCAAACCTATTCGCACGCCTCTTGAAAGTATCAAGATTGTATTGGTCAGGGAAAGTGGTCTGGGGAAGCTGATTCCAAAGCTGTGCCGTGCGAACAAAAAAGCTTTTCGAGCGACTCACAGTACGTGCGCGTTCTAAGCTCACATTATAGCATGTGAGTGCATTAGCTCTGCGTGTGCTTCTGGAGAAGATCTTAGGTTTGGGTACGCACTCATTTACTGCAGAGCTGCTTCTACCGAAATAGTACCTGTAGAAGAGACTGAGTGAAGCAACATCCCGTCTGACGGAGAGCGGCTGCAACTTGCTAGCAAGATTTTCACCCATGAGATTCTTGACACGTTTCTCAACCCGTTCAAGGAGGTTAAGATGCGTTTGTGGGGCGCCTGCCCACAGATGACAACAATACTCCATCAGAGGACGAATAGTGGACTTGTAAAGATAGCAGATAGTCTGTGGTGGAAGATAGCTGCTAGCACGATAGAGACTACCAATGCGTTGAGCTGCCTGCTTGCTAATGGATTGGATGTACGGTTTCCATGACAAGTCTTTCGTAACCGCCAATCCAAGGAAGGAGATGGAATCTTGTTCTCTGATCCTATTATCTGACATCTTAATGCTATGATCATCATCTCCTTTAAGTCGTGAGTGCAGAATACTCTGAGTTTTTGAAGGATTGAAGGAAACAAGCCAATTGGCGCCCCATTCTGAGACCCTGCGTAAGTCTTCATTAAGAACGTTGCATAACTGCTGACGTTGCTGAGCGTTTTTAGCGAGTTGCTCATTGGAATTGAAGAGTGTTGTGTCATCTGCATACATCACCAATTTACTCACTAGGCAGTCTGGGAGGTCGTCCCAAAATTGACCCTTGAGGAACTCCTGCATTGACAAACTTGGTGGAAGACTTTTGGCCATCTAAGACGACAGATATCTGCCGGTCACTAAGGAAAGAAGCAAGAAGTTTGTGGAGTTGATCAGCAACTCCATAGGACTTTAGCTTCATAAGGAGTCCCTGATGCCAGACTTTATCGAATGCCTTGGAAATATACAAGGCAACTGATCTCGTCTCACCTTGTCTGTCAAGGACACGACTCACATGTTCAGTGACATATGAAAGAAGATCTGCAGTTGATCGAGAGTGCCTGAAGCCATACTGTTCTTCTGATAGAAGGTTCTGAGTTTCAAGGAAGTTAACAATGTGTTGGTTAATCACTGCTTCAAAAATCTTGCCAGCAATTGGAAGCAGGCTGATAGGACGGTAACTAGATGGAAGAGATGAGTCAGAACCTTTCTTCGGAACTGGAACCACGGAAGCTACTTTCCAACAAGAGGGAAACTCACCGGTGGATACACATCTACTGAACAGTTTAGATAAAAGTGGAGAAAGCTCAGGTGAGAGATGCTTGAAGACCGAAACCGGGATGCCGTCTGGTCCACTAGACTTAGAGCTATCGAGACCGGCGATGATCTTTTTGACGTTTCGGACTGTGACTGAAGGAGGACTAACTGTCTCATCAGTGCGCATGGGAATTGGAGGTGGAATTCTACCTCCATCGTCTAATGACGAATTCTTCGCAAACTCTTTGCAAAGAAGCTCGGCTTTGTCTGCTGAGGTTGTCGCCATAGAAGTACTGACTTCGGCATGACGGAGTGCTGGGATGGAGGATTTGTTCCTATTGGTGACACTGTTGTAAATCCTCCAGAAGTCCTTAGAGCCAAGCTTTTGGGTAGCAATGGATTTCCGTACATACAAAGCGTAACGGCTTTTGGCCTGATGTATGGTTTCCTTGCAATGTCTACGTGCGGTTTTGTACAATTCAAGATTGCCAGCGCTACTGTCACGCTTATACTTATGGAAAAAGTGGTCACGCTGGCAACTTGCAGCTGCACATTCTGGTGTAAACCAAGGTTGTGAGTGAGGCTTCATTTGGAAAGTACGGTGAGGGATGTAGGCCAACATCCCTATGTGAAGCCACTCTGTCAGTTCTTGCGCCGACTTGTGGACGTTCTCGCTCAGAATCAAATTCTCAGCTTGAACTTGACTAAGAAAAGTGCGGAAGCCACACCAGTCTGCTTTGGAGAATTGATAAACTGTTCTATGGAAGGGTGCAGACGGTGTGGAGCAAACTTGTTTGCCAGAAACTGTGATAACACAGTGATCAGACGTGCCGAGGGGAGAAGTAACCTTGTGTGAAAAACAAGTTGGATTTGAGGTGAGAAACAGGTCAAGGAGATATCCAGTATCCCCAGCTCGGTCAGGCACTCTAGTAGGACAAGTGACAATTTGACTAAGGTTGTGAGAGACAGCGAAATCCTGGGCTGCCTGACCGGAGAGATCGGTGGTGCGTGAGTGCACAAGCCAGTCAACATTGTGCACGTTGAAGTCACCAAAAACGGCAACTTCAGCGCTGGGATACTCTTGTAGAAGAGAATCGATCTTGTCAGAAAGAACATTGAAAATATCCGCATTAGTTGATGGAGAGCGGTATAGGAAAAATAGAAGAAGAGTGGTCTTCTGTAGCGGCGCAATGAAGGCAAGATACTCATGCCTTGGATCCTCTGAGCTACAAAGCCTTCTCAAGGGAAGGCTTGTCTTGGCATAGACTCCAAGACCATGACAAGGTGCTTTATCCATCCGGTGAAATATGTATCCATCAGGAGTAACGTCGCTTGATGACACACTGGGATCTAACCTGGTTTCCGACAGGGCTAGAAGATCTGGTGACTTACCTTGCAGGAAGATGTTGATGTCGTCGTAATTGGACCTCAGTCCTCTTACGTTGCTGAAGCTGATCCTGAGAGGGGTTTTGAGCTTGACGGCTTGACTACGTTTCTTGTGTGTCTTTCTCATTTTCATAATTTCTCATGGAATATCAATCAAATAAACGAAAATTATACTGTACAACAAAGTGATACAAGAAACTTTGGAAGGCATCAGAAAAACGTAAATAATAGCAACAAAGCTGCAATAAATAATACGCAAAAAAAGACACTTATAGGCACAGTTCATGTCGCAAAAGCTTGAAGAAACCCAAATGAGAACCCCTTTGCCGTAACAATGGGTACAAGTCAGGTAGGCCACAGAGGAACCGGATACAGCTACACGGGCTAAACCCCTCAGTAAAGCTACCCACGCATGTCCGTGGCAGTGGAACTGTACCGCCTTTTTTCGAGCAGTTGACCGGGCCTGCCTCCCAAAGCATTACCAGTGGGTTCGGGACCCTCGAACTACCTGACGCCCGTATGCCGTGAATACGTTGGATCTGTCACACCTTAACCTGCAACAAATGGGGAAGTGCAAAAGAGAGCAGTGGAAGGAAGTTCGATCACAAATGAACCAAATAAGTGCCATGCCCAAAAAACCTGATTGAACAACATGAAACATCTGATGACTGTTCATATCTCGCAAACCAGGGGGTGGTGTTAATTGGGACGGCCGAAGCCTACCACACATTTAAAATAAACAAACGTGGAGAAAAAGAATGAAAAATTAATCAAACATAAATAAATTCAATGACCAGTAAAATAAAAATAATATTCCAGAGCCTGCTAGTTAGCCGGAGCACGGTCACAAACCGCCGACAAGGTAGAACCCAAAGAAGCATGAGCTTCAGACGACAAAGCCTTATTGCGACTCCGTTTTCACCCTTTCACCGCTTTGAGGCCGCAGGTTGAGTGAGAAAGGGAAATTATTAGAAAGGGGGATTATACATATTTGTATAATCTCTCTATTGACTCTGGAGTTTTTCCTGACTTATGGAAGTATAGTGTAATTTCACCTATAATCAAGAGAGTGGGTCTTGAGTTGACCTTTCCCAAACTGCGTCCTACCGTCCAATTGCAAAGTTGTCAATTTTATCTAAGGTGTTGGAAATGATTATCGCCATTCAAATTCGTGCTTATCTGTCTGTCAATGACCTTTTTCCTCCTCAGCAGTCGGTGTATAGACGGATTCATTCGACTGAAACTTTATCATTGAAAGTCACATCGGATGCCCTTCTTTCTCTAGACAGAGGAAAGCTGGGACTTCTAGCGTTACTAGATCTCTCATCGGCATTTGACGGTATAGACCATCGTATATTTTTTCGACGCCTTCATAACTCGTTCGGTTTCTCCGGCTCCGCTCTCGCGTGGATCAAGTCATTCGATAGTGGTCGTTATCAGTCTGTACAAATTGGTTCGTCTGTATCTCCGTCTACATTGATTCAGTCTGGTGTGCCCTAGGGGTCGGTCTTAGGACCTTTGCTGTTCACTGTGTACGTAGCTGACGTCACAAGAATAGTTGAGAAGCACAATTTGTACATACATTTATACGCTGATGATGCCCAAATCTATGATTTCTGTCTTCCGTCTTCGACTGTGTCCCTTACTTCCCAAATGTCTAAATGTTTGGATGACGTCACGTCTTCGACTGTGTCCCTTACTTCCCAAATGTCTAAATGTTTGGATGACGTCATTGATTGGTTTGGTTCGAATAAGCTGCTGTTAAAACAGGAAAAGACGGAATTACTTGGATCTATTCAAACAGGCAACGACAGTCGGTACTGTTAAACCTCTTTTACATGCGAGTAATTCAAAACTCTTGTTTGGCATAGACTCAGATGTATTCTAAGCCCCACTCGGCAATATCTGAAACACAATAGAAAACGTGTAAGAACACAGTACAAAACACAGTATAAAATGCATCATGCAGAGAATATGAATACAAATATAACAAATTCCCTCTCTTCTCTATTTGAAGGAAAATACCTAAAAATAAGTCTCTTGAAAACTCACTACTAAAAAGAGCTATAAAAACTAAAAGAACAAAATGCACTGTGACTAGCGTAGAGAAAAAGCACCAGAAGAATATGGAGAATTGACAAACTAAGTTTGCTTCAAGTTCGCAGAAAGAACGTTCAAAAGTTTCTCTCTGTTTGCGTCCCGTTTCGTCAGACAATTAGCAAGTTGATGATCCGTCGGGATCCAACGCAACTTGATTTCGCCTCGATCGATCATCTCTCGAAGCATAGCGATGTCAATACGGAGTCTCTTATCTAGCACAGCCTTTGTCGATGCTAAAGATTCAACGAGCGATGCATTGTCTGTGAAGCACATTATTGCTGGAGCGAATCCATTGATTTCCTTCATCGTATGAGATAGCAGGATCGCGGCTTCCGCTGCCTCAATGAGAGCCAATGTCTCTGCTGCGAGAGTTGATCGCACCACTCGACGAACTTTCCTGGATTGCCAAGAAACGAGAGTTGTCAGCTCAGCATCACCGAGAAAGATCACGAAACCTGCCTGTGAACCACCATCACTGAGATTTCCAAAAGAAGCATCCGCGTAGACATACAATGTTGACTGTCCTTCCAACATGCGGTTGCACTCTATGGTCAAACCAACGCTCGACGATTTCAATTTACGAATGACCTTGTTGGCTCGGATAGCATCTTCTACTTGAGAATGTTTCAAGTGACTGCTCAACTCACACGCATCGAATGATAGATCTGGACGAGTTTGATTCGCAAGCCAATTCACAGATCCCACTGCTGCACGAAATGACTTGCTCTCCTTATCCGACAACGGACGACCAGCATGCTTGTCCATGATGCCAACTTCATTCATTGAGTCCGCATAACGAGTTTGATTCATAGTGATCCGCCTTCCTGTCTGATGCAGCGCGATGCCAAGATATTTGAATGCTCTGTCTTCTTCTTTGCTTATTCTGAATTTCTGTTTCAACGGTTCAACAATTCGTTCCTGAAATGCCGTTGTTCCTCCCCAGCAAATATCATCAACGTGGATACACAGCACTCCCAGCAATTGACCTTCCTGGTCATGATGAAAGAAAAGTCCTGGATCAGTAGCTGACACACGAGCCCCTTTGCCTTCCAGGAATTCTCGCACCGTAAAGTACCATGATCTGGCAGCATCGTTCAATCCATAGACAGTCTTCTTTAGACGCCAATATGAGTCGGCATTCGCTTCTGCTGGGGGAATCACAAACACATGACGATCAATATCACTTCCTTGAAGAAAAGCCTCTTTGATGTCCAGTGATCTCAAGGTCCAATCGTTTGCAGAAATCGTAGCAAGTGCAAGGCGCATGTTCACCTTCGAGCAAGTAGGAGAATCACAGCGTTCATTCAGTCTCTCCTCGAATCCCCTTGCCACCAGGCGAGCCTTTACTGTACTTTGGCCCTCGACCTTTTTCTCAGTCAACACCCATCGAAGAGTAAGCGGTTCCTGGGAAATATCCTGGCATTCTTCAAAGACATCGTTGTCTCTCCAGGCTCTCAATTCCTGTTCTTTTGCTTTCTGCACATCCTCTTCTAAAGCGTGAACTATAAGAACTTCTTGATCATCCGAAATTTCGCTATATTCTGCCAGATCCATCAAATTGACACATTTATTTGAACCATCACTAAACGAGAGATTGTAGTAATCTTTGTTGCGCCCAGTCGCTTTTCCCGCGCGATTGATCACCGTAGCTGTTTGGACGTCTTCTCCACCATCGAATTTGAATTCAACACGCTGTCCTACTCGTGGCCGTCTTGGATTTCCTTGACCTGAATCCTTTGGCATTGCAGACCCATGCAACCGTTGCGTCAAATCGTCTTGCACTTCATCGCCTTCCTCTATTGTGGGACTACATTTCTCCGTCACCACAGTTCGAGAGACTTCGTCTTCATCATCGCTAACATTGGAGTCACAGTCCATCTTCTCATCCACCGATCCTTCTTCGATGTCATCTTCCAATTCCTTGTTTGCGGATGGATTTTCACTCCTTTCTCGAACTGCTCGCAGGCGAGTTGGGTGCACGCGCACAAATAGTCCACCATGCTTGATGATGACCTGCTGTCCGTCTTTGCCGATCACTTTGCCTGGTCCACGCCATTCATTTGAATCAATGCGCTTATAGTACACAGACTCTCCCGATTCCACATTGTCACTCCCTCGTATGTTGTGCTTCATGGCTCGGCGCAACTTGTCGCATGACTCATTTTGAATGAACAACTTCCTTGCCGCATGCATTGCATTGATATTTTGAGCCACCATCTCGCTAACCGTCACTCCTTCAAGCGCAGGTGGTTCATCTTCGAGCACATTTGGAAGGACTGGGTTGCGTCCAAATACCATTTGATTAGGTGAGAACCCATGCGCATTCGTCAAAGCGTTCTTTGCCGCTACCGCCCAAGATAATGCAATTTGATGACTGCAGTTACTCTCTGACATGATTTTCCGAACACTTTCACCCAGCACGCCATTGTACCTTTCGACCAAGCCATTACTCCACGGACTTTCTGCTGCGGTAGTCAAAACGGTCACATTGTAGTTTTCTGCCATGCTGCGGAAATTCTCGTTATTGAACTCTCCGCCATTGTCGGACAAAAGTCGACGAGGTGCTCCGAACACACTTATCCAGATGCGAAATATGGCTTCAATGATGGTCTCTGCTTTCTTATTCTGAACGATGGCTGCAGCACTGTACCTCGTAGCCATGTCAATCAGATGTAAGAACGCAAATCCTTCCACTTGCTTGAGATCCATTGCAACTGCATCATTGAACGTAGTGGCTATTGGAAGACCAACCGTTGGTCTTGGTCTAGGTCTCTTGAACTTTAGGCAGGTGGAGCATTCCTCTTCAACACGCTGAATGGCTTCGAAGAGTTCTGAATCATCTCGATTGGCCCGTTTCAAAAGATCTATCAACTTCGACGCACTGGCATGGCCGAACTGCTTGTGCAATTTTGATGCTTCATCTTTACGAGTCTTCCCGCGGTCCTCAAACGCAACCAGGCTATCTTGAATGCCAGTGTCAGGACCAAGATAGATGCAGTAGTGCCCAGCACTATTCTGGAAGGTTTCCACGCTTGATCCAAGCATGGTGACCTTATCTTCGGCGAAGTCAATTACAGTGCCTGCACGCTTCATTGCCATCTTGCTGAACAGAAGTGGGATGTCGGCCTTAACAACGTCAGTCGTGATGAAAACATCTTGTGAGGACATCCGACAGGGCAACTTAAGCGTTTTCGAAGACTTCATTCGTTTTCCATCACCAAAACGAAACACGCTGTTTGACGACGTCTCATCCAATCCCAGCTTTTCCCTTTCTTCTAATCCATCGAGGAAGCATTCCAGCCATTTCTCTCCGCAGACGGTCTTCGTGCAGCCTGTGTCCAAGATTGCCATGCCGAATGTGTCAGTCACGATCCCATCATTCTGAGTCATCAAGACGATGTGAACATCAGTATCGTTTTCTTTCTCATTTTCCTTTGGCAACTTATCCGGGCATTTAGCTGCCCAGTGGAAGATTGATCCACACACCTTGCATCTACTTGGCTGACCAACAGGTCCTGGTCTGTTAGTTTGGCGTCCTTGAGTCGATGAGTTCCGAGCGCCATTATTGTATCCTCGACCACGGCCATAGTTTGAATAACGACGATATGGACGACCACGACCAGCGAATCCATTATTGGCATGCAAGACGGTTTCCTCAGTATCCGTTTTACTTGAGCTGCATTCCAGAGCTTCTTGCTTCACCGTCACACCCACGGGTGTATCTCCTGGAACCTTGAAATTTCCGGCTATCTTCTTTAGACAAGTAGCCATTCCCTTGTAGGTCAGGCTATCCGTTGTTGCACGAGCCAGCTTATGTTCGTTTGCTGGGAGATTCGAAGACGCAAGCAGCCTGTACGCCAATACACCCTCCGGCAGCACCATACCGTGTTTCTTCACAACGTTGTACAAGTGATCGAAGGCCTGCAAATACTCGTCTATGGGCGTTTGTGGAGATCGCTTCATTGTTTCGAATCTCTCATACGCCTCATATGCCAGTTCGTCCTTGTCCTTTGCAAACAGCGTGTCGAGCTTCATGATAATGAGATCCAAACCAGTTTCCTCCGAAAGATCCCTTATCTCCAATTCCAAAGCTGCCTCCCTTGCTCGACCTTTCAGCGACAGAAGAACTGCAGGTCCCTGCTTCTCCAAAGGCAAATCCGTGAATATTCTCCATACCTCAATCTCCTTCTTCCAATCTTCAAATGACGTTTCCTCTCTCATCACCGGTGGGGCTTTCACGTTGATTCCCGCCATGTTGCAGCACCAACCACGCTCTGCTACCAAATGTTAAACCTCTTTTACATGCGAGTAATTCAAAACTCTTGTTTGGCATAGACTCAGATGTATTCTAAGCCCCACTCGGCAATATCTGAAACACAATAGAAAACGTGTAAGAACACAGTACAAAACACAATATAAAATGCATCATGCAGAGAATATGAATACAAATATAACAGGTACCAGGCAACGCTATTCGAATTGGATCCTCTTCGATATCTCCTGTTTCCTCTGCTCGATACTTGGGAGTCCATATTGATTCTGAACTATCTTATCAAGTTCATATTAATAAACGGGCTGCCGCCTGTTTTTTGATGCTAAGACAAGTCCGGTCCATCAAAGCGTCATTACCTCGGTCAGTTTTAAGGAATATGATCTCTTCCTTGGTGATGCAACGTCTGGATTATTGTCTCTCTAAAGGATATGGCTTGCCCTCTTGTCGTCTTAGACGGTTAATATCAGTTCTGAATGCTGCGGTCCGTTTGGTGAATGGTACCTCTCGTTGTTGTGCAATCATTCCCCTGCTCAGAGATCTTAAATGGTTACCAATTGAGAAACGCATTGACCATAGATTGTGAACTCTTGCCTTCTCCTTCCATCATCAACTGGCGCCTACTTACCTTGTTTCGGATTTTCAAAAAGTGTCATCAATATCTCGTGGATATCAACTTCGCTCTTCTGATGAGCGACTTTTTCTGATTCCAAGAATTCTTCGTCCGACCTTGGAAGGTCGATCTTTTATCGTTGTTGCAGTACGTGCCTGGAATGGTCTTCCTTCTCGTCTCAGGCAAATTGACAGTCTTTGTGAGTTAAAGAAACAGGTTCAGAATCACTTTTATGAACTTTCATTCTTTTAGTCTATGCTTTTATTATCATTGTAAAGTGGTCTTGCAGTCCTCTACTTAAATGCCACAAAAATGTAATTCCCTTTAGAAAAAAATCATTTTCAAAAGCACTCAACCTAGCAAGGTATGTCATGTACAGCTTCATGGATTTAATGATGCTTCGCAATCAGCATATGCGGCAGTTATTTACGTTCGTATTGTGTATGACGACGTTACAGTATCGACGAACATTGTGGCAAACAAGTCGAGAGTTTCTCCTATGTCTAAAAGCCACTCTCTTCCACGTTTTGAACTTCTTGGTGCCTTGTTGCTATCCAGATTTATGAAGTTCATTCTTCCTTCGTTCAAGGATGTGTGCTCGATCGATTCGATATTTCTTTGGTCAGATAGTATGACTACATTACAGTGGATTATAAGAACAGATAAGGTTTGGGAGGCATTCGTCCAAAATCGAGTAAAGGAGATTCGGTCGTCAAGTTCAAATGCCAATTGGAATCATGCACCAGGTGAAGATCCGACCGACTTATCATCAAGAGGCATTTCTCTGAGTCAGATCGCTTCTTGTTCTAAGTGTTGGCACGGACCTGCTTGGCTAAGCTATCCAGAATTACATCGGCCGAACTTGCCCAGCTCAGAGGAACAAGCTATCTTTGAAACAGAGCGAAATATGACTGAAACCAATGTACCGTTAGGTGTCACAACACGTGTATCAGATATTGAATCCAAAACATCTATTTCTCAGCTGATAGACAAAGAAATTCTCCTCTTGGAATGAACTACTACACGTGACAACTTTCGTTTTAAGGTTCAATGAATGTTTGATGCACCACAGACTGATTTCTCAGCCGTTAACCGCTTCTGAATTACATTATGCCCAAACTATTTGGCTCAAGGAGTTGCAGCGAAAATACTTATCTGATGAAATTAATCATTTGAATGGTAAAGGACTGTTAACGACTCGCATTCGAAATCTGAATCGATTTCTCGATGATGATGGTATCATTAGGTGCCACGGACGAATTTCGAAGTATCATTTTTGAAGGCGAGTAATGATATAATATTGATTCCTCGTATCGAGTTAGAGAATATGTTGATTTACCGTTCACACGATCCAGTTTTTCATGCGGGAGTTTCTGCAACCCTGGCAAAAATTTGCGAAATTTTTTGGCTACTGAAAGGTAGACAGAAGGTTAATACAATGCACCTGCGACGTTGTTTCATACGCAAGAAAGTTCAAGGTTTGCCTTTTTCACTTCCGCCAATTCCTCAACTGCCTCATTTCAGACTCTCCGCACATCGTCCATTTGCAACTGTCGGCGTTGATTATTGCGGCCCGATTTACTTTTCCTACCGCAAGGGTTAGGGTACCCGGAAGGGTTACATTGTCCTTTTTACCTGTGCTACGATTCGTGTCCTTAACCTTGAGATTTCACCTGATTTGTCCACTGACTCATTCAATGTTTGAAGAGATTCATTTCAAATTAGCCGAGAAAATTCTATTAAAAGCTAGCATACAAAACTTCGCAAGTTGTAAGAAAATTGAATGGAACTTTACGACTCAGTACGACCCTTGGATGGGAGGTTTCTATGAGAGGTTAGTACGAGAAGTTAAAATGGCCCTAAGAAAGACTCTCGGTAAACGTACATTGACATTCGAGGAACTCAGGACTGTTGTTTGTGAAATTGAAGGTGTGCTGAACAGTCGTCCGTTAACGTATGTGAGTGATGAAGTTGAGGGCCATTCCACGCAAATGTCAACCAGGGGGTCGAAAAATAAATTACATAGGACACCACTAAACTGTGTTTCAATCGATGAAGAATACCCTGAAGTATTATAATTTCAACTTAAAATTGAACTCAACTTCAAAACAAAACAAAAAATCTTGTACTATCTGACGAGTTCAATTATCGTCTAAATTACGTGTAACCATGACAAAAAAAGAAAATTTATTTTTTCCCTCAAATATATCACTATCGGTTGATTTACTATAATTCAGAGACCTCACTCATATCAATAAGCAATTTAGAAAGGATAAAGTAGGATTTCAAACTTTCGATGCATGACGTAGACATATATTTGAACTTGAGCATATTTCATGTCACGTCACTGAGATTTTGAGCATCATGTTAATCCTACACCGCAGCAAGAGTGAATTGTACCAAATCGTTCATAATCCTCTGTTTAGACGTTATTTCAATCAATATGCACATAATGTTCGTCACCTTCTCTCAATGACATTCGCCCTATCAGTGTTTTGCGTTTCCCTGCCAAGATCTTGGAGAAAATAGTCGTCAAAAATCTGAAACATCGCTTAATTGATTGTTACGACAAAGCTCAGTACGGTTTCAGAGCTAAGTCCTCTACCCAGCTAAACACTCACTAACTCACTAACTCTTACTAAACACTCACTAAACATCTTGATAGTCTGAGTACACAAGGGGCATTGGTAATTTCATATGACTACACTAAGGCTTTTGACAAGTTAAGAACAGATTTGATAATGAACCGACTTATGTCTTGTGACTTTCCCGAAAGAATTGTAAAATGGATTGCAAGTTATCTGACTGATAGAACGCAGTACGTCTCATTTGGTACAGCTAAAAGTAATGAAGTAAAGGTGTCCTCTGGAATACCTCAGGGTTCAATTCTCGGTCCCTTCCTCTTTGCTGCCACAACCGCAACCTTTTCTTCGCTGAGCGATCACTGCCAAATAGTCAAGTATGCAGATGATACTACGCTATGTTTTCCGATATATTCGTCTACTGCCAATGATCACATCAAACTGGAACATGAAAATATCCTCCGTTGGTCTAGAGAGATGGATTTATCCATAAATATGAACAAATGCAAAGCTTTACTGATCCGCAAGCGAAACTTTAAGGAAAATGTCAACTTACCAGAAGAGATTCCATTGGTCACAACTCTCAAAATTCTTGGAGTTACTTTCAACTCCAAATGCACATGGTCCGATCACATCAATAATATCATCCGGATTGGTTCACAGCGCTTGTATGCTATTCGTATCCTGAAACCGTGCCTATCTGTTCGTGACTTACAACAAGTGTATTGCGCTTACGTGCGTTCTATATTTGAATACTGCTGTCCACTCTTTGTATGCATGTCTAATACAGACTCATTGAGACTGGAGCGTGTACAACGTCGGTTTCACAGGATGATCTGTGGTGCTCAATGTGAAGAAGGCTGCTTTGCCACTTTGATGAGTCGCCGGGGATTTTTGACCGAGAAATTTCTGAAGAATATTATGAAAGATGATCACATTCTTCATGATCTGTTGCCTTGTGTTTCTCAGTCTGGTCGCTTCATACTACCTGATGTACGATCAACTCGACGTAGCAAAACTTTTGTCATCTGTGCCTGTAAACTGTATAATTCTCATCTGCGCCGCTGATTTACTTCTATACTTGTATTATTTCTTATTGGATTGTTGAACTATCTTACCAATTTTCTATGTATGTCTTCAAGCATCTTCCGATTTTCATTCAAAAGAGAAATAAACACATATTATTATTATTATTAAATTCAGATGTTTTGATAAGTTTGATATTTTTTCTCAGTGACGTGACATATGCTGCTCTCAGTGACGTGACAAATTCTTTACTCAAACTTATTTCTTGATATCGTATAATTTTATCAGAATTTCCATCATAGTTCCGTTACTCCAACTACAATCTGTATTTTCACTGAGTAATTATTATATTATTACATATTTATTGCGATTTTATTACATAATTAATTAAAAAAATAAATTATTACATGATACATGTATATTAATAAATAAATTAGTGACTTACATGTATATACAATTTTACACTGTATAATTTAATATAATTGAATAATTATTAATTTATAATTTATTATTACGATTAATAGTAATAATAATAATAATATAACAACAACAATAATAATATTATTGTTGTTAAAAAAACAATAATATTTATTCTTTATTTGTATACCGCCTTCACGGAAGCTGTCCTTAGCGGTTTCTATGACATCAAAGAACATAGTTAGAAATGTACTATACTTCTGTTGAAGTGCATGCTACTCAGTCAATACATAGGAAGTATTGAATAATTAATTACACAATCATGTAATTAAAGTATTAATTGTACATAGTATTTTATTACCGCACCATGAGTGAATTGGACCAAATCGTTCATAATCCTCTGTTTACATGTAGACGTTATTTCAATCAATATGCACACTATTGTTAAATTTAGATGCTTTGATAAGTTTGATATCTTTTCTCAGTGACGTGACATTTGCTTATCTCACAGAATTAGACAGGTCGTCTCTTCGTTTGTTTGACTAGAAAGGAAACATTGGAACATGTAACGTTAATGACATGGCACAATCTGCTGACTAAATACCATAGCAATCGAACAATGAGCAGCCAGTTCAACATTAAACACGCCAAATTGAGCGAAGTTTCAGTGACTGTTATCAACCGGATCACACAGCATAGAGACACAGACGATGTCAAGTGCTGCAGAGAAGTTTGTGAACGTTTTTTCATGCGCCTGATAACTTTTTTAAAATGATCGGAGGGCCCAACATTATCGAGAAAACTTTTGCGCAATGTTCTGAATTCTTCGAATCTGAAGGAACCGTGGCGATCGGAGCATTTTGAAGGAATTCAGAGCAATCCGCAAGCGACGCACGACTATTTTTCCTATTTCTGTAAGGTATTAAAAATTTCTTTTTGCCCACTTATTAAGTTCCTGCATGTGCCATCTGTTTAAATCAGTTTGCACTTCTAGCAAAGTGATACGATTAAACAATCTAATTCTGTGGCTTATCTGAGTGACGTGACAATTTCTTACACAAACTTATTTCTTGAAATCGTACAATCATATCAGAATTTCCATCACAGTCCCGCAACTTCAGCTACAATCTGTATTTTCCTTGAGTCAACGTTCAACAATTTTCTTTTAACATAGGAATTACAATGAATTCGATGAGTCATACAATCATCAACAGCAGAATGATGCTAATCGTGAGAATCATAGATATCTAAATGACCACACACATTGAAATAAGCTTTCTATTGTTGTCGCCGTTGAACGAAATATATTTAAATTCAAATTTGAAATTGAATGAAGCATCTGATATATAAACTGGCCGACATTTAGATCAGGAATGAGTATCCCAACATCCAATCTGTCCGAATTTTTTCAGACGGGTGCGCAGCGCAGTTAAAAAACAAATGGACTATTTCCTGTGCTGCCCGCACCTGTTTTTCGCTTACAGTGACCTCGTGGACGTTCTTTGCCACCGCTCACGGGAAAGATCTGGTTGATGTCATTGGTGGCCGCGCCAAGTCCACGGTTTGGATGAAGGTTCGGGCTGGTAAAGTAGTGGTGAAGGACGCGACTGATTTTCTCAATGCCGCCAAGCTATTTTTACCAGGCATCACATTTCTTGATGTGCAAGAGCACGTCATTTGTGACCCGACAACCATCAAGAAGATCGACGAGATGTGGTCTGATACTCAAAATGTTGTTGGCATCAGAGAGCACCATCATTTTGAGAAGAGTGATGACAATGACAATTCCATCTTGATGTCTCTCACGTCAACGTCGTCGAAGCAGTTGAAGGTCATTATCCGGCAGAGAAGACATTGTTGACGCGGTAGAAGAGGAGGTGACCGCGCCGATCGCTGCCCCTGCTTTCCAAATGAATCTTGAAGTTGGAAAGTGGGTGGCATTTAACTACGAAGGCCAAGAATACCGCGGACTTGTCCGAGAAGTCACTGTCCCTGGTCGGGTCACGGTGGCAAGTCTGGAGGCTACAAGTGTCGGTACATACAAATGGCCAAACAAGGAAGACATCCTTGACTACCCCATCGAGGACATCTTACGATTGTTGGACGACCCTATCCCAGTAGGCTGTGGGAGTCGTCTACAACTCCGATTTGTGTGACCATATGCAGACTTTCTTGATTTTCTAGTCTTCTTGATCACTGAAATGATCGATCTATTGAATTAAATATTTGTATACACTATGGAAAACTGAGTTTTTCTCATTTTGAATAATTATGATGCAAAATAGACGAATTTGATATCATTTACAAATCCTTTTGTGTTAACATTTTAAGAGGGTCACGTCACTGAGAAAATGATGTCACGTCACTGAGATGGGCCATCGCTAAATTCAACACGAAGTTTCAACTTTCTATCAAAATAAGTTTTACGATGATGTTAAGTAGCGCTCTAGCATGGAAACCCTTATAACAGTTAGAAAAATTTCGACAGAATTTAGAAGAATTTCAAAATTTAGGAGATAGTATCAAAATCTAGGGAAGAAAATGTCACGTCACTGAGACATCTTAAAACTGAAACTAATCAAAGTCAAATTTGAAAAAAATGTCCAGTTTCTTACAATTCATACTTGATGACAAAGAGTAGATATAAATGAAATATCAAGCTCTAATTCACAATATTCATACTTTTATGTCATTTAAGGAATCTAATATGTCACGTCACTGATAAATGGAATGGCCCTTGAAGAAATTCTTACCCCTGGGTCATTCCACAAAAAAACGACAGATTTCGGGAAAGTGTGTGGCGAAGGTTCTCGGATTTTCTTCAAACTTTAACAGCTGATTGTTCTTGGTAGGAAACAGACCGAAATCAAATATTTCTGTCTAACTCGTCATACTTTCCGAGCTACAGCTTTCTGAAGAAGACTATGCTCGACAAAAACAATCTTCTATCTTCATTTTTTAAAAAAATTCCGTACTTATATCTCTAACACTATGTAAGCTATCGTCACAATATTTTAGATGTGTATTATACTAGTGTAGGTTAGTATGCATTCAATTTTCAGCCCGATATCATCTCTCAATCGTGAGATACAGCTTCTCAAAGTTGACTAAAATTTTAGGCCTACTTTTTTTATATTCAAAACTAACTCAATGTCATGGGCAAAATTCCACCTGAAAATTTACTCCAAACTCAATGATTTTTTCACTATGCATTGTGCATAGTAACTGATAAGCGCTAGTACCAAAAGAAAGTTTCTACTGCAAGTCGACGAAATTTGATTTTTTTTTGTAAAATACCAAAAATGGCCATTTTTGATGATCATCTCCCGTCAGGGTTTTTTTCCGCCAATCCTTCCGTTTTGGCGGAATTTTTTTCAGTTTGGCGGAAATTAATTTCACAATTTCCGCCAATTGGCGGAAATGATTTTTTCTTTCTCATGGTGGCTTGTTATAAGCTAATTATCTGTTTTGTTGATCTGCAGAGGTCCGATACACGCTGTTAGGGAAGCCTGTCTGACTCTTTCCCATTCGCACCAAACATTTTCATGAAACAATTAGCCTTTAATCCACAGACCTAGTAACGGTGATTGTTTTACGTTATTTTACGTTGTTTTTTTAAGGCGCATTGTTCTGTGGTGGTACAACTGAAAAGATCCAAATATAGCTCTCTTCAAGCCATCATTTTAGTGGCGGAATTTTTTAAAGAGTTGGCGGAAATTTTTTGAGCGATTTCCGCCAATTGGCGGAAGGCTCGACGACGGAAAAAAACCCTGTCTCCCGTTGACTGACTACTCCGATTTACGTTTTTTTTCAAGCACACTATGAAGCTGATAATTAACATACTCAAAACTGAACGTGCGCTTCGGCTTCGTTTAGGAGCTAGAGCACTTTGAATTATCACTTATTTTTTCATATTCTACTCTTCAAAATTTATAAGTAGTATATATTATATGTCCAATTGGGACTATTATTTCTACCAGTCTTTACTCTGATTCAATGCAACTTTGTTTTTTGCACCAGCTGTTTCCAATTTTATTGCAAATAAACCATTTTGACCACATTAGACATCGTCTACATTGTGATATCAGAGTGGCTGGTTCTTGCGTTATCTCTGCAGTCTTTAGAAATAAATGTAAATGCATTTATGAATCAATAGGCTATATTATTCACAGCTCAACACGTTCTGCATGAACTCCATGCACTTACGGAGTCTTTTCGCATAGTTTTCTATAAAAAGTCGTATGGCATCCTTGTCCGATTAATTGAATGCTTCCCTGATTTTGTCCTTCGAATCATCCATTGAAGTTTCCTCAAAATTCGCTTTTGACGAAGATATGAAACAGCGAAAACTTTTAACATGTCGAGATAATTATCACAATTGACGTTGCCTTGCAAAAAGAAGAGACCCATAACATCACCTCTCCATATTCAATCCAAAACAACGACCTTCGGACAAAGAAGAAGAGATAGCTCTTGCTTAATGCCATGGGGGTTGATTGTCTGACCAGTAGCTACATTTATGCTTCGTCGGTTGAAAGAAGAAGCTGAACAGATCAGGAACGCTTCCCAAAAGTTCCAACACAGCAAACACTAGTCGAGCCATGTCTTCTTCACTCAAATCTTGAACGAACATCTCTCAATTTTATGTGGATGGTGGTCACATGCTCTAGGCATGCTTACTCTGAGAAGAGAATTTTGACTAACACCAAATTCAGTCGACGCGGTCCGTGTCGATGCATGTGGACTATAATTAGAAAAACCTCACAGTCACGGTATTTTCATAACCTGTTGCTGTTATTTGTGGGCCAGGTCTTGGAAGAAAGATGCTGTCTGCAGAACGTAAATTCTTGGCGCGTTTTACCATTTGTTTTTCAGATTGTGGTTTTCAGTTCTTCCCGAATGGATGAGATTTTCTGACTGCTGTCGTATAATAATAATAATTGTGCGTCATTCGTTTATCATACGGCGATCATAGCTTTTTCGTTTTGTGTCAAATGTCATGTTGTTTCAATAATGACACAAATTGCAATTTCAAATGGAATATCAGTGTCATTACGTACTGAACATGTGGACATCTACATACATTCAAAAGATCTAAAAAAGTAATAAAATTCAAAGCGCAATGTGAAAGGCAAGGGCTATCGCGGCAAGAACATTCCTTAAAGGTCAAGTTCGGTCAAATATTCAACCTTGTCTCAATGACTACTTCATTGGTTGTGGAGCCAGGGTAAACCAAATGTTCAGTTTTGAAAAAAGCAAAGTTAAGCCAAATCACAATGCATTTCGCTTACCACCGGTAAGCAAAATCAAATTCGTCAAAATCAAAAAATCAAATTTCGTCGACTTGCAGTAGAAACTTTCTTTTGGTACTAGCGCTTATCAGTTACTATGCACAATGCATAGTGAAAAAATCATTGAGTTTGGAGTAAATTTTCAGGTGGAATTTTGCCCATGACATTGAGTTAGTTTTGAATATAAAAAAAGTAGGCCTAAAATTTTAGTCAACTTTGAGAAGCTGTATCTCACGATTGAGAGATGATATCGGGCTGAAAATTGAATGCATACTAACCTACACTAGTATAATACACATCTAAAATATTGTGACGATAGCTTACATAGTGTTAGAGATATAAGTACGGAATTTTTTTAAAAAATGAAGATAGAAGATTGTTTTTGTCGAGCATAGTCTTCTTCAGAAAGCTGTAGCTCGGAAAGTATGACGAGTTAGACAGAAATATTTGATTTCGGTCTGTTTCCTACCAAGAACAATCAGCTGTTAAAGTTTGAAGAAAATCCGAGAACCTTCGCCACACACTTTCCCGAAATCTGTCGTTTTTTTGTGGAATGACCCCCCTCACATTTTCTCATACTCCAACGTTTAACTACAGAGGGCTCGAACCCTCACGAGAGCGCTATTGTCACCCCTAAAGTCCTGTCGATCAAGTATTGTAGACTTCTAGTTAACCAATTTTGGGATTTGTGGAACAAGCATTATGTTCTGACGTTGAGAGAGCGAAGTTTTGGTGGAATTCATAGAAGCAGCGGAGCAATGGATTTACCGAAAGTTGGAGATGTTTGTTTGATTGTTGAGAAAGGTTCTTGTCTTCAATGGCTTTTGGCAAAAATTGTAAGTTTTGTGTTCTGGACGGGGTGGTGCTTGCCGTTTGGAAAGAGTGAAAATTCTTCAATGGCGTGGAGGCATTGTCACGCGTCCTGTCGGACTTTTGGTGCCCCTAGAAAACAGCTGATGATGGTAAACATTGAAATTTATGTATATTATTATTTCAATGGGGAGTGTGTTTACTCTCGAAACAGGCAATCTAAATATCTATGTTCCATATCTGTTTTCTCATGCTCAGTCTTTATTCATGTTACTGAACTATTCCGCGTTGTCGATGCACGCATTAGTATGGAGTCAGCGTTGTCGACTGAGCGCGCTACAAGAGCTGGTATCGTGTGAAAGTGATTCACAACTAACATCGCCTTGGCTGAATGCAGACACTTGCTGCAGACGAAGGAGGGTTTTTAACTTACCGTAGATCATTCGCGGGAAACAGCATATTAATTACGTAAAAGTAATTACACATACTTTCATGCAGAGTCACAGACACCTAATTTTTTCGTCCGATTTTGCTACCCAACCGCTGTCCGAATGGTTATCATCAACGGTCGTTGAATTGCATTGTTTCACAATCTTTTCAAATCATCGCACAGCTATGTGCTCAAATAAGATGAAATCAGGACTTTGTGCTGGCCTGTCTGTTAATCGTCGTCTGACTTTCATTTCCACATAATGTCAAGCCGAAGCAGATGGGCAAGTGTGGCATGGGGTATCATATTGCGAAATATGTCGACTGGTTATCTGGCGGGAAATTGCAACATCGGGCATCTTCTGGATCTCCCGATAATCGACATTTCCGTTGCATCGCACAAATCGACGCACTTTATCAAATAATCAAAGCGGACTGCTCCCTCATAAATAATCAGAGCCCTTATGAATGCAGTCCATCTGGTGGATGCAGATGCAGAAAACATTCATCAGTGAAAGTCGACTGCAGACTCGGACTCGATGTTGTTTGGCCGGACTCGATGACCGAGTCTCGGCCCTATTTTTACCACAGCCCTAGTTAAAACCATTCAATTTTTCCATTTTTCTTGAATGACCATTCATTTTTCTTTCTGCATCAATCAGGCGTTCTTTGATTTGCTTGCATGTAGTAATTGCTTTCGGGCTGCTATTCATTCAAAAAGTTAGTGTTGTCGAAGGAAGCGTTTTACTGAAACAATTTACGTCAAATTCATGGAAATGCGTAGTTCGTTTGCAGTTAGTCTTGATTACCGAGCCAAGTCGAAGCCGAGAGTGAAGCAAATATTTGGCAGATCATTGCAACCGACTGGTGAAAAAATGGCTTTGACCAAAAAATTGTGCAGCATTCAATGAATGCATCATTTTTCTATGAATCGCTATTTTTTAATATTCTTATCAACCTCGATGAGACGATGACTGCTTATCGTTACCAACATTCTGATACTGTCACTTATCTGGATTTTATCAGCTGTACCATCTTAACATGTAGTCAATTCGAAACGTTTTTTTTTCGATGTTCTACTCCCATAATTCATATTCTATATTCGTCGATAAGTTATCTGCTTGTAGATGTTCTGCGCTCACCTAAAATATTTCAATGAAGAATTTTGGTGCTATGAACTATTTTTTGAATGCATGTGAAAACGTTTTGCTTTTGGAAGAGACTTCCTTTAAACAACAACTGTTGCTTGTTGATGATGTTGCAGTAAAACCATTCAGTAATGAAACCAAAGCACGGCAATTCCGCGAGTCTCAACTCATTATCGAAAATGTTTTTTATGGTGAGGGGGTTCGTTATGAGGGTGAGATTTTTTCCAAACTCCGTGAATTTAATTTGTCTCTTATGTGCTAAACAACAGGGTCTATCAATTGATTCCTACCCACCACCGATCTGCATGTTCAATTTTTTCACTTAACATTTGTTTTACATGAATAAAGTTCAGGCCGAAGCGTCGTTCAGTTGTGAAATATCAGCATCCGTGGAAAATTCCTCGAATATTTTCATTTTTCAAAACTAGGTTTGCATGCAACAGCTGCAGCTACAGCTGCTAGGTAACAGCTGATCTCCGTAGAGGTGAATTTAGATCCCTGCACGCAAATCTGTGTACTTGAAATCTGTGTCAATTGTAAACGCTGCCTATCTGGCAAACTTCTTTCAATTCGAACAACATGCCGTAAGTAAGGGAAGGCGGGGTATAATGGGCAACCGAGTTCTTATGGGCATGTATGTTCCAGACGAATCCATTCAGCAAATATCACTTATTCGCTCAATATGTGTGGTTCCCATCTTTCGGGACTGCATGCGGTCATAAGGCACTTCTCTGTATCGATTTGACGCTATGCCGATTGATAGATGCTCAAGGGGACATGTTTGAAAAATTTCAGATTTCTGATATTTTCGTGATAATTCTAATACTGAGTGATATTCTAGAATTTATTTTTGATGTTGGTTATAGTGTATCTGTAACTGTCCACAAAATGCAAAAGTTTTCTTCAATTACTGATGCTTTCGATTGTAGAGCCTGAAATGTTTTCCTATGTGGCACCGCGGTATAGTGGGCTTGCCCATAATACTCCAGTGTGGTTGACCGATTTCAGAGGACTCATAAGAAGTATTTTGCTATTTGCAAGTTGCAATTTCTACTTACAAGATAAGTCTTGAATCTTGAAAATCTACTAGCAGGTTATTTTAATAGGAAATCCGTCTGTTTCACTGTGGGTTAACTAATTTTTAGGGTTGGGATCACCCATGATGAGTTGAGGTATTTTCGAAACCGCGGGTTTCCCAGATCTTTGCCTGGAAGCTCATTAACTTAAGCCAACTTAATTAGCCTTAGTTTTAGTACTAATGATCCCGAATGGATGCATGTACGCGACTACACGTCTACGAACGTTGCCAAGACACAATTCACAATGGTGGAGAATGATGAGTCGACTCTTCCCACTGCCGATGTCACTCACGCCCTTAAAAACCTACTCTTATCGCCGCTCAGAGGATTGTATTCGAGTTTTGTGGTACGGTCGACGTGAAGGAAACATAAAGTTGAACTGAGAGCCATCGAACTTCATGTGTGCACTTTTCTATCTAATTTACAAATTTCCTCGTACTTCTTGTTGCAAATAATCAGAGTCGATACGAACAGTGAAAGATTTTGTTTCTGACTTCTCAATTATGGCCAAAAAAATAATTTTATCACATTATGCGATACTTTAAGAAATAGAGAATACTTAATTAGTCAAGTAACAGAGCTTTCACACGCAGGCATGATGTAATTTTGTGTTTTATTTTAGATGCCCATAATACCCCGTTAGGGTGCTCATAATACCCCACCGATTTATTCCTAGGAAAAATGGCACAGTTTCGTATTTTTTATGTGGACGAGCACAAAAAACATTTTTCACTTGTTCATTATAACATATCGCTTATTGATTCATTTATTTTTAAAATTAGCATAGTAGCAATATAAATGAATCATTTTGGTGTCCTCAGTGCGACGTGACACAAAACATGCCGATAATGCACTCAGTTGCATTGCAAAAACACTGGAATGCATATGCCAATACACTTCGGATAAATGCGGTGCAGGCAATAAACATTGCACATTTTTTAATAACCATGGCGTCGAAGAAAAGAATAAAAAAGTGTCGGCGGAAAGAATAACACCAAGGGATTTAAAATGTTCAGCATTAGACAAAAACATGGAATCAGACGCAAATATTTGAAGCTATTAAACTGAACTTCGTAATGATGTCCATAACAAATTAATTTGAACTAATGATTGGCAAACAAACCATAGACGAACAAGCTTTGACGTGATCCCACTCTTGATGAAGGTGATGAGAAGGGCATATTTTATCATAGAACTGTTATTACATATAGGATTCAAATCATCTATTGTAAGCACAAATAGCAAGGGTCCGAGGACACTGCCTTGGGGCACCCCACTTGGAATACGCTGCCAGGTCGAAAAATGGATAGCCACCATCAACTGCATAGTCGAAATTTACCCGAGAATTTCGATGGAAGACGATCTATATTTTTTCTATCCGATCGCTTATAATCAGGGTATAATATAATGCCATTACCGAACTTCTCTTTTCCTGGTGAAATTTGGAGGTTGCCCAACAATAAATATATTAGGCAGAGGAGCAACTCAGCATTAATCAAATCCCCAAAGTGTATGCAGTTTCGATTTTATTCAATGAATTCGAGTTGAAACCCAGTACCACATGTGAGGCATGTAACTTATTACACTTTGGAGAAATTCACACTGATTTGACTGATCTTAATGGCAATACAGAAAGAATAATAGTATTTTGCAAATCCTCCGTGTCATGTCAACCTTGGAGAGGTAATATAGCTTGTTGAATTAGCATTTCGATGGCCGGTTACTATTACTTAAATGCTCAGCCTTATTAATAAGAGTATACATAATAATTACAGTATTTTTCTTAAGCGTGATCATATCACAAAACCTGTCACTAAAAGAGCAAAGTATTATTATCAAAGACAAAGATCATAATTAACTTTTTCATTCATGTAAATTGGTCCACATTACTATTCAGATTCAAGAAATGAAACATAAATTAAGTGAATCATAAAATCATACCGATGAAAACATGAATTTCCAAACTAAGATTTCCGTTTCCAAAACTCAATTTCCGTTTAACTAGGATACCGGTACCTGTTAGCAAGTGTTCATTTTGATAGTGGTTTCACGTCGCTAGTATACCCCTAAACACACGAATAATTTGCAAAAATGTAGCTTAAAAAGTGATCAAATATTGTTTAGACCGCAGAACGTCATCCGCAAAAAACTAAGTCTTTCGATGTAACAGTTTTCACTGTATGCAGACATATTTTGAGTCGACACGCTACATACTTATTATACATACTCTATGCCCAATAATATACTGGTGGATATCAAATGATGATGAAATCCATAGAGATATTATTGTAATTCAGTTACATCATTACATAGTGGTATCAAATTTTCAAAGAAGTTTGGAAATTGATCAGTTCGCCCTGTAATTCGAAGCTTGAATATTGGCCGCCACCCTGTCAATGTTTCTTGACCATTTGATTGACTCAGACTCGTATGATACTCACGTATACTACAGGTTGCGTCAAGCAAATCTACTACAGAAAATTCCCTCATATTTTCGAAATATCACATTATTGTTTCAGTTTTGTTATCGATGGACTCATTAAAGACTTTCAAAAAGCGACCGGCATTGACAATTATATCAACCAATAATGCATCATCCAATTTGCGATATCAGTCTGGACCTTCGACTCCCTCGCTTTGTCGCAGGTAGTTACAATTGTCATTTGAAAAGTAGTAGTTGTTTTGTAATTTTTAACCATTTTAGTGAGTTACCGAGTGGATTCTCAGGAGATTGGAGTGATTTTGAAACTACCGAAACATTGCCTGCAGGTATTCTCTATGAAGGCGAATTCGGCGTTAATGAATTTTATTGACTTTAGATTATATTTCAGATTGGTTGTCTGATTACCCAACGAACTTTCGGGCGGCAAAGTAAGTTGATGAAACTGTTTACATGTAGTACAATCATTAAAATGCTAGAGAGCCTTGTGGCTTGTCTTAGAGAAGACGTGCAGAAAATTATTGTGCAAATCATAGTTTTGTCTTGGTAAAGCATGGATGAAATGCATTGTCATCTAAATGTTTGCTCGAGGTAAGGACATGTACTGTAGAATATCGGAAAAACTGTCCGAAAGGATCAGATGTCTGAAGTAAGAAATTTTTGGGTTTGAAAATTGTTGACATGGTCAGTTCCAGGCAAATGGGCAAGCAGGGAGGAAATTATTAGGCCTCGACGTGCCATTGGCGCCGGTTTGGCCTTAGCGAAATATTTCGCGAAGTTAATTTTTTATTTCCGAAGTTTATCGAAGTTCATTTTTTCAAGTGCAATGTCGTTTTCCTTATGCTGATATCATAACGAAGTTCTGGTTATGAAAGGTATGCTTTAATTTATCATTTAAGAATTAAATACTACTTTAAGGGCTGTGATAGGTAGGTGTTCATCAGTTGAATAAATGATTGTTCTTTACGAGTCAATCAATTCAAGACAGAGGCATCTCCCGCTTGCCATGGATACGGTTGCGTAAATAAGACTGCTGCAACGCTCGCCATTGATTTATTCGTCGTTCAAGAAACGAATGATTCGATGAGTAAACAACTCATCATTTGATTATTCCGCTCTTTAATGTACAGTAAATAGCAGAGGATCGCTGTTATTTGGAAGTCTAAAATTTTCGGTAAAGAGCTTATTCCTATAGTAATCTAATCTGAGTCGCAATCACAGCTCACAATGTGCTTCACGCGTTTGTGTTCATATTATGGGTGTACAAAGATGTAGTGCATTTACATTGGATGTTGTGGTGTGGCGTGTGGCAATGCCCTAGCTGACACCCTCTAAGGGGGATGGGGTGCCGCAGCAGACCAGAAGGGGCAAAATTTTCACGTTGCAACTAAGGATATTCAATATAGAGGCGGAAGTGAGTTTTTATGAAATTTCATTGCGCTAAATAAAAGTTAATAGTCAACCTGTTCATTACCGAATGCTTATTTATTAACTGAGAACTCACAAGGTTAGTAATTCTCAGCTTTAGAGTTGCAGTCAACAGATAACTATTTTGTGTAATTTTAGCTTGAATATATAGCTCATACTTTCTAGAATGTGTTTTAGCCATGTAGTCATATGCCTACATAGGCCGGAAATTCACTGTATGCGTAGATATACTTGCAAAGTAAGTGGTGTATTGTCAGGTGGCCTATTGTTTTCGTGATATAAAAATCTGGTCAGTAGTAAGCATCTGGTCAGCTAAGTATGCCATGACTGATGAGCATAAAAGCTATAGTCCACGAAGTACGCTATGTAAAAAGAACTTTCTACCTGAATTCAATCCTCAGTCTCTGCATTAGAATCATGTTGATAAATAAATTAATCTCATTAAATTGGATGCGATCTCATTTTATCAATGTACATGTATGCTAAAAAATTGCAAAAAGCCTTTTGACTGGTGATGTGAGTCATATGTTATTATTACAAAATTGATTAGGGCTATTTAAACGAAATGTGATATTTGAAAATTTAATAAATTATGAAATTATCTATATGTTAAGAATGCTATTGCCTGTAATCCATTAATTCTACCAGCAATCACAGTCGTTGATTCAAAGATCAAATATGCTAGTAGAGACAACATACTAAATCTGAAATCTCATTTACATGGACGTGCACATGTACATAGAAGTCGAAGTAGACTGTGGTTAATCATGCGCAAATTCATCCAGTATTATGATAAAAATGAAGCGAGACAACACAACGGAAAGTAATGAGACGGTGGACTTCTGCTTTGGTAGCTGGATGGGAGGGGAGTGGGACCACAGTTGGTGCAGTAAAATGGGGCAATGATGGAGGGGAATCAGGGGGTGACGATGATGTTTATAAATATAATTGTTCTCTAATGTTGATTAACTTCTATTATTGATTTATTATTTATATTGATAAATGATTATTATTTGATATTTTTATTTTATTTATTGTTGATTAGCATCAATGTCGATAAGCTCAGTTAATGCACCGACCATATAACCCGAACATATTCTATGCAAACTGATAAATGCTAATGCTAAATAAGCGCTCAAAATGTTACCTTCTAAATCTTCTAATTCGCATCAAAATTTACAATGCAAAGGTTGAACTCAAAAAATTACCTGTAATCAATATGAAGGTGTTCTTCGACTAGTCATCGCACCAGAATGACTTTTACAGGCATGGGATTTTTCCGGCTATTCCGGCTTTTTCGGCTTTTTGAAATCATTTTGATAAGCAAAATAAGCACGTTTTGGCAATGTGGTGTTGGGCCTTTTAATTAGACGATTTCTAGGCTTTCTGGGGAATTATAACCTCAAAATTTTTTGGGCTCGCTTTTTGGGCACATGAATTCATTCTTAGTGTAAACACAGTTTAGCGACTGCAGCCCGTTAAACAATGTATATGTTTTCACTAATTTGGACCCACCAATTCCAAGAAACATTTTTTTTGAGAAGTGAAGCCTGAAATAACAACTTCAGGGTATTGCCCAAATTCAGTCAAGATTTCATGACTGTACGCGAACAGGAAGTGTCAGTACAGGAGACATCATTCCCCTCTTCTGGTCTTAGTATCGGTAGTCAAATGGGACAGACTATTTATACACTGATCATAATTTCAATGACAAGTTATGTGTAGAGATGATAATCCTGCAAATTGACGCCCGTCGCATTTAAACGGCATGTAAGCGACAGGGCTAGATAACCTGTGGTCGTTGGTTTGAGTCCTACCAACCGCACATCATTTACATGACATTTGATCCATCGTTTATGTCATTTCATTCTTATTGTTTTTTGTAATAGCCCGGAAATTTACTTGATTTTCAACAAGTAATCATTGAATTTCCATGGCTATCTTCCAATCTGAAGAGAATATAGGAAATTAAGTTTTAACGTCACTTTTCTCCAATAGGAATTGGCTGGTGCTCACATTATCTACAGCGCGTCCAGATACTCATCCTGCCGACTTCCAATTGCGCTTTCAGGGATCAACTCATAGAGCAAAGATCGCCTGGACAAGTATTTAACCTAGGGTTTCCATATTTCCCGGGAAACGGGAAATCCCGGGAAATGACTAAATTGCAATAATGTTGTATTGACCGTCCAACAGTGTCCGAAGCATGGAAAATGGACGCAAACCGAAAAATTAAGTTACCAACATATGACAGGGATTATATACATGGTTTTCGGTTATACATTGTAATATGTGGTATATTAAGCACACCACTGAGGCACATCTGAACTTGCACTTATAGTGATATGACCTGATATCTGATTTCTCAACTTCAAATACATGTACCAAGTTTCAGTGCATGATAACTGTCACTCATATTTGAATTACCATACAACAAATCATTACACAGTCTGGTATGAGTCTGGTTAGGTCTATAGACTACTATATACAACACACTGATCATGCCCCTGCAACATTAAACGTTTTACAGTACAATGAAGTACATGTTTTAGAATATAAAAATGAAGCTTTTAAAAAACGACATGTGTACATGTATTTTCTTAACAACATAAAATGCTCTAAAAAGTTCAGCTCTAAAAAAGTTTTATTTTTTTGTTAAGTGGTTGTTCAAAATAATTAACGATGAGAGCAATCGGTCTCCCATACGATTTCTTATTTTGCGCGCAAAATTTCCAGAAACCGAAAATGCTCTTTCTGAAGACACAGACGTGGGTTTGATGGAAAGGATTGATTGATAGATATTTCCAAGTTTTGATGTATGTATCTTATCTTTCTCCAGCATTCGGAAATCAGACGCTAGATTTCCACAGTTTTGAGTCGATTTTTGACTTGCTACTGTCGGCATTGAATTGATTTGGTTTTGTAATTCAGATTCCAAATTTTCCTCTGGAATAATGTGTTCTTCATCATTCAATGCATCTTGCATATTGACATCACTATCCGAATCATTCTTTGTTTGCTAGTGCTTGAGCTGAACTACGTGATGTGCGTTTGAATACAAAATTCTCTTCAGAACGGATTGAGCCTGGATTGTGAAGGAAGAGCAACAATGTCATGAGACAGTCGTTTCTTCGCTGAGAAATGCGATCTTAGAGATAAACGAGCAACAGTTTGCTGAAAGGTGTATCAAATGAATTCAACTTTGCTATCAAGAATCTCAAAGCCGCTTCAGCTGATAGTAGGGTTGCATCAGCTCTACAAAGAGCATCAACGGTCACTTTCACTGGTTCCAGACTCTTACATAACTCGTCTATGACTTGCATATCATTATTAGAAACTTTAGAAGAAGACTTGATGTCTACGAAAGCCTTCATAATACAGGGACGCAATTGAACATATCGCTGTGTAATTTTACACAAACTATTCCATCGTGTTCTGACATCTAATGTCAGATTGAGCTCCTTGCCGAATTGTTGCTTCACATAATGCTTGGAGTATTTCGTTTGACTTACTGCTGTACCTGAATTTCTTAACATTTCTTGAAGACAATTCCAAATTCAAACCCTACAAGTATGATAAACGTTCGAAAAAAGATCCCTTCATTCTTGAAGAGGACAGATTTAATCGTAAGCTCCAAAGTTTGAAGTCAAAGAAGCTTTTAAACAATGATATCATTGATAAAATCAAATCTGTTGGTTCTCGACCCGCGAGGTTGTACGGTCTCCCGAAAGTCCACAAAAATATCAACAATCCTCCGCATCGTCCCATTCTAAATATGAGAAATTCTTATCTCTCCAATTTGTCGGGTTGGTTGGATAATTTGCTGAAGCCCTTCATCCCTAGGCAATATAGTGTTACTGATACTTTTCAGTTTGTTGAAAAGTTAAAGCATCTTAATATTCCGGATTTGAAAAATTGCAAATTAGTTAGCTTTGATGTATCGAATCTCTTTACGTCGATTCCTGTCAACAAGACGATTGATCACATTTTGTCGTTAATTGATTTTGAGCACTGTTCTGTCTCCAAGCCAGCTTTGAAAAGTTTATTAGAAATAGCATGTACTAACATTTTATTCTCTTTTAATGAGAAACTGTTTTACCAAATTGATGGCATGCCAATGGGCTCGAAGCTGGCTCCCACCATGGCTGCGTTTGCCATGAATCTTGTAGAAAGCCGTTTTTCAGAACTTACTCATCTTCCCCTTTTCTACACTAGATATGTAGATGACTGCTTTGCGATCTTTCGCACTGAAAAGGATTGTAAGCATTTTTTCGAGTTCGTCAATTCGGTTGAGAAAAATTTAAAATTTACGATGGAATTAGGCCAGAATGAGAGTCTCATGTTTCTTGACACTGTTGTCAGCATTCTTGATGGTGCATTTGATATTGGCCATCACATTAAAGAAACCAATACAGGTATCTACATACCTGCCTCTTCATGTTCTCCCTCTACTTATGAAATCGCTGCTATGCGTTCCCTATTTTCGAGAGCATACAGAATTTGCTCCAATAGAGAGAATTTCAGAATAGCGTGTGAACGCATCAAATCAATGTTTCTGAAAAACGGCTATGATTCGCAATTTATAGACAAAATAAAAAGAAATGTGGTAACCAAGTTTGAAAATTCGCAAAATGCCTCAACCACTACTGAAGTGGATAAGGTGTACTGGTCCATCCCTTTCATAGATAGCAAACATAAGCAACTTAAAAGACGCATAAACGAGTTGAATGAGAAATTGCAGAATGTGAAAATTTACTTGGCTTTCAAAACCAATAAAGTTTTGAACCATTTCAATAACAAAGATCGCATTTCGTTTGGCTTGAAATCGAATGTTACATATTTGTATACTTGTGATCGCTGTCCAATGCGATACATTGGTGCAACCAAGCGCCACTTAGCCACTCGAATCAGCGAGCATTTGAAAGCCTATCCCGTAGCCACTGAAATCTCTTTACATGAGCACCATCCTAAAGCTGGAAATTTCTCTATTATCGGTGCATCAGCCTATCCTCTTATCTTGGAGTCTATTCTTCTGAAAGAAAATATCGATATGCTATCTAATGAAAGGAATGGCTCAGTGCCCTTGCACTTGAATTTGTGATTTTCATGACGTCATTTTTCGCCTGTACATAGCATCATAGTTTTACACGTCATATTTGATGGATATCGGTTCTTGCATTTTACGCTGATCTGTATATAAGATTACTTCTGTTGTTTTATCGGATTCCTGTACCGCTGAAGATGGAATGATCATTACATTCCGAAACATGTTCGGTTGATAGAAACATAGTTGTTTTTATTTAAAATATATATATATATATATGTATACATATAATGGAAACTACATTTGTATCTTATAATGCCTAATGGTCTCCGTGGCACAGTGGTTAAGTGCTTGGCCTAGCGATCTTCTGGTGCAGTGGTCGAGCCCCGAAAGTGTCATTGGAAGTTGTCAGGAAGGGCGTATGAACTAAAAGATCACAACGCTCCAGATTAAAGTCTGATTATGTCAGCACTGTCCAAGCCAACAGTATGGGGAAATAGTGACGTTACACCATTCATCAATGCCTACTTGTATTTAAAATACAAAATTTACAAGTTGATAATTAATATCCATGCGTTGCATTATTTGCACATTTCATGTTTTATGAAATCTTTTATAAAGAAGCCATTATGTAGGCCCATATTAGCTAAAACTGAAATGAAAAGAGTAGACATGTATTGAATTACCACAAAGACTGAAATTTTCGTATATTCATATGAATTTTCTGCGAAGATAGCTAGTGCTTAGATTAAATTTTCTTGATAGAAATGAGCCTTAAGCTTTGCCTAATTAAAATGAATTTTTTTTCTTTTTCCGGATTTTTGCGGCCATGGGTTTCAGCCATGTTTTCAGATCAATAATTAACACAAAATGCTGATTTCGAGGACATTTTCAGCTATTTCAATATTGCTAATTTAAATATTCGGCATTTATATGAAAGTTTATGTGCCAGATGCACAAACTCAGTAGCAGCTGGCTGTGATTATGTTATGAACTTGGGAATTTTTTACCTACAAATATTTGTGCGTGTAATCTGTAGTGGAAATTTTGTGTAGAAGGACCTTAACTTGATATACATGTGTTTGACAGAAATTGTAATATTTGTTGGAAAAAAAATATATAAAAACAATCTATCTGTTTCAATTTTTCAGAATATCTTCAAAAAACAAGAGCCAAACGTGTGATATTTTCAGCTTTTCAAGGACATTCTTTCTGAATGACACGGATGAATCCAGTCGCGGAAGTGATAGTGGTTTGGGAAATGAGACTAATCGCACATCTTTCTCGATTCAAAACAACATTGCAAATGGAACAGATTTCTCTAGTGCGGAATTATTGTCTAACATTGGCAAGCAGTTTTCAATCAACTCTTTAGATCAATCAATCGACGATGGATTTTCAGAAGAAAGGGATAGTGAAGGTTTCGTCAGGTCCAATACTACTTCACTGGATTTTTCCTCTCCTGTTCGCAATCGAGAATCTTATCATATTGGGAGGAAGTGCCTTTCTCCGTTCAATTTGCATCGTCGTAGATCTTCGACATCGCCCAATTTGTGTGAAGCATTTAAACAAAATGTTTTTGAAAAGGGAAGTAAACGATTTTTTGCAAGTGATAGCTTTGAAACAGACACTGAAAACATCGCATTGAATACCACACCAAAGAGGAGGAAGAACTCAGATATAAATCATTCGGATAAAATGTTCATATCTGAACTATCGTATAACGGATCTCATTCATCTCAGTGGTCTGATTTACCTAATCTTGAAGTAACTCCTACTAACTGGAAAGGTGAAATCAAAATAAAGACAAACTCTGGAAAACATATCCTATCCCGTTCCCATTCCGAAATAGCACCTATACCATATGCTCCCATGGATGAAAAGAAGGTAAGATTATGTTCCTTAGGAAAGCGAAAGTTCTCAGACTTCATTGAAACCGTCATGGCATGGTATTTTGGATAAGAAACCACCATTTCCAAAGTAGTTCCTCATACATCCGTGTACTTTGGTTTCTGCAGCTTTTCAGAAACGGATAATTGCAAAATATGAATGTGGGAAATTCGCTCAAGTGATTTTCGTGAATTTTGAACGTAGGACTCTGTCTTTCTGGATTGAGAAATACTGTGGAACTAAAATTTTACATGTGAACTAGCACTTACTTATCCAGTAAGTATGCGTTCAAGATCTCAGGCATATTGGCCCTTTCCCGAGTTACAGTGAAAAGAAAATGGTAAATTAATTAATTAATTTTTCGCTACCTCGAAATTTTAAACAGCAATCCGGTTTATTATACTGGCACAAGTTCCCTTCTAGCGGGGGTTGGCCAATCCTTTCACTGCTTCTCTTCTCCATTCATCTCTGTTTGCAGTACATTTCTGCATTTCTTTTGTTGAGAAACGTTCTCGCGAAACCACCTCCGTCCCTGGACATCGGCCTTTATGGCTTCATAGCTCCAAGTTGGGTTAGAGATGGGGTTCCTCTTTCTAACGTAGACTGGCAGGGCCGCCCGCGATGTACTTGGGGGTGTACTTCCCCATGCAATTTCGAATCCATAGTGAAAGAATTTCAATTTGCTTGGCATGATTTTTGCGACTGCATGCCCTTGCTAGTGTCAACCACAGTTATAGATAGTGGGCCTACCCTTTGCCTGACGAGGCATGCCCTACAAGGCGGCCGGGGATCTGAAGTTAGAATTGTCTTCTCTTAACCTTTGTCTGACCTTTGTTTGGGGTATTGCATTCACACTTTTCCTTCTCTTGACTCAGTTGCTGGCTAGACTGAGGAGGGTCATGAGCAACCCTTCGCAACGGAGGATCAGGTCTACAAACCGTGACATATCAGGCTCCAACGGACCCTTGATGGGGTAACGTACTGCCTCTCAGTTGCCTGACGGGTACCTTTTAGCGATGTGCCCAGAACACCACATTTAACGCAATTTCAAATCGTTAGAACTACGTAAATACCTACTTCGACCAGTTTACTTCATCATTTTTTGCTTTGTATTAGAAAGGTGCGTGGTAAAATGGAGAGAGCATCTATGACTTGCTTAGTGGCCATACTAATCTTTACTTGAATTTTTGGCCAGTTTCAGTCATGCCAAGGAGTATTGAAAATTAATTGCAATTAATTTTAGACTGGAAATCAATTAATTTTAATTGCAGTAGGAAGCAAGCAATCAATTGCAGTTATGTAGGTATCTCAATCAATTAATTGCATTTATTTATCATCACCGTTTCAATAGAGAGAGTAATTCTTGTTTGCAATAAGACAATTCATGATGTCTAACTCCCGGGAAAGAAAATTTTGGTCTCGAAGTGATATTAAGTATATTTCAGTTAAAAGCGCTTTCTGAGGTCGATAATACAGCATAGCGGTGTCAGCAGCCGCTGTGTGAAGGTTTATAAAGAAACATGAGTGATATTAAGAAGTGTGATGTTTGTCCATGTGAGATGATCGAAATGCGAGTTCAGACTGTAGAAAGGTAATTCATGTTTCCTATTGATATTGACCTCAGAAAGCGCTGGACGCCAAAGGCACGTCACGGTTTTACTGAAATATACTTCATATCACCAGAGACCAAAATTTTCTTTCCCGATAGTTGGACATGAATTGTCTTATTACAAACGGCAAACTATCACGGTGCATCATCAATTATGAGAGTAATTCTTGATTTTGAATATTTCACACTCTTATTTCATTTAAAGATTGAGTCTACATGGGCCTATATACTCAAGTCACATAATAGCTTATTTCCAATTTGGATGCGACTTGAAGAGTAGACCTACATGCAATTATATTCTTAATTTGATGTGAATATTGATAAACATCATTACAGATTTACGTTCTTGCATCATAATTAAGATGACAATTAATTGATGTAAGTCATGGACAGCTAGAAATCTACGGACTGATCGCAGATATCCAGGCAACACCACCGGAGGTCTATTATACCAAAAATCAAGTAATCATGAGCAATTCTACCTTATCAAACTTTCTCAATGATGGATGTAGAAAGAAAGTAGAAAAAATACCACACAGCTTTTTTTGTTTTGCAGTGATTGTCCTCCTTTATGCTAGATTCCGAAGATTCCATGGAGAAGTTCTTTGCTACAGAGTTTATAAAAAACAGACGAAAACTCTCACGAGAGTGTCATAACTCTTACAACCAGGCTGACCACTTGGTCTCTTTTTAGAGACCGGTCTCTTTTCATCTCTTTTCGGTCTCTTTTTTTCCACAGGTCTCTTTTTTTTAGAGACCTCTCTTTAAGTCACTAATCTGAAGTGTGGGATATTCTTTTCATGCAAGCGGATGCATAAACTATCTAAACAAATCAATCAATTGTCCTGATACAGAAAATTCAATCACAATGTGTCATTAAGATTCTCAAAGATTGATGAATCGATGGCACAATATATCATTTATGAGTAAAATAAGTTTTGAAAGTCAGCATGCTTTGGCTCAAAAGTGTATTTTGCTTTCAGGAACAGCTACGAAATCTTTACTTGATTGGTGATGGCAAAGTAATTTTGTGAATATATTGATTTGTCGTGATCTGGGTTATAATTGGGGTTTTAGAATGAAAAATCATCATATCATTGCACCTATTTTTCAACTCTCATGTGACGTGACCGCAAGTTTCGCTCCTGAACTTCATGATCAACTCCTCGTCGCCGAAAGTCATTCACTTCAATTTGCCAGTACGATCAATGGATTACATCTTTGTGATCCACAACATTGGAGTGCTATCATTTCATGCCATGAATGATTTTTGCAAGTCGCTTGCCGACAGACAATTTTTTATCGAAGTAGTCATGCTTTGATACGTTTGTATGTAAAATTTTGTATATGCCTATGCAATTGTATGTTTTTAATGTACTCTGACATGTTTTTTTCATAGTCTGTTCAGATCTGACTTTTTTCATTACAATAGATATGTTCGCCTTGAAAAATAATTGTTTTGAATTACTGATGATGTACTCGGTAAGCATGTTTAAGCTTGGTTTTTCGATTGCAATTCGTAACATGGATATTGCTGTCGTGACTGTATTTGTGCGGTTAAGACCTACATGTATTTGCAGTTTACTTACCAGTTAACTTCGTCTAGCTAGATTTTATGAATCATTCCTACAACACAAATTTTCTATAGGAGCATGCTCAACTTCCGTTAAGTGCTTGCATTATAAAGGGGTAAACAAAATGCTGCATGCTATGTAAATCAATGTCATAGACCAATCTTGTTGCCACTGTTTCGTGCGTCATATGGTCATTAAATATCGAACTTTATATTGCAATACTGAGAAAGTACCTATACAGGGGTAGGCCGCTTGGTATTGTGGCCCATGGGCCTGGACGAGAACTAGGCTAGGAAACATGAATGGAAAGCCCACGTAGATGTGGACTCATTTGCCTGTTTCTCAAGTTTTTGTGGCGATCGTTGAAGTTGAATGATCCGAAATTAGATTTTAGTATCGATGCCATCCAAAAAATCATATAGTTGAACATGATTGAATGGAGGCGTTTTTCAACTTCAGTCAAAATATTTAACTAATTGGCGCAGTATGAGCCGTATGTACTGTATGACATAGCATTTTGGCTTTCGTAGAATCATTTTTGGTCTTGTGCTAATTCAAAGTAAAAAGAGTATGAATGCACTATATACATTTACAATGCATGTACGACGTATCCATTTGCACACTCAAATTAAAGATACTCTGATATACAGGCCTGTGGCTTGTGTATGCATCGGTAGCGATAGAGGTGTACAAGTACATGTAGTCGTTCTTTCAAATTGTAGTGCGGTGCGACTGTTAGTTAGGAAGATCACTGAGCACTTGGTAAAAGTTAAAGGATTATACACAGTACTGTCTGTATTTACCGGTACATGTAGGCTTATCTATAACTTGGTATGCCTTTGCAGCAGTTGCGTATCAATTGGCCTATGGATGTGGAATTATCATTTTCCGAGTTTTAGCCATCATTATATGAATGTTCATGTAATTTGTGCAGACTGACGCATTAAGCCGTTGAACATGCTATTTTTAAGTCCGTGGGCCTTTGTAATTCCCATGGGTTGATAATTGTTTCATTCCATGATAATTGTTTAAAAACTCATCCTATCGACATCCCCTAAGTGAATGAGCATGTTTGTATTAATAGGAGAATCTTGAATTGCAGTTAGCGTTGGAGGAAGCTGTAGTATATGCATAGCTTGATCATAAAAATGATCAACTTGTTCTACAACAGCTTGAATACAGCGTATGATACTAGATATTGGAATTTATGTTCAAATAGTATATTTGCTTTTGAACAGACCGGTTAGGAAAGCCTGGGTCTTAGGGGTCGTGCACATATTACGTGATACGCAAGGGGGGAGGGGGATACTCTGGCAATATCACGTGATACATAACACCACTGAGTTTCTGTCAAAAAATATACCTATCATCATTGAGAAATTGCTATTTTTAACGAAGTCACATGCTTTGCTGAGTGATATCATTCAAGAATCAAACGTTTTCTCAGAATTCATACTTTCACTGACACTCAGTCTGAAAATTCAGTCTGAAAGCCCCCTGCGATGATCCTCTTTGATGCGATGATTCTATCTGGCTGGCCCCGCACACGTGCCGTTATCGGCTTGTGTTGATATTATGTTTTCTTTATTACCTTCGCCTGTCAAGTAGCCGCTGCCTTCTTTTAATGTTAATGATGATTGACTTTTGTCTCTGACGTCCTCCTGGCTGGCGAGTCCAATGTAATACCTCTGTAAACTAAACACATCATCTATAAATCTCAGCGAAACAGGTTGTTTTCTCTCTCTCTCTCCATCACCACAATTTGCAACTTTTGGCCACTTACATCTAGAACCGGGTACAATTCATTCTCTAACATTCTGGTGAAACATACAGTATATACCGGTATTTATAGGATTTGATGTTTTTGCTTTCAAACTCATGATGTAGTCTACAAATAGAAAGGTCTACACACACAACAAGAATCATATAAATGACACATAGTATAAATCATGAATTAGTCGGGGGGGGGTAACCCGGAATATCACGTGATATGGGAGGGGGGTTCAACCGATATATCACGCCGTATCACAGGGGGGGGGTCGAAAATTCGTAAATTTGGTATCACGTAATATGTGCACGACCCCTTAGAATATTTTGTTCTTACCATATACTCGTAATTATCATTTAGCGTGATAATTAATTGTAAAATTGCCATATATTATGATCAGCCTATTTTGCAATATGACAATCAGGGTTAGATCTGATGATGATCTCTGGAAAACTAAGGTGTAAGGCCAAGCTTTCGTAGGTAATCTTAGTTTTGTAAAGACAAATGAATAATAATACAAAATGTACAAAGTTTCGGGACTTACCTTTAGTCATCGAGAGATCATCAGAGTTGCTCATTTATTGAAGAGGGAATGTAAAACGTAGAAAACTGATTAAAATCGAGATTACTACACCTCTTGAAATAAAAATATGCTTGGTATCATCTTGTTAGTGTCTCTTGATTCCATTTTATTACTGTTATTTCAGATGTCATGCTCGTTCAATGCGTCGATGAAGACGGACTTTCCGTGGGCATTTCCGGTTCCTAACTCCCCTTCCGAAGTGCGATGCAAATATGATAACAAAATTATTGGTGTCAAGTCGGGGTCAAAAAATCTTCGTCAACACGAATCGACGAAAATTCACCAAAATGCATGTAAATCAAATATTGGGCAACCTTCAATAAACACCGCTCTGTCAAAAGTTCGTGATGACTCGGCGATGAGAAATCGAGCAACTTTTTTTCATGTTTTGAACATTGTCTTGAACCAGGCACCATTGAGAAGTAGTGATCCATGTACTCGAAAGCGATCTATTTATTGTGTAATGTTTCCGGACTCTAAATATGCGAAGATAAATTGCGGTAGGACCAAAGCCACATATCTTCTCAACCATGCAATTGCTCCATTTGCGAGACAGCAATTGACAGAACTTCTCCACGAAAATGAGTTTGGCATACTGGTGGATGAAAGTACGTACAACAATAAAGTTCGACTCGAATATTGGATTATCTATTTTGACGAAGCGAATCATCGTCGGTTACAGTATCTCAGCACTGAAGAATTGCATGTTGACTTGGATGTGGAAAAGTTTCTTTCTTCGTCTAGTTCAGTTACACTTGATGATATGACATTAGTAACTTCCGAAAATATCCTAAACGCAACCCTGAACACGTTGAAAAAATTCAATCTCGACTTGGGAAATTTGATCTTTCTGATGACCGATAACTGCAATGTTATGACTGGCAATCGGAAAGGATTTAAGACGCAGTTGAAAGAGTGTTGTCCCAATCTCATGGAAACCACCGGTTGCATATGCCATACCGCTCATCTACTACAGAAGGACGAAATTAAGAGCTCAACAATTCAAGGTATTGTCAACTTTGCTCAGCATTTGTCGAACTTTTTGGATAACAAATCAAAAGTGAAGTCAATTCTTCACCAATGTGAGAAGTTCTTAGAACTCAAAAGAATAAAAGATTATTGCCCTACACGATTTTTGTCACTTTTCGAAGTGCTTCATGAATTTTGCAGTCAGTTTCCTGTCATCAAAAAGATCATTTTGATGTCAAATGACCAGGAGCTCATAAAATGCGTTGAATCTGACTTTTTTCTTGTTCACGTGGATCAGTTTCTGATCCATAGTGTCCCAATCTTTGACTTTACCAAGTGCATGCAACGCGGAGATCTTACAATCTATGGCTGCCTTTTGACTTTGTTGGAACTAATATCGAAGTTACTCACTCGACTGGGTCAATCTGTGGAACTTTCTCCTCGCTCCTACTTGTCGAAGTTGTACATGAAGCCTACCGGCCGAGGAGAGCCGCGACTTGCACGAAGCTTCAGTTCTCAAACCTCACAGTGCTCAAATCTACAATACTCGAAGAACAATCATCACTTAATCGCTGCATTAGACCACTTGCTTGACAGTGAAATTCGTGACATCAAAGCTGAATGGGACAAGCACAACGAAGATCAGCTTTCACGGTTATTGAATCGCTTTTCACCTTTTCTGTCATCGGACATAGTGCATTATTGTTACGTTCTCTTCTTGAGAATCGAAGATTTTTCAAAAGAAAGCGTGAACAGGCTTGGTTTGCTGTGCGAAGCTATCGATTGCTCTCGTTCTACCGTTCAGGATGAGTTAAGCTCACTTCGAGTGAAAACTCAAGCCGAAGGTATCATGGATTTAAGCCTGGTAACTTCTTTCGAAAAGGGACATTTGCGAGGGTACCCTTTGCTGCTTCACGTTTGTAAAAGTGTTTTGCTCATTTTACCACATAATATGTCTGTCGAAAGGGGATTCAGCGAAATGAAGCATAGTGAATCGAAGTTCCAGGCGAACATCACTCTTGAAACCTACGACAGTAGACGTTTTGTTAGCGGTTTTTTCAGTCGAGATACATTTGAATCTTACGAACCGCCTACTGATTTGTTGAAGCTCTTGTCTGAGGCAAGCAGCAAGTATAGAGCAGTTTCAAAGGAAATGACAGAACAGAAAGCCATTGTGTCGCTGAAATCAATGGAACTGCGGCGAGAATTGCAGGTGTATAAGCGGAGAAATCCATCGAGTGTCAAGGCGGATATAATGGCGGTTGACAAAGAGTTAAAGAAAGCTGAGGAAGATATGGAGAAGCTTCGTGCCAAACGGCAAAAATTAGAAGAGGAACGCCGAAGCCATTCCGATCGATATGAGACTGTATCGGCATCGGTAATTGACAGATTTTTTAACTCGCGTTCTTAGGCAGTGAATTTCTCCCTTCGACCATTCCTTTGTTCCTTAAATTTTGTTGAACATGTAACATATAAAGTAAAACTATGGGCAGTGATGTAGAACATCTTGATAAGAAATCCTTGTTGTAAAAGCAACTGTAGACGACACTCAAAATAATCGGCTCAGTTTGGATTTTTATTTACGCAAAAGTTCACTTTGCGTGTTAAGTCCGAATATCTTAAAATTCGTGATGAAAATTGCTAGTTGTTTGAAAAACTTTTCAGTCCATATGTCCCAAGTCTCAGAGTGATCCTTAGTTGCCTCACATGGACCATAGTCGTCTCTCATCACTCACCATTTTCAATCTTGTTATTATCATGTAGTCATTTTGCCACTTGTTAGTCTAATAATCCGTTTTGATCTCAATTTTGTGATACATAATTTTTTCCGGTCTAATCAGCGATCATGCAGCCTTTTGTTTTTGTTATTGTTTTGTACTCTTATTTACTCCAATTTACAAAATACATCATATCCTTTTCACACGTCTGTCCGTTTTTATTTAACAGGTTCATGCACGTGCATGGGCAATGTTTACTTAAATACATGTAGTTGTGGTCGTGCATGCATGCTTGCAATGATCAGCGTCTCATAGACACTCCTTAATTGCTACATGTGCTATGGATGATATCGAAAGTGCGTAATATTCGAGTTTGATGACATGCGCAACCTAGTTTGAATTTAATAACTACTACCATGTCCAGAACAACTTACTCCATGAAGTGTAATTTTTCGCGTTTTCCTTACTACTTACTACAGGTCTCTTTTTTTTCTTCTTTCGAAGTGGTCAGTCTGCTTACAACATACAGTATTCCCTGAAACTACTTCATTTATCGATTCGTCAGTAATACACTCGTTTTAGAAATTTCACAAAAATACATTTCAATGCCTATCGAGGGCCAAAATCTCAGACAGCAGCATTTGGCTATTTTTCATTTCTGCTAAAAAATAAAACAATATTTCAAATAAATGTAATGCAAAAATTACTCGGATGACGCAATCCTCTGCTGTTGACTGCATTCTGATACTGTGCAACATTTTTATCTACAGCATCAAACTGGAAATGGAGCTTCAGAATCAGAAACAGGAAGGCGATTGTATTCTGCGCATTGTTTGCCGACACCTCGTGCAACATGACCCGGAATATAGTACAGAATACGTTTGCTGCTTGAATCAATAGGCCTATATGCATCGGACTCTTCATTTAATTTAGATCTCATCAAATTCGATACTTAATTTATGTCTTCGTCGCGTGGAGGTGATTTAACATCGAGACATTCATGCATCTCGTCAAAAATTAAATTTGAGTGCTTCTTTAAAGAAACAGTTTGATTCGCTTCTTTTTTCTGCAATATTTGATCGAGTGACTGCTCTACGACAAAATTCAACACAACGGTGTTTGTCAGAATCAGGATCAGATCCACACAAATATTCTTTCATTGTCGACACAACTATTTCAATAAACGATTCGGGATTACTGTAATTCCAAATGAGTGACTTGAGGAATGCCTTCTGATTGACAACCTGAGAAAAGAGCGGTGCCTTGCCCGATGAAGAAATGTGAAAATTCGCTTTTCTTTGCGATGGCTTCCATTCAGGCAACGTATATCTCATCGGTGACTGTAATAGAGCCAAGAAGTTTTGGTAACCTATCATTTCTACGGCGATCGCGTAGGTCACAACACCGTCCGGTATAGTGGATAAAAACCCACTAGGGATTAGATGACTTTGAGAGCTTCAACATCAAGTCAGATGTTAACAAAGTACCGTCATCCTTAAGGAATGATTTAACCAGTTCTTCGCTAGCCTGCATCACTACTGCCCTGCGCTTCTCAGCTGCAAGTGGATTATCTCTACGATGCGTTCTATAGGAAGTAAGGAATTTTGGGAGAGTTGAGAGCACTGATGGAACAGCACCGGATTTCAGTAGTCTTCGCTTTGGGGTTGTGTCTTTCTCAGAATTTCGCGACATATTGGAGTCATTCATCTGCTTTATAAAATCACCATCAACGAAATGATTGGAGTATAGCTGACTGTGAGGAAAATCGTTCCGATTTTTGCGACTCAACCAAATGCACGGATCTTTCGGAAACCGATGGAAAGAAATTGCATTGTCAGTCGAATTCGATGAGGCAGAACCACCATCACAGCCCACTGCTACGCACTTGTTAGTAATTTCTGCGATGTCCTACTGATTGGGTTTGTTATCAAAGCAATGTTCCTGATATTAAAGATTTCACAACAGAATTTGTCTATGGCTTGATCATCATAGCTTTTGACATTGTTTGATAGCCATAGAAATTAACAATACCATAGAAAGTCTACCTGATTATGGATTCCACACAGATTTGATTATAGCAGTTTCTGCTTTGACATTTTACAACTTAAAAGATGTCTATGTGTAACATGAAGTCATAGTCGCTAAACAATTTATAGGAAGCTATTTAAATTATCATTGCTAGATCATAGACCTCCAGTATTCTAGCTGTCCATGTGTAAGTTAAGCCCTTGTCGGCTGAGCCCGAGTTAGCTCGCATCGAGCATTATCAACAGTTGACTGGTGATGGACTTCCACTGTTCACGAATGCCGAGTTAACTTGGGCTGCTGTGGTGTTGCAATTTCGCGAATGTCGAGTTATAAGAAATGCATTTATAAGTAGTCGCAATTTTTAACTAAATTTGAAATTCAAAATACACCATTTCCCGATCAAACTAGATACAGTAAACTACGGATAACTCGTCAGCTCTGGGGAAATAGATGAAACGACGAGTTATCAGGTATGACGAGTTAACCGTATTTTCTGAAATGTCATTTTTTTCAAATGATAAATTGATCTCTGATGGTCTACTATTACTCATTTTCAAATAAGAGTATTTACATCACTTTTTAAAATCACTTTTCGCTAGCGCCGCTTTTTGAGAAATCGCTTTTCGCTTATCTGTGTTCATCGCTTTCCTTTGTTAACCGCTTATTCGCCTTTGAAATTTAATATTATATTATTACACTGACATTATATTAATAAATTTAATATAGCGATTGAGAAAATGAATAAAACATTTCTCTAATTATTCAGTGAACCGAATTTCTACCTATGATGCGCACATTAAATTAAAATTACGTCAAATGATTCAACACAAGTATTGATTTCCGCTCTTGATAAATTTTAAAATCGCTTTTCCGCTTTTGCTACTGCTTTTTTAAATTCTCGATCGCTTTCGCTTATATTCTGCGACCGGCCGCTTTCGCTTAAAGCGGGTCAACACTCCGATTCAAATACAATATATTCAAATACAATTCAATACAGTCCCCGCTTTTGTCGAAACCACTGTAACAAGCAAGACTCTATATCAGCATTATAGGAAAGTCTCATTCTTTTGCGAGTGGTCCCAAATGTTGATTGTTCCATAGACGATATTATTTGATCCCGCTTTGTTAACCAAGAGTTAAATGTTTGTCGTTTCACTCCATACTTCCTCTCGATATCAATCTTTTGTAAATTGTTGTTCTCAAAATCGAATATGATTTCTGCTTTTTTGTGAATATTAACTGGTGAAGACTGTCGTCGTTTCATGGCTTTGAGTAAATCACAAACTAAAGTAACAAATGTTAAGATGCGTAGACGTTGTATCTGCGTAGACGTCACCAGTGTGTGTGTTCATTGTTCAATAGTCCGATTTGGGAAGATTTACTTCATCGTGGTTGGACGCTGCTATGCGCGCTTGAGATTCGGTTGCGTATTCTCTTTGAATTGTTGTATTTTTTAAGTTAAGTAGCTGTTAATAGTAAAAGCAAAGAACGCACACATATGTCATTTCTACAATTAAACTGACAACTAACAACTAACACACGGATGCTAACAAGACGTGTGCTGCTGAATAGAGGGACTCTTGTACCCGTGACCTGACTGCTAGACACTGGATATGGCATAAGTAATCAATATGACAGCCAGAATGCAATGATTCAACAATTTGACTTATCAACACGTTGTTTAGACTGACGAGTTAAAAATGACTGAGCTGCCTTTTTGGCGACGAGTTACGAGTTAAGCGATTTTTAATACATTATGAAATAGGAAATTCTGCCGGGAATTGAGTCAACCGACGAGTTAAGCAAATGTGACGAGTTATCCGTAGTTTACTGTATTCCAATGGATTTCGTTTGCTCGCTGCGATTGTGAGACATCGCATAGACTATGACGAAAAGTTCAAATTTAAGATTCTTCATATATGTCTCCACACATCAGAAGTTGCCGTGTCTGAACGTGTTGAACGTGTCTTAAATTTTTAATAAAATAAACTGTCGATATTTTCGAAAAAACCAAAATATTTCTGTGCTGAGGATTTTTTCTCGGTAATAGTTGAAAGTCCGCTATACAGCAGACATCACAAGTGGTACAATGCCTAAATAATCACCAAAAATCAGGTTCATATTAATGACGAGACCGGAGATATGCGTGGTGAAAAAAGCATTCTTTTTCGTAGAAATTTGTAAAAATTATTCGAATTTCAAGCGTGACAAAATAGTAGATGCATTTTGAATTTTTCGGAAATATTTTGGATCTCCGCTAGATCAGGCCTGTGATTACTCCTCAAATTCCTCAGATTCCTCAAATTTGTTTATTATTCCTCAAATCCTCAAAAATTCATCAAATATTGCTAAACTATGAGAAATTCCTAAATATGACTAAATGTAGGATAGTGTATTGTTTTTTGGCGGATGGCGATGATGTGTAAACTTCCAATCAAGAAGATAAGATAGAATCCTATGTTTCCTACATCCATACTGCTAATCATGAATCATTTATAACTTTATAATGTTCTCTTACCCACCTGGTAGATTTTAGATAGCGTAATCTGTGCTAGCTAGATCTGATATTTTGATTGGACACAGACCTGTCCTCTAAGTATCTAGATGGGCAGACTGTTAAATAGAATCTTTTCAATATAGAAGTGATGCACATAATTTTGAAAAGAACGACTTACTCGCCAATTCATTACACATGAGGAGAGGAGAACCAATCGTTGTTTGTCCTTCTAGTGAGCATTTTCAAATTTTTAGACATTTTAGGATATAATAATTTTCTTTTAAATCATATTTAGCATATCAAAAATTGACCAGTCGTTAGCTTGTTTTTTGATTTTGTTACCTTGACGCACTTTGCTACGTTGAATTAATCTTGTTTCACGTCGTTTCCATTTCTGCAAACTACAGGGCTGTAGATGTTCCGGTTCGTCCGGACTTATTTTGCTAAGCAGAGAAGTTGTCCGAAGTTATTGTCTGTCGAACTCCTTAGTGCAATACTTCCACGTATTTAATGGGTGAAGCACTGCGATCAACCTACAGAAATTGTATATTTGAACACTGTCAGCAATTTTTTACTTCTAACTTCATAATAATGCTTAGAATTCCACCAATAAAATGCTTATTCAATTATTTTCATTAATTATCTTGACCTGTTTCACAACCTTCTTTATATGTTTCTGCGACTATAGGGTTGCCAAATGCATGCCTGTACTTCTTAAAGAACTTATGGATATCGATCTTCTATATCCATTATGTGATAGCATATAGGTAGCCTAGCTCACTTGTATTTCAGTGCTCTTATCAACTGAAGCGTTTGTCTCACTCTCTCCTCCATTTTATTTCCGCTGAACATGAACACATCGGACGGGGTAAAGCGGATGGTCCCTAAATTTGGTGTCTATCTGCTTCCTGGTCACTAGCGTGCGGGGGTTGGAAGCGCATGAAGCTCTGCTATCCCATGAGTCTTTTTGCAGCTACGTTTTCCAGGGTCTGCTGACTGACATTTATCCTGGATGAATTATTCACTTATAGATCGTTTTCATAATTTGCTGAATACCGCGTGGTGTGAAACTAGTGCACACATTGCTTATCGTTGTATGCGGAACTCAGATTAATTAAGGCATTGAACCACATAGTACCGGGGTGGTAGATTTTCAACCTGGGTCCACTGCAAGATGTGGATGTCAATATCTCTGCGCAACTTCAAAGAATAGAGGTGATAATCTTTCACTTTTTGCCTAGATGAGACCAACAACTTAACGGCAAGCCTGTTCCCGACACTTGTTTTGTGTTGTATGAGAGAATTCATCTTCATTTGAATGTAGATTGGAACGATATGATCAAACGCTAACTAACTAGAGCCACCAAAACTTATGCAGTATAACGTAATATTAATAAATTAGTGTGTAATGTGGCGTATCCTTCATAATAAATTACTGACTTTTTAAAGTCACAAACATTCCATCAACGATTTTAAGCTTTCTATACTTATGGGTTACTCTCCTCCCAAATTTGTCTTAAGTCCGTAAAAATTAATCGTTACAAAGCCCCAGATGCATGTAGTTGAGGATATATCCTATATTCAAAAAAATTGCAGTATCCAAATCTGACACGCATCATTGAATTGGAGACGATAACGTGAAGCACAGCGATATCAGCAGCTTGATCTGACATCCTCTGTTCGTCACATTCTAAGCAGATAATACTTGACGCAACAAATTAAATTCGTAATAACGCGGGAAATGATTATGACCAAGTCAATGTCCCTTTGTAATATACACAACTTCGAAAAGTGTAGTGGAGTGTGGTGTGGTCAACCCTGGGGTTGCCTTCTTCGTTGTGACTTTCATGACTTGAAGTTTGGCCCAAAATCCGTGCTAAAATTTGTAGTTTTCTTGCAATTATCATATTAGGCCCCGTTTCCGTTTCTATTCCTCAAATTTTTGCAAAAAAATCCTCAACTTTTCTCATAGGCTAATCACAGGCCTGCTAGATAGGCCCAGAGCTCGAAAATATCACTATATGGACTAATTTTGGAGACAATAATATATTTTCAGTATATTGGACAATAATATATTTACATTAAAGATTTCAGTAGCTTTTTCACTAGCGGCATCACAGATAGGGTGGGAATTAATATTATGACCAGCAATAATTTCAGTAGTTGTTTAATCAGTGGAATCGGGTAGGAATCAGTCTAATTATAAGTAATCATTTCAGGTTTTTTCATTAGTACGAGTAGAATCAACGGTAGGAATCAATGAGTAGAAATTTCATTGTTTTTTCTTAGAATCATTAGTTTTTATGGTTATCAGTAGTCACTACTGAAGCAATTATGGAATCTTAAGGAAGCATTACATGTTTAGTAATGTCTCACTTGACATTTTGTGCGGGATACAACGACCTGTGTTTTCTGAATTTCAGGTAGATCGAGTAATCGACGCGGTCGACAATTATTCTCATAACGGCTTCAGTAGCATATCACATTTGTTGCCTACGTCTGATCGCCAACGATTTGAATTGACTTCAATTCAAACGGATGATGTAGCCAGACTACTTTCGAATCAAACTTCAAAATCGGAGGATCTACTGTTGATTGACTGTCGATATCCATATGAATTTAATGGAGGACATGTGAATACTGCGGTTAATATTCATACGGAGGAACAAATCCTAGAAAAGTTATTTTATCCGGCTTCTAATCGCACGCAGATTAAAGAAAGCACTTGCTTTTGTCCCAAAGACAGTGGCAACGCTGTGGAATTTAAGTCATCCCAGCATTCTCCCTTACAATGCATGAAAAATCATGTCAATCAATCGTGCATCTTGATATTTTACTGTGAATTTTCATCGAGACGGGCTCCAAACCTGTAAGTATAGTTTTATCATTTAAATTAATTTATTTAATTAACAATATCAACTGACAGGAAAAGTCAGATTTAAAATTGACCGTTTAATCAACAAGAAACGACGTTTTCTCTTTGAATTTGTAGTCAACTCCTAGGCCTATGTATCTACAAACGACATTTTCACTATTGTTTGACTCCTAAACTACTGACTACACAGTGATGCATGTGGAAAGATTAATAGCAGGGTGCCCGCGGGTCTGGAAAGAGGGAATAGGGTGGTCTGGAAAAGTGTTATTTTCAAGAAAATGTCGGGAAGTCTGGAAAAAGTCCGAAAATCTGGGAAATCTGGAAAAATATTGAATAAATAAGTCTGGAAGTATTGAGGCTTCACTCACATAATTCCAATCGCATTCTGTGAATTTATTGCTGCAAACTGCGCATATATTCCTTTCCAAGCTCTTCTCTTTTCCTTGTCAAGGATTCTTGCTAGTACTTAAAGATAGTTGAGTGACCATTCTGAGAAAAGAGAAGCACTAGGAAAGCAATGTAGCGCAGTTTATCTCAATTGGAACGATATGGGCGAAACTTCAAGACATTGAGAAAATAGAAAGAAGCCTGGGTGCTAAAACTCAAATGTGGACAAAATCGTAATTGGGTAACCTTTTAGTAAACAGAGTCATATATTTAATGAAGACGACATAATGAGTGAGAAAATAAACGGAAGTTGATCAAAGAAATCATCTGGTCATTGACTTAGGACGTTAGAAGTGATATACCGGTACTAGTAAATCTTGTTGATAAAGAGAAGAGATGAGCGACTGTAGCGTCTTTTCCATTTCATTATTTTCGATTTTTAATTTTCCCTCAAAGACCATGTAGTGCGTGAACTGCTAGTTATGATTTTAAATTGTATAATTTCAAGCTGTCCATGTTTACTTTTCATATTACCAAGACGATCTTGATGGTACCTTAGTTTTTTTAGATGGCTTTAAGTAGTGTTAATTACTTAGTATTTACTCAGTTGCTCTATTAGCTGTTTAGCTGTAGGCTTTGTTGTGGTATGCAGTTGATTTTAATGAAATTGACTTACCAAAATAATCCGTTTCTAATGCGCTAAAAGTTGTGATATTCCAACAAGTAATCTTCGTAATTTAGTGATACAAAATTACAGTTAAACAGTTGAGCAAGAATAATCGATTACAACTGCAAGTAACAGACTACATGCATTTGTTGATAACAGTGCTCAAGAGAGATGTGCACTATAAAAATACTCGTATTTGCATGCCGTTTGTGTAGTGCTGTACTTGCAAAAAGGGTAATATCATGTCTGAATATAATCATCTTAAGAAGAAAATTCTATTTCACTGATTATAATCACTAATTTATATAATTATAATTATAGAAAATAAATGGATTATAGGCCTAAATAAATTGTAATAAATAGAAAAAATGTGAAAATATGCGCTTAAGATTGAAAGCGTTTAAATGACAACTGCTATGTGGTAGCACTGAGTTCCATTCATCATAATTGCAAAAAACTTTTGTGACAAATTTTAACAAAGGAAACTAGGCCTATTTTTGTAGCATTCTGAAGTACAATATTTCTTTTTCATTATTGCATCTACTGATGAAGCGTGAAATTCATTTATTAAGGCGCAAATTATCATTCCATCAATGAATATTCGTAGCTTGAATGCAAAAGATCGTTCCTGGATCCAATTCCACCAGTGCATTCGAATGTGGCCATTTATTCAGCACACTCAGTTCATCGCTCAGTCAACTATTTTGTTCGTTTATCTGTTCATTTAAAAATCTAGCGTTATGGCATTTCGTTCAACTGAAGCACTGAAGTCACTCACTTCCTTTTGGTTCACTCAAAAAGGCAGCAACGTTGTGTGACCTGGCGCTCGTTGATCACATTGAGAATCAAAGAAGTCTATTCTTCACAGTGTCTGTCATTCTTTCTTATAAACAGCCGTTAATTTGTCACCATGCAGAAATCGAGAGGAATTATATGAAATATTTCATAATGCGCACGAAAATTCTTGCGCGGCGCTACGCCGGCTAAAATGATCTTGAAAATCCCTGTCTGGTCTGATCTTTAATCTACTCACTTACATTGTACTATAATATGTTCACGAACAGAGACAACAGTACGGATTTGTCTGAGCGAAAGTTGCTCTAAACAGCAGTCTATGTCTTAACAGCGGAAAGCGATGTGAGAATTAATCTCTCCCATGATAAATGCCTGACTGAGCTGAAAAGCATCAGTTCAGTTCGTTCGTCAGTTTCATGAACTGGAAAATAAAAGTTCATTTCAGTGGCAGTTACTAGGAAATCCGGTTTGCTAAGCTCCTTTGCTTGCTAGTGAACGACTAAGGGTAAGGCCACATGACGAGCTTTTGAGATGTACTGTAGCCGCGTTGTGAAAATGTTTGTATGTGTTTCAATCGGAGCGGCCACACTAGTATCTCCAATTGCGCTGTGGCAGCTTGTCACAGCTAGCTTCGAGCCGCGGCAATTTTTCTCTCAATTATCACACCTCAAAGCTCGAGCGGTGGGATGATATATTTTTAGAATTTACGTAGTAAACTAACAAATCTGAGGAGTAGCGAGCGGTAATCAAACTACGGCTCATTGTGTGGAATTATGTGGAGCCGCGTAACTCTCACAGCTCAAAGCTTGACAAAGCTACACGTAGCCGCTAGCTTTAAAGCGCGGCTCGTCATGTGGCCTTACCCTAAGAACTTCGTTCATTTTCAACAAAAATTTGTAATTCACTGGTTAGAACTACTAACTTAACAGAATGTTGATCCCTTAAATCATTTTGCTCACTTTGCTTGATTTGCGAGGAGGTCGAATCATTTGTTGGTGTACTCAAGTACACGTTCGGTTACTTCGCCGGTCTCTTATGTCATCGTAGCTATCGCGTGTAGGTCAGCTTCGCACCAACCTTTGGTGCTTTCTGTCCACCACAGCATGGATCGACTCTACGACTTGCCATTCGCGATACCCAACAGCACGATCTTGACTGGGCAAATATGTTCCATGCGGTAGATGTGGTTGAACTTATTAATCAACTACACAAGCCGTAACTTTGGTTCTACTCTTCTCAGGACTTCATAATTGATGGTGCGGTGAAGCAATCTAACACCTAAAATCCCTCGGAAGCAACGCAACTCAAAGGCATCGAGACGCCGTTCCCCTTCTTTCTCAGCGTTCACGTTTCCTAAGTATGCATCAGCACACTAGAACACACGTTTGGAACACCGTGTATTATAGTTCTTGTGCTAATCACGTAACTCCTCCATATTTTGACAAAACTTGCTAACGTCCTGAATGCCATGCCAATGCGCTGACGAAATTTCATTGCATATCCGTCACCATCTATCATGATTCCGAGATAGGCAGGTTGCCGTGGGGATTGATATTTCAATCCGCACCCCACTTCATGCCCACAGAAAAACCTGTGGTTATCCCCACAAAATCCCCACACCCCCATAGGATAAGGCCGTGATTAAAATGTTGCTCTTGTTCGTATAGAATGATTGATTTCCAATATCTTCATCTTAGTGGAACTTCTGCACACAGGGAAGAGAATCTTCCGGATTTTTTTACGGCCATCTGGGTCATTTCTGAGATTCATCAGAAAATGCAATGGAAATCGAGGGGCAAGGTACGTGGTCCCCTAAGATGGAATGACATCTTCATGAAGCAACGCATGATCACTTCTTAAGACAGCATCTTCATGATGCCTTGCATAGAAGACCCCTCTGATCACAAGTTATTACAATTGATATTATCCATATTTCCCCTTCTGACGATCAGTGGGCCCTTCTAGTGTTCAGTGGGTCCCTTCTGACGATCAGTGGGCCCGTCTGAGCTGATGATCAGTGGGCCCCCTCTGACGATGAGTGGGCCCGTCGGGTGATCAATGGGCCCCTCTGACGATCAATGGGACCCCTCTGACGATCAGTGGGACCCCTCGGGTGATCAATGTGCCCATCTGACGATCAATAGGACCCCCTATGACGATGAGTAGGCCCCTTCTCGTGATCAGTAGGTATCCTCGGGTGATCAATGGGCCCCTCTGACGATGAGTGGTTCCACTCGAGTGATCAGTGGGTCCCTCTGACGATCGGTGGGCCCCTCTAGTGATCAGTCTGTTACTTATTATGTTATTACGTGATTTATATTTCCTTTCTACGTTTTTTGACTCTTTAGCAGGTCCCTCTCCGACACCATACATTTTGAAGTAAACAATTCCATTTGTTCTACTGTGTACGGGATAAATTATTACTCGTACATTGTGAAACTCATCATACACGTCAAGAAATTTTGATTCACAAAACCTCCCTCATATCATGACATTTTGAAATAACATTGACCTCCGAAAAATTGTAATTCCTGGGTGATATAATTGCCGAGAAAATGCTTTATACATTCTAGGCGCTTTAAAAACTTGAATTCTACTAGTTACACATCCAAAAGGCTGGAGGTTCCGCCTGCAGCGATTTATAAAACATCAAAATTGTACTAGTTGCACTCCTAAGAGGTGGAGGTTTCGCCTGCGGCGCTTTATAAAACATCAAGGTTGTACTAGTTACTGCGGCGCTTTATAAAACATCAAAATTCTACTAGTTACACTCCTAAGAGATGGAGGTTTCGCCTGCGGCGCTTTATAAAGCATCAAAATTGCACTCCTAAGAGGTGGAGGTTTCGCCTGCGGCGCTTGATGAAACATCAACATTCTACTAGTTGCACTCCAAAGAGGTGGAGGTTTCGCCTGCGGCACTTTATAAAACATCAAGGTTGTACTAGTTACTGCGGCGCTTTATAAAACATCAAAATTCTACTAGTTACACTCCTAAGAGATGGAGGTTTCGCCTGCGGCGCTTTATAAAGCATCAAAATTGCACTCCTAAGAGGTGGAGGTTTCGCCTGCGGCGCTTGATGAAACATCAACATTCTACTAGTTGCACTCCAAAGAGGTGGAGGTTTCGCCTGCGGCACTTTATAAAACATCAAAATTGCACTCCTAAGAGGTGGAGGTTTCGCCTGCGGCGCTTTATGAAACATCAACATTCTACTAGTTGCACTCCAAAGAGGTGGAGGTTTCGCCTGAAGCACTTTATAAAACATCAAAATTGCACTCCTAAGAGGTGGAGGTTTCGCCTGCGGCGCTTTATGAAACATCAACATTCTACTAGTTGCACTTTCAAAAGGCTGGAGATTTTGTCCCCGGTACTTAGCCTCATTATGGTTGAGCTGCAATTTATTATTATCTGTGGCCTTACTACAATCAATGTATTTTTAGTCGCTGCTATAGGGTCTATAGTGTATAGGCGCATAAAGATTCATAGCTATTTAAAATTGACTCCTTGATTACTTGTTGTCATATCAAAACTGAAAATGCCCCCCCCCCCCAGAAGAGATCTCCGGATTTTTTGTAACGCGGCGTTCTCATCCCTGTGCACAGCATTCAACGATCCGAAGGCCGTATTTGACTCCAGAGATGCGGAATGGGAGTCCTCAAAGAAAGTCACCGACTGCGTGTTGCTATCTTCAGTACTGACCTATTGCTCCTTAGAATTGTAGTAGCCTATTTTCTATCATTATTGAGGCTTGATTCTGACTTGCCACTCAGAAATTATTGTAGCGAATATTTAACTAAGTGCTCATTCAAGTAAGGAATAGAGCCCGCTTTGCACACAAGCTGGTTACATACCACAAATGAATGCTATCGTATTTATCAGTCAAGTAATTGGAGACATCAATCCATGCTGGCTTGACTAAGACACACGGGAGGCCTACTACCGAGTTGTCTTAGAAGATTGATGTTGGATTATTGAAACAAACTATCAAGTTTATGCGAATGAGTGAGGTGTATTGCATAATGTTGATAAATAAGCCAAAGAAATTGAGATGATAATATACATAATTGAATATTTTCCGTTGAATTTTTTATTACACTGTCACTTTCACTGTGATTTTTGTGAAGTATGTGTAACAAGGCAAAAAGTTGATGTGTATAATAATCATTTTGCATCTACTAATAAATACATCTACATCATCAATTATAATCTACATAAATAAGGTACTGATGTGATCGTATATGTGTAGCCTATTTTCATATAACCACTTGAAACTTTCTGAGTTATAGATTGAAGAATACTAGATCTACCAGCAATGCACTATTTTGTAAATAACCGTTTACATTTCTGCAAGTCATGCTTATTACGTCAAAACTTCAGCTACTATATACATGTGTTTTCATAGCTTCTGTGTGCTGAGCTATGCGGTATCGACTTATCTCGTGTGCTTCAACAACTCGTGACTTCTTGCAAATGCGTCAGTAAGTAGGAATGCCCAAATAGATTTCAACGAGAGAAGCTGGTGTTAACGAAACAAGACAAAGAGAACCTTGCATCGTAAAGCTTGGACTATTTTTTAGAGCCAATGTTGAAAGATTGTTTTTTTTTTGATTTTTTCGATTTTCGTTTTCGTTATTTATTTCAAAATAATGGAGACGAAAATAAAATCCACATCTTTCAATATTGACTATTTCCAATTCAATTCAAAGTTTGGACTTACTTTGCATATTTTAGTAGGCGTGCATGGACCATGATCTTGATAACTGACCTTTGAAGTAGGCTGGTTTTTATGGAATATTTTCATAGATTTATCCAATATTGTCATTAATCGTCTCTTTTCATCAATTTAGATTTAGAATATTGATGTGATAATTTAGTATTATTACTATTATTGGATATTACTATTGTTCTGTGATGATTAGATATTTACAGTGGAAAGTTTTGATTGAAAAAGTACTAATATATGAGATATAGTTTTGATCTCTGGAATAGGCCCACTTATAGTTAAAAGCTTGACGGAAGGGGTCTGCAAATAACCCACTCGAATGTAAATCATTGACTACATAATTTTCTCTCTTAGGCAGTCTTCTCTCTTAGTTTTCTCTCTTAGTCTCCCTTCATTGTCGGAAAATTCCTCATTAGAAATATTTGTCATCTAACCATCATAGGGCTGCATAATTGAGCAATATCAATTTGATTGATCGTAAATATACAAGTTGACACTTTTACATCTAAATTAACGTTTGTAACAATGTCCATTTAATATAAGATCAATTTTGCTTCAACAATGTTGTTTAATTATAGCATTATCTTCCTTTACAAAATTGTATCCTGGTAAGCAAGATTATTATCATAATGTATTAACCTTACGAGCAGTGAAGAAAACTACAGTGAGTATCAGATGAAATCGTTCGTGTGCATTCTATCACTGTATAAAATAATTGCCTAAATAAAAACTTAATTAAGGATTCTACATTCGTGATATGATCCACTTCGCATGACTTTAGTTGACAGACCCCTATCTAATAAATACTTGAAAATATCAGTATGCTTTGGAATATTCAGATAAAGGAGGTAAAAGCTTTTGGCTAATTTATTAATTGGAGGCATGACAGTTAGAGAAATTTCCTTATCCAAATTAGAAATTATAAAATCATCTTCATTCTGCTGAATTTTCCAACAGTATTTTCATTGATTTTTTTCAGCACTATGCTTCAACTATCCTATGCAACAAACTTGAAATCTACATTATTTGTCTAAAATTGAAACAATCTAAATTGACTGCTGGTTATATGTCTGATCATTAATTGAATACAAAAGCTAGTTTATCTACAAATATGTTCTGGTGCACTTGCGAATCATTTAACAAGAAGCAAGAAAAATACCTCCTAGGAGGTACTCCGTCAAGTCATCATTTTTGTACGAGCAATTAATATTCGCAATCTACACAGGTTCGTAGTATTTGTGGTAGTGTATTGTTTGATGGCCATTATACTCGTAATATGTATGTCGCTATAACGCTGTTCTACATTGCTTGATGTGAAAAGTATCGGTTCGCTTTTTTTCGCTTTTCTAAGTTAATGATTCGTTTTTTTCGCTTTTTTTAAATTCGAATCGGCTGGGTGGTCTGCATCCGTAAAGAGAATGTGCGATCGCAGTAACTTGCCACAGACAGTATCATCTGTGCATCCTTCGTCTATCATCCTTCCAGTGAACTGAAGCTTGTCTTGAACATCTTTTAACGAGAGAAAGAGCTTAAGCGGTTGTTTGTACGCGATCTTTCCCCACTGTGTGTGTGTGTTTTCTGCGTGTCGTGAAAGAGTCAATGTATGAGATTGTTTTGCCGCGTTCTGTGTAACCAGGGAAGAAATTCACGGTCCGAGAAGCACGCCGTAATCATGGACTAGCCTTCTCTTTGAATTGATGGCGCACTGTTTTCTTCGTGTCTGGTAACATTTTAGTTGGTCGACAACTCCTTTTTGCGTCTTCGACTTGTCCTGGTAGCGCGTTGACCTACCTTCTAACAGTCTTCCGGTGATGTTTGAGGACAGTGGCAATGTGGGAGATAGGGTGTCTTGCTGCTTGCAGCCCTTAGGTCTGTGAGTGTACGTGCAATCGCGGTTTCTCCGCCACTGCAGTCAATGTGCTGAATAAAATTGTTATTTTTCAAATCGAAAGGTGCTGCTGACTAGTCGCAAGAATTCACAATCTCAATTGTTGTCGCTATGCTCAGTCTTCCCAGTCAGGCGCGAATTTTGCCATCAGAGGCGCGAATGCGCGAATTCTGTGGGCGAGGCGCGAATGCGCGAATTCTGTGGGCGAGGCGCGAGAATATTTGAATGAAATGCGCGAATTTTGGGACAAGCAGATTTCAGTAAAAACTCTCAGATTTATCATAGCTACGAGCCGAAGAAACAACGATGAAAAAATGAGCATTTTGATTTAGTGAAGACCTCCGAAATCCGATGCGTGGCTAGAATTGTTCTTAAATCTCAAAGCTTCGACTCGGGAAATGACCTCGTGGAAGATTTGTAGACTATATGTCCAGACTCAAAGATACCCGCTAAGATGCAACTTCGGCACACTCTTTTTCCGTATGTGCGTGAAACCGTCCTTTCTGAAATACGAGAAGGGGTTTGGTATTCACTTCAAATTGACGAGGCGAACAAGGGTGCTAAGTACCTTTTAATTGTGGCTCGGTACCTACCAAAGAATTCCTTTTCTGCAAAAGTAGTCTGCATTGATCTACCAGTGTTGTCCTCGACAACTTCAGAGCAAATGGCTGCAAGTGTCATAAAGGCGTTAGATGAATGTCGTCTTGAGAAGAAGAACTGTCTGGCAATCATGAGTGACAGCTGCAATGCAATGAGGGGAGCCAAGAGTGGAACTGTTGCACGTTTGAAGAACGAGGACTTTACTAGCATCATTAATCTTTGAGGTTGCTCCTTACATCACGTTGCAAACATCGCAAGGCATGCATGCAGTGCTGCTGATTTGGGGAACAAAGTGGAAGCGCTGGTGAAAGATGTCCATCGTTATTTTAAGTTATCACAAGTTGAACGAAGCCACTTTGACCACCTTATCGACAGTTTCACGGAAATAAAGAAAGTTGTCTTCCTACGCCCAGTTGATACTCGGTGGTTGCAAATTGTTTCCGTCGTGGAGCGTGTGCTACATTTATATGAACCGCTGGTTGAGTTCTTCTCAAAGCAGACCAGAAGAGGCACAAGTTCTAGCTTCACATCTATCCAGGAAACACTGAAAGATCCAATGGTGAAGTTTTTTCTTCTCTTTCTCGCAGAGGTTTTGAAGCCATTGGAAGAATTCGAATTACTGTTCCAAAGCGAAGGCACCCAAATTCACATTCTTCACAGCTGTATGGTTGCACTAATGAAGCGCTGGTTCCCCGCTTCATCAGATCAAGCAAGCTCACTGACAAAATTTGGAAGCTTGATTTGGCAGACGCGTCTGTATGGCTTCCACCTTATGAAATGTCAGTCAGAGAGCCTGCAAAGCGTTTGTTTGCGGATCTTTCAGTAAGTGATCAGCTGGCGTGTCTCTCATCAATGAAGTCCTTTTTCAAAGCAGGAACACAGAAGCTGAAGGACTATCTGCCGTTTGGCAATAGCTTCTTGGTTGTTTGTCAGATGCTTGATCCGAAGCACCAAAAGCATCCCAACTTCGTGAAATGGGTCGGACATTTGGCGCGTTGTCTACCCAATGTGTCTGCTGACACAGAGATCGGCAGCTTGGAAATCGAGGCTCGCCTACACCAGACTGAATTTAAAATCACTTCTATTGATGACGGCGACGTACTTGACTTGTGGAAGAAAGTTTCAGACGACAACAACAGATCTCTCCTGACTCGACTCGTCCGTGCGCTCCTTGTCCTGTCTCACGGCAATGCCGAGGTCGAGCGTTTGTTTAGTTCACTGAACGACACGGTGACAAAGAAGCGCTCACTACTCAAGCCAGCCACTGTCAAGGCATTGATTGTGTCGCATTCCTGCATGGGATCAAGGAAGTGGACTCCAGCCTCACTTCCTGTGACTGCATCCTTGATTAGCATGTGCAATAGTGCCCACACTTCCTATCGCCAAAGATTAAAAGATGAAGCAGCAGAAGAAGAAAGGAAGCGTGCGAAGGAATTGGAGGCATCCCTTATTGCCGAAGTCCAGATAGAAAAGAAGTGCAGCAAGCGGATTTCGAGTCTCAAGGAGGAGCTGTTGCAGGAGAAAGAAATCGAAGCGAAGTTGAAAGAGAAGGAGGCAGCTCACCAGTTGCTGCTCAGCGCACAGAGAGCAACTGCCAGCTGTGACGAAGAGATTGAAGCTTTGCGGAAGGTACAGGGGCAGCTACAAAAGAAAAATGAAAAATAATCGGTTCGAGTAACTCAAAACGTTCTAAAACGAAAAGCCTGTGAAATAGCAATGATCGACTTGTCCAAGATTCCGAAGAAGGACTGATGCATATTTAGATACTTCAATGCTTTATTAGACAGCGTTGTGTTTCATGAATTTAAGCTTGCTGCTCACTAATAGTTGTTTTCCACTCGTATTTTCCATGGGTGTATGAGGTTCTGTTGTTTCTGCTGCTGCATTAGGTACAACCCGCCTAAGAAGACCCGCAGGACCATCCACGCGGTCCGTGGAGATTGCTGAAAAATAGGCATCTGAATCGTACAAGTAAAATCAAACCTCTCATTATGATGTCTGAATATCAGTTTTGAATAGGTATTATTGATTAACCTAGCTGTTGTTTTTTACAATTTTTTGCTAACAGGTTATGTGGCATGCTTCCCAGGAATAGTAGTGCACGGTGTGATCATGCTAAAGTAGTAGGTGTGGAGTTGACCCCACGATTGCTAGTCTCCTTCCTAAGTCATTTCAGTTAGGCGCGAAAAATTGCGCCACTGCCGACTGGGAAGACTGGCTATGCTGCCATGAGGTGCTGAAAAAGCGTGGGAAGGAAATCGCGAATCAGTGCAACTTAAGTTTCTCATAGCGAGGTTTTTTGTTACAGACAAAAGCGAAAGCATAGACGAAACTTGTTGCTCAATCGAGATGGATTAAACGACACGCTCCTCAGCTCAGTTTAATCTCTCGATCATGCACCAAAAAGCAATTTCGAAAACAGAGCTGCAGCAAAATTGGTGGAAGGTGCGTGTCACATCCCTATTTTGAGGTCATAAAAATCAGTCCACCACTTGGACCTGATTAGGGATTCCAATCCGGGGATTGGAGGGTCCAAATCCCGAGATTGAGAAATTAACAATATAGCTGTATTTCGTCTAAAGACAAATTGGCGAGGATAAAACTATCAGAAATCCATACACGATTGACATAGGCTCTTTACACTTCAATATAATCGTCAACTTCACGTTTTTAATAATCCATTAATGAGGCTCTTTAAATAAAGGTCAAGACTTAAAATTTGAGCTTATTATTTGCCAAAGCTAACAATATTTGAAAGAAAGTCCAATTTGAAGATGAACATTGGCGAACTAGGCCCATTACACAATACCGGGATTAAGAATCGAGCTATTCTCGGTATTGAGATCTCTAGGAAGCTAACTGCTCACTAGACCGTAGCTTTGTTTACATTATTAGCCTCTGGTTAACTCAATCCCGGGATTAGGTTTTCAGGAAGAATTATACTCATTTGAACACAGTTGTTAATCACAGCACTAGGCTTAGCTTACGGTAAAAGGCATATAAAAGATCCTTCAATCCCGAGCTTGGAATTTTGGAATCTAAATTATGTACTAGTGCAATGCACTGAGGAAATAGTTAGCAGGGTGTCCCCCTCCCTGGAAAACCTGACAAACACCTGGAAAATGAATTTTACCCTGGAAATCCTGGAAATTCTTAGACTAATTAAAACACTAATTGCAAGTTGTTGAAGTCATACTTACTCTATGGTTGAAGTGTTTTCTATTTTTCCAGATTTTATTCTTCTTATCTCTACTTATTTGCTACAATTATAGCCTTCATTCTCATACAATTTTTTTGTTTTTAGAATATTTCAGTTACTAGAATCTCCTATCATAACCTATGCAACATGAATGAGACTTAACTGCGTGGTATAGTTGACAATGAACTGTTGTCGAACTCCTTATCGTTGTACAGTATGGTGAAATAGTCGCTATGAATTCCCTCACGCTGCGCGGCATGGTGAACTAGAAGTTGTAAATTCCATCATTATCGTCGTGTGGTATGGGGAACTAGGTAACCCTAAACCTAGTAACCTAAACCCTAACGTAAACTCCTTTATTAACGTCGTGCGGGATGGCGAACTGAGTTGTAAACTCCCTCATTAACGTCGTGTGGAATGGGGAACTAGGATCCGTAATCTAGGATTATTGCTATTACACACTTGATTGCCGTGTGGCAGAATCTACTGACGCAAAATGATGCTGAACCTATAAACTTCATTTAGGCACCAGGCTTGTTCCGAATGATCCGAGGCTCATATCGAATATTTTCAAACACATTTCAAGTAGGTTTTCAATATGTAGATATATTATTCCCGACACGTCGTGTGCCAATGAGCTTTCCTCGGTCAATTCTTCTGTGTCATTCTCTTAAGCTGATTGTGATTACTGACATGCATATGCAGCACATCAACCATTATGTTACTCTTTCTGGCTCTTGGTCTTCCACCTTCCTAGGATTCACGCAGCACTGCTTCAGCTCAAATGATCTTATCTGAATGACAACGCTCTGACGTTCACCTTGTTGCATTTTATTATAGAGTGGACTTAAAAGATATTCCGTTTATTGTTACATTTCATTGTTAAGCCTTATATTTTTCGTTATTGATTGTTATACTCTTTATCTGTTTTGTTCTCCTCAATCCGCAACCTTTAAATTTGTTGCGATCGATTATTTTTTTATAAATATAATGTAGCCGTCTGATGCATAGTATTTTTGCATGGTCTAATGCATGGCATTTTTTATTTGGAATCACCTGCGCCTTAAAAATTCAACCAATTTCACGCCACTTTTCAAATTTTTTCGTCAATAATGTTAATTTTATTGTGTGTAGGCTCCTTAACCACAGAATTTTGGGTAGATTTTTCCCGGAATTTTTCTTCTAAATTTGACGCGTGCATTTGAGTAAAATTTCCTTGCAGAAAATCTGGGAATTTTCGTTCAAATTTGACCCCTGATTTTTGCTAAATTTCCCTGGAAAATGAATTTTTACCCTGGAAATCCTGGAAAACACCCGGAAATTTTCGTTCAAAAACACCCGCAAATTTTCGTTCAAATTTGCGCGGACACCCTGAATGCATCCTTTGTGAAAAAACCCTCGACACAATCAAAGTGACCATGCCATGTTAAGTCGTCAGACCAATGAGCACCAATAATCTCTTGACTTGCAAATCCTTCAATACCAGGGTTATCGACAGGAGCACATGCGTTTGACTTCTGAATCACAAAACAATTAGCTTTGAACGGGTTGAGTATGAGGACATCTGATTCTGAACATTTCAGTGTTTGACAGATTCGCAGTGAATTGCCATCGTTCTCGCAATTTAACTATCCAGCGCAGTGAGCATAAAGAGTTTCAGCATACCTGCAAATGAGTGGGTTTACAGTGAAACAAAATTGGTATTAACAGCGAAGAACGTTAAACCATCCATATATCCATATAAATCAAATAGCTATCAAAACAAGATAGTCTGTCAGCCGAATAGTCTACCCATTCATCAGAAAGCTGCACCGATGTACCAAGCTTCTGCACCGAAGTAGTCCTATAAATACATCCTGTCGAAAGCCCCCTGATTTCAAATTTTTTTAGTTCCAGGGTAAGACTGGAACTACAAAGTCGAAGGGATTATTAAAGGGAGGCTGAGAATGATGGCTTCCTTACGGAAAGATCAGCATGGCTTTGTCCCAGGCAGAGGCGCTATTGACGCTATTTTTATCTTGCGACAACTGCAGGAAAAATACTTAGCCTCGGATAAAGAGCTGTATTTCGCACTCTTGTATCTAGAGAAAGCTTTTGACAGAGTGCCTAGGAAATTGATCGAACACTCATTGAGAAAAAGGGATGTTGTAGCATGCTATGTCTAGGGTTCTAAATAATAAGGATTTCTTTTCTTCGAAATAACGAATAAATCTATGAATCTATATATCTATGATCGAATATTATTCGGCTTTTCTATCCAGTTATGCAAATAAAAATAATGGGTTTTACTTATCAGCCGGTACATTGCAAAGGTACGCAATGATCGCATACCACCAGTAACACTTGTCATGCGATAGTTGTCGCATAACTGTGCATATATTAATATGCAGCAGCTGTCATTTAATGTCGTCAAATGTTCTTGTTTCCGAGGAATTATCGGCAAGAAAACAAATATCGTCGATCGCGCAGTCGTTGAGACGACTGCAGAGCTTCGTCTCAAAAAGACCTGCAGCCGAAAACGCTTGTGAGCGGTATAACCTTCAAATATTTGAAGAGTTTTCCAAAGTGGCAGGCTAGTCACCAGTCGATTTAAAACAAGCGAATTCTCTTTTCATATGATTTAGCACATCGACTGATGAGTAGAGTGAACTTGCTCCACACTTTGCTTATAGCGAAAGAAATTCCTTCAGCTCCTCTGTTTATGATTTTATTTCAATTGGCTCATGTTCTTGAGATGGTTCACCACCTGATTCTGAGGTCACTTTGAACGAAAATATTTTTGGTTTTATGAATGAGGTTTGTGCTCAGGTTTAGGAGTGGTCATCTGGTCAAAACTAAGTGATCTAGTATAAAAACTCAGATGATTCTCAGCTTAGATGATTTCAGATGAGAAACGAGATTAGAAAATATTTTTACTATCTTATTGTGATATTTTTATGCATATATTGTACTTGAAATTGACATAACTTTCAAGCGTATTTTTCGTTCATATCGATCTCTTGCCGGCTAAATGAAGGAGAAGAATTATTCGAGGGAAAAATACGTCGAATAATTAGAATCTATTGTCTCAAGATTGATTTCTCAAGAATGATTATAATCTATGAATCTCAAGCCTATTTATTCGAATATTTCCCCCTACTAAAACCCTAGTTACGTCCTAACATCCCCCGTCAAGATTATAGTCCCGCTATTCTCTAAGCATAAAGCGAAAAAGTAGACTAGCAAAACGTAATTTTCCTTAAGCAACATTTTGATGGAATTTTTGGTTAATTATGATCTATGTATGTTGCAAGCCTTGCTGATGATCGTTGAAGTTTTGTTTTCATGTTTATTGTTAAATGTTTGATAAATTTTTCTAAAGTGATGACATAAAATAATTCTATCAATCAGCAGCAAGGTTTGCAACATAAATCATAATGATCGAAAAAGTAGACTTGAAAATCTATTTACGTTGGAACTATAAACTTTTGAAATCAGGGAAGGAATTTCCACTTACACTGTTTATGCATGAGACATTCAATTTTGGATATTAATTTTGGTGTTTACTTAATAAAATTCACTGATTTCAATAAGTTTATTAATTTTTTGAAGCATGTTCTGTATTTGAATCACAACAAATCTAAACATGCTTGAGACCCCTAAAGGAAAAAAATAAAGAGGTGATGACAAGATCTGACTTAAATCATTATGGGAACTACCAGGGACGACGGAAGACGATGAAAGGGGCAGGGACACCAAATCAGAGGGGCACTTTTTATGCCTGACTTTTTCGACCATAATATAACTATGGAGTATATTCTAAAATGATGCTGACATTGAAAATATAATTTAGGTGTGCGCAAATACATGTACGAGTATGTCACATGCTTGGTCATATGCCATATCAGAGGCGCGTATCTGTTGAATAAGCTTTAAGAAACGGCAAAATTTTTCAGGCTCTAAACTTGAAATAAACTTTTTTTAAAATTTGATGAAATTTTTTAGTTTATTCATTAATCAATTTAATCTGAAAGTTTATACGTGTATTCAAGTACGTAAGGTGCAGCCATTCAAATGTTCCGCACATTTAAATTAATTACACTTTTTCTTGAAAATGGTTGAGATTTCAATTATCAAAGATGCACATGTAGATCTGTGAAACTCGATTTGATATGTATATTGTTTATAAGTCAATCGGACATTTAGAGGCAAAGTAGACCTGGTGTGGAATAAATAGCAATGACTAACACAGGGGTCCTTGTATTTAAGAAGGACCCCATACTGGTGAAAAATAGAAAAATGAATTTCACTCCCAATTTACGAATAGTTGGGTACCAGCTCATATCAAAAAACAATTTTCTTACTAATAGCTTTAACTATGTTGCTGATAGATGCACTGATGAGACAGACTCAATTCAAAATGAAGAAATACTTGCCAATAGATTAAAAAATCAGGATTCTCTTTAGTCGAAATAAAGAAATCCGAACGTCAAAAAAAGAAGAAGAATACTATGAAAATACATAACTGATATAAGTGATACTGCTATGCTGAATCTAGATTTTGTCAGTGATGGCTTATCATGAAGTTCCTGTTCGTCTGACGAGTAACCTGGGTAGGCCTGCCTCATAAGTTTGATTGCAACAATCGCTTCTTAGTTTATTGTTCCACCTTCCGTGTTTGTAACCAGAAGTATATAAGTCAAACTAACAGTCCTTTTCATTTAAGATTCAAAGAACACAAATCCAGTGTTCAGAAGCAAGACAAAAAAGCGCCCTTTGAGAACATTCCAAAGCTCATAATTATTCGCTGTCTATTTGACGATTTTAGCCTTGACATACCTACCGTTGCAATGATCCGATAGAGAGCAAATTTATCAATCAATGCAAACCTGAACTAAACACGAAACATGATCGCTGTTGAATGGTCTATAAATGTTTTATATAACGACGATGCGTTGGGTGTCATTACAAGAAGTTTTATTCAAGATATGAAGTCGCGAAGTGGGAGTGAAATTCGTTTTTCCATTTTTCACAAAATGGCCCAACCTCATGTGTGAGACTATAAACCCTCCATACCGAAGACCTAATATACGTGTAATACTGATAAAGGGACCCGTTCAAAGCTTTAAGGGGCACCTGATGCTAGTGATAGGTTTTCCCTAGAGTAACAAGACATTCAATACTGAAGGTCCGTTAGTAAAACTGATAAAGGGCTGATAAAATTACACTTCACTTGCCACTGAATCAATAGGTACTCGTAGATTGCATCCCAACATTTTTTGAGTTACCTGTCAGCAGGTAAATAATTCGCAGTCGCTTGACATGTCTTATACATATCCGTTATCATAAACAAATGAGCTATTACTACTATCTATTTGTTTGCTTTTTCCATTTCCTGTCAAGTATGACATTCACAGAATTAAATATTTTGTTTACCGAAGCGCGCGCAGATGAATCTAATTCTCTGATGACATCATTACCTCCATCCCATGATTCGCGACATGGTTTTCACTTGAATGGGATTGTGCTCAACAGAAAAGTGGAAAATGATGACTTGGCAACTCATCGGCTCATCTTTGGCTCTGTCAAACCAATGAGATGACTGAAAATGTTGAACATCAATTAAATTGTGAGAGAAGGGCATGAAAAGCTGCTAAATTTTTATGGGGGAACGTGCCCCCGCCCCCCCCCCGTTCCGCCGTGCTTGGGAACTACAAATGTTTCTGGCTTATTTGCCCTCATCAGTGTAGCAAACTCTTTTAAAAAAATCAGTAAGTCTGACGCAGATAAATCGTCATCCGAACTACAGACATCTACAATTAATGAAATAATTGAAATCTCATTCTAAGAGCTCGGGCTCAAAATTTGAACTTGCAAAGTTTGAAACCCGAGCTCTAAGAATGAAATTTGAATTGCTTCATTAATTGTAGGTGCATAGTGTTATAGTGTCGGTATCCAGGACAACTCGTATTTCGCAGTGCTCCTGGCCTCGTAGGGCCTCGGGAGCAGGATTGCCACACCTGCACAAATAATGTAATTCTGCGCAAATGTGCAAATACTTGGAAAACGTCAGCAAATGCCTGCCTATTGATTCACACTAATTTAGAATTATATCATTGAATCACTTACTCATTTACATAATACTTTTAATCACACCCAACTCCCCTAGTCAGTGAGTAAATTAACTTGAAGTGTAGACTAGTTACGTGTTTCGCTCTCATGATTTTTTTGTACTCCAAGATCACGCTCTGAAAGTATTTCCCCGTAGAAGATTTTGTAATATATACCTACATGTAAGTATTTTGACTGGGTACCGCAACAAGAGAAGTTAAGAAAGATACATAACACCCATGTCAGTGTTCCTCAACCTGTTTTCTAATTTCTCCAGGTTTTATTCCAGACAGGTCTTTCTACCAGACAAATTCTGTTGACACTAACATGCAGTGAACCAATACCCAGCAAGCTGATACTCCCGAAGTACCATAAACCTGGCCTTTTTCGTTGGAAGACCAATCGTATCAGCAGCAGACGCCCCTGCAACTCAACTTTCAAAGGTCTCATCGCGAATATTGATGGACTTAATTGATCTTCATGCACTACCCATCCGAATACCGAATTGTCAGCTACTAACCCGTCTGTCATTCTCATTCTGTGATCGAGTATAACATCGTACATATACTCTGTCCCTATGATAACATAGATCGGTTTTTATTCGGCACACTCCAATGTGTCCGCAAGCAGTAAATTAGACAGAGGTTTCATATTACGAACTTCGGATGTCAAAATCTTAGACTGAATATGGGTACACAACTTATCAACGGAAAGAGCTTTTACAGCAACATTACCATTGTCATGGCGACTGTAAATTTCTAATTCAACTTCAACATAAGAGCGCATACCACCCACAAGCTCCCCAAAGGTAATCAAATTGAACTCATGCTTCTGACTAGCTCCAACAAACATCACTTTTCTCAACAAACTGCATCTTACATAACTTCCAATTCGGTGTAACTTCCAATAAGTGTATTCGGTGGGTTGATTCGAGTGACACACGCGATTTTCACAAGTGGCACGGATGGGCTGTGAGCGTGGCTGCGGAGGGAAATCCGCATTTCTGCGGATTCTACGGAGTTGGAGCTGTCTGAGGGATGGCACAAGCTGGCATACTCCCAATAAGTGTACTCGGTGGGTTGATGCGAGTGGCACACGCGAGATTTTCACAAGCGGTACGGCTAACTTCACATCCGTACCACCTTGAGGTCATTTTGTCTATTTGCTCAGTTGTTATTGTGAATTTTGACGAAGTAGTGCGTGGCAAATGCTTTGCACACTTGTTTTAGACGTTCATGTGGTTAAAAATTCATAAATATGCGATTTAAGATTTTTTTATGTAATTTGGTACGGCTAACTTCTCATCCGTACCACCTCGAACTTTTGATCGACGATTTCTCGCTAACTGCTGCATTATTTTGAAAAATGAGTGGTGGCACAAGCTGGCAAACTCTAAAATAATGTGTAAATGTTGTTTTCGATAGTGACACAGGCGATTTTCGATGTGGTACGGATATTGGTTCGGCTAACTTCACACACGTGTATAAGTGTATTATTCTGTATCCTCTAGTGACGGTAATTTGCATTATGAAGCCGAAGGTATGTCGTATTAGTAACTACTGGAATCCCGATGCTGGTACACTCTCATTTGATTTTGACAATTATCATTATTTCTGCACCTATTGCGGCACCCTTAGACCTTTCTCGGCACCCCGGTTGAAAATCATTGTGCTATATCAATCATGCCATTTTGTTTTTTTCATATACGAGTTGCGCATGATCCAGGACCAAAGCTGCTTACATATTGGGTTTCACTTCTACGAAGGATATAAACGATGACTGGTGGAATAAGTTGATAAGTTCATCGACTCATTTTTCATCTCACTTCACAAAGTAGCAATAATCGTGAAATAAATGCATAGTGGTTTATAAACGTATACGTCAACATGTTCAAATACGAATTACGACTGTAACCCTATATTGACAAAAACGATACCTATATTGATAGCCCAGAAACGAGGACTTAGATAGTCTTATTTTTACAAAGCAATTTCTAGTTATTGCAAATTCTTAGATTGTTTGGTTTTCATTACGTTAATGCAGCTGCGCACATTTTTTGCGCCTGAGAAAAAAATGACAATTTGTCGTGTGGCAACCATGCTCGGTAGTGCTACCATTCGATTCAGCATGGTGCATTCAGCCATGGGGGGCCAAATCCTCAAAACCGATTTTTGGTTTTCCACGTTTCTCATAGACCAATTCGGTTGCACTAATCCATTTCTTCTGCAATTTTATAAATGTAAGGGTTTTCTCACTCCTGTTACTTACCTGTGATTACGCATGTCTCTTCTCCGGTACTCAACGACACTAACGGGACATTGTGTCTCGTCACCGAATGCAGGATCACTGTCAGCCTGCATCAGCGATCACCGCAGGACCTGCCCACTGTTATGGAACTTTCATTCGGACGCTTTGAGGGAGATGGCGGTTTGTGCGTATGAGAATCCTACAGCCAGCCACCTGTCACCACGTCTGCTATTTTTGATACCTCTGTGGCAGCCGCGTGTCTCCGGCCCCGCGGACCAGCGCGAATATGAGCTTAGTTCGTAGCCCAATCGTCTTGTGTGGATCTACCGCGTCTTATGCAGCGACTGAGAGACCTGGCGTGTGATGCTCGTCACACGCAAATTCCTTAGAGCCTTCTGTGGCCTCTGGCAAGGAAGTGTTGATGATAATAGCAGTAGCAGTGAGCAAGATATGGCGCTAGAAGCAAGCTAGCGAGACAGTTCCGAGTTGTCATGGATGAGTCCAGGTGGTAGCTGGACGGAAAATCCACCGTGCATTATCCGTGCAGCCACTCACACCGAATTTTTTCAATTTTCGATATCCGATATTTCTATCAATATTTTTTCGTAATTTAAATTCATGCATCATTTTTTTGTAAATTTTAGAGCGAAGTATCTTCGAAGCATTGATCGGAAGTTCAACTTATACAAATATCCATACTTGTTTTATCCTGAAGTATTTATTATGTCAGGCGGATATCACAGTTTTGTCCAAAAATTCCCGGTAAGTTGATAAACACATGTACGTTGACTTCATACTTTGTCTCTTATTTATACTTTAAATAATTCTATTTTGACAAGTAGGATTGGATGTGTTATCTAGGCCACGAGGATCCGCACTATCGGGCAAATTTGCACAAGCCTGAGCCCAAGCGCGACACTTAGAAGTGCTCCCACAAGGAAATAAATGATAATGATCAGTGCTGGTGTGTTTTAAACACCATCTCAGGGATGGTCCGCATGTGAGAAAACGTGAGAAATTTGGTTGGGTGTCAGAAATGTAAGAAATAAGGAAATATGTGTGAGAAATGTATCTTTTTGAGAAAAATTATCTTCAGTTCTATCCGATTAAAACATTGCATCAGATCTACATCTCTGCAATCATCATAAAGTGCTTGGTTGTAGGGTTGATCAACAAAATGTACAATTTTTTTCTTTCTTAGATCACATGCTTTGAATATCAGTTCTCCTTCTACATGCAGCATATATCAGGGAGTACTAAAAATAGATATGACTACCGGGAGGTTGCACGCGCGCTGAGTGAAGGAATAGCTGGAGGCCGATGTTATTGTCTCAAGTCACCTTCATCTGTGATTGCTCGTTGTGGTAAGAACAACACTTGAGGGCGTGCGTATAAAGGCGAATAGCAGCTCATTCCATTTGCTTCGTCGTTGTCACCCATATCATCATGCCAAGGAAATGCTGTGTTGGAAAATGTAAAACAAACTATCTTACATCACAGACATCTTCTAAAACGCCTGTATATCTTTTTCGCAATATAATCAACGCCAGAAGGTTTCTAATTTGATATTTTCTAAATTGTGATACTTCACAATGTTGACAGTATAATGTATCAATCTTATTATCGATATATTTTTTATTTTCATGTACGTATCGCATATAACCTTAGTAACGTAATACAAACCGTACTTAATGGCATCGATAAAGTATTCATTTTATTATCATCAGGAATATCTCATAAATTTTAAAATCGAGGGAACTGAACTATTCAGATATCTTCAATAAAGAGAAAAGGCTCGCAGTTTTCGTATTTCATATATTTATGTAACATAACACAACAAATACATCGAGGATGAATTGTACATAAATAATGATACACATAATCAGAACTCATGATCGTCACGAACTTCCGGAAAGTTTGCTCAATTTTCTCTCAGAATCGTCCTTTGTCCGATGTAAATCATTGACTTTTCTTACAAAACCTTTGAAAAATACATTTGATAATCTGACAAAGATGTTGTCTTTATTGTTCATGTCAAATAAAAATGCGTCGTGAATATGTATATGAAAAACACTTCACAAAATGTTTTGTACACTTTGTATCATCGGGAAATGAACTGAAGAATGCGTAACACAGAAGGACTAAATTAAACAATTCATTGGAGGGAAATTTGAGTTTCCCTCTGGATACTAATTTTACAAATTCACTGTCCTGTGATACAGATGCAGAGTCATCAGTCCGGTCTGGAAGATTTTCTTTTTTACTTATGTAACCTGAGACATAAAAAAGAGCATTACGTTCTGAATTTGATAATTTGTCGACCATGGCATGAATATCATCTATGATGTCCAACTCATTTTCACTTATTGGAGAATTACAACAAATATCAGAATGATTGAAGATGTCGGTGCAATCTACCTCAAGAGTGTGGAATAAGGAAAGTATTCTGAATTTCGCTGCGATAAGAATCTGCTCATAGGATATTTTGTACAAATCACCGAACATTTGACGATATATACCGAACTCACCCTCTAGGTCATCACTCTGTAGATTTCCTAAAAGAATATATTCGACATTTTGATCTTGTAAAAGGGTTTCAGATAAATCAACAATGCCGTCGTGAGTCTGCATCAAGCTTGAACGTGTTTCTTTTGTTAGAGTAGTTTTTCGAACTTTTCCCAACACTGGCGATATATTGTTGAACATATCTCTCACATCTCTAAGAAAAAGAAAGTTGCGAAATAGATGTCACAGGCTTTCTATCATTGTCATTCATATGCAAGCTTTTGTTGTTCAAAATCTTCCACATGCGTAAGATGTTAAAGATAAACGATGCTGTTTCTTGTTTGTCATCTTGTGCTAACGCAGCTACAGTTTTATCATTGAAAATCTGGGTAACTAAACCTACATTTTGTTTCTCAAAAGAAGTCGGATAAACTGCTTTTTCAGTTATTGCAGTTCTTCTTATAGTAGCTGTAAGCTCTAAATTGTGTAGTTCCTTTATATCTGACCACTTTGCTGACATTTCTTCTGTTTGTCCTGGAGGAACAAATTTCAGAGTCTGAGTTTTTTCTGTTATCCAATTGTTACGGATACTCTTTAACAAATGTACGCTATCAAACAGCAAATACAAGAACCTGGTCTGGTTGTCTGGATGGGGAATCTTGAAAGATGAAGCTGACTCAAAGTTATCAATAAGTTTCTTATGCAAATTTCTATTTACCGATAAATTGTCACTCATGATCCCTCTGACTACAACCCCAGCTTCTTCAACCTGCCTGATTATTTGCAAGAATACCCGCATCAAAAACTCTGCGTCAAGTTTATAAACAGGAAGGAAACGAACTATCAATGATTTACCGCCGAAAATAGGTTTCAACATAAATGCCAGTACTGTTCTGGCCAATTTTTCCGGGAAATCAACGGAATATCCTACAACGTGCCCCCATCTAAATCTCAAGGATGGTTTTACATACACTTCATCAAACAGAAGGATGCAGTAAATTTGAAACTTTGATACATTACTCGCATACAATTCCGTCAAAAAACTAGTCAAAGCTTCTGATCCTACTGTCTGAGAATCTCCTAGAGCACGTGTAAGTGTTATTGGATGAGGAAGACACAAGACATTTCGCATCAAACGATATGCACTACGGCTTACCAAGTAAAATTTCATAGCTTGAATTGTGGTGTACGAGGAATATCGTCGATTTTCTGGTGAAGTACAATTCAGTTGTAGTTGCTCTAGTAAAAATTCAAAATTTGCACTTTCACAATCGACGATCTTAATGATATTCAACAACTTTTTAGTTACAGCAGTAATTTCACAATTTAATTCTATTTTCGAATTTTTCACGTGGACGATGGCAGCATCAATCTGTGACCAGCGAGAGATCTTCATTTGAAATCCGAGCACATTTCTCAGATCATGAAAAGAAACTTTTGTGTGTTTTCGGAAACCAGATAATGTGAAATCACTCCTAATAAACAAAGAATATTCAATTTCCTCGAAGTTGGAATCGAAAGAAAGTAAACGCACGAATTCATCAGATTTGATGACGACGATATCACGATACTCCTTTTGAGTGATTTCATGGCTGAATGTGCTGAAGTCTAAAGGCAGCAGGTCTTGTTCTTCAAATTGAGGAAGCTCGTCGTATTCAGTTCTTGCTGATGCAGATACACGTCTTGAATGAATTTCTCGGCGCTGTTCTGAGACAGTTCGACGTTGAAAGCTATCTGGGCAACCAGGAAATATCGAAGGTGGATCGATAGGAACATCCCGGCCAAATAGCTTCTTCGTGGCAGTATTTTGTGGCCAATGCCTACGGCATACACCCATATGTCTTGTAACGTTGTGAATGGTATTCGGTAATGCAGCAATCCATCTCCTTGACTCATCTGGGTCTACCGGAAAACGATATACAGGCGTTTTAGAAGATGTCTGTGATGTAAGATAGTTTGTTTTACATTTTCCAACACAGCATTTCCTTGGCATGATGATATGGGTGACAACGACGAAGCAAATGGAATGAGCTGCTATTCGCCTTTATACGCACGCCCTCAAGTGTTGTTCTTACCACAACGAGCAATCACAGATGAAGGTGACTTGAGACAATAACATCGGCCTCCAGCTATTCCTTCACTCAGCGCGCGTGCAACCTCCCGGTAGTCATATCTATTTTTAGTACTCCCTGCATATATTAAGTTGCAAAGGGCTGTAAATCCACGTGCTTCCTCTATTGGAGGGCTATAATTAGGACACCCAGCTTTATTTGGACATATCACCTGAGAACAGAGCATAACCCACCAAAAATTCCTGCTATTGTGACACTAAACAGTCCTATTTGGGATATTTTTCCTTGCTTTTTTGGTATGGATGTATGGTAAGTTCGACCTTATCGCTCTTTCCAGCATCAGCATGTTTTTCATCGGTGTTGTCATCAAGAAAGCCTAAACTCGAGTAATAAAACAGAAGCGTTGCTTCATCACGGAAACGTGCTTCCATGCCATCAGTGGTGAAGAGTTATCTATCATGATTCATTGAAGTGAATCCGTCCGTTTTCTCAACGAAAAGAGGAGAGCTTTAAATAAACAGCTGCATCAGCTGGAAGAAAGTACTCCATGCACTGCAAATGCAGACTGTGTGGAATGAGCAATGCGCACACTGTGTCGCGATGAACAAGATGACATAGACGATTCCATCGTGTAAGCGTAAGTGATGAAGAGGAAGAGTACCTGCCGGGCGGTCCAGAACCGATGTTCGGGAAAAAAAGTTCACTAGTGCGTTTACTGCGCCTGTAGGTTTGGGCACTGCAGAAACTTGTGTACATGCGCAGTAGTGAGTATTGCGTTAGTGTTCTTTTGTGATTTGTCTCATTAGTATGAATTTAATATTTTGAATCAAAAGGTTCACAAACAAATGGAAATCACTTACAATCAGTGGAAGCAAGTGTGCAACGATAGATAAGACCCCGAGCGATGGTTGCATTATTGACAAATTATGGCCCAAGGGAAGGATATTCAAAACATTGAGGTGTTGTATAATTGCAGTGAATGTGGCTAACATGAGAGCTATTGAATTGTCTGAAGCAGATTAATTGGTTCTCGATTTCAACAATTTTATTGTTCGCTTTTGGGTATGAGGCCGGACAAGTTTCCCGTCTTATTAACGATCGCAAAACAAATATTTATCATCCAAGAGTCAAGCACCCGATCCAAGCGCTTAATTCAATACGCTCGTTGAGCAAGAAAGGACAATGGGCAGAATCTCTCCACTTGTCTCGGAATCTTCAGTAATTACAGCAGATCAATGAAATAGATGGAAATTAGAACAAATAGCTCACCTTGTCGACCCTTGTCCCGCGTATCCCAGGGTAGATCCAGTCCTCTTTTTCCATTCCTTCCGGTTGTGGACCAGGGAGGCATCCACTCCTTCTGCCTTCATGTGGTCGGTTACTGTCGCTGTCCAGGTCTTCTTCGGGCGGCCTCTACCTCTTCTTCCTTCCATTTGCAGACGTGATGCTTTCTTAAGGGGATGGCTCTCTCCGCGACGCTGCACATGACCAAACCATGACAGCCTTCTTGCTCTTGCCACTTCTTGAATAGGGGCTATCTCCACATTAGATCTTACTTCGGGTGTCCAATAAGTTTTGAGATTTTTTTCTATTAAAAACAAATTTATTTCCAATGATCAAAAAATATATTCATTAAGTTACATATGAACCTCCTACATCAATCACAGCTTGGCAGTGAACCAGAAGTCGATGTACCTCATTGTGGAGGTCATCTTCGTTGAGTGACCGTGCCCACTGCAACGTGGCCTCTTTGACTTGGAGGTGGTCCACAAAAATTCGATTTTCCATGTCCCTCTTCAACCAAGTGAACAGAAACCTGTCACAGAGGTTGAAGTCTGGACTGTAGGGTGGTTGGAAAAGAAGAGTGACATCTCGCTTCTCCATGTACTCACGTACCACAGCCGAAGTGTGAGGACGAGCATTGTCCCACTGCCAAAGCAGCTCGTTGAGTCGGATAGGCTTTGAACGAAGGGACCGCCACAAGTCACCAGTGTTACGAACAAAGTCAATAATGCGCTGAGAATCAATGGTCTCTCGAGGGGCAGTTGTGTCGAAGCAAAAGCGCTTGTTTGGTGTGAAGGCAGCAAGAAGAAGTGTTTTCTCGTTCGAAATGCTGGATTTGACCACCTGAGGTCGATCCTGCTCCTTTCTCAACCAGCATTTGTTGCGGGACTTCCGACACTCTCCTTTGAAACGTATCCACGTTTCATCTTGCACAGCGAGTTTATTGAACATGGTGTTTAGGCCTTCACGATGGAAAACTTTACGGAAGTTCTTCGCACAATTCACACGAAGTTCTTTGTGTTCATCTGAAAGCTCATGTGGAACCCAAACAGAAGTCACACAACGAAGTGAGAGATCTTTGGTCAAGATTTTGTGCGCAGATGATTTGGGGACATCAAGCCATTCGGATATCTCTCTTGTCAATATTTTGGGGTCATCTTCGACTAACTCACGTACGGCATTCACCACTTCCGGTACTCGCACCGACGAAGGACGACCACTTCTGGCCGCATCTCCAAAAGTGAGACTACGGCCTTGATGGTCCACCGATGGCTGAAAGTTAACCCACCGAAAAGCAGTTGCTCGGCTAGGGGCGTCTTCTCCATAAACCTGTAGGAGCTCCTCAAATATTCTTTGACCACTTATGCCTAATCTCCCTCGGGTGTAAGCATAAAATCGGTAGTGCTCTTTGTTGGCAGACATGTGTGGAAGAGAAAACAATTTCAGTCTCTAACGTTGAATCTGACGACGAGTTGCACAAAGACAAGAAACTTCTGCTCGAATAGCACTGAATGCTTAAAGCGTTCGTAATTTGGCTCGAAACGATATCGGAAAATCGATAGTACGCTAGTGCATAAATACTATGTTTTTATTGGTTTCTAATGCTCATGCAAAGAGAACTACACGCATAGTCTCAAAACTTATTAGACACCCGAAGTATTTCTTCATTGGTCTTCCGGTCCAAGCGTGTGTAGCCCTGCATCCATCTTAGCATCTGCATCTCCGCCACGTGCAGCCTCTGCTCATCTGTCTTGAGAGGGGCCCAGCACTCAGAACCATAAAGGATTGCTGGCCTGATCATAGAGGAGTATACTTTGCTCTTTATCTTCAGTGGCATCCTTCTGTCACATAGCACTGGAGTCAGTCTCTTCCATGTGTTCCAGCCGCAACGTACTCGATGTGCAACATCACCTGCGCCGGTCACCTCAGTATTGACCATGGACCCCAGATATTTAAAGCAGTCCACACTCTTCACCGGCTGACTCTGAATCTCCATAGTTGTTCTTCTTGGGTCGGACGACAGATATTCGGTCTTGGAACGGCTTACCCTCAGGCCCTTGCTCTCAAATGCTCTCCTCCATGCTTCCAACCTTCGCTCTACATCTTGATGACTGCTGCCAAATATTACGAGATCGTCGGCGTATAACATATCCCAGGGACCACCTCTTCTGCAATCTTTGGAAATTTCATCGATTATTACGATGTAGAGAAAAGGGCTTAAAGCTGAGCCTTGATGTAGCCCAACCGATACAGGAAAGGCACGACTTTCACCTTGTCTACATCTCACTGCAGTTGTGCTGTCCCTGTACATGTCCTGTATTAAACGGATGTAGCACTTCGGTACTTCCCGTGTGCGGAGACAATTCCATATCAGCTTCCTTGGGACTGTATCGTAGGCCTTTTCGAGATCAACGAACACTGCGTGGAAAGGCTCATTTTTCTCTCTGAATACCTCCATCGCCATTCTCAGACAAAATTGTGGGTCTGTTGTGCCAACTCCTGGTCTGAAGCCAAATTGATTCATATCCACCTCAATAAGATCACGAAGACGCTTCTCCAAAATCTTCTCCAGAATCTTCATGGTGTGACTGAGAAGCTTGATACCGCGATAGTTGCCAACATCTTGATGGTCTCCTTTGTCCTTGAAGATAGGTGTAATAACACTTTTCCGCCACGCATCCGGTATCCTTCCCGATGTCAGTATCTCATTGAAGAGGTACACCAGACGTCCAAGCCATAGTCCCCAAGCACCTTGAAAACTTCAATAGGAATGTCATCCGGTCCACAACTTTTACCCGATCTCACTTTTTTCAGTTGCTCAGCCACTTCATCCTTTGTAATCATCTTTACCGGACCCTCAACAGCAGCTCCAGCAGGGATCTCTTCATGCGGCCTTGTTTGATTCAACAGGGCTTCGTAGTAGTTCGCCCAGCGCTGCCTGTTCCCACTTGCCGTTGTGATAATGTGACCCGACTCATCCTTGACGAAGAAACTTTCATAATTGTCCTTTCTTGCTTTATCTCTCGCAGTTGCAATACGGTACACAATCTTTTCCCCTTCTTGGGTACACAGCTTCTGGTAAAGATCTTCCGTTGCATCATATTTAGCCTTGGCCACCGCTGCTTTAGCCTGTCTCTTTGCTTCCTTGTCCTCTGATGTACGGGACCTTTGCCATTTCTTAAAAATGAGAACAACTAGAAATTACTAAAATAGAACTAGTTTTTCAGAAATTAACTTAAAAAGCCTATAGTTCGAAAATACTACAATTAATGAAAAACATGACTCTCATTTTGTTGCAAGTTAATTTGTGGATGTAAACTGAAGCTACATCATGGTCTGTAGATATTATGAATCGTTGGAATATACCATGTATAGTCCAGCAGATGTTACACAATTAATCAAGCTTAAATGTATTGTGCTAATGAGTTTATATCATTAGATATCATTGGACAAATTCATAATGCCTGCGTTTGAAAATTAGTCATGAGGTTGATCATACAAATGATACAAAACTACATTATATAATATTCAAATGGCAGGCCTACTAGTACATAATACTCGTATGCCAGTGCAATAAAGTTATATGCTAGTCATCATCAAATTACTCGAATTGCATATAATACTTTGCATAATGTTCCCTCCTTCAAGTCTTAATTTCAACTTGGATCTGTGTCAAAGATTCTGACCCAATAATCACTTCTGGTTTCAAGACGAATGTTACTATTTACAATGACATGATAGTATGTAGATGTGAACAGGTTGTTCAGGTTCAATGCCGTAGCCCGTTCATCGGGCCGTGGGCGTTCCTCGAAGATCGTCAATCCACGCCCTTGTCCGTTTTCCTCCCTTCGCTCGTCCTTCCACTTCGCCTTCGATCGTTACCAACACCATGCTGTCGGGTCTCCGCTTCCAATGCGCGTACTTTGCCATTGGCAGGGTTGCCATACGTCCGGATTGTCCAGATTTTTTGATAGAATCTGCTGATGTCCGGATTTTTCGACAGAATCTGCTGAAGTCCGGATTTTTTGTCAAAACCATAAAATTTCCGGATTTTTATCGAATCCATACTAATGTTCGTCAATGGGCCCATATCTGTCGGAGGAACTTTATGCCGCCTGAAGGTGTGGTTTGTTCACACTTTGCCTAGATGAGACGAACAATTCATCTGGGTACAAGCAGCTCGATTTGATTGCTATTTTCTGGTGCTCCAATCAGTAAAGAATCCGTGTAGAATTCCTGACCTCGATTTACATGAAAATAGACCGGAAAGATGTGATTGAGGCTCTTGCAGGAAACCGAGCGCCACCCAAACTTTGTAGTGCTGAGATAATTCATGCTGAAGTAATGAATTTTCTGAAAACCGTGAACATCTCAGCCAAAAACGTACTTGCCATCAACCGCGACGGGCCGCATGTTATGACAGCCTTCATAAAACTGTTCACATCTTCTAATCCGGATGTTATAGACTTTGGTTCTTGCAAGCTACGTACATACATTGCACAACTGCGTGGAAAAAGCTATGGGCAAACTGAAATTCAATGTGCTTCAATTTGCACTCGACATGAAGTATTTCTTCAAAGTGCAAGCTCTCAGATCCGAAGAATTCGATGCTCTGCGAGACGAGCTGGATTTACCGAACTTGAAACTAATTGATCATAGTGGGACGAGGTTTTTGACCTTACTTCATTTTGTGAATCGAGTTCTCACGCTCCTGGATGCGCTTCGAACCTATTTCGTCCACTATTTGCCCAAAAAAAGGATTGGCAGATTTGGCAAAGAATGATCGGTATGAGCGACTTCGCAGCGCATTTGCATCAAAGAAGACAGACATCTACCTCCTTTTTCTATCGGAAGCACTTTCCCTATTTCAAGAAATGCAATTATTTTTACAGAGAGACGATCCCATTGGGCCGGAGTATGTGTATAGAATTTGTGGTATGATGGCTTCTCTAGGCGGACGATTTTTGCTGCCTTCTGTCTGTGAAGACATCGTCGTGTCGAAGATTTCAACATCAAGCACGGCCCCTGAAAATCACTCATCAGACGTTGACATTGGCCACCGAACCGAACGTTTATGTCTGAAAAATTTGCAGTCTGCCGAAATGACCCCTTTCAAACTCGAAGCGAAGGCTTTTGATTTGGAGGCTTTCCACGCAACCATGAGCAATCTCAAACTTGATCAAAAAGAACACATGCGTTTGTGGCGAAAGTTGACATTGCTGTGTCCACAAAACCGTACGTTTCAGTCGGATAAGGACAAGACAACAAAATTGAAAAACTTGACGTTTCTTGCAGGTCTCATTCCCACAATAAAAGTTGATGACATGCAACCATTAATCGAGGAATGGAAACAGCTGGCAATCAACAATGATATTCAGGCCCTCAAAGAAGAACGGCTAGATGCTTATTGGAGCAAGATATTCGAAAAGCACAAATTTCCGCTGATCAAAGTTCTTGTGCAGGCATTGCTTTGTATTCAGCCACACAATGCTGCTGAGGAAAGAGGATTTAGCGTAAATGCAGCTGTAGTCACAAAGGAGAGAAATCGTCTCCAACCCGAAACTCTGAACGGTATCCGGCGAGTGCTATCTCACTTGAAAAATATCGATGGATTACAACATTTTTCAGTAACTCAGTCCCTCATCGACTTAGCTCGAAGCTCATCCCGGCGATACTTCCAATCATATGAGCACGATAGTGCTAGTGATGATGAAGAATCATGAACGTAGATTTTTAGACTATTTAAAGAATTGTTTTTGCCAAAGAAGAATTTTTTATCGGATTTTTTTATGGACAGATTTCAGTGAGCTAGATTGTTTATACTTGACGTGTTTTTATTGAAAGTGATCATTTGTCTATCAGTGATGTATTATTACATGTATATAGACTTGTTTTCTGGTAACGCAATCACAGATGCAACGTTGTATTCTTTATAGATTTGTTGATTCATAACCCAACCATAGGCGCACTGATGTACTTTTATGAAGATTTGTTTTTCTGGTAGCGCAACCATAGGCGCACTGTTGTATTATATATATAGATTTGTTTTTCTGGTAACGCAATCATAGGCGCACCGTTTTATTCTTTGTTGATTCATAACGCAACCATAGGCGCACAGATGTACTTTTATGAAAATTTGTTTTTCTGGTAGCGCAATCATAGGCGCACTGATGTATTTGTGTATAGATTTGTTTTTCTGGTAGCGCAATCAGAGGCGCACTGATGTACTTTTATAAAGATTTGTTTTTCTGGCAATCATAGATACACCGCTGTATTCTTTATAGATTTGTTGATTCAATAATTTAACGAAATCATAGACGCGCTGATCAATTTTTATATAGCTTTGTACTGCCTATATTTGTTAAAAGGATTTGTGAAATATTCTCAAGGCTTCTGAGATTTATTGATGTATTTGTTAATTGAATATATTGCGGGTTCATAAAAGCTACGATTTTTCATTCAAAATCACCTGTCATTTATGAATGACGAGGAAAAGAGATACGCATGATATTGATGACAATCTTACGCATAATGATTATTTTCCATTCACAGTTAAGTATAGAAGGCAATTAATGTTTATATTTACTCTGATGATATAACATTAGAGCGTCCGGATTTTTTTCTGGACGAGTTTGGCAACCCTGCATTGGCCTTGAACAGGTTGTACTGGATTACATATCTTTACCAGTAGCAAAAATTGACCAGACAGGGTGACTTCTACTAACCCTAGTCTTTTGTACCTGAAGATGATCACTGGATGGTAATCGGAAAATTTTGTACATCTTAACATAAAATAATAATTGACATCTCCGAATGTATGGCTCTTTCCAACTCAAAAAGATTATAGCCAACATGATAATACGTCACAGTAAATTGTTGTGAAAGGTCACTGAAAATCAAGAAACAAGAAAATCTGAAAAACAACAAGAAACCTAACATGTCGGGTGGAGTGATAGGACTAATAGGCCTAGTTCGTATTTACAGAGGGCTGCACCTTAGGTATGTTATTTCACGTAATTGCTTGGACTGATATCTCAACTTATTACAGTAGAATGCTTTTATTGCGACGGCGTTTATAACGTCAGTGTGCAAATAACGACGCTTTTCATATTTCCCTGCAGAATTCCTATCTTTCGCTTAATAAAATCATACTCTATAACGACGGTGCTTATAACGACAGTGCGCCTATAACAACAGCCTTTTTACATCCCTTGCAGTGACTTGTGTGTCATTAGCGACTGTTACGTCAATATTTTCAGGCATTCCATGCATCTAATAATGTTTTTCCCAATGAAGTCAAGCTTAAGTTCCTTAGAAAAATTTATTACCGACAAAGGCACATCAAGAAAGAAGCAAAAAACAATATTAGACTACTTCAAAGATAAGTATGTGTATGCGTTTGTACTTTTCTATGTTTTTTTATACATATACATAAATGTTATGTTTTATGTTATAATGTTACAGTACTGCATACAAAAATAAATGAATTTATTTGAAATTAGACATTTGTTTTTGTAACGACAATGTTCGAATAACGACACTAATTTATATTTCCCTTAGACTGTCGCTATAGGCGCATTCTACTGTACTTGTATTGCTGTTGCAAGCTACAATATTGCCAATCAATAAGTTGTTTCATGTCAATGCTTTTATAGCATATTTACATCTAGTGAGGTTGCAAACTGATGTTCAGATATTGTGGTAGATAACCAGCTAGAACGAATATGACTGGGTTTCAGGCATTTTACTGACGTCGGTTGGAATTAATGAATCCATTAGTGTTAATTTAAAGCTCTCACGCTGATTCTCAATCATAGCTTTGATTATCATGCCTTCGCTTAGCAAGAAGGCTTAATTATTCGTCAAACTTAAGTTTGCAGGTTAACCACCTATCTAAACCGTTTGACCGGTCAATCAAATAAGTTAAAAGCTCTTATGTGTAGGGGGCATCTTAAATTTGACTGTTGTGGAATACTATTAAATTAATGTCGCATTTTTACAAATATTGATGGGTGGTCCATAGCACCCCGGTTTTGAAAAATGCAAATTCGTCTCTATTCAGGAAATTTCCTCTAAAACAAAGTGAAGCAGGTATTATGGGAAATAACATACGGAACCTTGCGTCTGTGTTCATAGCTAGTCACTAAAAAAAGTTGATTCCAGAGCGGAATTAGTGGCTCTGTAACCCCTTAAACTCAGGTGGCCCATAACACCCCGCTCTCCCCTACTGCTAAATTGTGATGAAAGCCTCTCAGAAATTAAAATCTACTTGGTCTATTCTCATTTTGTGATAAAACTGATAATCTTGCAACATCAAAGACTGCTAAATCATGGATGCATCAAACATCATTTTTGGTCTGAGTTTTCGGCATTGCAATTTTTTGTATGTAGGAGAAACCCAAAGAACTTTGAGAGAAGGAATGACAGAACATCGATTAAATCAGTGACAAATAATTTTGCTTCTGTAAATGTGTCCACAGCTGATTTACCAACTAATTATCGCCTGCTCGTCTATTAGTTTGTCTTGGTGCGAAGCATCATGCATCTCATTTTTATAGTCCGGTCGGAAGCGCTAGTCAATTCGAAAAAGCTGCTAGACGAGATTCGGGATTTTTTTCGTGGCCTCAGGGAGAAATTTTGAATTCAGCGATAAGCACCACTAATGCAGAGTCAGCTGCGATCTGTTGGAATAAAACAACCTTAATGAGGTTGCAAACCTCATTAAGGCTGCAAAACTTTAACCACAAAACCTTGAGGCACAAACCTTAACCAGGCTGCAAATTCCTATGCATAATTGAAAATGCTTATCGTTTTACAATGACATGTTTTGGATTTACCGAATATTTGCCGATTGTAAACTTGAATAAATATGTAATACGAGTACATAAGTAAATAATTATGTAAGATATTATATTATAATAGTTATGTACTGATTCTGATCTTCCCGCCGATTTTTCTTCCCTTATTCCTTTTGAAATAAAAAATAAAAATTCCTTATTACATGTTTATTTGAGCAGACGTGTTCAAAAATTATGCATACAGAGGATGTTCCATCTGTTCTTCACGTTCTATGAACAATTTGCGTCTTCTTAAGAAAGAATCATAAGCTTTTTGTATGGTGTCACAATCGATATTGTCCATAAGACCGGGCAACCGATCTTTGAATTGATTAATGGTTGCTGATCTCGGAGGTTCGTACAATGAGTTTCCCATCTTGTCCCCATCGCCAAAGATCAAGCACACAGATCTGGACTCGTGCGGGGCCACGGAGTGGCTCCTCACCGACCAATCTTTCATATGGCGATTCAAAGTGTCTCCCATTTTAGTGGTAAAGTGTGGCGGAGCAGCGTCTTGATTTCGATGTCTTCTTTGGGTTAAAAGAGAGATGGCAAAATTCATGATAATGTGTTCATAGCGTTCACTATTCATTGTAGTGTCAAGTAACTGATAAACAACAGAATAAGGATTGTATCACCCCAATCCTATGCAGGTGTATGTTGCAGACCACCCAGACATTCGCTTTTTCGAAAAAATGCTTGCTTTTTCGCTTTTTTGGTAGAACAAGAAAAAGTGTTTCGTAGCACAGGCCTTAATTTACATGTTGACTTTATGCCATGTTGCCCTTTACTTAAATCATGCTGTCAGCGTCATTCAGTCATGTTGTCATCATTTGTTTTGCCCTTTGTCAAACGATTCTATCGCAAATTCAACACATTTTGTTCTCGTAAATCAATAGAAGTGGTGGAAATAAAGAGCCGGAAAAGACTGTTGCCCATTAGATATCGGCTATTTATTAAATGTCTTGCAACGCGCGCTTCCTCTGAGGGCACATTGCGCATTTTTAATTAAGGAATCCTACAACTAAGACGTTAATAATTACGTATTTGCAGACCACATTTTATACACTAAGCGGGATATTTGCCAGGAACTGCAAAGTTGAGTATAACCTGAATCCCTTTACATGGGATTATTAACATGATGAGATGACCTATTCATCATTTGATTGTTGAAATGGACAAGTCTGCAAGTTTCAGGAAGATAGTTTGTTATGTTAATATGTGTTTCACAGCTTTATGGCTGTCAAGACCTGAGATTTGCTTGAGAGAGAAAGCTGGGCTTTTGGCACTCAATAAGATCTTGATTATTATGACCAAAGCCAGAGATGTCCTAGTCTTAGATCAGAGCTAGTTCTAGTCTTAGTCTTAGATTAGAATGTGTGGTGTGGTATCACTTCACACGCACCAAAGCACACATCGCTGTCTGGCTATCATTCAGTGTATGCACTATGCGGTGAGGAATGCTGAGAAGAGGATGGTGAAATTATCAGGTGAACTAATTTTCGTGCACCTGGTATTATCTTTGATAATGATCGGAAAGAGCAACATTATGGAGAAAAGTTGTGCTCAATTATCTGAATTCTTCGAATCTGAAGGAATCGTGGCAATCAAAGCACTTCGATGGAATTCGCGGCAATCCGCAAGCGACGCACGACTTTTTTTTAATCTCTATTATAATCCCTATTAAGGTATTAGGAATTCCTTTTTGCCCACTTACTAAGTTGTCGCATGTGCCATCGTTTTGAATCAGTCTTCACTTCTAGTAAACTGAAAGAGTAAAACACTCTAATTCTTTGGTTTGGATGCTTCGTCCAATATTATAATAATAATAATAAAATATATTTATAAAAATATATTTATAATAATAAATAAATATATATGCTTTATAAAACATAAAATTCTACTAGTTACACTCTGGCTGGAGGTTTCGCCTACGGCGCTTTGCTTCAATATGGTTGAGCTCTAATGAATTGCCTTAGTGCATTAATAATCCAATGTATTTTCAGTCGCAGCATAGGGCCGAGTGTGTAGGCACATAAAGATTCATGACTTAAAAATTGACTCTTGGATTACTTGTAATCATATCAAAACTGAAAATGGGCTCCCTAGAAGTGATCCTCCGGAATTTTTGTGACACCGCGTTCTCAACCCTGTGTATGGCACATCCTGGGCCCTAAGTGTCAGTAAATTTACATGGTCACCATGTTACATCTTTTTGTTGGAGACTAAACTGGATTTCGGAGGGTTTTTGAAAAGAAAGTTCAAGAGGAATTGATTGAAAGATCGAAAAACTGTGTTATTCATCATTTAGTGTGATGTTTTATTCTACTCTTGTGTGATATTTTTTAGTCGTGCGTGAAAATTCTGATATGCGTCGGTAGGACTACTGCACGACTCTTGACCATAATTTAATGCATTCTGGCAGTTAGTGATGTTTGTGGTATACTTATTAGCTTGTGTTATTCTGCTAATCAAGAATGTCTACTTATTTTATCGTTTTACATTTTCAGCAATTGTGTCAGCCTCGAGGTTATGTGAAAATGTTTGACAAGCGTTTTGCTTGTGAGTTGGGTAAATATAAAAGAAACACTCGGAAATTGCGTCCTGAAAAATCTCGACTGAGACGGGGCCCGATCAGCCCGCTGCATCTTGAGCAGATTGAGAGCCAACCTGTGACAACTACGTCTCCTCCAAGGGCGATAACTTGGTCATAGTAGCAGCATTTCAAGTGTGTTTAACAGGGGTGATTTTCTTGTATAACTCCTGTGTGATAATGACGAAGATGGCATACATAGAGAGCATCGTTCTTTTAGCTTACAGTGGAATAGTAATGTTGAATAGGTTCCACCAAGAATAAGACTTATCCAGCAATAATGGATCTTTTCAGAAATCAATGTAGTGTTATCTTTAAAGTAAATTGTGTACTTGATTGTGATCGAACTCCCTGATTACTGCGGGTTTTCTATCCTCGTCACACCAAAACAGTATGAATTTTTCAACACTTTATTTCTGTGTGTCTATGTAAACATGATTGTAGGCACTTGCTCGTACAATGCTGATTATTTATTTTACTTAGTGTACATCTTTTATTCTTGATTAAATTATTATTTTTGTTTTGGAAACTGCTATTACATTTGTAAATATGTATGCATCGACATCTGTGTAGACATAAAGTTTTATACTGAATTATTTTGTGCTTTCGTTGAATTTTGTGATTGCTGTTTGAATGACCGAGTTGTAAATTTCCGTCATTTTGAGTATCTATATTTATTTCTCATTAAAATTGGCTCGTGTAAATTGAAACTTTTCACCGCTACCAGGATTAAGTGTTCATTTTCTCCTGTTATTTTGCTCTAATGCATTATAATTAATGTAGACAATTTCCAAACACAATCCTTGTATTTTAAAAATAAGAAAAGCGAAAATGACTGCTATTGTGATGCACCAGTTTTTGTTGACTTGGTAAACTTAATTGGTATAATAATCGTGGTTTCTTTACTTATTGTTAACGCTTGAAAACACGACTGTGACTGCAATTCAACCTCTTCAGTCGAAGGATATCATATCCTTCTTCGACGTGAACTTGCATACATATTATAGATATTTATTCAATTGAAGCCCAATTGACAATCGCGCAAAGGTTGTGTATTTGGACTTTGTGCGATGCGAGAATATGATACTAAAGTATCTTTAACTAAATATTTTTTTGAATTTTGGAAGAAAAACATCAGTCTCAGTATTTTGCGATATTGGGAGATGTGCTATGTGGAATATATGTATTTTTCAGAATTGCTGTTTTATTTGCAATACAACTTGATATGCTCGCAATAACTGTAATTTGGGCTAAGAACGTAGTTGTTACCACTCCTTTGATGCCCAGACTAGAAAAGTTTCTAGCATAGTGTATTATTGCCCACGAATTTATTGATTTGATTGCCGGGGTACACTTACATGTACGTTCTACATGTATATTATTGTTGAGTTACTTTGCCTGTAGCTAGGTCAGTATGACAGTTTCCACCAGCGAAGCAGTAAAACATAATAAATTGCTTCCAAACGATCAAATGAATTAATCCTGGGATTTCAGGATTTACACCAAACCCAAGGAATCCCGGGATTGCAATCCCTACCGTTATCCCATGCTATTAACATATCTATGCTTTGTGGCAGGATATTTACGAGTCTACTCAATCCCGGGATCCTACCGGTATCTCATAGGCTACTATCAGCATATATGGATGGGCAAGGCTCACGAAAGTGACTCCACCCCTATGTTTTTCTGCCCATCATAGCCTCCCGTTTTCCTCCTTTTAGATATACAGTCATCTATTAGATCTTTAAAAGAGCTTTCTAGACATACATAATGTTATGGGGTTATGACTATTCTTACATCTTCAAAACTGGCCCCAATTTTGGCCATTTTATGCAAATTACTCAATTTGAAGATGTATTGAAATGATGAAAAACGCTAATTACGATAACTTGAGTCTTTCAAAGCCAAGAGTAAGATCACATCTTTATTTTGGAAACAAAAAGATCTCTTTCCGATCAGTTGTTAGCTCAAGGCTCACAATGAGCGGTTGTCCACGGATTTTGATATTTCGGATAACGTAGGTTACATTAATTATGAATTGAAATAGCGCAAGTAACTTTGTGTCATTCCAGGAGTGACTTTTGGACCGGTCATTTACTTTTTTAATGTACATATTTTATAACATTAGGAGCAATGAGTAAAATAAATGACATTGGATTCAGCCAGTGAACCTTTTATAATGAACTATCAGTAAAAAAACTGAAAATCCTGTGATTTACGTTCTTGTCAATTACGTTATCCTTGTATTTCCCAGGTACAGTGGTTCATTTTTGCAAACTGATACCCAAGTGGACGGATCTTGATAAAACTTGAAAAATCAGGATGATTCTGTAAAAAACTTGGTAGATCAGCAAAAAAACTTGTCACTGAAATTAACAGAATAAACCATACTGATTCTTATCAAGATTTTCAGTGTAAAAATTCCATTGAATAGCTTACTGATTCTTGGCATGAATCCATATGGCTTTGTATGGAAAATATTACAGCATGTAATTTACTGATTCTTGGCATGAATCCATATGGCTTTCTATGGAAAATATTACAGCTTGTAATTTACTGATTCTTGGCATGAATCCATATGGCTTTCTATGGAAGTTTACAGCATGTAATTTACTGATTCTCGACATGAATTCATAGGATTTTCTATGGAAAATATTACAGCATGCAATCTATACTGATTCTTGACATGAATCTGTAAGCTTTTCTTAAGATTAATTTTTCAACAGAAAAATGACAGCATAGCCTATACATTATGGCAATGGCCCGGATGATCCCGAACAATAACTGATTCAATGCTATTCATCCAGAACCAGATCAACATTATTGTTGGGAATACATTTCAAGATGCACTATTTTCGAAAATTCCCATGAATTCAGAAACTAGAAATTGAAATTCATGGTAAGCATGTCTGTATCATCGCTTCAAAATATGTTTCATTGTTGAATTATTTCTGATATCAAATTTAAAAATACTGTTGCCGTGGCAATTAAGCAATGAGATCTTCAGGGTGAATGAGATTCAACGTATTGTTCGTCGGGATCATCTGGGGGCTAATAGTCACTACCCACATATGGATATGATATTTGGCAAAAATTCGGAAGATCCCGTTGAAAGATGATAGAGAATCTAGATATAAATCAAGGGGACGTGAAAGATTTAAGTAGATTTCGCAAACGTCCCGTTAAATCCTGTTTACTTCTCTATTAATTTTTTGATATACATACGTTACTAATGCGTTGTACTTGTAGTGGACAACGCAAAGTACCTGTAGGCCTAATTGACATTGCACACTGTTCTCAGAATAACGGTAATTATATTCCATATATTCTAATCAAAGACATATAAGACGTTAAAAAACGACACTATGCGTCCATTCTTGAAATTGAAGAGAATCAGAAAGAAAGAAGCTTTCTTTCGTCAATGAATTGATATTCTGTCTCATTAAATACTTTATCTATAATTGTTCACTTGAAATATCACAGAGAATAACAAACTTACGAAAAATGGTATTGCTGTAATGATGCTCGAAGTCTCTGCCAAATATAGCTATTGTTTCCGGATGATATAGCAGAAATTGACAGAGACTAGTACCAACTCAACGGAAAACCATTGTCACATTCTTTTGTTTATGCAATTACTCTGACAACGACATATTTAAAAAGGGCAAATCTTAAATCAAAAAATAGGAATTAAGCAGAAATCGTAATAATTACATGATATTTTTACTCTACGTATGTTTGTACATTGCAGTCATTATATTGTTCATGTGATAATTTTTTTGATTTTCATACCGAATCCTGCATCAATTTCTACATCAACTGGCCAGTAACGCATTTAATGTATCTGACCAAGCATATTACTATGTGCTGACGCGAAAAAGAGAAATATCGCAATCAACGAAGCCCCAGGATCACGCAGTCATTTAAATCCTGTGGTCGAAGGAATATCACACATAGTTTTGAGTGTCACACATGCTGACATTGACGTCTCAAGAAAACAAACCTAAACGAAGCTCTGTTATTAGGCTAGGCAAAATAGACTTGAGGTTGGAATAAATTGCAAGATTTCGTTTTTCACTTTTTATTGGTTGATTATGGTCTGGGCAACATTATGGCAAAATTTTATGAAAATTGCATCAGGTTTAGATATGCAATTCTGACATTTTTGTTAGAAATAATACAAAAGAAGCTATTCGGGATTTAGTGCTTGTTTTTCCACAACAAATTATATATGTAATGGGCTCTCAATGAGTATGAAGTGTTTTCACGTGAAAAAGCATCACGCCGATCGGAGAAAAATTTCTCAAGGTGCTTTGAATCGCTAAATAATGCACATATATGATAAGCATTGCCTTGCTAATCCTACGCTGCAACAAAAATTCATTGATGATTGCTTGTTTCCTAGAAAAATGACTATCAAGTTTCAATTAATTTGACCATCACTACTGCTATTCAACTGTTATTTTCGTAGTGTTCCCCTGCGATCGGCGGCGGTTTCAAGCATTCTCCACACTCGCAAGACCAAGTACTACTCAGACATGTGGAGAAACCCCCGTCGATCTCAATGTTTCTATAACCGATCGCTGACTTTATGACGAAAAGATAGGCAAATTTTGAGCGAATTTGACCATCACTACTGCTATTCAACTGTTATTTTCGTAGTGTTCCCCTGCGATCGGCGGCGGTTTCAAGCATTCTCCACACTCGCAAGACCAAATACTACTCAGACATGTGGAGAAACCCCCGTCGATCTCAATGTTTCTATAACCGATCGCTGACTTTATGACGAAAAGATAGGCAAATTTTGAGCGAATTTGACCATCACTACTGCTATTCAACTGTTATTTTCGTAGTGTTCCCCTGCGATCGGCGGCGGTTTCAAGCATTCTCCACACTCGCAAGACCAAATACTACTCAGACATGTGGAGAAACCCCCGTCGATCTCAATGTTTCTATAACCGATCGCTGACTTTATGACGAAAAGATAGGCAAATTTTGAGCGAATTTGACCATCACTACTGCTATTCAACTGTTATTTTCGTAGTGTTCCCCTGCGATCGGTGGCGGTTTCAAGCATTCTCCACACTCGCAAGACCAAATACTACTCAGACATGTGGAGAAACCCCCGTCGATCTCAATGTTTCTATAACCGATCGCTGACTTTATGACGAAAAGATAGGCAAATTTTGAGCGAATTTGACCATCACTACCGCTATTCAACTGTTATTTTCGTAGTGTTCCCCTGCGATCGGCGGCGGTTTCAAGCATTCTCCACACTCGCAAGACCAAATACTACTCAGACATGTGGAGAAACCCCCGTCGATCTCAATGTTTCTATAACCGATCGCTGACTTTATGACGAAAAGATAGGCAAATTTTGAGCGAATTTGACCATCACTACTGCTATTCAACTGTTATTTTCGTAGTGTTCCCTGCGATCGGCGGCGGTTTCAAGCATTCTCCACACTCGCAAGACCAAATACTACTCAGACATGTGGAGAAACCCCCGTCGATCTCAATGTTTCTATAACCGATCGCTGACTTTATGACGAAAAGATAGGCAAATTTTGAGCGAATTTGACCATCACTACTGCTATTCAACTGTTATTTTCGTAGTGTTCCCCTGCGAATTGATTGAATCTCAACGTCATGCTTTGGGGTGAAATAGTCTGGAGACGGTGAAGGAATCATGATATATATTGAAACTATTGATGTGCAAAAACTTAATTTTCATGACGTTCTCATTTTCATGCAAAAATATGACCACATGCAGCTAGACAGGTTGCTATGTTTTCGTTCTTCTTCACCGAGGCCAGTTTCGTAGCATGCATATTAAGAAAATCGTGCTTGCTGTGTTAGGAATGAGCTCTTTCCATCAATCTATTGTCAGCTACATAAATTTCCCTCAGTAAAATGTCATAAATCATGCTCTTAATGTTTTGAAATTTTTGTAAGAACCTGCTTATTTCTTTCATGAGTAAATGTACAGGTCTTCCATTCAGTTATGTAATATAGGCAGCGAAGAGTAAGCTATGACTCACTTCTGTCTACTACTACTGGGTGATCTCCACAACACTGGAGGATCATGAGTGTGTTCGGCTTCGAGATAGGCATATCAATTTTGCTCTGTTGACTTCCGCATTTTTCTGAATTTCCCTACACTTCATCATCCAGATCAGAAACTACAATAATTCATCTTTTAACTCATAGAAAATATCCCACAGCAACTCAAAAATCTGTGAATAGGTACAAAAGAATCACAAATGCACAATGTAGTTTGGTATCAAAATGGAAAATAATCATATCACAAGATCATTAGACAGCCGTGCATTGTCATCTGTTAAGAAAAAAATCTTTAAAAAATCGTCGTTTATTTGGGTACTTGACAAAATATTCCTGGAATTCCAGCAATTGAAGTGAAATGCAGCTTCTTGTGTTTGCATCCTATGATGACTATTCCATTTTCATGTTATGATGATAGAATCAATACAATATTAAAATATTGACTCGCTTTGATTTCATGACATGTACATATTCGTTGCTGTATGGAGATGAACGGGTGATGTTGACCAACAGATAAACGAAGCTCATATTTTACAGTCTTGACTTCTTCTCTGGAAGGAGCAATGATTTTGTATCATAATGTAATGATGGAATTGAATTAAATTCTTCATGTAATATTGAAGTGCTGTACAGTAGTAGATAACGGTAGTAGATAAGTAACGGTAGATAGATAACGGTAGTAGATAACGGTAGTAGATAAGTGCTGTACAGTAGTAGATAAGTAGTAGTAAACAGTAGTAGATAACGGAATGAAATATTTGCACACCAAATCTACGAATTCTGATCAAATATTATCCGCTTCTTCTTCTCTTTTCAGGATACAAGCATATGCGCATTGCTACTCTCGTGGATGAAACCTTTTCGCAATCACCCAAACATTTCATATTTATATGAACACCGCTCTTTGATTTTCTACAAATGCGATTCACAACAATTGTATCTTTCTGAAAAATTATTTTACCCAAGCTTGAATTCAAATGCCCTGTGAACGTCCGACTCAATTTCATTTCTCCTCATACTAACCTTCTGAATTCTATTACTCATCACTTCAATCAATTCATCTGTATTCAAAATGCTTACAATGGTTTTGGAGAAGAGGGTTCGAATCCCTCCCTGGGCATCCTAAATCTTACTCTTGGCAATATTGATGCATTCCCCCAGCGGCATCACTCCAAGACCATTGTTTTCTCTTAATGTCTATTTATAAATTTTCCATAGCCAGTGAAAGTCTCAGAGCGGTTTGTGTAATAGCCTTAACTCAAGCGGCTCGTACGTCGTAGCCAACATAGAGACTTCTGACATCAGGTACACCGCTAAGGAATTAAATTAGGGTATGAGTAGAACTTGCTTGCGACTGATCGACTTCGTCATTTTAGTTTCAGAAGATCGCGTACGCTAATTTGCAACACCAAAATGCTTCCTCTCAAAACGACAAGTTATAAATGAGTATGTTAACCACCTTTCAGAAAATAAGTCTAATTCTTTTTCAACAACATTCTAACAAGGTTGCCTCTGCGTGTCATGCGTAACAAAAAGTGATTTTCTTTCTAATATCAATGTTCGCTGCACGCATTTACACGTGCTCTGTTTTCATCAACATCTGCAGGACAAAACTGAATACAATCACGCTTCATCATTTTCAACCAGCACGTGTGGCAGATAATACTTAACCGAGTTCTGATGAATCTGACGAATAACACAGTATTCTGCTTGCTGGCATTTTCAACTTCACTGATTATATTTACATTTAAGTTACTGTTTTGGGGACGTTCTTTTTTAGGACTTGAAGCTTTGATTCATTCAGAGCCCTATCAGACAAGTTCATCACCCATCTAGACTTATCAACAACTGAGGAAATGAATGATGGGAAGTAATCTCACGCATGTTTATTCTCATCTGGTGAAATCTGTGATCGTTCAGTTGATTTCCTACTGAGTTCAACTACAAAACAACAACTCTACAAAAATTTAAAGCAATGAGGCTACAATGATCTCCGAAATAGCCTATGACTTTTTTTTACGAAAGACTTATGATGCTTTTTATGGATGGACATGAGGAACTATGCATGACCTCTAAAAGTCATCTTCGGGATCTAATTTTTTTCGATGAAGTTCACACGCTGACTGCAAGAAAATATGAGGGTGGTCCGGCAGATCTGAGATGATTGGAATAAAAACTGACTCTAAGATCGTAAATCGTTAATACGTATCACATTTATATATGTTTCAAATTGTAGACATTGAAATCTGAAATGAAGTTCCACATAATTACGCCTGTCTCATTAAAGCGTGTTTTCTCAGGTAGATGTACATTTTCTACCTTAGTATTTCCATTTATAAACGTGTTTGCTGAATGGTTGGCTGTATTAACTACGGTTAGTCTACGCACAAAATGCTGATTATTAAACATACCAGAAGACTTCGTTAGAAGTGGTGACTTTGCATTGGTACTTTTGAAATATTGCGTAATTCAATTAAAACCAAATCGATGCTCTTTTGCTCCTATTGGAAGTCAGTCTATTTGTATCGGAGTTGAAAAACTCCGCTCCGCTGCTACAGGAGTTCGAATACAATCACTGACTCTAGAGCTGCACAACAGCCTCTGTTGAGTAGCCAAGGGAGGTTTGGTCTGACGAAATGATAGTCCTAATTACACAGTTTGGATCTGTAGGCTAAATATGTCAGTGATTAAAAAAATCAGATTTTTTGAAATATTCTGCTAGACTTATAGTTTTCATGTACGTTGAGATATGCGTAGCATGCTGCAATTGAGAAATACCGTTTTAAGTGCCTATGAAAGTGCGTTTTCAAGGATAGGCCTATAAATAAAAGGTTACTTACTTATGAATTATATCTTACGTAACAAAGTTAAGCTTTCATTCATTACAGGATCGACCCAAAGGCATTGCTTGTAAATATTTGCGATGATTCCCCAAGATGTTATGTTTTTCGAGACAATGTTTTCGAGTCGGAGTCCTATCATGTATTGGCATTAAAATAGCATCTGTTAGCTATAGAAAATAGCACCTATTTTATCGAAAAGTCATTTGATTTTGAGATAGAGCTAGTTCTTCCTAGCCAAATATTAAAGAAACCACATATTGCCATCCTTAGGCTATAGATAATAAGTATAATAACTGAGTTTACCTATTTCGAATTTGGTTTCATTCCCCAAGACAATATAGAATTAGGCTAGGCATCAAGCCGCGCTACTGACACCAAAATATCAGTAATTCTATGCCAGCATCATTAACGGAGCTGTTGAAAACAATTATGATAATTATGCAGAATGTGAGACATCACGAACTCGTCGAACAACACAGTCCCAAATGTGACTGAAAGGTTGTTTTGTGCACCAATCATGGGTAAAATCGTCATTGGAAAATCTTGACAAACTATCAGAAATCATTGAATCAAGTGCTGATAAATGGCTGTCATCACTGCACAAGAGTGTAGAACTTGTGCAGTTTGGGCTATGCAAAGCCATTCCTCATCAACCCGGAAGCTGTATGAAAATCGAGATGATTGCGTTTCTCCAATAAGCGGGTCAACAGCAATTGCTTTTCATTGGTTCATCATAGACAATACAGCTCAGATCAATGAATCTTGGCGGTAGAATGGATCAAAGGAAAATAATGCAGGACTGGAAGGATCTCCCTGCTGAATTCCGAATTGCATATCTAGTGCGCCGTAGTCATAACTTGCACTCTGAAGACTAACACGTGTCGACCTAGGCCTACCCGCTAGATCGTCCCTTCTTCGCTGCTCCTATAAAGAGGTAGCGAAACTGGGCTCAGATTGTCAGTCGTTGTATCATTACTCCCAAAAGCACCAGAGTGGAGCACTACACTCCGATACAAATACACTGACTACCGATGAATGATCTAGTTTGAGGCCATTCTAGAATTCTAAACCCGCTTATTCACTTTCAAAGGGGCTATTCATGAACCAAAATTCTATCGCCAGAAAACTAAATCCGTTCAGTTCTGCCGACAGACTTTTAGTTAACTATCAACCCCAAATATAAGACATCCCATCAAATTGAGCTAAACACATGAGTGTACCGGCACGGGAAATTGACCATACATAGTACTTGAATGATAGTAGCCTACTTAGGAAAAAAAATAGTGCTATGAATACATAAACGCTGTATGTGTGGTCATTCTAATACATCAAGTCAAGTACGTCTTTCTGACGAGTTATTGACTTTCTTCGACCTTCAAACGTAAATACAGCGCTCATCAGCGTTGTCCCAAAGCGGTGTCAAGATGTCTGTAATCATGTTCGGAGTGCCCCCGACGGAGAGCCCAAAACCGATTGAGCTCAAACTTTGTTAACGTATTTGCTTTATGTGGATTCACAAGACATTCAGCTTCGATCTCCGCCTCATAAAATAGTTCAGACTGATTATATTTTAGATAATAAGAATGTTATTCGTTCATTTCATCGTGACGTGCAACAACTTATACTGACCTAACTCTTGCATTACCAATAGAAAAAGCACAAAAGATTACCTAGTGACTACTTCAGAACAAGAAAAGCAATATTAAAGAAATAATGACTGATCATACATTTTCCAGTTTGACTGATAGTATATTTTTCAAATTACCTACCTAGGCACAGTATTTCTGAATGGGCTTCAATGTGGCGTCATGCAAAATAAATCCTTTTTCTTTAGATAGTAGCATGATGCTAAAAATATATTTCCGTGTCAATCCCCAATATTTGAGTTACGCCCAAACTTAGTGAAGCTTATAGGTGTAACCCACGGTGTATCGATTTCCACCTCCAAGCCGATACTAGGAATATCCACCAATGCGAATGCAACTAGCAATCTCAAGGACTAGTTACACCCAAACTTAGGAAAGTCTATAGGTGCAACTAAGGAATATCAATTCACCACTAATTCAATAACTTATAGAAATGTCCGCCAGTCAGAATCTAACTATCAATTCCAATGACTAGTTACACCCAAACTTAGAAAAGTCTATAGGTGCAACTAAGGAATATCAATTCACAACTAATTCAATAACTTATGGAAATGTCCGCCAGACAGAATCCAACTATTAATTCCAATTACTAGTTACACCCAAACTCAGAAGGGTCTATAGGTATAAACTAAGGAATATCAATTCACAACTAATTCAATAACTTATGGAAATGTCCACCGGTCAGAATCCAACTATCAATTCCAATGACTAGTTACACCCAAACTCAGAAGAGTCTATAGGTGCAAACTAAGGAATATCAATTCACAACTAATTCAACAACTTATAGAAATGTCCGCCAGACAGAATCCAACTATCAATTCCAATGATTAATTACACCCAAACTTAGAAAAGTCTATAGGTGCAACTATCAATCAAGTCCGACGGAATTTATTTTATGATCTCTATATCATGTATATTTATTATCCTATTATATTTTATCCATTCGTGAGAAGGAGAGCATAATCAACTATAATTCTACAGACTTACTTACTCATTTACTTATCCTTCATAGGAAACAGGTTCATAACTCACCAATAGATTTTGCTTGCACGAACACAACCTTAAGTCTCTCACACAAGTGAAACTACTGAACGGAGCTTACTCCTAAATCCAAAATTCAAATTTCATTTCAAATCTTAATTTACAATATTCTTATTGGTCCACAACTACAGGTGTGGACACTTCCTATTGGTTAAAAATTTACTTAAATCATTTCGAAAACTAATCTAATTAATTTAATATCCAACCGTTATATTCCTATACTTAAAACACATGCTGAGTTCAAACAAAAATAAACTAACTAGTAACTAATTTAATATGGACCGTTATAGCCATATACCTTTAAGATATCGCCTCTAACTCAAAAAGTCAGTGTACTTTTCTAATTTAATTCGGTTTACAGGAAGAGCACTCCCTAAATTACTCAATTTAGTTACTCAAACTCGTTACTCAATTTTTTGGCAATCGATTCAGTTAATCGCGGCTTTTAGATAGACGTACATATCTGAGGGTGTTTGAATTATCGTGCTTATTATCAGTAGGTTTCTAACAGTAGACACATCTTTAGAAGGACTTATCGTTAATCATATTGGCTAATTGCTTAGTTGCATTGCCGTAGGTTGAAATGCTTTGCCTTCGATGCCGTTGTTCGATTCCTTTGATGTCGCTACTGACGAGTGTTGTGACGATGGGCATGACTGATAGCGTTCATGATGTCATGGTTTTCATAATGCAGTCCTAGGTAAAAGCGGTTTTGTGGTTCCATGTGAGAGTTAGAGGCGGAAAACAGAGGTCAAACTGCGTAAGATTGCTTTGTTTGACGTGATGCAACGTTAGTATGGTCGTGTAGGCCTATTCATCTAATCAATCAGATGATCAATATGCAGGTATCATGGTTACCGGTATGTTAAAAAATATAAAATATTAGTTGATGTCTTCAAATCTTGAGAAAGTAAGAAACTATATAGTTAAGTTTACTATCAAATCTGAGCGGATAGAGATGTAATTGAGGAATCCTGGTCAACTCGGTACCAAGAAAAAAAAATTTCTCAGCATTAATTTAAATTGTCATATTATGATGTAATTTTGTTCCCTTATTACGAAAATAACATTCATTAGCGCTGATTTTTATTAGTTGAACGTAGAAATGCATTTTTCCTGCAAAAAAGTATGCATTTCACTACATACATAAAACGAAAAAATGCATTTTCAATATTAATAGTTAGACGACGAATGGGCATTCATTGGAAAGGCAAGTTAATTCTGTATATGAAACAGTGTTCATTTCATTGAATTATCCAATTTCAAGCATGTGATCGCATGTAATATAACTTGTAGTTGTCAAATTGCTGAAAACAATAAACTGAAATAATTAATCGAAAAATCAATCACAATAATAAGATTCATGGATTTTTAATCAATAAATTGAAACAAAACCTCATTTTTTTCATGTTCCTTCTTGAAATCAAAGCAATATTGGAGGACGTTATATAACTTTGATCTTGCTCATAAGTTCAAAAATGTTATAAAGGCGATCAGTTAATTGACTTGCTATCAGAGGATTAAATGTTTTGACTCAATGAATGAATCTTCAATTGATACACAAATGCAGTATGATTCGATGTTATCAATTGACATATGTAGTATCAACAGGTCACTAGTTTGATAACTAATAACACATGGGAGAAATACGGCCATGCTAAGCGCGATAAATATGCCGATAGCCTAATGGCAGAAATACTTGGTTCCAAAATATTTTTAGAAGAATTTGACACGTAGATAAAAGTTCATATCTCGATTCATTCAATGATCTATTAGCTAACATGTCAAGCGAAGTTGCTGTGTCTGCCAAATAGACAGTAGCGTTTAGCATCATGGGAAACAGAATTTGTTAATGCGTTGATCATCTTAGACAATGACACATTGCAAGGAAGGAAGAAGTCACAACAGAAAGCGAGGAAACACAGATTCGCATCTGTGATGGTGATAGAGATAGACCGCAAAATCATCTAACAATTTTGCTGTCTATTCTTGAAAACCGAGAGCATGATGACAAAGAAATGTATTCCTGAAATCAAAGATCCATATAACAAATTTTTGTGAGCAAAATAGTTGTGAGTGCATTATTATTTCCGCACGTCAGCACTGAAACAACATAGCAAACATATGGTTCACTGAATCAGATATCATCACAGTATTATTTCAGTTAGAGATAAAAATATTTTTTGATGTCGTTTTACATGTATTGGTTAATGGTGAATACAGTTATCAGAGATACAAGATTCTGTAACTACTGTAAGCATGTTCTGTAAGAATTGCACTAGGTTTGCGAAGAAAAAGGAGGATGTATTGTGTTGCGATACATGTGGTGAACACTTTCACCGGAAATGTGTTTCTAATATGTCACGCAAGGATTTTTTTGAGCTCTGTCGTGGTAAGGAAAAATTATGACATTATATAAATAGAGGTAATAAATAGACTTTAATGTAACACAATCCGGATCGGAATTGAAAAAAATGAATCCATCGATATATGGAAATTGTAGAAATTGATAATAGAAATCCATTAAAGAATCAAGGAGAACTACGTGAGTTCTCGCCAATTTTTTTTTTAGCACCTTAGATTTAAAATGAGGGAAATTGATCCGCATGTGCTTTTAATATTTATGACATAATATGGATTATTTTACAGAATTCAGCAAATCTTACTTTCACTTTCTGACCGTAAGTGTTCGTGCTTATGAATTTTCGCTTGCAGATGTATTTGTAATATCGCTGTCCAGAGCATTTGGCCGACTATGCCTAACTTTATAATGACAAAGCTATACTGAAACTTGTATTATGTATACCTTTGTCTTATAGGGCTTTTATGGCAATAGACATTGATCAACTGAATATATTTGAATAGTCAATATCATTCATTTGTATATGCGCTTGAGGCATCAGTGGCAGCTTATAGGTGGCGGAATGTTATACCTACTTCCGTAATAACAATTTGATCAGATGTTTTTTAGATTCCAACAATTATCAGACTATCAAATTTTATACGTAAGTATTTGCGCTTATTAATTTTCGCTTGCAGATTCATTTGTCTGAATGACGAACTTGTTTCAGAATTAGTGTTGTGTACACCTGTCCTGTGAATGGTTGTTATTGCTCAATCACAGTCGATTATTGTTACTAATTATTTTTTAAACATTGATTTTATTTAAACATGAGAATGTTATTCTCTTGTAAAAATACATTTTGAAATACTGTTATGAGTATTCGTCTACCTACAGTACATCAGCAGTTGAATAAACCGAAAGTTCTGCTTGACCATGTGACAATGTAAACAATTGTAATTAGGTAGTTCATATTGTTAGTTGATATTACAATTTACAAATATATTAATGAATGCTCTGCTGAGTTTCAATGAATTTGTAAGAAATCATATTTTTCAGATGTCCATTTCATATGATTTATTTCATTTTACATCATTCTTTTGTAATTAATGTTTGTCTTTACTTATTCTTTTCCTACAACTTGAATTAAATTTATGCCTCGTTCAGATTCTTTCAGTTGCAAATATCTGATTTCTCTGAAATAACACTCTATGAGTGTGTTAATGTGCTATGCTCATCCGTTTACTTGATAATTCCAAAAATATTTGCCTTTCATTATAAAGCATTCATTTGTTGATCTAAAATTGTGTCACTTTCTTAGTTATCACCACCATGCAGTCATCTCTAATACGGACACCTACTATACTCCTTCTGTCTTTAAATACTCCAATATATTAAATATTTCATCTTAAACGATTTTAAATTCATTTACTACATATTGAAATGATTAATTTAATGACTCACTTATATTTTGCTCAAAAAATACAGAATTTCCATAAAGAGCCATCTTTTGCTTATATCGGGCAACAAACTCATCTCAAGGCTGATTTCTGATTCAAAATTTCGCAACTGTCAGTTCAGTGTTAACGAACAGAAAAATTTTGTTATCTCATAATATAATCAATTATATCATCGCAATGCCGGGATGAATTCCATAAAACGAACACTGTTTCAGTGTCCACATACATTGAACTTTATTATGGTGTTAACCGTTTTGTACAAATATACTTCATAAATTTGCATTAGACTTCTGTCAGACGTTATTTAATAAATTATGAAAAAATAGCTGTAGACTGGAATGAAGGAGTGCAAAACCACAAATTTACCCATAACTAGACATTATACATAACAGGTCACCTATATTAGACATCACTCCCCTCAGAAAATTAACGAAATGATTTCCATCATGAGTAATTCGTCAATATTTGAGATAAGTATAAATTTACCTGAAAATGCTTTTCCTTGACCTCCTATTCATAACAATTCTCTAATAGTGTTGTTACACTAATTATGTACAGTTAGAAATATGAATATATGCATAAAACTTATTATTTTTGAATTTTATTTTTTGGTACCGAGTTGACCAGATACCTAATTGAGCAGGTTGAGTTCTTGTTGATGTCTAGTCTACAAACGATAATAGGACAGATATACAAAGTTAAACTGAATACTGCCATGTCACCCCATCGATGGGGCGACATGGCAGTTTTTGAACTTTTTTAAAATCAAAATCAGAAGGTCAAGAACTCCAGGGGTGTGATTACTCCTAAAATTTCAAAACTCTCCTAAAATTCCTAAAATTTGGTAAAAAATGAAAAATTCCTAAAATTTCGTATTACAAAAGTTGGGTTTTTTCATCTTACCTACTTATTGATATTACAGCCATTCTGATTGCAGAGAGGTTAGCGTTCATGCCCTGCTGAGATGTCATGAGATAGGATTTATGAAAGCTAAGCACATCCATTAGGGCTGCAGAAAGGTAAGCGTCCCTGGCTTGCTGAGCTGTCTTTAGGCAGGATTTATGAAAGCTAAGCACAGCCGTTACCAAGTTTGAATAAATTTGTTTTCACACTAAAGTGTTCATTGATTTTTACGGAGACTGTTCGTATCAGCGATTGCTACTGTTCACTGATATCATTGATTTGTTTCTCTCGCTTTTTGATACCAAAGCTGAACAGCATATTCGCAGTATATTACTTGTTAGAGATAGTTTTTACATTGTTTTTATACGTTGTTGCACTTTTGTTGGTGGAGAAGGAATGGCTATAAGGGGTGAAGAGGAGGCCATTAGTGAAAAAAAAATAAAAATAATATAATTCATGCTTGTTTTCATGTATTTATACAGGTTTTGAAGAGTCAAATCAAGCAATAAAACAGCGTTTTTTTAGCATACTGAATTCAATAATGACTTAAGCAAGCCATAAGAAACAATTTGTAGGAATAATTAGCTTCGTTACATTATATCAATCATAATTATACAATTAATTATAATATAGCAAGTACCGGTAATTCACCTCCCCGGAGGCATTCGACAGTGATCTATGTTTGAACCCAGGACTCTCCATGATATGAAAAATCCATAGATCACTATCGAATTGCCGTCGGGGAGGTGAATTACCGGTACTTGCTATATTATTCTCTTTCATCCAGCACCTCTTATAATTTATAAAAACACGCAGGCCTTGTGTATGACGTATATCCGAATATTATTTTAACTTAAGATCAGTGTCGATCAACAAAACGACTTCGTAATCCAAATATGTATACAGTGTGCAATCATTACGACATTTAATGTCTTAATTTCAGAGTTTAAACAGTTTTGAGGGATAATTTCGTTTAAATTTGTTAGGCGATCTGCGCTAGATGTGCATGTTTTTGCTGGAGAAATTGTCCTTTTATTTGATGATATCATACCTCAGTAATCATCACCGTTAACGTAGACATAACTGTACACTACATATCCTGTTCAGAAACTCGTTTACGAGGCATTTTTAAAATCATCTCTTTGTCAAGCGTTATCTGCTCCCCCCATCCAAGTCTAGTTTTCAGCAAGTTGAAATTATCCCTTAGCAGCATTTTCTCATAAATCCAAAAGAAAAACACACCAGTGTAATATAGCCAAAGCTGCTGTATTAATAAAATTCTCAAATTTTCGCGGACAACCGCCTTGTTCAAGAGTGCACGAGGAATGAACTAAGTAAGCGAGCGCGCTGACGACCGCTTATTCAGCAGAGGGTCACGTGATCGACGTCGGCGCAGACAGCGAGACGGCAGTACATGGGTGCAAGCGCACTCATGAACAGCAAAGGGTAAATGACAGGATAAGAAAAAGGAAGTTTAAAATACAATGTCCTTCAGCTCCTCACGTTCCTGACGGGAATTGATGCTGGGCTGCCTCTTTTTTATTTCTATAGCCTCAAGTATTCTCAGCGATGTCAATTGATGCTCATGGCTAAGTATTTCTGTTTGAAAACTGCTTTTACAAGTAAGTTTATGTTTGAAAACTGAGCTGCTGCTCGAATTTATGTGTTCACGCACCCTGATGTGGAGAGGCCGAATAGTGCTGCCAATATACAACTTACCACAGCTGCTACACTTCATCTGGTACACACAATTGGTGACATGACACAACTTGTTGTCCTTTACAGGACAGTTCTTCAGCTTGCATTCATCAGCTTCCTCCTTCTTCCTGAGGACGTCTCTTAGTGTTCTTGTCTTATGATACATCTTGACTGGGAGGTCATTTTGCTGCAGGACCCTGTTGATGTTCCTGTTCAGCTGGTCGGAAACGTACGGCATCTTCAGGAAAATAGGGTCTTCAATGCGCTTTATGGTTTTTCTCTTTCTATTGAAGTTCGGCTTCACAGGAACGATTTGCTGAGCCACATTACAAGGATAGCCGTTGCTCTTCAGAATATTTTTGAAGTCATTAAGATTGGAGGCGAGGTCTCTACTATCTGTACATCTTTCTCTAATGCGATCCACCTCGTTTCGGATGATATTCCTTTTCGTTTGTGAAGGTAGGGCCGAGTCACAATGCACAAACAAGGGTTTCTTTGCTCTTTTCTTGTAGAAGTTGAAAGTAGCCTTGCCCTCGTCTGTTATTGAGAATTCAAAGTCCAGAAGCTCCAGGGTTCTGCCGTTGTTGTTAGGATGCTCGATTTCAAATTTAATGTTCGGATGTTGTTGATTCATAAACTCCAATATTTTCATAGCCGCAGCTTCGTCTGTGGTGATAATACAAATATCATCAATATAGCGCTTATATAATGCTATAGGCATACTTCTCACGGGAAGAGATTCCAATCTATGCATGAATAATATTGCCACGATTCCTGCCACACTGTTACCCATCGGCAATCCACTGATCTGACGAAAGATTTTACCTTCAAATTTGAAATAAGTGCTGGTGAGCATTATATGTAGGAGATGGCTGACATGGTCCGACCTCAATTGTACTCGTATATCCTTGTTTTCCTCAATGTGTTGTTTGACTGACTCTATGGCATTTTCCACAGGTATTGATGTATAGAGTGCCGACACGTCTAGGCTGAAAGGATATGAGTTCTCTTGTAGCGTAGAGTTGTGCAACTTGGATATTTCGTCCATTAGTTGAGTGCTATTCCTGAGGTGGGAGGGTACAGAATCCAACAGGGGACTCAGAACAGTTTTGAGGAGGAAAGCTAATTTCTTTGTAGGTCCTTGGCAGTTGGATACTATCGGCCTGATCTTCATGGTGGTGCCTTCTTTGTGAGTCTTTATCAGATGATAAAAACGTGGGAACTTGGAGTTGTGACTCATGTAGGTGGAAGTTATTCTTCTAGGGAGATTACAAGCAGAAGATACTTCCTTCCAGGCACCATTTAACTTCGATTCGATAGTGGACATGCTTATCTTATCCACGGGTTCATAAATGGTGGAGTCTGCTAGATGCTCAAACCCCGCTCGTACATAGACATCTTCTTCCACAGCACAGAATTCTCCTCCTTTGTCACTGGGTTGAAGGACTATGGGTTTGTTCTGTAACTTCTTGATTACTGTGAATTCTTGCTTCGTGAGGTTTTGGAATCTTCTTTGTGAATTCTTTGCAGAGTCAATCAGCTTGGCAATCTCCACTTGACATCTACGAATCTTTGTTTCAGTGTCAATGTCAGCTGGAGGAGGCACACAAACATATTGTGTTTCAGGAAATTTAGAGATTGACTGTTCTTGTTGCAGATTTGCTTGGGAGTCGTCTGTGGCCCGTGTAGCTTTATTCTTCCTGTATTCTCGCCATCTCATTTGGTAACCCATTCGGCAGAGTTGAACGTGCACGTCTTGTAGTACTTTGTCCGACAAATCTTCCTTGATAGCAAATTTGGGACCCTTGGCTAGCAGGTTGACTTCTTCTGGTTCCAGAGTGCCAGTCAGATCGGTTACTCTGGATTCGATGTGGTCATCCCCAACAGCCTCATCATCAATAATGTGCTCGCGTCGCTCGCGAGTCATAGCTGCCACTTTCCGCTGTAAGTGACGTTGATGGGAGCGCCTAGCATGATGATATGCAACTTTGCAGGAGTTGATCAAAGCCTCTGCGTGTGTGGCTTCTTGACTTCCTCGAATCCTGGAATTGTTTTCTATGGCTGCTTGAAGATTTGAATAATACCTCGATTGCAAGTAGCGCTTCATATGGGTCATAATTGTTCGTTTGATCAACGTGGCTTTGTTGCTGAAGGGCGGAAGCTGGTAAAATCTAGGTAGGTGCAGGTTATGAATAGTCTTAGGAAAAATGTTCTTCACCAAACAAGTCTTAACAAATTGGAGTTGTACTTTCGCCTTTGCCATGCGCTCACTCACATTGAAACATTGCCTCATGAAAGGGAAATCCACCTGGCTCGGATGCAAAGATTTCAGCAAGTTGAAATTATCCCTTAGCAGCATTTTCTCATAAATCCAAAAGAAAAACACACCAGTGTAATATAGCCAAAAGTGGCAGCTATGACTCGCGAGCGACGCGAGCACATTATTGATGATGAGGCTGCTGGGGATGACCACATCGAATCCAGAGTAACCGATCTGACTGGCACTCTGGAACCAGAAGAAGTCAACCTGCTAGCCAAGGGTCCCAAATTTGCTATCAAGGAAGATTTGTCGGACAAAGTACTACAAGACGTGCACGTTCAACTCTGCCGAATGGGTTACCAAATGAGATGGCGAGAATACAGGAAGAATAAAGCTACACGGGCCACAGACGACTCCCAAGCAAATCTGCAACAAGAACAGTCAATCTCTAAATTTCCTGAAACACAATATGTTTGTGTGCCTCCTCCAGCTGACATTGACACTGAAACAAAGATTCGTCGATGTCAAGTGGAGATTGCCAAGCTGATTGACTCTGCAAAGAATTCACAAAGAAGATTCCAAAACCTCACGAAGCAAGAATTCACAGTAATCAAGAAGTTACAGAACAAACCCATAGTCCTTCAACCCAGTGACAAAGGAGGAGAATTCTGTGCTGTGGAAGAAGATGTCTATGTACGAGCGGGGTTTGAGCATCTAGCAGACTCCACCATTTATGAACCCGTGGATAAGATAAGCATGTCCACTATCGAATCGAAGTTAAATGGTGCCTGGAAGGAAGTATCTTCTGCTTGTAATCTCCCTAGAAGAATAACTTCCACCTACATGAGTCACAACTCCAAGTTCCCACGTTTTTATCATCTGATAAAGACTCACAAAGAAGGCACCACCATGAAGATCAGGCCGATAGTATCCAACTGCCAAGGACCTACAAAGAAATTAGCTTTCCTCCTCAAAACTGTTCTGAGTCCCCTGTTGGATTCTGTACCCTCCCACCTCAGGAATAGCACTCAACTAATGGACGAAATATCCAAGTTGCACAACTCTACGCTACAAGAGAACTCATATCCTTTCAGCCTAGACGTGTCGGCACTCTATACATCAATACCTGTGGAAAATGCCATAGAGTCAGTCAAACAACACATTGAGGAAAACAAGGATATACGAGTACAATTGAGGTCGGACCATGTCAGCCATCTCCTACATATAGTGCTCACCAGCACTTATTTCAAATTTGAAGGTAAAATCTTTCGTCAGATCAGTGGATTGCCGATGGGTAACAGTGTGGCAGGAATCGTGGCAATATTATTCATGCATAGATTGGAATCTCTTCCCGTGAGAAGTATGCCTATAGCATTATATAAGCGCTATATTGATGATATTTGTATTATCACCACAGACGAAGCTGCGGCTATGAAAATATTGGAGTTTATGAATCAACAACATCCGAACATTAAATTTGAAATCGAGCATCCTAACAACAACGGCAGAACCCTGAAGCTTCTGGACTTTGAATTCTCAATAACAGACGAGGGCAAGGCTACTTTCAACTTCTACAAGAAAAGAGCAAAGAAACCCTTGTTTGTGCATTGTGACTCGGCCCTACCTTCACAAACGAAAAGGAATATCATCCGAAACGAGGTGGATCGCATTAGAGAAAGATGTACAGATAGTAGAGACCTCGCCTCCAATCTTAATGACTTCAAAAATATTCTGAAGAGCAACGGCTATCCTTGTAATGTGGCTCAGCAAATCGTTCCTGTGAAGCCGAACTTCAATAGAAAGAGAAAAACCATAAAGCGCATTGAAGACCCTATTTTCCTGAAGATGCCGTACGTTTCCGACCAGCTGAACAGGAACATCAACAGGGTCCTGCAGCAAAATGACCTCCCAGTCAAGATGTATCATAAGACAAGAACACTAAGAGACGTCCTCAGGAAGAAGGAGGAAGCTGATGAATGCAAGCTGAAGAACTGTCCTGTAAAGGACAACAAGTTGTGTCATGTCACCAATTGTGTGTACCAGATGAAGTGTAGCAGCTGTGGTAAGTTGTATATTGGCAGCACTATTCGGCCTCTCCACATCAGGGTGCGTGAACACATAAATTCGAGCAGCAGCTCAGTTTTCAAACATAAACTTACTTGTAAAAGCAGTTTTCAAACAGAAATACTTAGCCATGAGCATCAATTGACATCGCTGAGAATACTTGAGGCTATAGAAATAAAAAAGAGGCAGCCCAGCATCAATTCCCGTCAGGAACGTGAGGAGCTGAAGGACATTGTATTTTAAACTTCCTTTTTCTTATCCTGTCATTTACCCTTTGCTGTTCATGAGTGCGCTTGCACCCATGTACTGCCGTCTCGCTGTCTGCGCCGACGTCGATCACGTGACCCTCTGCTGAATAAGCGGTCGTCAGCGCGCTCGCTTACTTAGTTCATTCCTCGTGCACTCTTGAACAAGGCGGTTGTCCGCGAAAATTTGAGAATTTTATTAATACAGCAGCTTTGGCTATATTACACTGGTGTGTTTTTCTTTTGGATTTACAAGTCTAGTTTACTGGAATCATATTGGACGATTCCTATATGCTGCCGTCTTTCCAACATTAAGGAAAGTGGGCGTTTGAAGGTAATCATCATCATTAACATAAGCATACTTATACGACGCATGTCCTGTTCAGAAACTCGATTACGAGGCTTTTCATTATTTCAATTCAACAAATCAACATTTGACCAACTCATAAATCTGTATGACTGTTGTATTTTTTATTACTGTTGAAATCTCAACGTCACTACATGTAATAAAAACGAAATATATTTTCAAAACAGCATTATGTCTGAGTTGAATAGGCTTTGTCTCTCGTGAAATCTGTTCGTCTGCCATGAAAGCACTATGTCTTATGAGATGGATATTGAGTCAATGTTATATCAATTGCAGAGTATTCTAATTTTTCACTGAAATTCCTAAAAATTGTCTGTTAAATTCCTAAAATTTTAAAAGGGGTCAATCACAGGGCTGGAACTCATATCACATTATTTTGACCTGTACAAAAAGTTGAGAAATACGCTATGTACCGTACTTTTCCGGCCTATAAGGCGCATCCGCGCATAAGGCGCACAAGCCGATTTTTAGATAATTTCGTATTTTGTCAACAGATAAGGCGCATTTCGCGGTTAAGGCGCACATGTATACCTACTTTTAGATGATACCTTGTACAGTAGGAAACAATAATTGAAGCTAATTTCACCGATTGAAGCACTAGCGGTAGCTTAGAATAAGCAAAAGCTATGTTATAATAGGTCTCTTGAAAAACCACGAAGGTTCATGATTGTCATTATAGCCAAAGAATATTCCAATACATAAGGCTCAGCTAAACCAACAGAAGCTACATGTCAGAGTCTTGTGTATGAAATGTTTGGTTCACCTGCACTATTCACTTCAATATTCACCTCGGTATCTGAATCAAGACTCGTTTCAGTGTTACAATCAATGTTCGTCTCAAGTGTGATACTCACTATCACTATTGGCTTCGGTAACTGAATTAAGGTTCGGTGACGAAATCAATGTCAAGAAAATGACGCCCCTAACTCTTTCTTGAAGCCACTTCGAATAACCTTTTCTGGCACTTGCTCCCAGGATACTTTTAAATCATAATAAGTACTTTACAATACTTGTAAATGAATGCCTACTAATCTCTACCGAACTAAAAATTCTAATTTAACCTTAGATAGGGCGCACTCCGCAGATAAGGCGCACTGGCTGTATCCAAGTAAAAAAGTCGCGCCCTATAGACCAGAAAGTACGGTAATACGGATAAAGTATTCATTTTTAGTTTGTTTTCACAATCTGGACACGAGGGATGATTGTCAAAAATACTGCCATGTCACCCCATTCTCCCCTATATCCTGTTTATTCAAGACTATTGATAGGCATGAGAATTTTACGCGCGGATACGTGGGCGTCCCCCGAACCCACCCTCTTTAAAGTTAAAGGACAAAGTTTTGGGGTGGGGGAGGTTGGAGTGCCAGAAATCAAAGGGTGTTCTTGATTTCTAAGATTTAGCTTTCTCATTGTCTCAACTTGAGTTAAGTAGGATTGCGTTATTTTCACTGTTGTAACTGGTCCTGTCCGTATACAAACTTTTACCGGCGAGACCGGCACCGGTCTGATTCGGCATCGCAAGATGAAAAATCTCAATTGCTCTTACTCTAAAAATCTCAGGAATTTCTTCGGTTTCGAGTAGTAATTGAAATACATAGTTATTTTTGTCGGCATAGAAACACAAGAGGGAAGAAGATTGACTACTGCAAGATATAGTCACTTCAGCCCAGTATGGCCTCATCCTTCACCTCAGTTTTCAGATAGCGGGTGGCACGTCGCGAGAGATATTTATGGCTCTATCTTAAGCCAAAGATGTACCTAAGTTACTGAAAATCATATTGAAGTTTTTTTGATCTACTGTCTTATTAAGGATCTGCATGAATCTCAAATTTTTTAATAGTAATAGTACTGATTATCGTATTAATAGTAATAGTACTGCTGCTGTGATTGCTGTAACCTGTTTGTAAATAAATGTCTTCCATACCATACAAGTGTCGAGACTGTTAAGAAAAATCTCAACCTAAATTCATGACTGTTTTTGCATACTATGCAAACTTTATAGACTGGGGGCGAGTGTCGTGCATTGTGATTGTTTAGCAGTACTATTAGTATGAACTCTCTGTTGTTTTATGTAGTCACTTTTCAAATTGTCGCAACAGTCGTAGTTCTGTTTTCAGTCAATAAAAGCCTATGCTTATCAACCGAATGTTTTCCGATCTCTACTCAACTCCATAGCTTAGGCACGACAACCATCTCCTTTTTTCCACTTCAGGTCTTAACATGACATTTTAGACATTTATCGATATTATGCCATTTATTTGCATCAGGAGTTCGATTCTCCTCTCTCAGTGTTAAGGAGAGTTTGGAAGATGCAATTGACTTGATACTAGTAATACACTGATTAATAGTATCAGTGTAATAGTACTGATTTATAAAGGAAAATGAAAGATTTACCAAGATTATTGCTGGAATCAGGCTAATTTTATGGGAAATCAGTGGAATTATGAAACTTACCAGCGGGGATCTTGCTGTCTATAATGTGTGCGCGATATTTTTGTAAGTTTTGTTCTGGAACCATTATGAAACAGCAAGAATTTTGCCAGAACAGAACAAGAACAAAGAACAAAACCAGAACAAAATTCAGTATGAATCTTACCAAGATTTGCTGTGAAATTTCCCCTTGGGTAAGTTGAGCATCCTTAACGGTTAGACCCGCCTACGGTGTACCTGAGTACCCCAGGCATGTTTGACCATATGTGGCAATGTTACTTAAACTATTTTTTTTTACTTTTCCTCTCGTGACTTTTACTAATATTTTCAGCTCTTCGATTTGCTATTCGCCCGATCTTATTATAGTTCATACTTTAGGAGATATTACTTGATACTAGTTAGACCCGCAATGGGGGTACCAGAGTACCCCATTACAAATGCAAGGGATACATGCTCAAAAGGAAATGAATTACTTCAGCTATAAGGCCATATTATAATGCTCATCTTAAGTTTCAACTGCAATTTATCTAATAGTCATGACTCAGACATATTATAGCCTATGAGTTTTGCATGTAGGCCTACTTGTATGACATGCAAATTGCAAATGTTCTATCTATAGCTGAATAACTAAGGTGGGTGAGGTGAATAAGGCCCACCTAACAGACTTAGAGCTCTACAGTCTTGAATTTTTTATTAAATACTATGAATTTATATTCAACTTATCTATTTCTGGTGCAGTTGACATGTGTGAGAAGTTCATGTCGATAATTGTAAAACTTCTGGTGAAAGAGCAAAAAGATGAAAATTCACCGAGTGGGCCTTATTACCGACACGTGTAGGAAATAAGGCCCACTTTTGTTTTTATTTAATGTCATCATTTTACGTAGCTTATGAGTCATTTCTAACATTTGGCTATATACAATGGATTATATTCACCTGGTACGCAAATAGGTATAATGAGGTTATATATAATATGTTCTCATAATTCAGAGTAAGGACTTATTAAGTTATATGCACCTATGTAAAAAAGAAAAACTAAGATTGCTCATTAAAATGCATCGACTTATATTGAAAAACAAAAGATATTTTTAACACGATGAAAAAATAATTACTGATGGTAAAACCTTGTATTTAGTAGCCATAATCTCTCTATCATGTTATCAATCATAAACACAGACTTTAAGGCCTAACCATTGGAGCAGTCAGGACAAACAAATGGGAATTCATCTTCGTCACTTCCATGACTTAAACCAACACAATCTTTGTGTACCCATGCAGTCAGTCATCACATGCTATACACTGTCTCATAGGCCTTTCTAACTTTTCATCTTCCTAACAAATTTTGCATACCACGATTCATTGCCAGCTTGCTCAGCTTTTTTACAACTAAGCTTAGGCCTACTGTTTTGTTTCTTGGATAGAACAGGTGTTTGCTTGAAGCGCTTTTTATTAGCAAAAAGTTCTTTTGTAAGCAGTTGTGTTTTGTACGTAAGACTACGCTTACGTTTACGTGGATCTGACTTTTGTTGGATTTTCAGAGTGCTGATTATACTGTGATAGGCCCGGGCCTTATTACCAGTATTCTGTATGGGCCTTATTGGCTACATTGACATCGTTTTATAATCAGCATTTTTTCGTACTTTCCTCGAACTCAAAAATCAAACTACTATAATAAGGTCATAGAGAGGATACGCCAGAGATAATTTTCCATGTCAAGAGCTCATCTACACCAATAATTAGTGTCATGAAATCCTTGAACAAATGAAGAGCAAATATTAGATCAAAGAAGAAATTTGAATGCTCTTTTTTTTGAGATGCTGTATAATCCGATCCACTGGACCAAAATCGATAAAACTTCTGACACTTATTTAAAATAAGATATATTTTCATTTCTTTTTTGTTGCGCTTAAATTCGTTAAGCAGTTTCCGAGATCTATCAAGTGGGCCTTCCAGCTGGGCCTTATTCACCTCACCCACCTTATAATATTGTATATATACATGTATGAAGCTGTTTGCTTTCTACGCTCTATGCTAAAATTTATACTCGCACCACGTCACACAAGGGAAAACGAATACTCGATTGTAATTGGCTGCTTCGGTCGTATATACTTCTATTTCAATCATCTCTTAAGCGATCTTCACTATACTAATCGCTTACAGCTACAATCCTGGTCACGGGAAAGTTCTCATGGCTAGTCTGGCGAAGACAATAGCTATTCGGCAGCTACGTGAATTACTCGATTCTGATTGTGAAAGTGACACAGGTAGTGATCCCAGCGGTGAAATATAATTAGATGATGTAGCGCAGGTAGGCCTTAATTGTAACTTCTGATCAATTATCCGAAGAATCATTACACGACGACTCTCTGCATGGAGAAATTGAAGTCGATGAAGTTTTGGGCGTATACTACACAGGACTGGGTCTACCACAACGACGAAAGCTCGAGTGATTTGGAAACATTAGATAACATCAATAATAATTATACTTTGACTTCCCGAGATGGTACTTTGTGGCCTACACTACACTAGTCATCTGGAAGACATCCTGTCAGAAATATAGTAACTGGAATCTCACACCTGAAAAGGTAAGGGAGAAATTGTCTGTTTTTATAATGCCACAGAATCGGGAAAAGTTATCTCCAAAGAAAAGTGCTGCACCTCAAAGCGGAAGCACAATCGCAGACTAACATATTTTTTCACAATTATTGATCATGACGCTTATATAATGCATATGTTAGCTATAAGTTGCATACGGAACGCAACGATGTCAATGAAAGTCATTATAATTTTCGAAACGATTTGGTATATGAGCTGGCAATGCCTCTTGTGCAGGCGGTCAAGTCTTATTCCATTACGATCCTCTGTAAAAGAAGCAATGCTGTTGGTTGGTGTTTCCCCTTGAGCTGAATGTCGACCTGTGCCACCAAATTGTCCAGCTGGACGTGCCATACTGTCCAAGAAAATTAGATCGCAAATCAAAAACCAGATGCAAAAAAATGCTCAGTTCGTTTGTCCTGTCCATCAGAATATTTTGTGTTCTTCGTGTGAATAAATAACGATAAAAGTTTTCTCAATTACTTGCAGTGTGATCAAGATTTCTAGGTTCATGTACATTTTACGACGCAATTCATGACTGAATAGTGCTCAATGTTTCAGTAGCAATTAAACTGTAGTTGTTTTATTTTATGTCGTTTTATGTTATGAAGCTCTAGTATGGGTGCTTTATAGTAAAGCGAATTAGATTGCTTTATTTTCTGGGGTGAGGTACTGTAGTACCCCCAAGGCGGGTCTAACTAGTAAAAAAGTAAGGCGGGTCGAACCGTTAAGCAAAATATCATATAGGTATTTTGTATTAATAAACGTTTTGACCTCTGGAGAGATACAGAAGACGCGATAGCGTAAATTACAATTTCTGACCTCATCCCATCTTGTGAACTCACACTCCGTTGTAAGTTTTAAATTCTAAGTTTTTTTAAAGAACGAATTTCTGGAGAATCCCAAGGAAATCTGTTACTTCGAAGATAATTCATGGTCGGAACTGCTGACGATAAAGCACCGTGAATAGCGGATTGAAAAGAAGCCCATATCTCATTCACATCTTTCTGCTGGAATTGGGCGCCAAGAAAGGAATTTTGAAATTTCTCACTACTGATGGGGCCTGCCCCTCCGGTCACAATGAGCCATCGGAACGAGATCGGTGTAGAAATGGAGGATGTGTGACTCGGGTTGCAACTCATTCACCTGAAAAGCGATGTTTTGTATATAGGATGCATTAATGGGGCGCCAAGAAATTAATTTTGAAATTTCTTTTTCTACTGATTGGGCCTTGGCATTGCCCCTCCGCTCACTGAGCTATGAACGAGTAAATTCGGTATACAAATGGAGACTGTGTGACTCGGGTTGTTGGATATTCGCAAATATTTCAAATTGTACGCACAATCGGGGATTTTAGGTGTTTTTCAAAAGTAGCGAATAGGGGCGCCAAGAAAGGCATTTTGAAATTTCTTTCTACTGATGGGGCCTTGGCAATGACGCTGCGGTCACGCAGCCATGAACGAGCAAAATCGGTGTAGAAATGAAGGCTGTGTGACTCGGGTTGTAACTCATTCCCCTGAAATGCGATTTTTTTACATAGGCAAAATTTGGGGCGCTCTGGGGCGCCAAGAAATTGATTTTGAAATTTCCCACTACTGATGGGGGCTTGGCAATGCCATGCGGATCATAATGAGCCATGAACGAGAGAAATCGGTGCAGAAATGGAGGCTGTGTGACTCTAATTGTAATTCACACTTTTCTTTTTAGTGATATTTTTTTCTTCTCAAAATTTGGCTTTTTTATTGCAGGGTTTTTTGGTGCGCGATCATGGATGGTTGGGGAGTTGAGAGTCGTTAGAAGAAACGTTGTCAAACAAATCGGTTGAAAATTCTCATTTTTTCGGGATTGATGACTATATGGCATACCTTTTGCTGTTTTAACTCTGGCTGCGTTTTATCAATCGCCACTAACAAATTGATCTCGGTCACAATGATGTCGAGTCTCTTCGGTTTCTGCATTTGTGTTCATCAATGGGAACTTATGGTGACCCACTAGACGAAATAACTTACTTATTCTTACTAAGGAAGTCTTACAAGTTCTGACCAGAAAGTACCAGCCGTGGCAAGTCTTACTAAGAAGTCTTCGCTGATCTGACAAGATCTTAAATGACAATCTAAGACTTGCCAAGTCTTATTTCATTAAAGTTCCGTATAAAACGCCTTTAGAATCTGATGACTTTCGTACTTCGTTTATGGCATACTGCCAGCACACTGTTATGGTAACTTCAATAACCTACCGCTCTAGGTATCCATAAACCCTGATTTCATATATTTGTCTTCCAGTTTTTGTCCACGCAACATCATCTCTACATTCAGGCAATTGCAACCCAGAATACAATTACGATATAATGCATTCTACTTAATAGATTGAATTAAGCAGTAGCATATAAATAGCGTAAAATAGCTTCGTAGGGCTAAATTCAGCAAGAACTACTGCACTGGTTTATTTTATTCCATTGTCACTTTGCATAAAGTAGTAAAGAATATTTCCGTCACTGATCAAAGATGCAAGCTATTGTCTGCATCGATTTCCACGCGCTGTTCAATTTCATAAAAGACAAAGTTTAAAATCAGTCTTTATTGAAGAAATTTCCACGAATCATTAAGTTACATTGGCAAATGCTGGATTACAAGTCATCCAGGCTTGCGTGAATAATTTGAATTATGAAATAAATATTTCAATGTTAATCATTATAAATCGAATGTCCATTATCACAGTAAATTTCAGAATGTCATAATTTACATGAAGATTTGATGACATAACCATTTTCATGATACTATTAGCAGTAGATAATTGTTTTTGTACGTATACTTTTGCTAACTTGCATCATTATAATTTATTATAATATGTATAATGCATGCAAATATAAATAAAAGTCGAATTTTGTCTGTAAAATAATGTCATCAGTCATGCCCAGATGATCAATATATGGAGTGATCGAGCTCGTTTCAAGTCATTCCGCACTGTATGATTCGCCAAAGATATCACAATATTGTGAGAAGTATTTTCTGGGATTTGATCTGTCTCTGATCCTTTGATTAATCGACCTTCTGATACTCTCCCAATCATACGAGTTGTACAAAGTATTCAATAAATCTAAAAAAGAAATGAATCCAGATAAGATAGATGAAAGTACCATGACATGTAATATTTATGAGAGCAAAAGTATGTGCGATAGAAGTTCTGGCATGAATCCTATATTGAAGGAGAATCATTTGTACTTTTATATCTGTTTACGAAGTCGCAACCATCGGTTCATGAGCCTGGCCATAATTGTACTTGGTAATGGAATGGACAACCTAAACGTGACCCGGCGAGTAAAGAAGCCCTCATACGACGTCTCAATGTATTGCTCAAAAACAGGGATGTCAAAAAAGCACATTTAATTGATTTCAGCGGAATTTTTGGCACGATAGTTCTATTTCGCCAAGGTTAACGTCAAAATAAGGAAACTTTGTTGAAAAACGTCATTTAATCTTATAGCTTTTGCTATTTATTTCTCAATCTTAAGAAATAACAATTGTAGTTACTACTTGAGTGGAGATCTAAAACTTATATAACAATGCTTGGAAAAGTTGAAATGCTTTTCATGAACTCAGCATGATATGCAGTAGTGTAGGCTAGGCCTAAAGTGATATCAAGTCGATAAATGCCCAGACAAAGAGCGCTAACAAGGCACATATTTTATTAGTCCCTAAATTTTTTAAATTCTTCTTTGTTGCACCTCGAAGGGGCATCCATGTTTGTAGTGTGTTTTATTATAAAATGATTATTCTTTTTATACCACCGATAAATCCAAGTTCGTGGTACACTAAATATATTAAGCTACTAGGCTGTATTACATGGGGATGAACGCGAACATGGCCGCACAATTGGAAACGAAGTTTTCGAAATAGCTCAATAAGATAATGAAAATAATTTGTATACCATATGTTATCAAAGTTTGAAAGATTGGCCATAGGATGACATAGGATGTCAGATATAAGACTGAGCTTACGGCAATTCAGATTGTGAAACATGAATTTTCTTATAGAAACAAGCAAGATTTGCAGTGGCTGTGAGCTTCAGGATGTTTGTCCAAACACTTTGGTTGGTCCTAATTACATATTTATTAAAGTAATTTCTTAAAATATATCTCGCTTAGTAATGTTGAATCAATCAAAACACTGATAACATCTTTTGTTATCATCGCTTTCATTTGATATTTTTGTCTGAGAATCATTAGAATACGCCAACAATCCATGATGCAACCTAAGTATCCACCTTATTCAATGAAATTAGAAATTGTGATTTCAACGAAATGTTTTTAATTGATCAAGCCTTTTGTCTTTATTCTCCTTAGTTTAAGAACAGTTTCGAAGCAACTTTTCATTAGGGCTTATACACGAATGAAATTTGAAGCATGAGTTTTGCATAATAATTAGAGGACATACGCTGTAACTACTTCAGGATATTTCACAAAATGTTTTCTCCAAACGAAATATGCATGGCACAAATCTCAAGGTTTGTGAAAATGGAACCTACTGTTGTGTGATTCGAATTACAACAACAATTATGAAGACAGATCATTTTCATACCTATTAATGTCCACTGCTGATCACAGCTCTTATAAAGACTTGATACTTTCTAAGTTCTACATTCAATGTAACCTTAATCAGAAAAAAATGAAATGGAAAGAAAGACAATAATGACAGCTAGATGGTTTAAATCACAAATTTAATAAGTAAACGCAACTTTGAAGCGAAGCAACTAGCAGATATCATGGTCTGGAATTCTCATGAAGTGGCAAGAGAATAAAAATCTTTGATTTTCCTTGAGGACATCAACACCTATCTAAAAAGGAAACGGTGGTCGCTGGAGAATAATTGTCGCTTATACGCAACAATGGTGGATGTGGTTGTGGCACAGGCTGGGCTTAGCAATCACACGTGTCTATATTTATAGCATTCCTAAATTCTTAATCTTAGAGAAAGCAAAGTATATGCATAGTATATGCAAAGTATATATACATCAGGAGGCATGCGTTTCTATCGCAAAATGGTTGTTATGAATATTCATAATGATTCTTATAATTCCTAGTTGCATCATTAGCAATAAATTCAGCGAATATTTTGACACTGTGAGTGAGAGCTAAACTAAATGATGTGCATTTCTCGCATATTCATGAAATTTGTCAACATCATTTATATTTTGTTTTACTGTGTCAAAATTACAAAGGCATTACGTAGGCATTGTTCTAGTATCTGAGTCATTTGATTAATATGAAGCATTTTGATAAATGCTCCTGTCAATAATTACCGAACAAATGATATTGTCTCGCTGGCAGATATGTCAAATGCAGGCCCTAATTTAGGAAGGAGGCTTTTATGAGCATAACATGAAATTTTGCTCACTTGCATCAGTAGTTCATTTCATATTTTGAACATCGTGGCTTTAGTTGAAAGAAGAGCATCGGTTATTGATACTAAACTACGTGCATACTTGTAGTAACCGAAATTATTGCTTTTGTTTAAATGTAGCACAATTTCAAATGATTGAGTACCGGCTGAATTAAAACATGTACCAACTTAGAGGCGTTTTTAAAATTTATAATTTTGTATCTTACGCTCAGGTCGCTTGTATACGATACACGGCTTCTAAATGATTGCTTAACTTACTGCAAAATAGCTTGAATTCATAACTTTACTTGACTGGATTTTACTTAATGGGATTTATGGTTCTCAGAAGTTACTGTTACAATTAAACCTACAATATATTACGCTATTACAAAAGCGGTCATTACAATACTACCATCTGTATACATCAAGATCGTTTACTATGTTGTGCAAGGATCATCCTTCTCACTCAAAGAATGTCAAAGAGAGAAAAGTGCCTCCATGCATAGGCATAGTATAGAATTTGACGAAGATTCATATTCTTTTCTGGAGCTAAGTAGGGATTCCTACAGTTTGTCCATTAGGTACTGTATGGTCTACCAATATAAATTCCACCTTAATCTTACTTCATACAGGCTCCGTAGAATGAACATTCCGCTCGGTCATTACCTCACAATTAGTATTTTTGCTATAAATCATTAGTTACAAGAAGAACGAGAGGCAAGGAAAAAGGTGAATTGCACATCAACATGCTGAGATCTCGCGTTTTCTCCAAAAGAATGTAAAAATGAAGCTTGATATCTTTCGTTCAGAGACAATTACATTTCAAATAAATAGTTAACTTTGTAAAGATTTTAGCGTCTATTGCAGTGCTATCACTTTCAATTTCATCATATCAAAACGAAAATAATGTTGCAACGACTTCTGACTACATTTCATATATCTGAGGCTTGAAAATCCATTTAAAGAAGAGATAGAGAAGTGCATACATGTGCACTTGATCAAATTATCATTAAGCTCAAGTTCCCTTTGTAAGGCAGGAAGAGGAATAATAACATAAGAACTATTGTACTTACGTTTCAATTCGTTGATGACTGTCGAAGTTTCCCTTCATCCGCTGTCCCTCTCAGCGGATCCACAATTTTCCCCCTAAGAGATTCCAACGGCACAAGGTTGGTAATATCTTCCACGCCATCTGCCTCTCGTCATTGGCGTGTAGGTTATCTAGGTTGATCTCACTTCCATCGCGATTCTTGATGATCTGCAAAGGCAATTCAGTAAAAAAATTGACCTCTGTCATCGCTATCTTAATATTCCAAAATATAGAGACATTTTCAAGTATTAATTAGAAAGCAATCAAAGTCATGTGAGGTCGATCTTCCATCACGGATAAGATAGCCTTAGATTTTTACGTCAATATGACAACTATTCCAGTGACAGAGTGTACACAGAAGCTTTCACCTGATCCGCATTGTAGTTTTTCACCGCACCTAATTAATGTGCCTCCTAGGAGGTATCTTTGAAAGGAAGATCATTATTACATTTTAGCTTTATTATTGAAACAAAGTAGAACGGACAGTGTTTCAGACGTAAATTTATATGTAAAAACATCAACTGATTAGGCATTTTGTTTATTTAAGATCAATGAAACTGATATTGCTGTAATTAGAATTACACATGCCTACATGTTTGTCGAGTGACCCAACGACAAAATATTTCTGAAATGGAAGTTTTACATAGATCATGGATGGCTGCAAAATAGAGAAAATTAAGAAGTCGATGGTTTGTAATCGAAGGAAGTCTTCATAGAACTCTTTTGTGAGGTTTATAGACCTATATAATTATTTCAGATATCAAAGACTGCCTCCTGGGGACATTTTGATACTTTTCAAATTTCAACTTTTCAGTGTTAAGGTGCATCAATATTCTAAATCTTAATCATTGGAAAACGACGATAATTACCAATATTGGATAAAGCTCTCTCAGTTCGTTGAACAGCTCAATGAAAATCATTGTAGCCTGCTTCAAAAACCACTTATCAATATTATACTCCATGAACTCAATATTGAACTCCATTACATGCAATAAAGTTCAAAGCTTCTCAGTGTATTTGATTTTCAACACCCATTTTCTCTCGTTGCAACTTTTTTTCATAAACAATCATGTTTCTTGATGTATTTGCCAGCAGTCACGAGTTTCTGAAGCGCATTGATTGCGCTAAATGCAGAGAAGCTATGAAAATATAAGCACGTTGTGGATGAAGCACAACGTAATCTACATTGACAGCAGTAAAGCTGCAATCAAATTATTTATCAAATACTGCATTGCTGGTAGATCTAAGATTTGCCAATCTATTGAGTAATTATGTAGCAATAAGCTATGGGCATACATCCGTATCACTGCAAGATGATTATCATACACGTATTATGTATGATATCATATATGTACACACGTATCATATTATGTACATGTACATAATGCATATAGACCTTTTGCCTAGCTATACGCAGGCTACAACTTCATGAAAATTAAATTGAAAGTTAGTGTGATCAAAAAGAATTAACGGAGAAAATTTTTATAGAATCACCTCATTCATTTCTTGGGCCTTTGCAGTGCTTTATTCATCTCAGAAACAGTCCTGGCGAGCTGATGGAAATGGCATCTTTCCTGAGAGGTACGATTTTCCCCAATCAATTTTGAAAAAGTTTACCAACATTCGCGTTGGATTTGATTATATCCTACATCCCTTGATTTCTTCTGATTTGTCAAATGAAATCCTTCTTCGCATCCTTCATTCCTTCTAGATCTTTCTTCGAGAAATATGCTTTTGCATGGTAGGAGTTGCTCATACAAAAAGCTCAAAATTGATGGTATGGAATGCATGCATGGTTCCTCATGTCCTTCATGCATCTTTGGCGTCCTCAAATCTAATTGAGCCGGTCGGCACTTCCTTGTTAACATCGATTCCACGGGAATGTTTAAAGTATTAGCAACCACATTTGATATTTAAATTATATCATGGCTGTGAGTTTGTGGAGGTTCTCCTATTAAGCTGGTTGAAAAGGTCAATATGAACTGGCTGTCCTTCAAATCTTTTAATGTCACAGCCAGTATCTCGAGATCACCCAATGTCACAGTTGCAAAGTATCCCTCTTCAGATTCCTCGCGCTGAGTATTTCTTCGATGTATAGGCCTATAACATTTGGGACGTACTTATCAACATGCATGCAATGCTACACAACTCACTCATTGGCTTAAACTAAGCAGTTTATTACTTTGCTAATGCTGAGTATAGGCCTACGCTGCATCAAAAATATGAACTTCCGTCTCTCGAACTGATGGACAAAAGGAGTCGCGTTTATCCTAAACAATGATTGATGATGAGTGAAAATTCAATGATTAATTTAGATACAATATTTAAAATCCGACTGTCTTATAGAGCCGATCTCTTCTTTCAGATGATATAAATATTAGTGGGTGCATTTGAATGCAACTAATCGAAAATCCATGTTGAAGTGAGATACTGCAACATTGGACATGCTTTTTGGCTTTTTTTCGACAAAAGGCGGTAACTTATGAAGAAGCTCTTGGCTAAGTGACTTTTGCATGCCATAATTGATTAGATCCTGACGGTTCGATTGAAAAACCTATTGAAATCGGATCAGAAATACGGATTTTACAAATCAAAGACACATTTTTGTCAAATGTAGTGGATTATATTGGATTTACCCCGTAGGCCTATCAGGTGCCTCTTAAAGGAACAGATATATTATATCCTTATCGCGGACGATGCCGTTATATGCCATCCAAGCCTATTAAATATGGAAACCTGGTCTGGTCATACTACAATCGAACGAGTGGTGTATAAATGCGGCTGACGAACGATGAATTGTACCGTCAAGTCGAAATCTCGACGGTGGCGTGTGATTGTCTTTTGTGATTTACTGGATTTGTCAGCCTTCAATGCTTTCGTGATTCACACATAGTTCGATCTTCAGTGGAACAGCCGAAAGTTGCACGCCGATTACGATTATCTTTTGAAGTTAGGAAATGCGCGCTCATTAGTAGGCCTACAGCGTCGACAATCCGCAGTTTTGCTGCGAAGCCCTGTCAACCAAATACAAGCGCAGAAGAGGTTTGTGTGTGAGATGCATTGGAAATCGCAAGAAATTTTCCAAGAAATGCGCTGGCTGCGATGGCTTTATTTGCAAAGAACACACACACAACAGCAGTGTTTTGTTTACGTCTCTCGCTGATGCCTACTGGATGTCACTATACCCGGCTAACAATCCTACGTAGCTGATACGTAGCAGTCGCGGTGCCAAACGTTCCAAAGCGTAGCGTAGCAAGTTGGTTGGTGGCAGTACGCAGCAGCTACGTAGCTAATGATACTTATCCTACACTTATAGCATATTTTCAGCGCTTTTGACGTTTTGCCTATATGAGCGTTGCTGCTCGGTTGCTTCTACGCAGCAAATGCGTCGTGGATACGTAGCAGTCGGTAGCTGCTCGGTTGCTTCTACGCAGCAAATGCGTCGTGGATACGTAGCAGTCGGTAGCTGCTCGGTTGCTTCCACGTAGCAAATAAACGTTGCGGATACGTAGCAGTCAGTAGCTGCTCGGTTGCCTCTACGTAGCAAATAAACGTTGCGGATACGTAGCAGTCGGTAGCTGCTCGGTTGCCTCTACGTAGCAAATATACGTTGTGGATACGTAGCAGTCGGTAGCTGCTCGGTTGCCTCTACGTAGCACATATGCGTTGTGGATACGTAGCAGAAAAAAAAAATTCATAAACCTCCCCTACATTTCTCTTTTCCTCTTCCTCTTCTATCTTTCTCTGCTTCCTCCTCTCTCCATCCTGTTTCATCTATCTCTCTCTCTTCTTCATCAACTTGTTCACTTGCTATTCCACTTCTTTTCCTTCGTATCTCTCTCATTTTCTCCTTTCAATTCTTTTCAATTCTTCCTTTCAATTCTCCTTCAACTCTTTCTCTTCTCTGTTATTTTCCACTTTATCTTCTTCATATTTCTCTCTCTCTCTCTCCTTTTCTCCTTGTTCGATCCCGTCTCTCTTCTCATTCCTATGTATGCATTTAGATATATTTGATGCATCAAAAACATTATTGCTATAGTCGCTTTCACGCGACAGTATTTTTATACATAGGAAAACTGTCACACCATCTCACAAGATTGAAATCCGCATTTCACAATTATGTCTTCAAATGAAATAATCTTTTGAGTGCTCGCTAGTTTTTAAGTCTTAAGTTTAAAAAGCTCTTCTCACCGCTCTAATTTTATGACGATGACACCTTGTATGACAACCTAGTAACCAATTATATAGTAAATTCAGTTTGCTTTTAGCAGCATGCTATGCATCTGAATCTGCAGAAGTGATGTGATTTTGAAAGCTTTACCACAGTCAAGTTCCGTTGCGCAATCTCCCCGCCCTTCTCGCATTAGCAGACACATTCCATCGCTATCCATCCTTCGGTCGCATTCGTCTTTGTCCGATTTCGCCTGCCGACAGCTACAGAATCCAGGTGGATCGATGATGCGCTGACGCGTCTCGCGTGCAGCCATAGACAAGCGTGCAGCGGGCATTAAATTCATGGCATCGCGAAGCTGAGTAATGATGATGTTACGTCAAATATAGCAGTGTGGACTTTAACAACGTACGCCATTGCTGCAATATCCTTCATCCGTGTACAGACATCACTTCTCAGTGTTGTCTTTTTCATCGGGCACAATATCAGATTGAGTGTCACATGGATTAAATAATACAACCTTCGCTGTGGTGAAGAATTCCTCGAACGAAAGCAACTTCTCATCTGCGATAGATTTACGTGTACGAAAATTGATATAGTTATCCATTGAAAATCGAAATCAGCAGAGCAGAACATCTGGTGAATGAAGCAATCAAAACATACTTGATCTCCATAGACAATATAACTTGTCGCTATTTTCCAACTGCGTGTTTCGATCTCAATGCTTCTCATATTTCTGTGTCGATTACTTTCGTCGCAACATGTAAGTATCAGCATGCAAATTCAAATTTTAATATGTAATTAAATGAAATAAGAGCTTTATGTATATAAGTGGTGTACAAAGGAATTCATTCAGACGCTAACAATCGAAACACTAGAATTATTGTGGTTATCGGAAAATTCAAGTCGATCCAATTTGAATCAGCTAGATATATTTCAATGGCTCACTGCTATCCACTTCAGGAGCATAAGATATACATACTATACAAGAATATTTACTATGATAGTGATTCAAAATACACAAAGAAATCATAAATCACGCATATCAATTAATTAACACTATCATTTTGAATCACTACCATTCTCGCAATCCTTTGCTCCTGAAGATAATAGCTCTGAACTATTGAAATATATCGAGCTGATGTAAATTAAATCAACTTGACTTTTCCGAAAACTACAGCAGTCTAGGGACAAACCACATAGAATGATTAATTTAGGTGTAGTATGAATTTCTTCTTTTGTAATTTAGTTCTGTCATCAAGAATTGGGAAAATGCATTGTCTAGTGCATTTATTTTTATTTATTGAACGAAACTGTTTACAGTGACATTTTGTCCGAAGACTTCAAGGGCACTTTACATAAAAAACGAAAAACAATCGCCAGAAGATACAAAAAATGCGATCCATAGCATGGTGTGGCAGATAGGTCTACATGTAAAGGCAGTGTACACACACACATAGACAGAGAAAGGGAGAGAGAGAAAAAAAAATGAAAAATTATGAAAAAGAGGAGCGTAGCAGTTCTGCCTTCAGGGCGGACTTGAAGGTGGAAAGGGATGGAATTGATTTAAGAGAGGAAGGAAGGGAGTTCCAAACCCGTGCGGCAGCTACAGGAAACGCACGAGCGCCCACAGTCTTGAGGCGAGAAGAGGGCAACATAAGGTTCGAGGAGGAAGAGGAGCGCAACGAGCGCCTGGATTCGATGGATGAGGAAAGGTGAAGATAAGAATTAAGGTAAGGTGGAGCAAGGCCATGAAGGCATTTGAAAACGATCACGGCAAGACGAAAGTTAATACGGTCACGTATTGGTAGCCATTCGAGGGATAAAAGAGTTGGAGTCACGTGGTCGCGTGCTCGAATGTTTCGGACGAGGCGGCAGGTTGCATTCAGGATGCGTTGAAATTTGGAGAGGGAGTTGTCGGGAAGGCCATAGAGAATAGTGGAGCAATAATCGAGTCTGGAGTGGATAACAGAAGTGACAAGGGTCTTGGCCACAGGCTCAGAGATACACCGTCGGATGGACCACAATTGACGGAGGGCAGAGAAGCACTTTGCCGTAGTGTCGGAGATATGGGGTCGCATTGAAAGGCAGGGGTCAATAAGCACACCAAGATTGCGGAGTTTGCTTGCAGGAGAGATCGTGGTGCCATCAATTACGATAGGGTGGTTCGGGGCTTGGTGACGACGCCTTTGAGAGGTGATCCACATGATATTAGTCTTGCTAGTGTTGAGGAGAAGATGATTTGAGCTCAGCCATTTCCGAACGTCGGAGATGCAGCTAGACATACGGGAAGCGAGGGTGGCGGAGTCAGATGGATGACAAGATCCAAAAATCTGTAAGTCGTCTGCGTAGATATGGTAGGAGAGACCATATGACTCGATGATTTTGGGAAGGTCAGCAGTGTAAATGAGGAACAGAAGGGGGCCTAGCACAGAACCTTGGGGGACACCATGTCGAGCCGGAGAAGGGATGGATTGAGAGGTTTCACATTTCACACTGATTGTGCCTAGCATTACTAATGTGAAAAGTTGTGATGCAGTGGCTTTGCACTATAAACCAAAATCATTGATTAAGTGGAATTTTTGAAATGATTAAGTTCCTTTTCATATATTCCATATAGGTCTATAAAATGCTGATGGTTAAGCCCATTGCATTCTCTACTATATATCGTGATATTGACAAATAAACCGACAATTGATATGCTATTTCACATTTGTCAATAGACTATATGATTGGCCTAACATGCCCTAAGTAGTATTATAAGTTTTACATGTATTTGCATTGAGGCATAATTATATGCATGCAGTAGGCCTAATGCTCATAATTAATTTTAAAACATACATGTACAATAAAATTTGAGTAGGTAAAAACCACGGCGCTTCGTGTCACATGCACATCAAAAGGTGGGAGGACACGCTTTTTGATGTGTATGTGACACGAAGCGTCGTGGTTTTTGCATACTCAAATTTTATTGTACATTACTTTATGAAGGCAAATAGAAGGAGTGACCCGCTTGTTTTTAGCACAATGCCAAGAAAAATTGTTTTACATATTTTTACATACAATACTGTCGAATAATCGATCATATCACATGTTATGTTGCCATTTCAGGTTGACCAATTCGTGTGAGAATATCTTCGAACCAGGATCTATATGTGCTTGACCATCGAGTTCGTCAGGCGACTGTTTCCGGACTAGGAAAATCTAGAGCTAATAAGTAAGTAAGAAAAGGCTTTCTGCTTAATTTTCGTAACTTATGAATTTCATGTATAATATTAGCCTTTGTCCACCCTTTCTTCTGGATCATTCAATAATTTCACATTATTATTCAATGATAGGTATAGGCATACGTAAAGTGGACTTCAAGTGTGCGAAGGAAGTGATGATGCATGAGACCCGCAATCAACCATCTTTTAAATGAAAGTACTCTACAATTTCATAATGTTATTTTTCAAATAAGTGTTTTCATAATGTTGTCTCATTTCTCTTCAATTGCAATTATGAAGTATTTTGTAGTATTTCTGTCACAACATGCAAGCTAGAGATGCATGCCAGCATTCTTTATTGTTTATATAACTTTTTTATTATGAAAGAACTTGATAAAACTTTTCATTTGCTCTTCGGTTTAAACTTAATTGAGTAAAATATTTCATACAATCCTAGTGTAGGCCTTTATTCGCTTTTTCATATATTTTTTGACTCAGGGATGCGGAGTCGGAGTCCTATCATTTTTGCTGGAGTCGGAGTCCTATCAAATGATAGGACTCCAGACTCCGGCCTATAACTAGACCCGAAACATAATACAAGCAAATTATTTATTCTCGTGTACATGTATAGCTGTCACCGTCTTGATGTCAACTTTCTCCATCAAACAAAAGTACAGAGACACGCTGCATGCAAAGCTTGTAATAGTTGACGGAATGAACCATGATAGTGAAAAAAGGATTGTCTTTTCACTCGATGATTTAGTAGAGAAGACAAGCCTTCCTAGCCTCGATCACACCTACGCGCCAAAGGTCACATCAAAGACAAAAATGAAAAACTGGTTTGTTTGAGAACATTACCTCTTACCCTCACGTTAATCGTGTGTGATGGCTCCTCTAAAGAGCATATTAAAATCGAAGGTGTAATCATATTTTTTGGAGAAGTATGGGGATTTTCCTGTCTGGTAGAGACTGGAGCAAAGCCGTGTGAAGCACACATCAACAAGATGGAAGGAGCCGAGTCGTATGCATCCAACTGATCAAAAGCCGGACCAAAAGCCGGAGTCCTATCAACCCCCGGAGTCGGAGTCCTATCAAAATGATAGGACTCCGCATCCCTGGTTTGACTGTAATGTGTTAGCGATTTTCTGTCTCTCTCGTTAAAGAATCTCGAAACGTTGATTCAAAAATCTCTTAATTTGTTTTATTCCTGTGAAAACTAGAGGCAATTTCAAAAATAATTAAGATCATTAATTGATTAATTGAAGTTGATCAATTGAAGTGATACATATTCATTGAAGTTTAAAAAAATTACTGAATTCTGAAGCAATCTTAAATGTAGGATATAGTTTCTGTTCAATTCTTTTATGTCGATTTGGTGTAGTAATTGAAAGAGATGTAAACAATAGCTTTTTGTCAAACATCACACCGTAGAGCAAAACACAAGTAGGCGTAACTGAATGATGGTAAAACATAGGGCCTATAAGTTGCAATTATATATAAATTTGCATCATAAAAACAAATTCAAAAGTGACAGCAATTTAAATTGAGTTAATGAAAGAAATCTCATTATTATTTATATCACTGTCATTGTATAATCACTTAATTATCATCCCAACTCTTCAATGATGCATAATTTTTATATAAATCAGCAATGAAGTATGGAAGACTTTTTGTGCATGGTAGATACTCAACATACTTGATTCTATATCAAGCTCTTCCGAAAATTTAGCACAGTGATATCAGACACTATTCAAAATTTAGACCAAGTGTAGCTTCCTGTACGAGCTTCCCCCTTTTGACGAGCACACTTGGTAAAATGGGTAAAAATCAGTGATGTGACTTCGATTAGATTTTAATCGAGGTCGAGTCGAGGTTGTTCTCGATATAAGTTACATAATTTTGATTGACTTTGGCACCGGGTACTTGTATGAAAGGAAAACGAAGACATTTGTGTTTATCAAGTTATTGATCACATTGTGTCAACATATTGAAAATCTGATTATTATTTATGATAGTTTTAATTGGTTAATTACTACATCATGGTATGCTTGTGTGAAAACATAAATATGCTTTAACAATTGCAGTTAAAAGATGACAATTTTTTAACAGCCACGCTCAAAACGTTATTCAATACATGATATAAAATCGTTACAAAACAATTTTGCAAATAGCCACAAAATTCATTGAAATCATCCAATGGTATGAGGTCTCCCGTTCAATCTTAACAGGTGCTAACTTTGGACAAAAGAATCTTGTATGCAAATTTCGTTACATGCCCATAGTAAAATTTGAATGATTGCAACAAATACTATATGGAAACATGGAAATATATTTATAGTCCCGCCAGGACGAGCCTCTGCATGGAACGAGACACAGAATGTTTCTACAGTATACCCTATGACTGCTACGAAAATGCGCGAAAATACGAAAAGTTAACCCTTCCCCTATACGTGTATCAACTCCGAAATTGTTGTCACCACCCACTTTAAAGAGGAGACATGAGGATTCGTGCAGTCATGGCGAATTAAAGCGGCAAAGGACCGAAGGAATTCAACCACACGAAAGCTTGCCAGTCGACAACCTTCAGACGTCAGGAGAGGCCTCTGGTAGCAGAATCGACGAATCGTCATTGACAGAAGGCAGCTACGACACAAGTCTTCGACATAACTCTGGACAATTTCAACCAGATGTCCAGCAACTGCTATCTGCAGCTAGTCAATACTTGTCGCCGCATGGATTGTCCATCAGGACAAACGAAGGTATTTCATGATGCATCAATTCTACAGGATTAGGGTACTTACATACCGCATTTTCCGTATATAATACGCATTTTCCCTCATATTTTGGCCGATAGTTTGGGGTGCGTATTATATACGGAAAAATACGGTAATACTTTTTTATATTTATTGCATCGTAACATAATTTGTTGAGCTAAACAAGACATGTGACTGACATGTGTGTGATGTTTCAGGTATAGGTTGCTTGCTGATGCTAATTTTGCGACAGCAAACGCGACTGGAAAAGAAGATCGACGCCGCTCTTGAAAAAGTGATCAGTATTGGAAATCGACCTGGTCACTCCATTCCCCTTCTGCCATTGGAATCCGTCACCGATTATGACGCTTTCAAAGAAAAATTGGCTGACGAACAATACAAAACAAACGTTGTGAGTTGAATGAGTACAATGTGTATGCAATTTTTAATTATGCATCTTTTCACGATAGTGTAACTGATGTGTGAAAGTTACAGCAGAAAAATTGGCAGAATTTTATTGTCTTAATACGTTCAATTAATTGCTCAGTTAGAAACTCTTCGGACTTACTCAGCCATTATTGTATCCCTTTTCTATTCACACTTCGTCGCATGTTTGTTAAGGAAGTCAGTTGTCACAAATTGGTCCATTGTGAGTCTTGAACAATAATGATTGAATGACAATGTTGTAGGGAAAACCGCAATGGACCGATGTTAGGTTTTAATTCTCATTGCGGCTGCTTGTTACGACCGGTGCTTCGGTTCTGTTAACGTCACTGTTAACTGCTAAATTGTTGACCAACTGAAAGCGGAGCTCAAATGAAGGAATCAGAAAGAGACGAGAGTTATTCTACAACATCACGCCTTCAACATCGTTCTCAACCGCACTTAACATTGCGCAATAACACCCTTGTTCATCACTAACTCATTCACAGATAGAGAAATATCAGCGTACAAGACTTACTAATAAAGAACGTAAACTAAGCACATACGTGTTAACCGTTCTTTTCCCCAGGATTTTCACTGAAAATATTTACATGCGTTCCCGACGTTTCGAGCGTTCGCCTGTTTTCTGGGGAATGAGCGGTAAAATGAGCCAAATAATATATTTTGCTACAAGTATCAAGGAACAAGATTCAGTATTTGTTTAGAGGAGTATCGATTAATCGGTCAATAATCAACACGCTACAGTGATAGATCGGCAATCGGCCGATTAAAGGGACTTTTGAAGATTTCGCTAACTCAGTTAATATTCAGTGATAACCTTAAGTACAAAATTTCTATTTTTTAGATTAACATAAATCAACATGTAGGCTGCTACATGAGTACCGCATGCTGAGCTACTTATTCAAACTTCAAGTGATATGCGCATAACATAAAGATAGTTGAAATTTTGTATTTCAGACTAAACAACAATACTCGTTCCCTTAGGTCCCTGTTGATTGACCTTGTCTACTTGATGGAAGAGATTTCCACGAATTCCTGGTAATTCTGTCTTATTATGTAATCGAAGTTATGTATTCAATGTAATTCCAGTTGACAACTAGACAACCAGAAGATTGTTTGGTTTCCTTATTGTTTGATGAACCATTTTTTAACCGTCAAGTTACCTTTAACTGCGGCAAGTAAATCACTAGTTTGTAATAATAGAATGTTTGTAGATTAAATAAACGTTGTTGACCATATCGATTGACTCCTGCGCGCTCATGTAGGCCAGGCGGAGGTTCTATATAAAATTGACATAACTAACATTTCATAATTTACTCGGTAATGAATATGAAGGTCGTTCAGCTGCTTCCATAATTCAAGTATCGATCAATCGAATCGATCAGCCTTTTAGTCCTAATTGAGTATAAGCCTACTTGCACTGAACAGAAAGATGATCTATATTATAATATTTTAATATAAATAGAACTGGAATATTAGTGGGGAGAAAGGTATCAACTAATGAAATGAGTTAGTCGTGAAGCGAACTACAGAATGCTTGCAATGAAATGAAGTGAAAGTTCCCATTTTATTTACCTTTGATTTTTGCATATAATAATTCTGTGATGTTTCCTTGGTAGATCTCAAAGCTTCAAGGAATTTGCGGCAAGGATTTGGGAGACACGGTTAGGAGACAGATAAATGAATTGTTGTCTCCTGCGGTGCAGATTCTCTTCAACAGATCCGGCCGGCCCGATCCCAGAGGTGATCGAGAAGATGCAAAGATGCCATTTAAAGAAATTTTGGAACCATTGATCAAAGGTAATTTTGCGACAATGAATTATTCAAACATTCCGTAAATAAGCAAAAATTTTGCTCTGCTAGATGTGCGTCTAGAGTAGGATATTTCATGATCATCTAGTTATGAACGCAACCTTGTTTGTTTAATAAGAACTGATAATCAGACCTGTTTGATAGACGAGAAATTGGACATGAATTTCGGACAAATTCGGTGAAAGAAGAGAGTCAGTATCAAAAGCGCTGAATAAACAGCCTCTCACTATTGAAACTAAATACCTGGAAATTTTCTCTTAGGGTTACTGGTGCCAAATGGTTCGGTACAAATCGGGTTCTCAGTTAAATTAATGCATGGTATACTTTTGAAACTTAAATGGGAAACGTCTGTGAAATCTGCGAAAAAATGTAATCGATCCTATTTTGAGGAGAAATATTTCTTACCATATTTTATAAAATCACCTAGAAATGACTGTTGTTATTCAGTATAGATTGTATAGTTATGAAACAAACATATCTGCAATAATAATCGAAATTAATACAAAAAAAATTTCCTGGTTTGTTTTCGACCTACGCGTATGGGTTAAATTAGGAAATTGCATCTTCCAGTGAATATTAACTGATGTAATCACAATATTTTGGCATGTGTACTGTCTATTTTCAATGAAGTTTGCCATCCATGTCAGTTTCTTTATGTTGGATGGATGTTTCAGGGATTTTTTTCCAATGTCTTCGTTCTATCTTTCCAGATGCACTACGTCAATCAAACGTTTTCACTGCGAGGGACGCGGAAATTGAGAAACACGTCTCTCAGTTCTTGAAGGACTCGAAAAAAAGAATGTCTAAGATTAAATAAAATCATTCATTCAAAGTTTTGTTTTTCTCGTAAATCAATAGATATTAGGTAGAAATACAGGGGATTTTCTAGGTGGATAATCTACTATTTTTCTAGAGAAAATCGCCGGGCAAAGAGCTAGTGGATTTCGAGGTGGAATTTCTAGCTAGATTCTAGAGTTCTTTTTTCACCGGGCAGGTAAGCCTATAATGATCTATGATTCAGGCTGCCAGTTAATTTTTCAAAAAAGGCTTTATATACTTGACACCCGGAGTCGGAGTCCTATCAAAAGCCGGAGTCCTATCAACCCCCGGAGTCGGAGTCCTATCAAAATGATAGGACTCCGCATCCCTGGTTTGACTGTAATGTGTTAGCGATTTTCTGTCTCTCTCGTTAAAGAATCTCGAAACGTTGATTCAAAAATCTCTTAATTTGTTTTATTCCTGTGAAAACTAGAGGCAATTTCAAAAATAATTAAGATCATTAATTGATTAATTGAAGTTGATCAATTGAAGTGATACATATTCATTGAAGTTTAAAAAAATTACTGAATTCTGAAGCAATCTTAAATGTAGGATATAGTTTCTGTTCAATTCTTTTATGTCGATTTGGTGTAGTAATTGAAAGAGATGTAAACAATAGCTTTTTGTCAAACATCACACCGTAGAGCAAAACACAAGTAGGCGTAACTGAATGATGGTAAAACATAGGGCCTATAAGTTGCAATTATATATAAATTTGCATCATAAAAACAAATTCAAAAGTGACAGCAATTTAAATTGAGTTAATGAAAGAAATCTCATTATTATTTATATCACTGTCATTGTATAATCACTTAATTATCATCCCAACTCTTCAATGATGCATAATTTTTATATAAATCAGCAATGAAGTATGGAAGACTTTTTGTGCATGGTAGATACTCAACATACTTGATTCTATATCAAGCTCTTCCGAAAATTTAGCACAGTGATATCAGACACTATTCAAAATTTAGACCAAGTGTAGCTTCCTGTACGAGCTTCCCCCTTTTGACGAGCACACTTGGTAAAATGGGTAAAAATCAGTGATGTGACTTCGATTAGATTTTAATCGAGGTCGAGTCGAGGTTGTTCTCGATATAAGTTACATAATTTTGATTGACTTTGGCACCGGGTACTTGTATGAAAGGAAAACGAAGACATTTGTGTTTATCAAGTTATTGATCACATTGTGTCAACATATTGAAAATCTGATTATTATTTATGATAGTTTTAATTGGTTAATTACTACATCATGGTATGCTTGTGTGAAAACATAAATATGCTTTAACAATTGCAGTTAAAAGATGACAATTTTTTAACAGCCACGCTCAAAACGTTATTCAATACATGATATAAAATCGTTACAAAACAATTTTGCAAATAGCCACAAAATTCATTGAAATCATCCAATGGTATGAGGTCTCCCGTTCAATCTTAACAGGTGCTAACTTTGGACAAAAGAATCTTGTATGCAAATTTCGTTACATGCCCATAATAAAATTTGAATGATTGCAACAAATACTATATGGAAACATGGAAATATATTTATAGTCCCGCCAGGACGAGCCTCTGCATGGAACGAGACACAGAATGTTTCTACAGTATACCCTATGACTGCTACGAAAATGCGCGCCTTCCGAGTTCTAACGTGTTCCTTTGATCTACAGACAAGATCAAGGAAATAGACATGTTAGTTGAAGGAAAATTTTCGACCAATATGTCTGCTTGGTGTGCTTGCTCCGACTATGCGAGTTTGCGGTATGATATGTCTTATATTGCGTTTTAATCCCGTGCTAAGAACAAATTCTATATGCGATATTTGCAAGAGTGGTTATAGATGCTCAAGGTTTGAACTGAAATTTGATCAAAATTTCATGCTTATACCTTCTTAAGATGCTTGTTGAATGCAAATTTGTTTGGCTTTGGTAAGCAAAGATGATTACATGACTTCATGACCTGAAGATATATCATGCCACAAACTAGGCCTATATCGCTTGAGTTAATACATTTCTCATAGTCAGGGCAAACACACAAAACCGACATTTCGGTCGAAAACTTCGATTTTTCTTCAATTAGCATGTCTTTTTTCTTTGAACTTGTCTGCATATCAAAGGAACACGTTAGAACTCGGCAGGCGCGCATTTTTGTAGCTGTCATACCATACGGTTTAGAACATTCGTTGAAAGTCTCATCTTCGGTCTCGTTCCATGCAAAAGCCCGTCTTGGTGGAGGGACTATTTCTATCTTTACATAGTATTTGCTATAATCATTTGTCCAAAAATGTCCGAGAAATAGGCATAAAGGAGCAAATAAGTATGAATAACAAGGAGGAAATAAAAAACTATGAATAGCAAAATGTTTCTATAATTATCTGACTACTGTTCTGTCCGACCTCGATGAAACTCTACGTAGTCTAGGTCGACGTTATTGTGACTTCGGTGAATGGGAGAGGAACTAAATTTAGAAATTCAAAAAAGCGCATATTAAATGTCCGCCGAATTGCATTGTGCAAAGCAGCTACTACTTATACTGAAAACTTGCAAAGTGGTTAGAACTGCTAAAATTAGCAAAGTCGATATTCTAAGCTTACAAATGAGCTTGAAACGTTGCATCTCATCAGAGAGTGCATTTTGCTACATCATAACTTGACCCAACTATGTAGCATCAGCAGACAGGAAAATTCTTTTTTCTAGTACGAATTGCACGTATTCCAAACTAAGTGGTGTCTGTCTATCAGACTAAGTTTTATTTTGTTATAATCTCAAATGCATTTGAGTATCCTTTTTAAGAATTGGTCATCCTTTTCCAGAGGCAATGAGAAAACTCCATTACAAAAATGGAAATGCCAGGATCAAGGTCCTTGTGGGGAACTGGCTATAACAAGCCCCCAGAAGACTTTCTCGGAGCAGGGTTGAGCTGCCGGACATAGAGGGTGACGTGGAAGACGATCAAGTGCCTGAGTAAAGATTTGATAATGTGTGCATACAGTGTATGTGTTCGAATAGAATCGTTTGCGTGATGGTTTGTTTTTTGCTATTCCGGAATATCGCCTTCTGATTTTCATAGTTGCATAGCTGTGGGTAAGTTGGACTGTGTATTGATTGAGGTAGACTTTCGCCAATAAGGGCTGATAAAATGTAGCGTAGCGCCAGTGTAGCAGTTGGTGGCGATTAGTAGCAACTACGTAGCGTCGCCGTAGCACTACGTGGCATCCAGTAGCAGATACGTAGGTACAGTAGCACAAGGTTCTGCTACGTAGCATACCGGTAGCAATTGGTGCTTCAGCGTAGCGGTAGGTTGCATTATAAGGTCATTTCAGTAGCGGCAACGTTTCAATAGGTAGCAACAAGTAGCACCATGCTACGTAGCAGGAACGTGGCCTATGCCGCCATTTTTATTGGTTTCTGCTACGCATTTCTGCTACGTAGCAGATACGTACTTTGTTAGCCGGGTAGTTCAGACTTTTTGAGCAAGATGTTCCACATCCTTGTTCATGGGTCCATAATTGCACAGCGTTTTATTTTAGTCAGAAGATTCAGGAGTATTTGTATTACATTACATATCTATCATAATCACATTAATTGGCATTCATATACGATTAAATTAAGCCAAAGTGTTTGAATTAAGCCTATTATCGGAGAATAGGTATATTTATTAAGTTAATATTGGTCTAATTATGTTGGTAGTTGATTCTTAGAAGTATATCTGGTCTGACAAACGAGCATTAGTTGCGGCTTATTAGCTAAATGACGGTTGGACAAGTATCCTGATTGAAACGCAACGCAATTGTTACCGATCAAATGCGGGTTAACAGTTGATTTGGGTTTGGAATGATTTTAGACTTTTGAAAGACTCGGCATGCTAATTGAAAGTTGGCACTATGAAGCTTCTGCTTTTTCTTCGAAGATATATTCGACCTTGACTTCTAATTGTGCTCGACTCATAGAAATTGACAGATGTTTGAGAAAGTTTCGGAGTCTGTGGTATGCGTGAGTTGCTTGAGCTTGCATAATTAATCACACAGATTTGTAAACTTTCAGTCTGTCAGTTTTTTCCTGATAAAAATTGAGCTGTTAAATTGCATGCGAACTGATCATGCATTGAGATGGTAGTTGCGAGATAAACGAAGATATCAATTTCTTTGGCATCATAGTAACTGCATGGCACGCATATAGAAGCACCCCGGTTCATATGGGTAATTATCGCATTGCATGAACATCTGCTCCAAGGGGCTTTTAATGCCAGTTGTATTTCCATTGTATTGGCATGAAAGCCCACACGAAGAGGAAGGTGATTAATCTTAAATAAGAATTACGAGCATAGTTGATACTTGTGATTGGTGGAGAAAACGGTAAGCAAATTAAGGAGTAACTTGCGATATTTGGTAGGATATATAACAGGCGTAGCAGGGGATAGAAGTCCAACTGGCAAGCACTGCCATGTGTTAGAATTGCATCCATACAACCTAGACAATGCAGAAGATTGTAAAGATGCGGCTCTTAACATTAATCAAGACGGCAACGGCAACTTTAATTGAATGCTTCCTCAAAAATGTTTTGTATGGAGCAATGCATGTAACTGTTCTATAGTGCCAACCCACTATGTGTAGTATAGATCTATTAGGCTTCATTTTTGCCATGATTTACCGAATAGGACCTATTATCGGTTCGGCTCAGCTTGGCTTAAACATTTCCAAAAACATCGACTCGTTTGGACAAATAGTGTCCAACACTGCTTCATAAGGAACCGCTTCGCACAAGTTGCATGAATAAATAGCATGCAACCAGCAGGCCTAAACTACCCGAAGAATATGAACCATCACGTACTTCTGGCTAAAGTCATTTAACTATCTGTCATTTCAGATACACAATGGTCCATTTGCTTTAAAAAAACAACAATTGAGTGCCGCAATTTGATTTATAAAATGACATGATTTATTTAATTTTCATCTAAATTGGAAACTCTGAAATGTTTTCGATTAAAACAACATGAACGAATCAAGTGACATGAATCTTGGTTAGAATTATTGAATCGGGATTTACAGGATTATCTCGCATGATGAGAACACGACCAGCATCAATGTAACAGCACGACATTAGCAACAACCCCATCAGCAAAAGAAAAAAAATGAATACATGCATAAAGAATCTGGATCACCAAAAGTTCCAAATGCAAGAATTGAAGGGGAAATTCAATTTAAAATGTTTGCTCAAAAGATATAGACACGTGAGCAGATTTAAGTCATAAAAATCGAATCTATGTATTGCAAGAGAAGAGGGTCATCAAAGAGCTGAAACATAACCAAGATAAGCCAGATCTAATCGAGATGCTTGATGTGCGCAACTGACAGAAGCGGTCTTTATAGAAGCGTTAATTTCGTCTGAGAGCTCTCCTCTTATCCGAAAGGAAAATTCTGAAATGATTATTTTACGGAATCATCTATCATTCAAACCTTTGTCATATTATCAGTGCTAATAAGTTAGACTACATGTTAACCTACTTTGTTCTTAAATCTGATCAATTTTTCATTAATAAAATTTATGTGTTCTATTACAATGCATGCAAATTGAATATGAAAAAATTGATTAACTTTTGACGAATCTGTCATCCTACTGCTCAGTTGAAGCACATTGCGCATACTTGAATGATAGATTGAAACATATGAAGAGGAAGATTTTCTGAAATCATCTACTGTTCATGTACTAGCTGCTAACAAATTCGGTAGCAGGTTTACCTTCTTGAGCATTTTGTGGTGCGAATGCAAGAAATTAGCAACGATCAGAAATGAGCATCTGAGTGATTACATTTATTGAACCAGTTTCATGTTTGCAAGAAATTTGATGCGTATTTCAGACCATCCCATTATTAACTGGATTTCTTTGACTATTTCTAAACTGCGATTCGCGAAGGTATAAAATGAGAGATTTCCAGCTGAAGACGATGAATCATGCGAATTTTACAATTCATCAATAATCACTTATTTTATTCAACTACTATGTTACTTCCCTATTATAGGCCTACCACTTTTCAGTGTTTTGAAATAGTGATGCGCAGCATTACCTCATAGATTGGTTTAATAACCAATCTAACCGAATCCTGTTCAGAGCAAGAGGATTCGCATTTTTTGTTTAGAAAAAGTGGCACATTCAAAATAATATCAATTGGCAGCTACTAAAAAAGTCAGCCTTGAATTATGAATGAAATCAAGAACCATAAATCATTAGTATTCAAATTTACCGATTATTCGAACTGTTATGAGAGTTAATTTCAAATTTAGACGAAGAGCCCAAAACTAACTTTTCGCTCGATTTTCAAATGAGATGTAAAATAAGGATTTAGCAATTGATAGATCCAATATCTCAATAAAAATCGACTATAATGCAGTCAACTTTCAGAAATCTGCTAATATTGTTCATATTTTATGATAAATATTCCAAATGTAGGAAGAATATGGCGTAAACAAATCATGATCGAATCATAACTAAAGAGCTTGACAACTGTCGTCTTCAGTATTTCACAGTTCCACTTTAGCGAAATTGAAAATTGATATCAAAATATATTTGCAGATGGAAGAAGTCAGTGATCATCACCAATAGGCCAGTTTCCAGAAAATCAAAATATATTTGCAATAGTTGTGAATTTGACTTCCGCCATTAGATAAGGTGTTCATGTCATTTCAGACGAGCTTTACTGGGTTTGGGAGCGACGGGCGGTGGTGTGGGCTTGGAGACTGGCGGGCGGATGGGAGGTGGCATGAGGACGGGAGGAGGCGGAGGTGGCATGGCTTCATCCGTGGGTGTTAGAGCGGTACATTCGTCGACTGGTGGTGGGAGAGGAGGGGAGGCTGCTTCCACTTCCAGGCTCTCCGTAGATAACCGAGACAGCTGCACTTGACGTGGAGCTGCAGGTGGCGTCTTGCTAGATTTCTTCAGTGTGTCTCCTCCCTGCTCAGCGAACGTGTCCGCAGCTGTTGGAGCATCACTCGAGACCGGCCCGAGAGGAGATGCCGATGGCGGCGAAGCGGAGGACCTCGCGGGGAGATCCAATACAAGATCTGGTGTATGCTTGGCAGTCGGCAGAGTCACCTTTTGTTCTAACTCTGCCACCCGATCAACTGTGTGTGAAACACGTAGAGTCAAACTGTTATGTTCCAGACTCGCGAGGCCATCCATAACGCGCTGCAACTGCAGATCAAGATCATCTACGAAGTCCTCTTCTTCTTCCTCAGCTGCAGCTTCTCCTGCAGGATCTTCTGCCAGAGGCGGTCCTAATTGATCCACGCGGAAGCTGTCAGAGGTTCGACGCAATAGGGGAGCGGCTGGAGAACCAAAAGTAGAAAAGGAGGAAGACGTCGAATTTAAAGGACCCACACGATTCGATGAATCAGCGACTTCCAGATTTGCCTCTAATTCACGTTCCAGAAGGTCGTCATCAGAATCACCGCCTCCTGTCACAGCAGTTATTGAATTATCCACCTACAAAAAAATGCATAGTCATGATTTTGATTTCAATAGAGGTAATACACTAAGCAGGAAAAGCGGGCACGTTAGGCAATTAGGAGTCTCCATTGAAAAAACAGATATTACAAGCTGTCCTGATTTATGTGATTCGCTTTTAGTGCGATGAGAGGAACCCAAACAAGTCACGATTTTTGCGATTTTTTAATCAAGTTTATTCGAGGCCTTTCGATCGCCACCGACGATCATCAAGACACTGACATTGCGTGGAACTTAACATAAAATATCATAGTTCAATTCACACAGGCAAAGAATGACGTCAGCAAAGCAACAGAAGGCGATTGAATGCAAATCAACCTGCTGTACTTTTAAGCTCGTACATAACGAAGACACAGAATGAGACGTAAATTGTGATGTAAGACTAAGACATCGAGAAAAAACAACGTGATGTGCTGGGGTAAGAATGCACCCCTACTCAGTTTTTTTCTTCATCTACAGGGACGACGCCACGTGTTTCGGGCAGGTGTTGCACCGCCTCAATGAGGGCACGTGTAAGGGTAGGCCTATCCCCATTCTCCTAAATCCAAACTCAATTTCATTTGCGCTATAAACCTATTGAGGCTTTGCATATATATATATATATATATTGCACTAACTAACTAACTAAAATTGATAATTATAGTCTTATTTCGTCTATAGTTCCATGCTCATATCGGGCAGCAAATATTTCTGGTATGAATGACTATGAAAATCGAATGAGTAAAATTTACTTTGTCAATTTTAGCCTAATTCAAACGCATTTCCAACAAGTTAAGTTCTTTAAATATACTACACGATGCATAAGTGTACAAGGTGTGTCTAAAACGTTCTGTGAATTTTCTCATAGAGCAATACAAGTTCTAGATACCCCAAAAGTTAATTTATTGCCCTTCAAAATAGTCCCCACCCCTCTCAACACACCGCTGACAGCACTCAAGAAGGTTTCGGAAGCTCTCCGAAAAAAACACCGCGGGAATGGTCTGCAGGAGCCTCGTCACAGTCTTCTGAATGCCTTCCACGTCGTCAAAACGAGCACCCTTGAGGGAATTCTTTAGTCGAGGAAAAATAAAGAAGTCAGCTGGAGTCAGGTCTGGTGAGTAAGGTGGATGGTCAATCGCAACAATACCAAGATCCAAGAATTGTCGAACACGAATCGCAGTGTGAGCCGGTGCATTGTCGTGAAGCAGTGCCCACGATCCAGTCCTGTGCAGTTCTGGTCGGACACGACGAATGCGTTGCAACAATCGCCTCAAAACTTCATAGAAGGCGGCGTTCACTGTCAGACCGGAAGGTACAAATTCTTTGTGCATCAAATCGTCGTTGTCGAAGAAGGCTATTAGCATTGTCTTCACTTTCGACTTTTGAAGTCGACTCTTTGTGGGTCTTGGCGAAGATGGAGAACACCATCCATCGATTGGCGCTTGGTTTCTGGGTCGTATTGGTAGCACCATTATTCATCTCCAGTAACGATGGTGGTGAGAAAGGAGGCATCATGTTGACATTGGTTGATGAAATCTTTGCAGCCTTCCAATAGTCTCTGCTTTTGCTCCACAGTCAGTCGGTGTGGCACAAAATGTGAACAAATCTTCCGCTTTCCAAGGTCTTCCCGAACGATGGTGTGGAGAGTGTCTTCACTCATTCCCAACTCCTCCGCCATCAACCGAAGTGTCATCCGCCTATCTTGATACAAAATGTCTCGCAATTTTGCAATCATGACGTCAGTTCTGCTTGTCGATGGACGACCGGAGCGCGTTTCGTTCTCCACCGATTCTCTCCCGTCTTCGAATCTTTTGAACCAATAGTAAACACACTTTTTGCTAACTGCTTCCTCTCCATAGGCTTCAAGTAGCATCTCATGTGTCTCGGCTGCCGTCTTCTTTAACTTGAAGCATAATTTGATGTTAATGCGTTGCTCCATTTGGATTAAGTGAGATGTTAATCGATTGCCTGCTACAGCATTATTCAAATGGTGACGAACACTCCACATCTGATTGAACTTTCCAATGCGTCTGCAGCTATCTATGATAGTGTGCGCGCGTCATACCCTGCGCTATGTTTGCTGACACCATAGAAGTGGATAACACACAGAATTAGATTGTTTAATCGTATCACTTTGCTAGAAGTGCAAACTGATTCAAACAGATGGCACATGCAGGAACTTAATAAGTGGGCAAAAAGAAATTTTTAATACCTTACAGAGATAGGAAAAATAGTCGTGCGTCGCTTGCGGATTGCTCTGAATTCTTTCAAAATGCTCCGATCGCCACGACTCCTTCAGATTCGAAGAATTCAGAACATTGCGCAAAAGTTTTCTCGATAATGTTGGGCCCTCCGATCATTTTAAAAAAGTTATCAGGCGCATGAAAAAACGTTCACAAACTTCTCTGCAGCACTTGACATCGTCTGTGTCTCTTTGCTGTTTGATCCGGTTGATAACAGTCACTGAAACTTTGTACAATTTGGCGTGTTCAATGTTGAACTAGCTGCTCATTGTTCGATTGCTATGGTATTTAGTCAGCAGATTGCGCCATTTCATCAGCGTTACATGTTCCAATGCTTCCCTTCTGGTCAAACGGAAGAAGAGACGACATGTCTAATTCTGTGGGATAATAGTACACTAGAATGGAAGTTTGATATCTTGCCTATGTGCAATGATGGCAAGATATGGTTTGTAGATCTGCTTCGATCTAAAACATCGCATCATAAACAAACTATTTGTCAAGTTGGTTGTAAAAGTTGTTGACAGCAAATTGCAGGATTTTCATGAAGAGAACTTTAAGTGAGATGGCAGCATTGTTTCATGCATAGAAATAGATTGTTTAACTGAAGTTGACTAGAATGGAAATTGACTCAAGGTCGCGGCACCGCCGGGGGAACTAAGTTGGGGCATGAATGACCAATGAAAAGCTTTGATTTACACATGTGACTGATTCTGACCCAATGATACAGCCGTTGACAAGTGTATCTAAGTGAAAATGCGTGCGATTTATGTGCCACTATTGTGTATTGCATGAAGCTTAACCTCCGTTCTAGAGGTTTTATTGTTGTCGATTTCTATGGTTTCATGTGAATTTGCAATTCGTTGGAGCTGATTACCTCTGTTTGTAAATCATTACGCATATCGATTTCATGGAGCAAATTAGCAATCGAAGATTTATCGTAGGCGTTTCTTTCTTTCCTCTACAGAGCCATGTGATTCAATCAAACCAGAAATAATGATATTATTGAACCTGAACATTCTCTGTCTCTATTTTGAGGCTACAAGAAATGTAGCTTATCTTTTAAAGGCAGAACTTACATCAATAGATTATTTTAACATGACGATGACTGCCAGATGACAGTAGGAAAATATTTGTGCACAATGCACATCCGAATGATTTAACATCACAAAGAAAGCTTCTCACTCTTTCCAACTACAAAGCTTAAAACTCCTGATGAGCATATCGCAGATGGATTTTTATATTAAAACAGCGAAAGTGATGGATAAATTATGCTGCAGTTCGATCAATACGTTTACCAGAGATGGAATAAAGTAATTGAAATGTTTTGTTGATTGAATACTTGAAAACATCCCATCATATTTGCATCAATTGTGTCAATTCTAAAATTATGGGCAGGAGAGAATTCATTGAAATTTTAGAGAATTTGGATTAATAGCATATCGATAGAATGAATATACATGCACATTAAATCAATGAGTAAATCAATGTATGTAAATTTTACACAATATTAGATCTGAAATCAGCACAGCGGATGAAGTAATCCAATGTCACACAGAAACACAAATGGGAATTCTTTCAGCGTCTTATCACATCAACAGCAGCTTCAATTTCTGAAGACTTACATATTTTGCAGACAAAGAGGAAAGAGTCGAACTTCACAATAATACTAACCACGCGACATGAAACGAGTGACGAACAGTTGCTGCTCGCTAAGTTCCGTGCATAATAATGTAATATATCATAATATATCTTATCCATGCGTTCTGAAGTTAGATATTTTGTCACAAGAAGTATGAAACATCATCTAAAATAAGCTTTTTGTATCATAGAGATGAATTAAGAGCTGAAATTCATTGTGTTTATATTGGTTGCCGTGTAACAGGCATTGGATATAATGAAAATCAACATCAAGTGAATTTTAATTGCTTTATATTTTGAAATTCGATTAATTATCGACATAACAAAAACCGCCTAATATCAGCATGTCAACTTTAAAGCAGTGCTCTATAAATCAGCACAAATAAAATGCATAATGCAGAGGTCCTAGTGGCACATTGCCTCCCATTTCGCGTATCACGGAACATTTCGCGTCAATACTTAGTATCTTATAATTCATCCTTATTGACCCCCTATACAGTAAACACATTTTCAGTACACACCATAGAGTACATACACACCAAGTATTCCTGAGAAGTCAGAATATCTGGACAGTTACAAGCCTGATCTGACGTATTCCTATTATAGGTCCGCTAATTGGACGCACACTATCGAGACATATCCGTAATCTGTTGTTGGATGCTGAGTTGAAAGGAAGCCAAACTAGGAGCTTTCTCCCTAATGGAATATGTGTAAATCACAGCATTTTGATTCAAAATCATTTATTTAGTGTATTTAGAATACTAAACTTCATATGTACTCCGCATGTTATTATTCCCATAAAAGTTGCATAAAACCAAGATCAATTATTTTGCATCGATAAAAAATCCATGAAAAGCTATGTAAATAGTTCGTCAAGATTTTTGTAAATCTATCAAGTGTATTTCACTACAAATGGTTTGTTCAGCAACTGGGCCATTTAGCTGATGGGCCTTCGTGTGCTGTGACATCGGCTTGGCGTTTCAACGCAGCTTTCACAATTTGTTCAAATATACACATCTGCCTCACGTCTAGCCTGTGCTGCTCCGATCTAAGTTTTCCTCCAGTTATTCGTCAGACTTAAAGGCCTGGCGCGGAGCTTCTTCTAAAAGTTTGTGCAAACTCTCCCTTTCCTTCAATTTGTTCGCTACGGCTTCTTCATTTGCCTTCGTCAATGCGTCTAATTTCTGTTTCTTTTTGTAATTTTTCTTCACCTTCTCAATTTCGATTCTTAACTCCTTCTCCAATGCCTACGCCTTCTCAGCTTCCTATTTTGACGCCTTTCGTGAATCAACGTGTTGTATTAGAATAAGCTGTCGCGACACTTCGGATCAACTTAAGAGTAACAGGGATGGTAGAATTACTCCACTCCTTACATTTCAATATTGATTTTGAGACTAAAGCCTTGATGGTTTCCGGATGAAGACTGTTTCACTTTTTGGTAACAATATCGGAAAGGGTTGAGAAGCTCCGTTCTACCTCCGCATCCCATGTGGCAATATGAGAACAGCTTTCGCATCTTCAGTAAGCAAAGGGAATTTTCCGCTCTTCTTAACCTCAGCCCAGTATGTACTAATATCATGTGAAAAACTCCTGTCAACAGATTGGTCAGTCAGCCAAACGTGGAATAATCTGGCTCCAACTATCAACTGAGACTTCTCAGGTTCTTCAAACACCGTGGGCATGTAGCGATCCAATTTCGTCACCCATTTCTTGAGGTTTTTGTTTCCGTGCTCGCCATGTTCTAAAAATTCACAATGGAAACGATTTCCTAAAGGTAGATATTCTTTTAATTTCTTTGAGCCAGTTATGAAAAAGGTATACCTGAAATGATATAATCGTGCACAAATCCAAACAACCACTGTTTATCGTGAAATTCATGATTCGCATCATAGAAGAAAAGTCTACCCTTTAGATGGAATTCCTTTAATAGAGGGCTCAATGCGTACCGATACGTAATCAATGGGTACCGGTACTTACAACAAATGAATCTCAGACAAAATATTAACTGTAAACCGAATCACTTAAGCGTAAAAGTCTACATCAAATAGGTCTAACCTATAATGAATTTAATCACATGACGTACCCATTTAATCAATGGGTACCAGTGATTACAACAAAGGAATCTCAGACAAAATCTTGACTGTAAATCACTTAAGCCTAGTCTACATTAAATAGGTCTAAGCTATGGTGAATTTAATCACATAACGCTGAGTGACATCCTCAGACTACAATAATTGAGAACTTTCTAATAATTTTGTTAAACAGAAATAGGACAAAATATCACAAATTTCTCATTATAAAAATTTCGCATACTGACACTCCAATTTCGCGTAATACGCGAATATGCGTCAGCACTAGGACCACTGATAATGTATCAGTCCAACCGATATCATACCACACCATCACGGGCGCGCCTTTGATTACGCATAATATGATGCTAATTTATAACGGTGCCTAGATTCGACAATTTAATCGGCATAAGACAGGGAAACAGTAAATTGAATCATTTTAATCAATCAGTTAATAAATCATTTTCAATTTTAATCAGTTGTTTCGATATCTGGCAGCAGAAATGTGCTGCTAGCTAACCAATTTCTCCTCAACCTCCCATCCAAAATTAGCTATGAAATATATAAAAATTACATGTTCAAAATTTCTTTCACATTCAACACTATTTTTTCTACTATTTATTTTTTGACTATTCATTCAGGGCTTATGCTTCCGCATGAAGATGGATTCTATAAGTCCTAAATTTGTTTCGTCGTCCACTGCTGTTAATATCTTAATGTTGGATTTGTTTATTATGACATGTTATTTTGTGCTTTGACATTGATGAACAAGAAGTACTAAATTAAGTCGGATATGATATGAAGGGGGCGAATCGCACTGCCGATGTAGATTTGAAGACACTTATTACATTTCACTTCATACAGCGTACAATATTTCTTCTGAAAGATAATTTCGAATCTTTAATTGTGCAACTTTTGAGATGACATATATTATTTTCTCGTGACATGAGCACTATATTTCCCAGTGCTTTTGTTATTTGGATGAATATTTTGTTTTATTCCTTCGCGTCTGAATATGTGTATAATTATATTGTCAAATTCATCACATATATAATCCATTTTAAAATACATTGCGTTTGTCACAGCATTTCGACGTCGGTTTTCTTGTTTATGGAATGTCGGTAATTGTGTCAGGAAAGCCATTACAATTGAGCGTTTCGTTTTGTTTCTATGTTTCCTGCTTCAATTCCTCTCGGTTCTTTTACCACTGAGAAGCAATCATCAACATTGTCGTCTGTCGATGAAGGAAGTTGAAGTAATGCCTTTCGTTCAATAGAAACCATGAATAAAACTTTGCCTCAGTAGGGTTTAAGTGAGACTACAGAATGGATTATGCGGGAAAGTAGAACATGTGAAAAACGGTAACATAAGCTCTTTGTTGTGGAAGGATCGAAAAATCAAATAATAAGATGCCCATAGACTTGAACGACTTAAGTCAGAGATTCATTAGCAGCCATAGACGCTGCGCTTCGTCCTTCATGTACAAGGATTCTTTAGTACAATGGTCTAAACTAGTTTATGACTAGCTAACTAATGCAGCGAGATATGTATTTTCTTAATGTTCCAGTTTTTAGGTAGAATTTGAGTATGAAGTTCGAATCTTAACTTAATGCAAATAGCAGGAGGGTAAATGTTCGTAAAAGTTAGCTGAGAGAAGAGCATCATGTATAAAAACATACCCATGCAACATTGCTATCGCAGGTCCAATAATAATAATTAATGCCGAGACGCTGAAAAAATCGCTCGTTTGATACCTTGAATAATGTAAGTAAACAAATTATCAATTAGTTTTGCTTGCCTTATTAATGTTTTGCTTTACTCTTTACCTCTATCCCCCAACTTTGACTTTTGATCTAACTGACATGATCTTTCAAATGCATCTGATTTAGAGAATAAGGACAATTTGAATAGATAACTTACTATCTTATCTCGTGTAAAAATCGGATCAGTAATCACAACATCAACAACTTTGTTGAAATTATTCGACGGATGCTGTTGGATCAGTTGACTTGAAAAATCAGTCCCTAAAATCTATAAGTCCTAGTCTACAATCCTAATATGTTAGCACTTAACTTGCGTGGTATGCAAGAAATCGTCGTTGAGATCGAGCCTGGCCCGAAACGAATCTCGAAATGGCGATCACCATTCGTCATTGCAGCAACATCATTCACTCAAATGACCTAACTTTCTTTTATGAAAATGAAATAATTATTCGCATTTCAAATCCATTTACCATCTGGGTGATTAGTGCTTTGCAAATCAGATACATACAGTATTAATTGGCTTTGGCACTATATTTTCAGTGCAAGGTTAAAATATAAGAATGGTTTGATAAAGATAAGCTGCAAAGAATAAATAAGATATTTGTAAATAGAATTTTGATTAGAAAACAAAACAAATAAATAAACATCAACAAAGTTAACAAAGTCAAATTAAGTTTAACAGCGTTTCCAAAGTAAAATCTGTGAGAATCCGCGCAGGCCAAGTAAATCCGCGCAGATGGACCCTAACCCCCTTTACATTGCAGTTTTAAGACCATATTTGTGATTTTCTGGATTTCATTTTCTTGCATATTCAAAAATGAATCCTACATAGTGATGTGCAACTTTTACTTTCAATCTTAAGTAGACTTTCGATGGAACCTGATTGGGTCACTATAACTGTTTCTATCAATAGGGTTAACATATTGTAACTAGTAGCACTAGTAGGTAACTGTAAACAAAGCGTAGTGTAGTAGGTACTGTATCTTCAGTAATAATCAAAGACTTCACAAAACAAAATGAACAAGAAACTATTCCGGTACCAATATCTCTCGAGTCAAGTGGCATGGGGATGTGACTACAACAAAAGGTCTTCATGATAATTATTGAAAAAAAAATCAAAAGTGGCCTCATGGTCCACGTTTTACTACATTTCACGGTAACTGAGTGTGAAGGACATATAGCTTATCTGAATGTAGATGTACATACTGACAGAAAAATAAATCTTTTTTAAGAAAAAATGTATTCATCTATTGAATTTGTAACAACTTGAATTGAGGATGACAAGAAAATTGTCAGCACCAAGTGTCTTATCATTGTCTATGACGCCTCGTATCCATCAGTGGTTCGGTCGAAGGCAAAGTTCTCTTCAACTTTCTTCAGGACTCATCTTTTTTCGATGACACGGGAGCTGCATCTGTTATCGACTGCTTCTAGCATAAGCCTCTTGGCTGCCTCCATGTATTCCATGGCCGTTTTCCGCTTACTCTCGGCGAGTTTCTCTGCGGATTCCTTTTCTTGCCTGACTCTTTCCATCTCTTTCTCCCTGGCTTACAGATCTTCCTCTTTCTTTTTTTCTGCTTCAATGCGCTCCTTTTCCTTTTGCTTCAGATACTGCATGTAGGAATTCGATGCCTCATAGCAACGATCGAGCAACTTGCGTCCAATCGGGAACGTTGCACTCTTGTATCCGCGATTTCGCATAAATAATTTCACTGTCAGAATACCGTTAAAGTTGGGATCCTGCAATCTGTTGCGGTCTGTGGTCAAAATGCGCTTCATCGAGCTAAACAATCTTTCAGTGTCAGCGTTGCCATGAGGTAGAATAATGCAACCTTTGGCCAGTGCACTCAAACATGGTAGGCAGATATGGTAGGCATCCTTCGAGGCTGTCTGTTTCCAAAATTTGGGCAGGTCGACTTCCTCTGTGTCAATTTCCGCATCGCTACGAAACTTGCGCCATTCAAGAAGAAGTGCGTCTTCGTCGCAATCGAAATTCAATTGGGATTTGACGTGAATGAGATCTTCTTCCGCAAAATTTTCCCTCTGCTTCGGATCCAAGAATTTGTAAGACCTCAGAAGACGTTTACCAATAGGCAAGTAATGGATCAAAGATCGAAGGAGCTGGCCATAGAACAGACGAACTCGTTGAAAAAATAATGCACGTTGTGCTGCCGTAAGATGGTCGTTACGAAGAGCTTCTCTAGCTTTCCCGCCGATCAGCACATTATCATCCGATAATTGTTCAACATTTGGAACGTTATAGAATTCATCTTCATTCATCACCTTGTCAACATATTCTTGTCGAATAAAGGAACAACAGACGTCCGAAATGATCGATATCATACGATCATAGATCAAATGTATCACAGGAGCTGACGTTTGAAAGAAGATCTCGAAGTCTTACAACGTTTTCAGGGCGAACAGCACAAAATTCATATAAAGGGGAGGAACGGCGGAATCTAGGAATTTCCGTACTCTCTTAACTCGTTCCTTTTTCTGCTCCGAAGCTGGCAACGATGAGAAGAATTCAGATAAAGCGGGAAGAAATTCCAGAAACCACTGAACCACTTCATAAATTTGAAGCCATCTAGTCTCCACTCTACGCAGAAATTTCAAAGGTTCTAAGTCCATCATTTTCTGAATTTTTATGAAAGAATTGGCGGCTTTGGCATACCGTAGATAGAAAAATGTATCATTGATAGCTTCTTCAAGCTCCTCGCCCAGTGATGACATCGCTTTCTCGACCGAGTTGTGGACATGGTGCATTGAGCAACCCCCAACGTCGAGCAAGTTAGGATTGTCAACTTCATCAACTTCATCAGAGAAACAGAGTACAGCATTACACAACAGAACATCCTTTGCATAGAAGCTCCTGGGTGCAGAGTGTCCAAGTGCTACAGGAATTCCTACCGCTGTCGATTGATCTGATATAGGGATATGATGAGGTGATGAGATGATTCCACTGTAAAGTTTCTCAAAAACCTGTAAAACGATGATTTTCACGCGACAGCTCACATTCAAAACGAAAAAACAATAGAATCCATTTACAGTGCGGTATAGAAAAAATGGACCATCTGAAGGGCCAAAAGTGATATTTATGGTACTTGAGTGGTATACTTATTCTCCCCAGCACTAGGTGGGCCTAATATGATGCAGAGTCAAACAAAGCGTGATTTGAAGTAAGTTTTAAGCATAAGTAAGTTTTCAAGCAGCAGGGCAAATGTATCTTGATTCGCAGTCATTTTACAATCTTATGAGTAGAAAAGCTAAATTATCCTAATTTGGTTCCCATCTATTATTGAAATAATGCTGCAGAAACTTTTTTCTTTTTCAACTGCAGAAATTAGCCCTTGCAGAGCATTCGATCGAGAGGAACCACGCTATTGATTAGTCGAGGGCGCACGTCATCACAAGGCAGACGAAGTGGCGCCCGCGATTATTCGCTGAGACCTTCCATACACAGCAATCACAAAGTGCGATCAACCGATGGGAAATGTATTTACCTAATATACGCACGTATATCGTTCTCTCTTTTGGTTTGACTTCAGTTTTACCACTGCAACCTGATGAAGCAGACCTGATAAGTCCACGAAAATTTGTACATTTCTTTTATTTTATCTAACAAAAAATGTGCTCTATCAAATGTACTACAGAAGCTGTACATTAGGTGAACAATGTCTAATTTGAAATGATTTCTGTGAAAAACACCACACTAAGATTCAAAACATACTTAAAACTGAAAAAAGATTGTGACATCAAAATTCCGCGCTTCCGCGAAGAAATCGGCAAAACCGCGCAGCTGCGCGCTCACTTTTGAAAACGCTGGTTTAATGAAACAAATTGAAGTAATATGCCGCAAATAGCTGATGTGATCGAACATGACTAGTATTCTATACTTCAAGATATTTGACAATCGACATTGAAGTATTATGCTGAAAAACGATTACAATCATGCAAAATATTCTGAATGTTGAACTACAATTGTAATACATGCGGGTACGTGTAAATGAAAGAAGAATTTATGAATAATTAATGAATATTACCAGAAATATTTCAACTCCTGAATTCGAGGTAATCCGGTAGGCGCAACACTAATTATATCATTTTTAAAGAAAAATGTAACTTTCTCTGTCAAATGGTAATGGGGAATACACCTATGTTTAATATAATATTAAAGAATGTCAAAGAAATAAAACACAAGATACTCAAATTGCAACCAAGCTTTCGCTACACAGTAACTTGCTCATGGCGTAAATGGAGTGAATGTTACAGTATCACAAATTGACGATAAACGGCATTTTATCAAGCAACTATTCTCAATCAATTTAAGAAAATAAATCTGAGAATTTTGCATGTATGCATCGAGTTATTATCAGTCATGATTGATAACATGTATTATTATCTACCACAATGTAAAAATTGAGAGCGGTGGCTGGCCAACTGCCTCCAAGTTTGGAAAAAATTACATCTATCTTGTAAATTTCAATATCAGAACAACTTTAATTGCCCGGTTGTTCTTCATATTAATCTAGAGCCCTACTGAGCCTTGGAAGCGCGCGTACTATATTATGTATACTCACATCGTCGTCTTCTTCGATGTCTTCTTCCTCTATATCTGTCGTTGGTTTCACTGAAGAGATAGGCTGCGCTTTAGTTTCCATGGAATCGGCAACAGCTGCACCAGCAGACACCATCGCGGTGCTTAGCTTCGGACTGTCAGAACCCATCTTTGGAGGTGGTGTAGGTGTTTGCGCCTGAAGGACGCTTATGTAAGCGTCGGGAATGAGACCTTCACGTGTCGGAGCTGAGTTTAAGCGCTCTGCGGATCTACCTTCCCACCAATCAGCGTTCAATCGGCGATACAAGAGGAGAGCTTCATTCTTGATGAAAGATAGTTCACGATGGCTTCTTCCACAATAATCATGCTGCGCCACTGCTTGTGTGATCTCAGCATCTGTAGGAGCATATCAAAAGAGAATACTGAAGCATTGAAAAATGAAATCTTTCTAATAGATAATAAATAGAGAAAGTTCATTGCTTTTTATATCTATTTTATTTATCATCTTCGAAAACTCATCGGTCGGAAAACTCATGCGCGTAGAATTTATTTTCTACATGTGGTTTAATAACATCTGAGAACGAGTGCACACTAGTAAATTCAGCCATTGTGATATGATATCTGTGCATTGCATGCACTCTATGTATCATATAATCCTGACCGCAATGATTTTACCATAAAATCATATTACAATGCAATTGTGAGCACATTTGGATTCGGACAGCAGTAACTTCGTCTTTCTATAGTCATTGCTGTCCTCTCAAGCATGCTCGAAGTTATGCACTGTAAAGAAACTTAAGGAAATCTCATAACACAAACAGTGCTACATGACTTGATAAGAATGTCACTGTATGAAACTAATTTCAAAGCTGTCTTCTGAAGCGTTTTATGAAGTATACAAAAGCGGTCAGAAACGTTATTGGCTATGTCTATTAGTTTGTCATATGGACTTCAATTTACACCCTCGCTTCACCTTTGGGTTTCACTTTGACAGACAAACCTATCAGAGGACGGTAAGCCTGAAAGTGCAGCAATCTGAAACCGTTTAATGCAATTGAATTAGATCAATATAAACAAACCTACCAAGCCGAATAATCTTCGGTGTAATAGAAATGAATAATGTCGATCTCCTGAATTCCTTTAAGCTATTAAATGTCCTGAAGTCTGAGTACGCGACCGCTTACACAGAGCAATCTTTTGACATCACTGTTTCTTTGAGACAACATAAATATTGTCACATGTTTTTCATAACCTTTGTGAGGTTGTGAAATTCAGCGTTGACATGACAATAATTGCAAAATCAAATTTTGAACAATATTTTTCTATTTTTATTCATCTATGTGTTCACTAAATCAGTTCACTAGCAGCTTATGTTATATATCAGGGCACTTAGGCAACAGAAAGTTTTTATGCCACTTTCATGAATGATCACTAAAAAGCAAAATGGAAAGTGATGCATAAATATAGTAATAATCAGGCAGGAACGTCGCAGTGACGGTTGATTCAAAGATAACGACAAAAGAAACGTTTGACTGTATTCAAAGTAAGGGTAGCATCATTTAAGATGTGGGCATTATTTTGTGGAGCAAGATGAACGCCTGCTAAATGGCATGGTTGTGTTTAACCTCATTAAAAAAATTCGAAAAAGTTATTCACTTGAAGAAAATACTTTAATCATTATGACATATCTGTATGAACATTTAACATTCATCATTATAATGGAAATATTTGCATTTAAAAGATATTGTACTAATGAAAATTGAAAAATTGATTCTGCTTTGTTTATTTTGCATTTTCAGACATGAAATAAATTACCTTAAGAAAAATCAGGAGATATCAAATAATGGGAATTTAGACTTCTGTTAATGCCGGATCTCTAACCTGAATTGATTATTTTCTTAGATCTGCATGGACTTACACATAACATGTACAGATTGTACACTGTACTGTTAACAGCATGTGATCGAATGATTTTTATGTGCTCCTACTGTGCATAAGTTACAAAGAAAAGCAAGAAAATTATGGACACAGAGTTGCAATTGGGGAGACTTTCTAGACCCGGACCCGCTTCACATCAGTGTGTACCTGTCCAAGGCCCGCTTTCACCTCGCAACATCCGGCAGCGGTGAGGGGGTTGGATAGCATTACAATTTTGGTTGGCTCAGGAATTGACCCGCTTCTAGCCGACATCTCCACAGGCACTGCCAACATGCATGCGTAGGCCAAGATCTAAGATATCCTCTCTAAATAAGAAGAAGAAAATTGAAACGAAGCAGCAAGTTCGGCCATATAAACTAAAGTCTATCAAAAATTCACCTTAATTGCTGCTCAATTTTATAGTCAGTTTCTTGTGTGCTGTCTGACGGAAATCTGAAATGGCCGAGTTGTAATTAAGCGCAAAAGTAACGAAGAGCCAAAACGACAGCAATTTCTCCGAGACCGCAACCTTCGAAAGTTTGGAAAGTACAGCAAAAAAACATGCTAATGCTAGACAACATTGTCATTTGAAACAATGATTATTATGTCTAATAAATCTAAGCATTAGTCACTTTATTATGTACTTATTATTATGTATAACAGCAATGATAATGTTCAAGTAATCGCAAGCCACGTTGAGGTTGTGATCTGTGCATGGATTAGTAAAAAACACATTTCCTTATAATATGTACATCTGGATCTTATCAAAGGAGCATGTCTGCATTTTCTCATAGAAAATTGATATTTGCTTGCTGTTGGAATTTACACATCAGATTTTTCTTTTTCCCATTAAACGGCAATTGATACCTAGATCATTACATTATATTTAAGTGTATGTACTGTTATTGTGATTTGGTGGTTCGCGCTGATTGAAACAAGAATGACTTTCACACAACTTCAAATCATTCAGATGTGACAAATCTTGCGACTGCTCCTGTTCTAGAATGTGTGATACTTGACTACTTTCCAATAATCTACAGATGCCTCTCCTATGGGGGTGCCATCATCTCCCACACTTTCAAACCATTGTTTGATTTACATAGAAGTAAGATAGGGTGCCGTGCAACATTTCCGTCAATTATTGAATGAACTTAATATCTTTTCCATGATTCATTGTATTCAACATAAAAAAGAATTGTGAGCTATCGCATCAAACTGTTAAGCTACGATTTTATTGTCTCCAACACTGCCTCAACTGGCAATGATGATCAGTAGGCTACTCGCTAATTACGTAGATGTGTGAAGAGATGAGGGAACTTAACAGCTGATGGAATTATCTCATGATGAACACTGCTCGTCATCGGGGCTCAACAGGTTGAACCCTGTTCCTATATCTGAGCTTGGTAAACCCCGGATAACAGTATTTGATTAGCTTTGCATTCAGCAGTGTCATGATGCATATAGAACGAGGACATTTTTACGCATCACTATTGGACATAGAAGACTAGATCGACGACAGTATCTACCAAGTGTGAGTGGTCTTCCAGTCCATGTTTCGGTACAAAATCAATGATAATACTATCTTCTTCGTTTATTATTACGACTCTGTTTTAAGCGCTGTGGACTATATGAACAGAGATCCTGTGAGTTGGATGAAAACAATATCATGCGGAATTAACATTAAGAAAGTAATGGGAGTGATGACATCCATCTTGCACTTCGGAAAGAAACAGCTGAAATTTCGCATGCCCGATTCATCACATCTCTTGTCCGTAGATTTCTGAGTACTACTTTCTCTTCAGATTGTCATTCATAATGCCAATTTACTAGCAAATGTCAGACATTTGCACATACCTTAAGGCGTCCAACCACTCTTGATAATCTGTAACCGATTTCATTGCTGCCAATCGTATCAAAGATTTTTGGAAATAGTGTGCTTGAGTCAGTTTATCAAAGTTTTTAGAAGATATTGAAACTTGTCAATTCGGGAGCGGACATTGCATCACAACATGTACTGCGATACGCTTACTCCATCACGTTTTTCACATTCTCCCGGATTTCCAAACGTTTCTGAAGTCAACATCTTCGCCTATGACCATTTGAAGCCTTTTGACAAGATTTTGTAAAACAGAGCTCACCATTCGAAGTCTGCGTCAACTTTCTTTCATAATTTTCATCAATATACCGTATCTCATCTACTATAAGCCCTCTTCTCATATAAGCAAAGCCTTTAACAATCCTGGTGTCTCTAGTATACCACAGCAATACCTCTATTATGAGCAACCTTTTTTATTTGAGAAAACCAATTAAGGAGTTGTTGGTTAAGAAATTATTTTCGAAGGGCGCACGAGCTGTGATCAGTTGGCTGATGTGTCTTTCAGCTAACCTCTAATGGACCTAGGTCGGTGCGTTATCATCGCTGGGTGGCGTCTGGCAGCCACACATGCACATTGCACAGCTCACGGAAAAACGAGGGTTCCATCGAGGGAACAATTAGTTCAGTGGATTGTCGAGGCCTGAGAAGAGATCCCTCGAGATCTGATTCTCAAGTCAAGAAGGCTTGCGGAGTCACCAACTCAGAAGATGGCTCAGAAGACCAGTTGATTCATTGCTCTGGAAAATGAACCGGCAGTCCTATCCGCAGATAGACATGCTCTGATTTAATATCGGCAAGATAAGACTCATAAAATACTGAGTGTTTGGAGAACATGATCACCAATAACGAAGAAGAGGTCACAATGGAAGCTCATAAATTTGAAGTGGATCTTGACGCTTAATGAGTATACCAGCAAGTTTCAAGAATTAACGGAACTTATACTAATATATACAATTCTAATTCATTACTTGTGATTTTTAGCAAAATACAAAGGGTTACCATTAAAACGCATGGCACATATAACCTATCGGGACAAAAGAAAAATGGATTTTCCATTGTTCTATATTATTAGCAACGTTTCTAATATAAGCAGCAATGTCGATAATTAAGTAAAATCTTACAAAAATGGAGGTGCTTGCAGTAGAAGAAATACGGTACTTGAAAATTGATTTTTCAGCCTCAATGTCAAGAGATGAGAATGGATGATGCAAAGTCTAATCAATATGATGCGAAACTTCAGATAGAAAACGCATTTGTATTGCTGCAAACATATCCCCTCCATCACGGGGTGCATAGGTAAAATTCTGTCGGAAGACATCCTCTCCTTTTCTTCCCTATTACAACATTACAAAGCGGTATATTTACATTCCGGTTCATTGATGCAGGAGTCCTACATCAATGTTCCGGTTGCATGCACATGGAATTGCAGGTTGTAACACATACTGCAGTATCAATCAATGAGGAGTCATCGAGCCAGTTTGTAGGCTGCTATATATACAAGAAGACACTTTGGTGGGCCCGAAAGAAATAAATTTATTAGCTTGCGAGCTCTCGGACTATGCCTTTTAACAGATGAAAGTTAGACTGGATACAAGCAACATCAACATCTAAGTACACTGAATGACGCGTTGTGATCAGATGCCAATCATGGAGCGAGATTATGAAAAACTAGCTACTGGATGACATCACAATAAACTTGCAGGCAGACAATCTAAGAAGATCGAACCTCAAGAAGCGAAGAAGGTGCTGAGTAAAAAAACAATGCAAAATGACGGATTCCACACATTAGCAAAAATAATCAATTAGCCAATCCGAAATTATGATGAATCATAATGAGAGGAACCTACATCCACAAGTAATAAGCCGAAATGAAAATGATTAATAAATAATAACGTAATGAAAAATGTTGACACCTTTTTACAAATAAACTGATATGTTCAACTAAAAAACGATGTGTACACAATTTAAATGATTAAATATTAAATAACTGCATAATAGATCTGCAACAAAAATAAATTTAAATAATGCTATTACACGTATGGCTCACGAAAATCAACTCAAGCAAACGTTGTTGCTAATTAATGGTCATCCTCGGCACATCATAAAACGCTACACACATGGCGTGATACACTGAAAGTTTCAAATAAATCTCATAATTTTTTTAACAGAAACAAGATTTCCTCCCTTTCTTGGGAGAGCGATTCAAACCCGACGAGTCATGCAACCTTCAAAACGTAATTCTAAAGTGATCCCAATCTTCCGTGATAGACTTCTTCTTTCTCACTCATTACAACCAGGACAGTAGCATGTTCATCAAGTTGTCGGTGTTGTAGGTATGCTATGTAAATGGTAAATATTACACTAAGTTCATTGTTTATCAAATAAGGTGTAGTATGTGCCAGCAAATCTACATTGGTGAGACTTGTAAAGCCATGAGGTCCAGATTTTCAAGCCATTTGAATTATTTCAATTCCCCTGTGTTCAAACACTTAGTCTCACTGTATTGATGTTTCCTGTCATGAGAGTGCATTGCCTCCATTATGGTTCATCAATCAGAGCAATCTGAAGAATCCGAAATTTCGCAGATCGGTAGAAGCAATGACAAGATCTAAAAGAGACCTGCGCTTAGATGGCAACACTGGACGCGAATTGGATGTGATGTAACTTTTCGGCGAATTTATTTCTGCTGCAAATATTTTTTGTAATATTTTGTAATTATTGGATAATCCTGATGTTCGAGGATTTCGTGTACTTGTATACGATTTATCCCATTCATTTGACTGTATAGCTCATCACCTACTTTTAAAAAGAATATTCCATTTGCCTATTTGTGAAATCGAAAATTTTGTAAATTGGATGAATTTGTGTGACCGTCAACAACGCGAGATTGGGAGAAGTAAGAAGTCAAGCATCATCTGTATTGAGTGGCATCCCACAATGTTCAAATTTGGGAGCGACTTTGTTTGGAATTTACTTGTCATCCTATTCTGCTGTGAGTCCGCATGCTCCTCTTATCAAGTATGCCGATGATGTGACAATCGTCATTCCTGTGTACAAAGACGAAATAAACGATGTGAAATCTTTAAACATAGAGATGGATAATTTCGGTTGTGGTGTAAAAACAATTGCATATCCTACCAAAGTGTCTTCTTGCAAATAAAACGTAGGCCTTTTACTGACCCTGAGCCTACAATATATGGGAAATATAGGATTCTTTCGGAAAAATATAGGAATTATCCCAGAAAATATGAGGAATATAAGATTTCCAGCGGAAACAAAGCATGTTTTTCGGAAATATAGCTGTAATTCGTAAAGGATTGCCAAAAATTGTAGCCATGTTCTTCCTTTGAATTCAGAGCTTTCCCAAAAAAAACATAGAGAAATGAAATGTTGCTCAACTTTTATGGGCTTATGAACATGAAGAACTTAATATTTTTAAAAAAAGTAAATCCATCGAGAACATCCATGGTATTCATAAGTTGCTAAACATTCATCTCCGTGTTCATGTCACTCAAAAACGATAAGATGTTCGTATATGTACTATTTGTACATCAAAAACAATTTTTAGATGTTAATAACAAAAACATTCACAGAAAATTGTAAAGGAGCTGAAGCAGAAACATAGAACATCTTCGGTCTGCACACGTGAATGTTCATGTAAATGCACACGTTCGGTCTGCACAAGGAAAACGAAATCAATCTTCTATATAACTGACATCAATCGATGTAATGGTAACAAGGATGGTGAGCAATCATAACAATTACAAGTCAGTTATGGGAAATAAACAATGTGGATAGAAAATATTGAAATAATTATTGGAAAAACAAGTCTTCAATGTTGATCTATCCCAGTTTCACTCTTTTGATACATCAATAATGTGTAGAGAATTTCCAAATGAAATGAAAATCGTCTATTGATATACCTAGGTAGGGACACAAATAGCGCTGATTGCTTTGGCTTAATCAAGTGGTGGGCAACTAAGTTGGGATAGCGGGCCACCAATTCTAAAAGTATTATAGGCTTTATATTCTCTTATTCTGTATTTTTAAGTGCACATATGGGCTGCTGAACCGTACGTTCATATATAGTGGTCGTATAGCATAACAACATTCTACATGTAAATGCATACAGCAGTATTGTACGCAACTAGATGTAATTTGTTTAATATTATGGAATGATTATTTACTTTCTACAATTCATGCGAGTGCTGAAGGGCAAACAGGCCTGTAAGAAAATATGGAAACCATTCTTTTGTGTAATTAAACGGTAATTTGACTTTTTTGGAGATGTGACTGACATTACCTCATTACGTATAGACACATGCTCAGCAGGGCATCGAATACTGTGTGAGTTAGCATAAACTCGCGCACGTGATGACCATTTAGCGCTTATACGAGAAGATATTCATTACGAAAGAGCATGGATGGATAATTCGAATGTGGCTTTTTGTTTTTTGTGCCATCATATTGCTCATTTAGTTGTGAATTAATGGTTTTGCAAATTATAAAGAGGATCCCTCACCCTTCAATGTACCTCCCAAAGGTCGAAGTGGGAGTGAGTCAGTTTCACATTACCGATTCAAATAATGTCAGCGCGCCACTTGAGATATGAGAAGCGGTGGCAGGCCACCCAATATGTCCCGGTGGGCCACCAAGTGACCCGCGGGTCACGCGTAGCCCACCACTGGCTTAATCCATAGATTATCCATGCAGGTCTATTTGAAAGGATATCGTTTTCAGTGGAAAGCATTTATTTTTACTAGAAATCGATAGAGGGTTCCAGTGGGCTTCAGCGAGTTCCACCGATAGCCTGACAAGTATGATAAAATCAGTGACATGAGGAAAATCAATAAAAGCTTTTCTGAGGAAGCACTTTTCATGATGCTTAACAGCCTTCATTCACGTAATTGATGCATGCGTGGTTTATCTATTAAAATATTAAGATGCATTTGTTTTACACGCTATTGTGGTAAAGCTTTTTAGTCATTACGTTTTATCCAATTACTTCGAAAAAATTCTTGAAAAACTCGGCATTGCGATGAAAATTATTCATCCAGATTTATCGGCTTTCCTCAATCAGTGATTGTACTATGATTAACTATTCTTCAGCCGTTTCCAGAATTGAAAAGCCATGTCTACAACCAAGAAAAATGTTGCATGGACACTTCAATTTCTCATTGCCAATAACAAGCAAACGTATACGGCTGGAATATCATCTTTCATTCCCGCTGCCACCCTCTCTAAAGTCCCAAGCATCAGACCAGTTCTATGACATTATCTCTTACCTTCTCAACCTTCCTCACCTTTTAGTTTCCACTGAATTCATGTATCTTCCTCTTTTCTTTTCTTGTTCTAATTCTACTATTCTATTATGTATGACCGACATGCCTTTCTTCCCAAGACGCTTAAAAATATTATCGATAGGCACCAAAAGTGGCGCGACGAACGTTTCACTCCATCCGAAGTTGGTTTGATGGCAATAATAGAGTGGCTCATTAACGACGCCCTTCAACTGCTAACATTATTTCCTGATTCCAAGAGCGAACACCGCTCGTCACTATTGATATGTCCAAGTACGAGTGCATGAGAGCATTTTTTTGGTCTTCGCGAGGTGTTATATTCAGTTTATCCACTTACATTTTTCAATTGAAAATTTTCTCTCCAAAATGGTCAATGCGCAATGATTAATTGTAAGCTAACTGAACGTACAGAAGTGCGCTAAGCATAAGTCAACTATCCAAGATACTATTGGTAGCGGATGGACATATCACTGCCTGGATGACGCTTTGCGAATAGTATCGCGTCGAAGAACGGAGTTTTAAGACACTGGACTTATCTGTCTCTAAAGCAAAATTGACTATGCAGTATTACATCACGGTCACGGCTTAATAGAATCTCATGCCACATGCAATCTCATAGATTGTCATACCACAAGTTCTTGTTGTCTCAGTGATTCAGAATTCGTTCGAGACCTTTTAAGTTTCGAAGTTAAAATATCGATTTTACAACGATAAACTTCTTACTAATTCCATACAGTATGTTTATTGAATAAATGACGTATATTTCTTAAAAATATGGGAAATACAGGATTTTCCGCGAACATTAAATACTTTTACAGCATTCCTATAGTTTTTATACGAAAAATAGGAAATATAGGGTCAGTAGAGGGCCTGTATAGCGGCATACTGCAGCATGGCTTTTCATGAATCAGTTATTATATAGCATGAGAAATCTGCTAGTTAATGCTACGTGAATATAATTTGATTTTAAACCAGAAGGAATGCGATGCTTAATATCTCTAAATAAAATAAACAACTTGAAATACAATGAATTTAATTTAAGCACTGGCCGTTCGGTTCTGAGACTGCCCGATCTATCCAAAAATAGAATTCTGACTTACACGTAGAATTCTGAAAAAAAAGTATATACATAAAACACATGAAGAGATTACAGCATATGATTTTTAATGTAAACCGCTTTACTCTCCTTCGCAGGATTGACGCTGACTGCACATGCGGTGTCAGCATCAATAAAAATTTGTTACCGTCCAAGTACATAACAGTAAAAGGTTTTCACAGACAGTAAAGTAATGATAAAACAACATTACTAATAATACAATGATCATGCAAATTTAAAGCGATGCTCGCATGCAAAGGGAAGACAGTATAGAAACATATATATGGGCCACCCACGCATTTTATTATCACCTCTGCTCTAAATCCCATTTCCTAAGCGCATACATAAACAAACAACAATCATCTGAGTACTGAGAAAGTATAAAGGCACAATATTAGTGGGAGTGTAAAAATTCGAAAATATTTTCAGAATACATGTATTTCGAAAGATTTGACAATTTTCCATAAGCTTTCTGCTGATTTGAACTGTTATTCAAAATTTTAGAAATAGCACTATCAGTTACCATTGCACAGTCATGATTGAAAATATAGAATTTTAAACAATATAAATCATAAACAAGGCACACCATTATGATCACAGACAATACTTTCAACTACTTGCAGATTGAGACTAAAAGTAAGTAATAATCTATCGGTTTTGTCATCATTTACATGTATGTATTCATTATTCATGTATGTATATTAAATCCAATCAGTGAATAGGAATCGATAAAAATCGAGCACATATGGGGAATTAATTGTTTCACTCATTACTGTAATTACACAAAATCAAACCATAATATCGCTAACTCATAAAAGAAGACCTCTTGTGCTTCAAGTGCGTGTAGAGCACACGTAACGACAAGAAACATAATCTGATTAATGACCAACAATTAATTTGGTAAAATGCATTGAGCCTGCATTTCATGTAGTTTGCAATCGAAAAGAATGAATTATTTGCGTCCACCAAATATTAAATAATAAGTGTTGAAATTCAAAGAACGGAGTGTCTGTATAAAACAACTTACTGCGTAATTCAAAGTACTTTTAACAATTAACATGTGTTAGACTCAACTTCTATATCATTCATTGACAGCACACAGGCACATTCTGAGAGAATGTCACTTTCTGAGATGACATTCCGTTACTGCCAAAAAGGAGAACTCTTATCGAAAAAACAAGATGCTAAATTAGTGAAAAAGTGAGGATTAAATGGAATGCCTAGTTTTTATTTTTAAGTCATCGGATGCTTAGATGACTTGTTAGTGATTATTGCATAGACATTCTTAGACCTTCTTCGATTGAAAATATTTTCAATTCATTAACAAGTACTCCAATAAAAGTAAAAATATGTTTAAGTTTAATAGATGAAGAGCATTAGTAAATCCTTTCAACAACAGCATACAATTTACGACCTCACTTCCCAATGTACACAACATTTCTAAATTTAGTAGTTCAGCGCAATTTTCATCGAACCGAATAGTGACTTATAATGACCCTGGAAGCCCTATGGCTTCATGCAAATACTTTATTTATTCGTACACGATTAGTAGATAAATTGCATTACAACATGTTTACCATGCTATAAAGTATGTAGCGCGAATTACCCTTAAAAATACGACAAACTGCAATATTTTCTTTCAAAAGCCGGAGAATCAATTTCATGTCAGTTTCCGTTTCCTTTCATAAATTTCAATGTTTGCAGAATACGGTAAATATATAATGCGACTACTTGGATATGATACGATTGGCTAATAGAAAACAAATCGGGCTTTTGAAATGCATGTTGAATTCGAGATAGTGTTGAAATAGTATTGACATTCAAGATGACAGTACTGAATGTCAATCAGTACTGAATATTTTAATAGTTAACAGAAACTAAATGAACTATTTGAGGGCATGAACATTATGAAAAACCTCGAGAAGAAGCTTTTACTTGCAAACATAATTCTTCGCCGTCAATCCACGGTATCGATTACTCAAACGACAAACATATACCACAATCTTCCAGTTCGCAAAAGCAGTCAAAAAATGATAAGTGACAAAATAATTTGATTGAACGTTGATCAGTCAAATGGAAAAAAATTACGATGTAAAGAGATATTGTTTGTGTCATAATCTTGTTAATCATCGTATTTATCGAACGAAATATCGTCTTCAGTGACAACTGAATTAAATTTGATATACTCTCAGCATGTCTACACTTGTGATCTGAAGATGATATGAAATGTTACGAAGAGTAATTGTCATTCAGACAGACCAACATCGCTTTCTTGACACCATAATTTCATCCGTCTCAAACCGACAAGTTACTAGTCACCCTTACTTCGCTGCTTGACGTGAACAGGACCGAAGAAATGGTTGTAAGTTGGACTGGAGAAAAAACTGATTATATTAATCAAATACTAGTGGATTTCCTTCAAACATAATGAAGAAACTGTATAACATCTTTTAAGTATAAAATCGTCCAAGCTATACACAAAGATGATTTATAACTTACAGTTCTTATCCATGTCCTCCTCTCTATCGGCTAATCATTCTTGTCGTCGAATACATAGTAATTTGACAATGGATGACTTTGAGTGTTCTTATTTTCGGGTAACATGTAGTTTATTCAGCTAATTCATACTGAATCTGCGCGGCCACATTGCCAAAGTATTTCCTAGCATGCTCCAATATCAAATAAAGCTCATTATTATTCTACTGTGTTTTCAACTTCAATGCAATTGAAATTAAACGCGACTGGCTCTCAGTGACAAAATATATCCTTACCTTGATCAAACATGGCAACTTATGGCCCACAGAGCTCTCGTCAACGACATCTGAAAGTCCCGCTTCTAGTAAAAAATGGACTATCTGAAATATGTTAAATTCATGGGGGCTCAAAACTTCTCATTTTTTATCGTACAAATTCATTGGTGGTAAGGAAACTTTTTCAAAAGGAATGTTGAGATTTATCAAACTAAAATATTTCACATAAATTGGTTTTCATAAGCTTGGAGAACTTGGCGTTTCGTATCTTTTTGTGTCACCGAACATATAGGGTGACAATATATAACGCTTAACTTCAAAATACATACAGAAGATAAAACAATTTCAATAACATTGTCAGTAACCAAATGAAAATAGTGTGGAAAGCAAGTGAAAAATGAAGAATTAACTAAGCGCACTTTCATGGTCGTTGCCAATCGTCAGATATCACGATTTAATAAGCATCATGAACTTGTCATAATATTTCATGTAGCATCTCAGCAGTTTGATAAAAGTTATTCAGCACTGAAAATTAAAATCTTACTAAATATGACTTTCTGCTACATGTACGTTTGCCAATATGGATATGCGTTGAAATATGCGGTTGACTTAAAAGAAAAAATGAAGCATTAACATCTCTACTCTCCCATGCTTGAGGTTTGGACGGTGCAGACATAGTCAGATTTTCTGGAACGTTATGGTACTTTTAGTCCGGATGCCCTTCCTGCCGACCTTCAATGACACTTTCGGGGCTCGACTTCTGGACCAGTGAAGGATCACTAAGGATCGTTACACTTTACCAGCGTGGCACAGAGACCAAAATTGACTTCACTATATATATGTATATTTGGGCAGCAGATTGTTATTGAGACAAATTTCGTTGAAAATAGCATTGTTTTGTGTCTTAACACACTGTTTAAGAAATTATTCAGTCTTTCGAAATGATAACTGGACGCTACGATCTTCACGCTTCATCTACGGTCTTCAGTGCTATTGTTGAGAACCATTGTATAATCAAAAACTTTTTCACAGGAGTAATGCAAAATGGTAAAATGAGATAGCGTGTGCATTATTTATCAAAGCTAAGATAGACATTTGACAGGATTTTCAATGTTCACAATAGTTTATTTTTTCAAAGAATCTGTAACTGTAAAGATAGAGTCTTATCTCGTTGGTTAATTATTGGCTTACGGAGTTTGATAAGTAAAGCCTCGCGAGCTTTAACTCAAAGGCGGTGTGATAACGCGTGATTGAAGTTGTAAATGAACGTATGTTCGGGATCTTTATTCTGTGGATAACTTTGTCGAATTAACATTGGAATTACGATAATTAATATTGGGTGTATGTTTTCTGACGTAAAATAGTTATCTTTATTTTAATAAAATCATGAATTTTATTAAGATGATCATCGCATTTCGTGAGTTGAACTTAAAAAGTGCGCGTTAGATCACTAAAAAAGAGCAACAAAGCATCACATGACAAAAAGGCACACATTATTACAATCGTGAAAGCAGCGCGCTGAGGAAATCCGAAAATGATAAACATCAAAATGCAATCACAATTAAAGTATGGAAATGCTGAAAATCTAGTTAAAAACGAAACAAATATCAAACACTGATGGTCATTATTTGCGTTTCAGGTGTCACAACGATATTATAATCAAGCCCGCTAACCTTGTCCATAAGAGGCCGACCACGATGAAGTCATACTGCGACAACTACACAGGCTTCCTCGTCGATGTGAGGACGATTGAACTGAAGAGGTAATGTTAAGAAATATGACAAATTTAGTACATGAAATTCTGCTAGGAACCATAAGTGTTTCTCAAATGCGATAAAAAGTATTTATATAATATATAGATGATACCACAAGGAGAATCGCTTCAACAAAGTTCAATGAAATCTGCATCTTAAGTGCCTACTGTGGTGCAAATCATATTTCAAAATATTGATAAATGTTTTCGGAAAAGGCAGGAGATCAAATTAATCATAATGATTAGGAAGCGAGCAACACTAACTGGCCAAAGATGCACCAAAACTGCAAGCCATGTCGGCGAGCGTGACATGGTTCTACTTCATATGTTCAACTTTTATTATTTCGATTTAAGTTGCTCAATTCTAGTAAATAATGTCACGAAAATAATATAATTGTTTTCAATTGACATTTCTTCAAGTTGCAAAATAACGAGTCACTGAAGATTTCAGACAAACGATGAGTCATTTCAAGGAACAGAGTTTCGAAACGTGAGAAAAGCACAACCTGTGTCTCGCGTTATAGGTCGTGATGAATTTAATCGATGATGAAAAATGTATTTCATAGATGAAGCAATATAGATCCTCAATTCATTCATTCGAGTTAAATTGACACCGATTACTTCATCAGCAAACTTAAATCTTTTTATGAGATGATGCATAGCATGAGAGGTATGTACCTATTTGCTGTGATAGATGATACTTGAATACGGTAGATAATCGGGCCTATATCCTTATTATTACAGCAACTTATGACGACCAAGCCATGCGCTACAAGATAGACTTAGAATTACATCATCACGGCACTTTTACCAAAGGACATTTTAAAGAAGCATGTACGACTAATGCTTTTTGTTAGATTAACTGATTCATTCATTTTGTATAAAATCCACTTCAATATAAAATCTAAACTGTCAGGAATTCCTGGGTTGACAAGCTTGCTAGAAACCATCATCACAGAAAATCATTGATGCCTTAAAAATAATGCAAAATACCACCTTTTTGCGTGCGACAAAATGTTCGCGAAATTCGCGAGCACGAATCTCTAGCCAAATTAGTTGCATGTGAGAAGAACTCTTGCTTCAGCGAAAATTTGTTGTTTAACTATACATAGCGTCTCTTATTGCTTATCAGAAAAATAACTGATTAAGAAATAGAGAATCAGCATTTGATTGGAAAATTTAGAGCCATTATGTACGTAAGTCAGAACTGTTTAGGATTCAACAGCGGCAACTTCACCGCATTGTTCCATTCACGGATAGTTCACAGCTGTGACGACATGGTACAGACAGCCTTATGTCAGCTCAGTGATTCTTTTACGCGAATATCGTCAAGATGAAGCAATAGTTCCAGGCAATTGAAGTTTCTCAATTAAGAAGAAAGATGCTTGTTTTTGTCAACGATTTGTAAACAGTTGTTAAACACAATCGTTCAATATTGCAAAACCTCTCTACACTACGGAAGATCAGTTGAAAAGATTGGAGAAACTCGAAAATGATTATTCGTCTTGCAACCACTCCAAGCAAAGCAGATTGAGGCTCCTAAGATAGCGATAAGAAAAAACTAATTATGTCCTAACTAAAAGAATTGTTAACCAGGTTATCACCTCTTAGATGATGTAAGGCCTTGACCTTGACTCATGAGACATCTACTTTAAACAGTAATAATGATGATAATCTCATACACTGTAGCGATACAAATCGGCAGCATCGCCTCGAAATGGTTGAGTTTCGATCAAATGGATGTTTTATTATTTACTTTTCATTATATTTAATTCATTTTATCTGCTATCTAAGTCAGTAAATTGAAGAGAAAGATATTTTAAACATGCAACATAGTTAATCTAACTAGGAGAGCATCATTAAATTATATATCTATTCAATTCAAGCTTTAAATGTATGTATCATGAAAATGAATATCCCTTTGAAAATCACGGCTATATTAGAAAACAACCGATGCAATTCCTGAAATTGAAAAAAATGTGGAAGGTGACGAAAATGAGATAATTCATGCTCATAGGTCGAAATCTAAATACCCGCGACCTCATAATTTCGGAATTTCATAGTGAATACTTCGTACCCTGCTGTTGCTCCTCGTGCTATAAAGGCATCATAGCATTCCAGTGACCAGCGATCCGTCCGAAATATTTATTTCGGCATTCGGTAACAATATCATTTTACAGAGAGTGAATCCCAGTAATGTCGCGATGTTGACCATTTTGCATTGCATCGTAGATAACGGTGTTAGTAACTCTTTTGAGCTACCGAACGGTCTTTGAAGTGGATGATCAGACAAAGTATATGTGCAAAGCTAAACCATGTGCAAGATGAGATTGTTGGTGGCAAATAGTATTATGCTTTTCACGAGAACACAGTCCAGCAACTATTAGCTGAGAGGAAGAATCGACAAGACTGACCACTAGCGCAGCACATAAAACATGGTCTCATGTGACTGTTTACTATTCAGACATTGGATAGGTCGGGAGATATCAATTGAATTACCCTTTAAAAGTTCAGACTTAACTGCATATGACTTTTGTTTGCATGGTTACATCTGAGATATACTGAGATGAACTTTACAAAAGTTCAAGACCTCATGCTCATAAGTCATTTCTTAAAACTTCGTCAAACATATGAGATGGTCTGATTCAACTTCAACACCATTCAGTGACTTGCCATACTACTTCATTTACTAACTGTTAATTGGTGCTGTATGCCAGACCAAGACAGCAGCATCATAGACGAAAATATGACAATCTCGACTTCAACACTAGAGAGCAAGAAAGCTGGTATATTGAGCGTCTTCTACTTTTAACAGTTTTCCTTGTAGGCAGGGAGATTAACAAATATATACTAATTAGCAAATTTCATGTCAAGAAAATCATCATTGAAACATGTCATGGTTATTAAGGGTTACAGATATCGCGGAACCTTAATATGATCTATGCTTAGATATTTGACCTTGTTTGAGGTTTGTTTCATAAGCATTGAAGAAAGCAAATTTTAAAGGGGCAAACGCGATGCTAAATGAGAAATCAATCTGAAGCTAAATCAAGAGAGGTAATGCATCAGAATGGAAAACAAACTGAAAAGCAAATCCAGACTACATGCTTAAGGCTTTTTTGAGAGAGGATTTGGAAATGAAAGTTCAAAGGAAGAGATGCAACAAAATATGTCATTCGTTTTGATATGAAACGTAGTAAACAGAGGCGCTGTTTTGAGTTCCCTAAATCGAAAAATTTCTTTGCTATGCATCTTCATTCACTTTATTTTTGAAGCTTAGTTTGTTCCACAACTGAAGCTTCGCAATTTTCTCCTGTCTTTCTCGATCGCCTAAGTCATTTTTTGATTTCATCCATGTTGGCTTAATCCATGTTGGCAAAAAAAAAAATCCATGTTGTTAAGTCGATCATACTTATACGGAAATGTTTTTTGATTTTCATTTCCAGGAAATAAAGATATTATTACTGTGTAATAGAATTCTGTGTGATTGACAGATTACACAAGAAAGAAAAGAAGACAAGCGAAGGAAAAGTTAAAAGCGAACACCGTCGGCCATCGATATATTTAAGCCATCCCCTCTATCGCAACGCTGATGCGGTACTGCAACCAAGAATGTTCACGTCGTTCGCCAGTTGTTTCACTCATAAGATTGCCATGAGACTTAAGAAAGGTCTTTGTAGATTTAATGCACATCCCAGTAGTCTCATTAGCAATGGGTTGGAAAAGATATTGAGGTACGGGGTCACGATACTTCAAACGCTTGCGATCCTTAGCTGCACCCGAATTGTCTGCAGAATCGACTACAAAGTAGATTGGAAGCAGCATAAGTATCTGTACCGGTGAAATTTCACAGCAGGTGCTTGCCTACCGTCTTGGTTGCTTAATCCAATCGTTTCAAGGACTATTGGAGTGTCAGTATGGATGCACTCAACTATCAATTTTTCCCTCAGAGCGACATTTATGAGGAGCGCGGACACTGGAACCAATGCACTGAGCGACCGCTATTCTAAAATCGTTATCATCCAAGTGAGTTCCAAGGGAAGAACTAGGTAAGGCATTTAACCAGAGCCTGACCCAGGGCAAGACGCAGCTAGTAAAAGAACTTATGAAATTTGATTAGATTCCTTCGACAAAGATTTAAGGCGCTGTTCTTGTAGCACTTTGTCCCACGAACTCTGTTGTTCAAAATTACACGATTGAGATACCTCCAAGTCACTTGTCATCCAACTTTTAACCTATCATTTTTCTCTGTTCGAAGGAGGAAGATCCTATGTATTTCGAAGTATAGATGCAACCAATTCAGAAGCTGAAAAAACAGAAGCTTGAGAAGCAGAACGAGAAGTATCGTCAAATAAGTGGATACCCACGCCACCCATTGTAACAGGCAAAAATGCATGAACTCAACTGGACCCCTGAAATATCAACTTTTGTAAAAGAGCAAAGACAGGATTTCAAACAGACCATATAATGGCATAATAGTGTAATATTTTCATGAAAGGGAGCTGCTCGCAAATGTTAGGGAAACTTTGACACACTTAGGCTTTGTTTCAGAAAAAATCGAGTGTGCGGTGAGGTGCTGTAGATTCCTTGTTAAATGGATATATACCGATCGTTTATCATTCAATGCACTGGCAATTGATGATCGGGTGATGGGAGCTCCTAATAAGTTCAGAGTTGGAGACAACTTCAAGCCTGGAAGGAGCTTTTGAAATTCATAGATGCACTTTGCCATGCGCTACAAGATAGACTTAGAATTACATCATCACGGCACTTTTACCAAAGGACATTTTAAAGAAGCATGTACGACTAATGCTTTTTGTTAGATTAACTGATTCATTCATTTTGTATAAAATCCACTTCAATATAAAATCTAAACTGTCAGGAATTCCTGGGTTGACAAGCTTGCTAGAAACCATCATCACAGAAAATCATTGATGCCTTAAAAATAATGCAAAATACCACCTTTTTGCGTGCGACAAAATGTTCGCGAAATTCGCGAGCACGAATCTCTAGCCAAATTAGTTGCATGTGAGAAGAACTCTTGCTTCAGCGAAAATTTGTTGTTTAACTATACATAGCGTCTCTTATTGCTTATCAGAAAAATAACTGATTAAGAAATAGAGAATCAGCATTTGATTGGAAAATTTAGAGCCATTATGTACGTAAGTCAGAACTGTTTAGGATTCAACAGCGGCAACTTCACCGCATTGTTCCATTCACGGATAGTTCACAGCTGTGACGACATGGTACAGACAGCCTTATGTCAGCTCAGTGATTCTTTTACGCGAATATCGTCAAGATGAAGCAATAGTTCCAGGCAATTGAAGTTTCTCAATTAAGAAGAAAGATGCTTGTTTTTGTCAACGATTTGTAAACAGTTGTTAAACACAATCGTTCAATATTGCAAAACCTCTCTACACTACGGAAGATCAGTTGAAAAGATTGGAGAAACTCGAAAATGATTATTCGTCTTGCAACCACTCCAAGCAAAGCAGATTGAGGCTCCTAAGATAGCGATAAGAAAAAACTAATTATGTCCTAACTAAAAGAATTGTTAACCAGGTTATCACCTCTTAGATGATGTAAGGCCTTGACCTTGACTCATGAGACATCTACTTTAAACAGTAATAATGATGATAATCTCATACACTGTAGCGATACAAATCGGCAGCATCGCCTCGAAATGGTTGAGTTTCGATCAAATGGATGTTTTATTATTTACTTTTCATTATATTTAATTCATTTTATCTGCTATCTAAGTCAGTAAATTGAAGAGAAAGATATTTTAAACATGCAACATAGTTAATCTAACTAGGAGAGCATCATTAAATTATATATCTATTCAATTCAAGCTTTAAATGTATGTATCATGAAAATGAATATCCCTTTGAAAATCACGGCTATATTAGAAAACAACCGATGCAATTCCTGAAATTGAAAAAAATGTGGAAGGTGACGAAAATGAGATAATTCATGCTCATAGGTCGAAATCTAAATACCCGCGACCTCATAATTTCGGAATTTCATAGTGAATACTTCGTACCCTGCTGTTGCTCCTCGTGCTATAAAGGCATCATAGCATTCCAGTGACCAGCGATCCGTCCGAAATATTTATTTCGGCATTCGGTAACAATATCATTTTACAGAGAGTGAATCCCAGTAATGTCGCGATGTTGACCATTTTGCATTGCATCGTAGATAACGGTGTTAGTAACTCTTTTGAGCTACCGAACGGTCTTTGAAGTGGATGATCAGACAAAGTATATGTGCAAAGCTAAACCATGTGCAAGATGAGATTGTTGGTGGCAAATAGTATTATGCTTTTCACGAGAACACAGTCCAGCAACTATTAGCTGAGAGGAAGAATCGACAAGACTGACCACTAGCGCAGCACATAAAACATGGTCTCATGTGACTGTTTACTATTCAGACATTGGATAGGTCGGGAGATATCAATTGAATTACCCTTTAAAAGTTCAGACTTAACTGCATATGACTTTTGTTTGCATGGTTACATCTGAGATATACTGAGATGAACTTTACAAAAGTTCAAGACGTCATGCTCATAAGTCATTTCTTAAAACTTCGTCAAACATATGAGATGGTCTGATTCAACTTCAACACCATTCAGTGACTTGCCATATTACTTCATTTACTAACTGTTAATTGGTGCTGTATGCCAGACCAAGACAGCAGCATCATAGACGAAAATATGACAATCTCGACTTCAACACTAGAGAGCAAGAAAGCTGGTATATTGAGCGTCTTCTACTTTTAACAGTTTTCCTTGTAGGCAGGGAGATTAACAAATATATACTAATTAGCAAATTTCATGTCAAGAAAATCATCATTGAAACATGTCATGGTTATTAAGGGTTACAGATATCGCGGAACCTTAATATGATCTATGCTTAGATATTTGACCTTGTTGTTAAGTCGATCATACTTATACGGAAATGTTTTTTGATTTTCATTTCCAGGAAATAAAGATATTATTACTGTGTAATAGAATTCTGTGTGATTGACAGATTACACAAGAAAGAAAAGAAGACAAGCGAAGGAAAAGTTAAAAGCGAACACCGTCGGCCATCGATATATTTAAGCCATCCCCTCTATCGCAACGCTGATGCGGTACTGCAACCAAGAATGTTCACGTCGTTCGCCAGTTGTTTCACTCATAAGATTGCCATGAGACTTAAGAAAGGTCTTTGTAGATTTAATGCACATCCCAGTAGTCTCATTAGCAATGGGTTGGAAAAGATATTGAGGTACGGGGTCACGATACTTCAAACGCTTGCGATCCTTAGCTGCACCCGAATTGTCTGCAGAATCGACTACAAAGTAGATTGGAAGCAGCATAAGTATCTGTACCGGTGAAATTTCACAGCAGGTGCTTGCCTACCGTCTTGGTTGCTTAATCCAATCGTTTCAAGGACTATTGGAGTGTCAGTATGGATGCACTCAACTATCAATTTTTCCCTCAGAGCGACATTTATGAGGAGCGCGGACACTGGAACCAATGCACTGAGCGACCGCTATTCTAAAATCGTTATCATCCAAGTGAGTTCCAAGGGAAGAACTAGGTAAGGCATTTAACCAGAGCCTGACCCAGGGCAAGACGCAGCTAGTAAAAGAACTTATGAAATTTCATTAGATTCCTTCGACAAAGATTTAAGGCGCTGTTCTTGTAGCACTTTGTCCCACGAACTCTGTTGTTCAAAATTACACGATTGAGATACCTCCAAGTCACTTGTCATCCAACTTTTAACCTATCATTTTTCTCTGTTCGAAGGAGGAAGATCCTATGTATTTCGAAGTATAGATGCAACCAATTCAGAAGTTGAAAAAACAGAAGCTTGAGAAGCAGAACGAGAAGTATCGTCAAATAAGTGGATACCCACGCCACCCATTGTAACAGGCAAAAATGCATGAACTCAACTGGACCCCTGAAATATCAACTTTTGTAAAAGAGCAAAGACAGGATTTCAAACAGACCATATAATGGCATAATAGTGTAATATTTTCATGAAAGGGAGCTGCTCGCAAATGTTAGGGAAACTTTGACACACTTAGGCTTTGTTTCAGAAAAAATCGAGTGTGCGGTGAGGTGCTGTAGATTCCTTGTTAAATGGATATATACCGATCGTTTATCATTCAATGCACTGGCAATTGATGATCGGGTGATGGGAGCTCCTAATAAGTTCAGAGTTGGAGACAACTTCAAGCCTGGAAGGAGCTTTTGAAATTCATAGATGCACTTTGGGTCCAGGAGTGGTGAATTTGGTGCAGTAAATAGGAGACACTTCGACTCGTTGATTTCTAAACCAAGTTGCTTGCACGATGAGATGATAACCTTCAAATCATCGATCTCCAGCTATCGCGGTCTCCAGCTATTGTACCATTATCAAGGTACCACACAGACAACTCAGACGACACCTTGCGAATGACACTGTCAATCCCAATAGCAAAAAGAGCAGGACCAGCAGGATCTCCCTGCTGTATTCGAAGCAAGCATAGTTTCCATTCCCATAAGTCAAGAAAGATTCCTGTGAACAGGCTTGCCATAACAGATTGTAAGTCTGCTGGAAGTCTTGATTTTGCAGTTTGAAGAAGAATGTCTGTGTTATTAAAAGCATTCCGAATATCCAAAAGTGTCATCACCTTGTTGTCATTTGTCGTTTCTATGTATCCACGTACGGCATGGAAAGCAGCTTCACATCCGTTCCTCACTCCAAAACCTAGTTGTTGTGACCTTAACTCCTCGCCAAGGTGATACCTTTCTAAGACCCGCTTTAGTAGCAAGTCGTCAAAAGACATTATTCCACCGCCATTCTTCTTAATCATGACGTGAATGGTAAGGGTGCTACCCCCTGAAATAATTAACTTTAGCAGTGCATTCATTTCTTTAATTCTTCATTGAACGTAACGGGTAACTGCCAGCACGTACGACGGAAAAGATGAATTTCAGCGTTTGGAAAACTATGCCTAGTCAGATTTGTATCTGAGTTCCACATTACTTGTTAATTTGGATAGCGAATTCTAATAATTTCATCATCTTATCTGATATCATGGAGCATAAGACGAGTAGCATCACACTTTGCAATGCATCTGTAAAAACCAAGTGTTCTGTTTGATCAGATCAACAGAGCAGAAAATGCAACTAAAAAATGGAACGATGAAACTCTTGAAATTAACACTACTTCTCTGCTATTAGTCAGAAACTCTATGGTGAGTCTTGAGCATCCTGATTTCTAACTCCGAAAACGTAGTTAATGAAAATGACAGTTCTATAGATAACCAGAATTTTTACACTTTGATACTCCATACCTAGTTTGTTGTACTACTGTATATCCATGATACTTGGAATAAATGCTTTTACCCAATATAGACAACATTATATATTTTGTCTGACCCTATTTTTCCATCGAAAAATAAATGAATAGCAACATGATACGACACTTGCATCAAATATGAACACAACACATTTAGATCTAAAAAACATACAAGAGTGAAGAGTTCAAACAAAAAGACATTGGTCATGAAATTACCGCTTGCAAATATGTCACTCCACCCAATCCTAGTCAATATGATTTATCTGCATGCATTGACTACACATGCTTTTCGTCGACAACAGTTTTATGATGCACCATTGCGTAAAATATAAATCGCAATCCGTGTCTCCATAGAAATATTTTGTTATAATTTCTGGTTATATTTATTTATGCAGATGTTGATGAATTGGTGGTTTTGACAAGGCAAAATCCCATTCATTATAGTTTATAGTTCGAATATAAGGCAGTCAATTTTCATTGTATATGCCTACTACTGCATGATGTTGGAAATTTCCAATATTCCTCCCAAATATCACATGCGTGGACATTGTGCGTGCACAATCATACTTCCTTCAGTATGCATCAATCATATGTTTTATTATTTTTTTCTTTCATTGCCTGTCTCATTACTTAACACCGGTTTACAGCCACCGGTCAAATTTCAAAAACATTCAATTCACACGTATGCGCACATAAATGTACATAGTTTATTGACAATTCATATACATACACGCATATTTCCATTGATAAGATGATCTGCAATGAAGTGGATTTTTGTGGATGGGTCTTCTATTATTATTGCTGAACAAATAATGGTTCAAAATGGCTTTTGAAGGTAGACTTGCTTTATCAAAAAGCTGATGGCTGAGTTCTGCATTACCGATGATTATATTTTAACCCGGAGTTTTAAAACCGAAAATGCTTATATTATGTTCCTTGGTTAATGATTTTAACTTTTATGATTAATTACTTTCTTGATCCACTGTGTACACTTTTATGAGCTAAAATCATAATTTTCTATAATCGAACCGTTTTTAATAATCGAAGACTCAACTTTCAAGCTCCATTGCACGATCAATGGTAACTGATGATGTTTACTACAATAGAATTGTAAGCTCGTACAACATAATTCTGTTAGTCATTTGCAGATAGACAAGTATGAAGAAGTTACTACATGTGCTCCGCTATTCTTTCGAGAACGAAAAGTCATGATCAGATGCTTCTGGGGACTCCAAAGCCCTTAACACTCATTTGTGTATAATCATGGATGACGCTGATGTCCAATACTATGGACTTCAGCCGTGGGAATATTTCAAATTTTATGATTAAGTGACATTCAATCGTTTAAGTATAGAAAGACTTTCACGTGTACTTAAATTCTAATCCTCAGGTTTTGTTCAGTTAATTTCCTGCTATAAAGGTATTTTTTGAGATAGCTTTGGAAATTAAACTAAGAACTCACATGCAATGGGAATTCAATCAATCGGCAATTTTTTGCTTAAAATTTTTAGGAAGTGACATGACAATTGATCTGATCACAAAGCACCATAATGCTAACAGTTATCTTTTTTCCAAGTCAATCATTTAACTAACTATGAGGTTTAGCATCAATTACCAGAGGAAAAATATCAAACATAGTCTGCAAATTTCACATGAATAGACACCAGCAAAATAGTAGTATCGGTACCGGTAGCTGCACAGATTCCACCTTTGGTATCTTAATGAGTCATACATATTCTTCAGCGACCCATCCGCTTAGTGCTAAATTCTATCAGCGGAATCGAAGAAGGGTCAATTTCTCGGACTGACAATGAATTTCACTATAGTGATAAATGTGTTGTAATTCAGCTTATCATTATCTTCAGCATATGCTCGATGCAAATGCTTCCTAATTAAATTTGACAAATAGGAGACTTTGGCATATTTTCATCACTTAACAAGCAAGGACCACTAATTCGCTTTGTGACATGCAAGCGGGACATAAAGCTCATACAATTAATTCTTCCATCGACTAATTTTCACAGATTGCGCTCAATGCTAGATACCAATTGATTTCTTTATGAAGTAGATGAAAATGACGAGAGTTCAGTTAAGTAGGAAAAAAGCATCGAAAATATTTGAATGTGGATGTGGATTGTGGCCTCGTGCTTCGTGATTGCAAGGCTTTGTTGACTTTTCTTTAACCGATAGTATTTCGATAGCCACACGCCGAATGCATACAAACTGAAAAAGCTATTCAGAAGGACAGTGATATTATAAATCAACATAGTATGGAAGTTTTGAAGCTCCTCAGTTCTGAAGCATCTCAGATCAGCTTCATCATGGATACTATTTACTATAGTACTCAAATTTGATACTTGAAAATTGAGTTCTAGCCATCATTAAAATGCTCTTTGATGTATGTGAATCGGTAGAGCTTCAGCAGTTCATTGCATTTTGGACATATTGTATTGTGCACTATTTTTGTTTGTCTTTTGATTGGATATCATGTTAGTCAACATTTTTTTCAGTTTTGAATCGGTCTAAGAAAAAATAACGGCGAAGATTTGGTGCTCCAAAAGCAACATGCTCATAAAGCAAAAAGCAGATGTTATTAAATGCTTAAAATATCTTAAAAGATTTTTTAGTGTTTTGTGGGTACTTTATTCTTCAATTCGAAGCTCAGCTCGCATGTTTTTTACTTTTTTAGCAAAGCTGAATGGCCACTGCTAGAGTTGCTCAGTTCAAATAAGGGCATTTATCTTGTGGTACAGTCCCAGGTCAAAATGGCCTTTTTATACTGCCCAATGCCTAAATAGGCCTACTTTCTAACTGTCAGAGGCTATTGAGTTTCCGGCTAAATATTAACAGAAACATATGTCTAACTAAGGGGTGAAAGACGTTTCTGTCATCAAAAGTTTATTTTGTGGCTTTCCTTTGGACACCTTTAAAAAGACCATTTTGGAGAACATTTTGCACGAAAACCATTCTGACTCGACACCTGAGGTACTCTAAAGCCGCAGATGAGGCGGACCATTAAATTGACAGTAAAATACAAAGAACGATAAAAATTGATCTTACAAATCAAAATATCATAGATCAATTCAAATAACTAAAAACAATTGACGAAATACATTGAAAATTGAATTTGTGGATTCTAAATAATACAAAACAGTTTATTGCATGGAAATTTAGCACACGAATATGCAAGCAACTTTCATAAATTGAGAAAATGTGTGAAAAAGGGTTGGAAAAGTGAAACCGAAATTGGTGTTCTAAGCATTGTACAACGTTGCAATTAGCAATTGGGGCTGGCCAAGCGGTAACGGGATTTCATTTTCACTGTTAACATGACGACTGAGTGTGAAGATCTATTTCCCTTTTGAAATGTGTCATGTGTGACACTTCGGTGGGCTCTTCAATGACACAGAAAAGAAGTTTTGAGAATTCATTTTCTTGGATCTGTGCCCATAAAACTGCTCAGTAACAGAATTTCAAAAATTTAACTTCACTTTTACATGTATGTAGCACGTCTCATAACATACTGTTCCATTATGAAAATGTATACATATTTAATGCTATATCGTTTTAGGATTAGTAGACAATGTTATAACCAAATATTGTCCTAGTTATGAAAACTGTTCCATTAATAAAATAAAATAATAATTGGTGTTACATGGTGACGGAGTTTCAAATGTTCATTAAGTCCTATAAGCTGATACAACTTCCATTTTGCTAATTTTTATCCTTACTTCTAATTACCACACCCATTTGACTTTCAAACCACGTCGCGCATAATTGCATCATAGCTACATGCATAAATAGAAATGTTCCAGGGATTCCCAGCACTCGAAAATTCTTGGAAAACAATCGAAGATGTTGACGATATAATTTTTTTCATTTCATGTTGCCGAATGGTGGAACAAAGAAAGTGAATTCATTCCTCTTACAGCAACCTATGAAATTATGATCATCGTATTACTGTCAGTATAATTAACTTTCTAGGCTTGTGTAGGTAGTACATTTGGCCTATAGATCAAGGTATGAATGTATTAAACAGTCAAATAGACATTCCAATTGAGAAAATAATCTATTGCATATGAGTGCACTTGTGATATATGGACATATATGGACTTATATATTGGACATTTACACAAATTGACATAGTGGGTGGTAAAAATGCATCTCTATTATCCCCCCCCACTCGCAGCTCTTTTCGGGTCTCCCCTTCACATCTTTTCATGATTGAAAAGCAAACATCTCTGTTCATATTAGAACGTTATTCATTACAGATATGATGACATTGAAGGGACCAAGCACTTTGATGTGGGAGTGTTTTTAAAACATTTGAGATTTAAACGGCGTGATGAATGAATCGCAATCGTAGCTCAGTTTGTTAACATGAATCTCGGTAGCATTCGACATGAATACAGGATGCAGTGTTAGCTTAATGCAAAAGCGTGGTTTGCTTCACACAGCAGACGTTTCTGTGAAAGTGGACATTGGTTCTCATATTAAGTGACAGGGAGGGTGCAGATGCGGAGAGAATGTATAGGCCAGCGGTTTTTAAACTATGTGTCGCGAGTACCTTCACAGATACAAAAAAATGGAGAGATACACCATTTTCATTTAGATACACATGTTTTTCATTTATATATCCAACCAATCAGAATTCGTTTTATATTTTCATTTAGAAATATTACATTTGCACTTAGATATAGGTACACATAAATTTTGAATTAAGTATCAAATAATTTTACGAATGTTGCTTGCATGATAATTTTGATTATTAATGAATAATGACTATTTGCAGATATTTATATTGCTTCAATACAATTTTATAGTGATTACATTACAGATGCCATTATTATTTGACCTGCACTGTACAAATAAACTTATAGAAATGGTTGGGTCGCTAAGTGTTCACTAGACCAGTAAATGGGTCGCACCTAAAAAAGTTTAAGGACCACTGGTATAGGCAGTATAAATAAAGACGGGAGCCGAAAATTTGAACTTGACTTCGAGACAAATAAATCCCGCTTAGATATTCACCGTTTTTGGGATTTAATGTTGGATTAATGAGCAGATAGGCCTACACAACCTTCAATATTTACCAAATAAGTGTAACAATGAACTGGTAGTTAATTTGATGGGATTAATTAATATTCATGAAAAATGTGAGGGAACCCTGAAAGGAGTCCCACCTGCACCATGTACAATTATTTTAATCTTGACAATCTGCAAAGAATATGTTTCCACTAATGACTAACGTCAGACATTATTCAGTAGAAGGCTGTGTACCTAGGTTGCGTGTAGTTACACAGACAGCAATGCATCCTCAATCATAGAGTTATATCTATTATATTTATTTGTTTTATTTTAACCTCAAATAATTTAATCATTTTACTTTCTTAAATCAACAAAAGTATTGACTCAGTAGGCCTATATCTAGATGATAGCTATTGCTTCGCAGCCAAGATTGAAATTAAAAGTTCTGATAAAAATGAAAATACTCGTAGAAAGATAGCATGGCAAATGGGTATTGTAATCGAGGTAGAAACCAGCGTAAAAGAAGCTTTTAGGTGATTGTATGACTTGATGAACGTTTGAAATTCCGTTAAATTTCATAAAAATGTTGCCTCATTTAACAAAGAAAAGTATCAAAATTTCGATAGTTGAATATACAACGTGTTAACATGCATCAATATGCTTTTTTTCTGATGAAATTATGTTTCTTATGCAAAAATGATTTCGAGTGACAAAAAAAAAACATGGCAAATTTGGTAACGGAATGTCAACTGCATATATTTGACTCACCCAGAAAAATGGAGTTCAATTATTCCATGACTGCATCACCTATCGTATATTTACGAAGCATTACCAATTAACTATATATCCACAGAGAAATAGATTCCCACACATCAACATTGTTGAAAATCAAGAGCTTGAATAGAAGTCTTGATAAGTGACGCACTGGACGTCAAAAACTTATTTTTTTCGCCAAACTTCAAACATCGACTACTATTGAACCACAGAAGATAGGACAAAAGTGAGACATGTTCTAGGAACTAGAGAATCAGCGTTTTTCAGAAAAATGAAGGAGAAAAACATAACTTGAATCTCATTTTTCACTCGAAATGTTAACTATCGCGTGGCCAAGCACTATTCTGTAATCTCTCGCAAAATTTGAATTCATGTGATTTGCCATTTTGGGGTCAACGAAGCATAATAAGTCACATAATAGGGTCAATAAGTCGAAGCAATTAAAAATGCACTAGTTAGGATGACCAATGTAATTGTAGATTCACATCAGACTGTCTTCTGACCAATCAATAATGAATTGTATATAAAGAAAGCACTTCTTTTCAATTCATGGCAGACCTATAAAATTCGAACTTTCTACTTAATCAGCAGTACAACGTGTGATTTGTGGATGAAATTTTCATCAAAATGACAGTTTCTAATTGAAAGCTGACCGATCTTCTGATAATGCCTCCATGTTAATCATCATGTTATAAGGGTGCTCGTAGGAAAAATATTTACATTGTTAACTGTCATGCTTTTACTTTTATACCGTCAAAAATGTTGTTTCCCAAATCCAGTGCACTCTAAACAAAATCGGCTTTTCCAAGAAACCCATTTTGGTTTTCCAGAAAACCAAAATCGGTTTTCAGGAGGACCAAATAATTCGCTAGAAAACCAGCTGCCGAAAAACCAAAATCGGTTTCTTGGAAATTCAAGTGATCTGTTAGAAAACTGCATGCTATCAATGCAAATAGCAAACTACTACGTCGTTAACATCAACCATTAAAGGTACCGAATACATTTACGCTGACATTTCATAAACAGTCTTTAATCACTGAAACTTCACCCACTGTCACTATGGAAGAGTCTATGACTATGGTCTCTCTCGAAGAGTGTTAAGGCATCCTGAATGATTGTGATAATCAAACGAGACATCAGCGAAATATTCATCGTGTAATCATGTTCTATCATTCTATTTGTCAAGACATCTCACATATTTAGGATTGAAATTTACAAGCATAAGACGGGAATGAGTTCAATAGGCAGAAATTATAGGAAGAAAGTATTGCAGGAACCAGGAAATAATGCATCTGTACGCAGATACACACACGACAATTTTTACAAATATATAAATCACATTCATAATGAATTTCACACAATAAGGCAAAAAATGGTGCAGCTAAACTAACATCAATTATTGATATTTCACCGAAATCAATAATAAATCTAAATTTGAATGAAATAGATATCAATAATTACAAAACAATGATTTAAGAGGCATGTTATACTTGAGATTCAAAATTTGAAAAGCGTACTAAAAGAAAAAATCAAATTAACAACACATAACACCAATCAAAGTTGACTGACGAACAACGCTATTGAATGTTTCAAAACAAAGTTGTATTTAGCCAGGGGCATAGGTTAATTCATAAAAGCGAAATAATTGATACAAAACATTAATTCCATTTTCTATCTAAAAAATAATTTTGATACAGTGCCGATCTAATCTATACTGAATTGAAATAAATGAACCAAGGATTTTCTGCAAATGCACGAGTATTAGGCGGCTTACCAGTAAGGGTGTTGTTAAGATGTGACGTCGATATCAGATAGCAATGACATCGTCTCTCCGATTGTGGGGTGCCTGTGAATAGCAACACTCCGTGAATGTGGAACAGCGATTAATGAAACCCAATTAGCAAGCATTACTGAGCAGGGGACTACGTATGTAGTAAATTTCCACTAGTTGCTTTCGTTTCCCTTTCCAACTGAATTGGGTGTCAGTAGAACACATCCACTTTCTTTTAACAAAATATGACGGAAATACTTCGTATCCGAAAGTTAATGCACTGATGGATGTACATTATCAATGCATGCATGGGAATTAGCTGTAATTGTACAGTGGCCTTCACTTTCAGGGCCTTTGCTACTTGAATTCATAGAAATCGTTTAATTGAAGCATTGACCCTCAGAGACCTGAGGGGGTACACCCGGGGCCAAATCATTTTGCTTTACCATTTTTATTGATGATATATCGATCGCTAATTCCCATGTTAAGACGTGGGAAGACCATTTTTGACGTTGTTTCATATGAATTCTTAGAACAGGGTGACTGCACAATGAAACATTTGTATATTTTCGATGTAATGGTGGCAGTGATGGCCTCGTGGGGCCCAGGAGGGCAATTTTCCAACCACAGAAAGCACGTTCGATCGCGTCGGCGGTTCTATAGTAGGCATCTAACAAATGTTGCCACCACTTGAAGAGCTTCTCTGCATCGAAAAATTCTAGGATACCATTACCTCATACAGACTGTTGATAACAGTAGAGTAATAATGATAACTGAACGTGAGTTCGACATACATTGCACTAATGAGAACGACCAGATGGTAACAAATGAAAAATATGTAAGCATGACTATCGATGTGATTTCAATTACTGTAAATTGTTCCTGTGTTCCTGTGTTGTTGTAAAATTGTTACTGTAAAAATGTTCAATTCTCTCGGTAATAATTGCACGGATCATTCATTATAAAGAGGGATTATACAGATATACAGATATTACACCTTATAAACAGGGACTTGCGCTGTTTTGAAATGACTGTTTAAGACGTCAAAAAGCTGTGGAAGATTCCTTCATGAAAACCCTTATACCCGTACAAAGCATATTATAGTGTGGGATAATCAAAATCCATTATAAATATAATTCGTTTCAAATAATCGTCTCGACAGCGTTTTCAAATCACAGCAAGTAAGTTATGGCATCGAATGCATAGCCAGCACTGCATCACTGACCTTTAGCTCTAGACGACCTAACTGTCTCCTCTTCAGTTTACCGCTGGTATCCGGTGAACAATACTCGGAATCTTGATGTTTTAAAATGTTCGATAATTGGAGCTGCAGACGGCTTCTTCGCATTCGTTGGTGGGTCCAATAGATCGAACTCTCAGACTCAATAAGTGCAAGAAAGCAGACATTCGTAGGATCCTCGGAGAACCAGTGGACACTCGAAAATCCGCTATTGCGACTATTAAGAGATGAGGATTTGCACGCATGTGGCATGACGACGGTGGGTGGAAGTTTCGAGAGCAGTTTAGGGTCAGACAAAGTGGAGTATAATGCGAAGACTACTACTGGTTGCTTGCAACATACAAATCAATGGATAATGAAAGCTCCTTATGCATTTTTGCAGCACATGACAGCGTTAACCCGTTTACACATGAGGCAAAGTAATACATTGTGTAAACGATTTTCCGTGCATTTTGCCATTTTCAATGTAAGAAAGGAAGATTTTGCAACAATACTTACAGTTCTGGAAAGGAATGTTTTTTTCAAAAGCAGATATAATTCTTATTTTCAATCTATGAAATTACAAATTCGTGAATATTTCAACAAAATTTGAAAATTTATCTCTACTCGGGTATATACACGAAATTAGGGCAGCAGCCTGCTAGAAGCATGATAGATTGCACTCTCAGGTATCAACAGGTGTAGAAATTTTTTAAAAGGAATTCCCCGGCATGTGAAAAATGATTTTGTGCATGTCTATGATGACACATCATGTGTGAGATTCACCAATTTATCATTTATAAAATCCTTGTGCATGTGTGATGCGATAGAAGAATCAAATGTGAACATGTTGTTTTCGCACATGATCACGTGTGACTAGATAGCCTATACGAACAAATCAACATAAATCAGTACCTAAGTTGTTAGTAATCATGTTTCTACACCAAAGAGAAGAAAGTTTTCACTGCCGTTATCGACTAGTTTGAATATACATTGCTGTTTTGGGAGTCATGGGTGCGATGGCCTATTTTCGATAGGAGTGGATAGAACTAAATAAGCGAACAGGTGGAAGGGCTCAATAAAAACATTGAGGAAGGGTTTCAATAAAAACAACTGTCTAATGCTTTATTGTAACAGTAAACATCGCGAAGCCGCTTCCCAATGCAACTGATGCTGTGTCAGATGTCTTTGAATTATAAAAAAACTGTATCATTGTGTAAGTTTATTAAGAGAGTTGAACGACACTTAAAATATCAAAAGCATCGTTTAGGAATAGGCTCAAGTCAACAGTAAACAGCAGAAGCATTCTTTTGCTTAAAATTGACTTTACTGATGCTTTGACAGCAAGTCAGTCAATAAAACTAAGAATTCATAAAGGTGGAAGGGTATGGAGAAGCACATGTCTCTGTTAGCAGAGCATCGGTTAGGGGTCTACATAATAAATCACAGCTGCAATTAAGAAAAAAGTATGACAGTTTTGATGACAAAACATGACGGAAAGTGTTCTGTATTTAAAAAAACATGATGTCGACAAAACCTGTGGCTTGGCTCACTTTGATGAACACTTTGAGTTTACTTGGTAATGGTACAAAGAACAGATCGGTCCGTGTCTTAGTGATTTGGCTTAAAATTAGGTTTTCAGTTATTCAACAAGTAATTTCGCACTTTGTCAACATAACTACCGCCCAGGTGGTGTCTAAGAACTGAATTAAGTGAATTTAAGTAATGATTTTTTCGGTAAACGTGATTTTTTTAGAATTTGTTATGGAAAAGATATCACATCAAGTCAATTTCTTCGAGAGTCATAATAGAAGCGACTAAACTACTGTTGGTATGAATTCCCAAAACTCATAAATATCATGAGGGCACAATAAGGTTTTGGGATCGGGGCATTTGCTTTGTTTACAGATGGAAAGAGGATACTAACACAGACAATCTGTGAATAACAGTAATTCAAGCAAATATACTACACAACGTCAAAAAAAACCTGAAAATCCTTTGATATCAGGCTTTAACTTCTTTTATTGTCATTTGAACGCATACTATGATTCGTGCGAAATTCGTGATGGGGAAAAGACATGTTTCTCGCAAAATTGAGAATTTATTAAGCAGTTGAAATATTTATATGCCATGATTTGAATTTGTGGACATAAATACTCGCTAAGCTCAATATCGCGCATGGCAGCTATTCTCTAAAAGAACGATCAAACTCTGTCGGTTCCACTTTCCACCAGATTGTGAAGCAAAGTTTCGGGAATTCTGGATCATTTTTTCTGTAAGATACATACGAAGATGCTCCATATGACTAGGACCCCTACCAGCCACGTTTGTCTTCAAGATGTCCCTTAAATTTGCAATTTACTTGACCAACCCAATGTCCGAATTCCAGCATGATCCCTGAAATCATGAGCAACGCGACTACGTGGCATGCGGCACTTCACAGCAGTTGACAGAATACTTCCAGGGACATCGAATAAACAAGCACATTCTAGTTATCACAGAGAGCGAGCGTTCGTAATTTTGAAATCCCAGTTTAAAATTGCGAGCTCACATTCGTTATATACGAATTTTCTTCAGAAGAATATAGAAACTGATATTCCTCGCATTTTCTTGGAAATTACTGGTGGTGGCGTTCATGACCTACGTCACAACTAAGTTTTAGCAATTGTTAGCGATGTTCACCATCCAAGCAATTTAGAATTGTTGTCTCGGACATTGGACAAGAAGTGAACATTAGATGCGATGTTTAAAAAATATTACCGCCCACTTAGATCATGGACGATCCTTCACTGGCAGACTATCTGATATCTAAAAAGACTGCGTCAGATTCAGGTATATCTACAACAATTACATTTCAAGAAACGATTGCGAATCAAAGCCTATGAATGCAACAAGAATTTCAACTTTATTTTTGTCACTGACAAATACTACGTCTAAACTCTACTGTTGATAGACAGAAACTAAATATGACTAAAAAAAGTGAATATCCTAAATCCCGACTCAGCGCCATTAGACAACGATTTGCTCACAAATAAATTGCCTCGTGCACGTTTTGATATGGTGCATTACTTTTTGGCATTGTGAAGTCAAATTCCTTGAAAATACATTAAGCATTATTATATATTATCACGTTAAAGAAGCATGAAAAAGTCACCTAATTGTTAAAGTGAATGATAAAAGAAACTTAGCATGACAATTTCTAAAAAGTACGAAAGTATGACGTCTGCGATCGCTGGAGAATGGAACCGATCGACATTGTGATTTGCTAGTGGTGGGTTGACCCTAAACAGATACCTATAAGGACCCGCTTGCCGCATTGAAAAGCAACTGTCTTCACACATTTATTGGTGGTCACTGCCGACACTGATCAACAGCATTGAACGAAGAACGAAATCACAACCAACAGCTGACGTTATCCATGTTAGCCATTTGATTAATCATGTTTTCTCGCGAATTCATAATGAAATTTTCTTCGATTAAGACGCAATGCGGTTGTCTCCTCTGGACCAACATACCAGCAAAAATCCAGCAGACGCTAAATTCCTTTCTAAGGCACGTTCTACTCGACTTCCTGTATTGGAATCGGTCACCTTTCTAGCTAAGTTAAACCAAATTGGCGGACTATTATGCACAAAATAAATGAGCAGATAGTATAAATTCAGTATAAAAAGGAATCATTGCGGCCTATTCATTGTTACTATGACTTGCATCGACATGTCAACCCAATTTGCTTCTGCTAATGAGTTTATGACTGAATTTGAACTTGTCGCACATTATGCTTGAGAACAAGCTGATGGATGTGAATGCTACCTGGTCGCATATAAATATTCATGAAAATCATTCATCCTCCATAAACTTTTTTCACGTAGAACAATTTTGAGATTTTAAAGGAAACTACGACTACCTGTATGGATGTACAACAAAGAATTAAAAAAAAGCTCCAAGTGCCAGCTTGCTAGTACTGTCATCTAGCTGCACAAATGAAGTTTTCTTGATAGTTCTTCAGTTTCTTAGAGCATGCATTGTATCATGTTAAATGAAACACCACGAGAAATGGGCTGCCAATGAAGTGAGTGCCAAGAGGGCAAAAAAGTTTCAAGTGGAATGTAATCCACTTTCATTCAGCATTATTACTATGGAAATTAATCATGATGGATATATCCAAAAGCTAGAATCTTTTCTACTCCGTTAAGCTCGAATTTCTATTGTTGAAAAGAAGATTTACAGATGCTACTTTAGGTATATGCAATGACTTTTTAAATTTTTATCTTCTTCGAATTTTTGAATTTGACCAATTAAGAAGCCCAGTATTGCTGAGGAGAATCACGAACAGCGGGAATATTTCTTAAAGTTGTCCATTTGAGGACCCTTCAAGTGGAATCAATACCAGCTGATATCTGCCATTTCTCTATTTGAACTGAATACCATTGATGAACGATCAAAGAAAAAATGAAAAAGCCTCATCCTAGAATCTCTAGTTTTCTACTGGAACTCTCAATACCAAGAGCAGATTGATAAGCTTGAATTTGAACTCAGAAATTTATGTTTATCTATCCACAGCATTTGCATGTAAAAATTGTTACCACATGTAGTCACGCATTAAAAGAACATGAAGTGGCCGAATTTCACTCGATAAGTTGAACAAAATGAATCAATTTACAGGCTTAGGGAAGCATTGGGTAACAGCAACTTTGTCTAATTTTCAGCAAGCTTCTCAACAGAAAACTATGGGCATGCCGTGTAATCATTCGGGTTTTATAAGCGTCCAAATTGAACAGTACCGCTGATCAACAAAGCAAGAATTGACTGATGAATAATCAGAGTTATACAGCAAAATCTAAATGTAATTGTGATTAGGGTATAGCTACAAAGTATTTATGCGTCATTAATGCACTATAACAAAAGCAATTAGTTTCGATGCCTGTCATATTTCAGCTTGGGGATGCAAATATGATCTTACCTGTCAAAAGTGATCTCGCTATAAATGATACAACAGTTTTAAAATTGCAGAATTTGACTTAAGTTTAACAAAGAAGTATCATAGAATGAATACATCACGCGTCAGTCAAGAAACTTAAAGGTGTGGTTCGGTCAATTTCAGAAACGAATTTTCGCCCTGAAAATTAAAGTATTCAACCACTTCGACGATTTCCTGTCATTTTTCCATTCATCTGCTCGATAGTTTACCTACATATTTATGTCTAGGATTCATGATGACGTCACAGCTGCCAAATCACGCTTCCTGTGCTACTGAGAAGCAGAACGCCGCACACGAGATAGGAGGTTCACTTGCTGTAGTTGGCTGTTAGAGGGACCTTGTGGTAAGCAAGCAATGAAAACTGAGGATCAACAGATCCCCTATTGCATTTACATCGCTGCAATATATAGAAAATCAATGGAAAAAGCAGAGAATTCCAGCTCATATCATGGTCAGATGTGCAATGAAAACTGAGTGATAAAGCTGAACCAATTTTCCGCATGTGTGTAATGACACCATTTTTTAAAGCAACTATTCTCTGATTTTCAGCAACTTCTCGCCCCATTTTGGATGAGTAAGTTACTATTTCAGACAGGGTAAGTAAACGATGAAGCTCCAATAATGAGATATAATTTTCTTTAAGCAGCATATTTAAATTAAATCAAAAAAGTGATCAGTTAACCAAGCTGCTGTATTATTATCTAATCTTACAAATTTTCACCGATATGACGGCCTGTTCACGTAAAAAGGATTTTCAAATTACATCTTACATAAAAATCAAAATATCAATGTCTGATAAGTTGAACATTCATCTTCGTTATTGAGGTAATTGAATCAGTGTAAATTGAATCAGTGCATTATTGCTGATAGCAACATCTGTTTGAGAGCTATGGTAGTGCATGAAATAACATGCAAAACGTGTAAAAGTAATCATATCGGGAGTACAGTCACTCCATACACGCATTAAAGAACATGCCACAAACAAAGACTCAAGTGTACTCAAACATCACCTAAGTTGCTCTCCTAACATAGCTTTCCCGTTTACAGTCAAAATCATAGCGTTTGATACAAACAGCATTAACTTACGTTTTTAGAGAGGCCATATTAATGAAATCTATGAAACCAAGCCTCAATAACAAAGATGAATGTTCAACTTATCAGACATTGATATTTTGATTTTTATGTAAGATGTAATTTGAAAATCCTTTTTACGTGAACAGGCCGTCATATCGGTGAAAATTTGTAAGATTGGATAATAATACAGCAGCTTGGCTAACTGATAACTTTTTTTGATTTAAACGATGAAGCATTGCTGTTCAACGAGATTTTCATTCTTGCTACCATAATCTAAAGTTCCGCTATGCTCATCATTTGAATCATACTCAGATGCTGTCAGTGACTGAGTATCAAGCATCAACAATAAAATCTACACCAGAAGATTGATCTAAAATTAAAGCAAGACATAGTAGCCTATGGAATATGTCGTTTCTGAAATTTAAAAACATCCTCATCGATGCCACAAAAGCAGGTAGATTACATGTAGGTCTATAAATGTATGCATTATTATCAGAAGATTCGTATAAATTCAGAGAAATATATTTGAGCATATACGACTACATATTCCTTACAGAGCATTGAATAAATGACAACAGCGGTAGTGAACCAGATTATAAACAGAATTTAAAACAGCTTCTAAACAGAAAATTTAGAAAGGAAACTCATTATAAGGCCAATCAGGGGCGGCGGAGCCGAGGGGGAGGGGGGACTCTCACGTTTTGTGAGAGCAAAAAAACTGACTCGATAATATAAAGCTTTCTATTCAAGTTGCTAGGATAGTCATTATCGCAGAAGGTAAACTGTGCTTGGATATCAATCTTACGTTCCCCTATGTTTCTGTAGATACATGTAATGTACATTTTCAATTGAACTTCGGTTTTGCTACATCTCTTTGTTTAAACCGAATCACATTAGTCAATCTCGGCTGCTATCAAGGACATCTTAATCCGACAAATTTGCAAGCTGAGAGTCGCAGATAGCAGTGGTATGACAGAGCAGTGAATATGTTTGGGGCTCTGAGCGTTGTTGCTAAATGAATACAGGGAGATAACAAATCGGCTTTATACATTTATTGCAACAACCATCGTCTACCTCTTGTATTGGAAGGTGGTGACTTCAAGTGCCACAGTTCACAGAGTGTGTCCAACCCGTAGGATAATGCCGAAAATATCAATAAGTAGCATTCTCTATCACTACAGAGAAAAAACTTCCTGAAAAAACTGTACGTATGAGATCTAATGATCCTATTTGGTTAACCCCTTCGTTGAAAGTGCTTTCAGACGCTCGTGACAGAGCCCTTTCTCGTGGTCATTTTTCGAAATATCTCCGCCTTAGAGAGAAATTTAATCAAGCGGTCCTTAAGTCCAAGGGTTGCTGCTATTCCAAAATGCAGTCTCTTTCTCCGACCCAGACTTGGAAAATCATAAACTCGCAAAGGCTTGTATCCCAGAATATCAACGTTGACTTGCAACAAGCCAATGACATCAACGACAAATTTCATTCCCTCTTCACCGATTCTGACATTCAACGCTTCATTGTTCCCTCATCTCCGATTCCTTCACATTTTCAAGTTGACGAAACTCAAGTAGCAAATCTGATTAAAAGCTGCAAATCCAATTCAGTTGGTCCTGATGGAGTGCCGGGACGTTTTTATAGACGTTTCATAGACATTCTTTCGTATCCCCTAACGATTATCTACAATCTTTGTCTGAATTCATCTACTTTCCCTGATCCTTGGAAATTAGCTAATGTGCTCCCCCTTCCTAAAAAGAACTCAAACTCAGAATTTCGTCCAATATCCATTCTCCCTTTCCCCAGTAAGATTCTGGAAAAGCTGATAAAAGATTTTGTCCTCTTGCCTCATCTCCGCAACTTTTTTGATTCTAGGCAATATGGCTTTGTCCCCACAGATCACCGCGGTTGCACCAACGCTTTGCTAGCAATTCGACTGAGTACCCTACAACATATTAGTCTGGCCACCTCTAACTCGTGCCGTATCTTAGCTGTAGATTTCCAAAAGGCATTCGACTCCATCAGCCATCTGTCCCTTTTGAAGACCTTATCTGAAGACCTCAAACTGGGCCCTGACATTGTCAGGTTTATCTACAGCTTCCTCGAAAATCGCTATCAACGGGTCAATATCAACGGCTACCAGACCAGTTGGAAAGAAGTTCACAGTGGGGTTCCACAGGGCTCAATTTTGGGTCCCCTTCTTTTCGATGTCTTTGTCAATGACTTGCCATCCTTTATTTGCACCAAGCTGATAGCTTACGCTGACGACATCACATTGATTCACATGACTGATGATGGCGATGACTGTTCCTTTCAGAGTGATGTTGATCTTTTTGTTGCTTGGGCTGACAGAAAAAAATTCAAGATAAATGTTGACAAGACTAAAAGCCTTGACGTCAGTCGCTTGCCTGTTCCGTTTAACAATAAACCGATTTTTATAAATGGAACTGTAATTGAACAAGTCAATGATCTCAAAATCCTTGGTGTCATTTTTAGCCATGATCTGTCCTGGAACTCTCAGTGCAAATATTTGTTAGGTAAATGTTGTCGGTCGTTATCTTTTGTTAAACGTTTAAAGTACAATGGAAATGCTTCTTCGGTACTATGGCGTGCATACACTGGCCTGGTTCTTTCCCAATTGTGCTATTCGTGGCCTGTTATTTGTGATTTAAAAGTGTGTCAACTCAAAAAGTTCGAGCACCTACATAAAGTGGCTAAACGTTGGTGCAATACTCCCTCGAAACCGTCTCTCCATCATTCGCTGCAAAAGACTTGTACACGTCTAATAACAAAAATTGCTGACAATCCTGAAACGCATCCTATTGCCGAATATTTCGTCGTGAGGGATTCGAACTGCGGTCGAGTACGACACAAACGCAGACTATTTCCATTGAAGCGCAAGCAAGCGTACTATAACAAATCATTTGTAAAATTTTCTACGCTGTCATAATTTTCCTTTTCTTGTCAAGCACGGTGTATTCATGAAATCATGTACCGCTCGTTGTACTGAAATAAAGTGATATTATTATTATTATTATTATTACATTGCTCTGCGTAGAACAATGAAGGACATTTCACGAAGCACAAAAGATCAATTAGCGAAACCGATGGCAGAATGTTTACTTAAGAAAACGTTAAGATTTTCAACCATGTTTTTGCTAAAGTCGGTCAAAAATATCTTTCTCTGTCGGAGCAGATTGCAATAACATTACAAAGTCAGCAAATAACTGTACAGAAACGCAAAATGTTGCATAAATGCATTGAGAAATACATCACAACACCAAAAGAACAATTTGTGAAATTTTTCAAAACAGTGTAAGTTGAAACCAAAGAGTTTGAATTCATTGATGCTCCTACTGTTCCTGGTAAAAAAAAACGGATACAAAATTCTGGTGAATCAGACGCCCAACATTTCACCTCCGCCTGCCAATATCACAAGGATGATTACTGAAGCAGTGATGCATGTCATTCCGAAATCAATCGTCGATTTACAACAGAATCGTACGGCACCCTGATGATAATTCTGTCAATTTCAGCAAGGACAACAAACCAATAACATTTTTATCGTAAAGATTACCAGGAAGTGAAACTGCAATGTGATTTGGACATTCAATTTGACAATTTGGTGTCAGAACTAAGATCGCTAATTTTCACAACAAAGTTTTCCTCTCCTGATAACTGCTTTGTCGATTGATACTGTGAAAACTTTCTTCAAATAAGACAGCTAGACATCTGTCTCTGTATTAGACCTAACTAATGTGAAGCGATTGCTAGATATATATCTTTTGTACAATGAGGTCTGCCAGGTAGAATTTAATCTTAAGTAGAATTTTTAATAATTTTCTGTGCGATTGATAAATGATTCTAGTGGATATTCAATTCAAATATCAACTGAAAGGTTGTATGGCTTAATCAGCATTATGTTGGCTTAAGAACCACTGAACCGGCATCAGATCGGTGCCCCCTCACCTTGAAAATCGCTCCGCCGCCTCTGAGGCCAATACACTGAAATTTGATCTGATTGTATATTATCATCGGTTGTGATATTAATCAAAATTCAATGGACCAAATGTAACTAAATTATTCTTCAATTAAATTCATCGAATGATAATTAAATGAGATACATACTACATGTGGTTATTTGCGATGCAATACACCTATACGAAAGATAAACTAAAACCGAATTGTAGGCTACCATGGAACATAGGTTCGCTATTTATCAGCCTTCAGATTCTGAAATTCACTTTTACTATAAGTATTAGAAATGTACGATGAGAGTCAAACATCACAAAGTTCAACATAGTCCATCAACATCCGTATCCAATTCATCGGTAAAAACCTCAGATTCAACTTGAGATTTAGTAGGCAGCTCCATCTCTGATTTTGTCCAACCTTCATTCAGTGACCAATTTGCGTTTCATTTTAAGCATTGTACAGCTTCATTTCTCAAGCAGAACGAAAGCTGTATGATTTTGTATCGTTCCTTCAGCATGACATATCTAAGGTTTTTTAATTTTATCTTTTTCTTTGAGATGTTCAGAACATACATGACTGTGCTTCGTCAGTTTAAAATGAGCTCGTTCAATGCTATTACACCACAATTTTTTCAGTCTTCACGAAGAGCTGTAGAAGCCAAGATCTTAAGAATCGTCTGCTTCGCTAGTACACCTGTATACGCAGCATCTTCCTACATGTATTTTAGCGATTTTGTATGTGTTCAGAGAACGTAGGCCTAAACAAGTGACTTATTACTTACTTTTCATTCATTCCCTGTGCGTTGACCGTCTTACGCATAACCGATTCTTCACGGAACACAATAACAGTGGCGTATTAGATCATTGGCAGAAGTGACGTCTTCACGTCTCCTTAAGTTGATGATTGCGGTTGACTCAGGCACTGGAAGTGCGTCTAGTTTAGCAAGATTGACTAGTCATTCAATGAAACAGCAATTGAGACTAGGTAAAAAATTAGACCGAACAACACCTTTAATTATTTGTTTTACAACCTATATGATGTGATTCCTGCCCCGCTCTAATATATCGTATGTGAAGTTTCGGTACAGCATGGACTCATTTTCCACCCAAACAACAACGAGTCATACAGATGAAAAAACAAATATTCATGTGGATGACAGAAATGTGCAGTTCGGGTGATTAAGACCAATCCCTTTGTTTTTACAAATATAAGAACTTTTCTATTTCAATATAAAAAATGATGAATCTCTTAACATTCTTCATTATTTCATTGAATGAGATTCCTCACTGACGTCAGTATTTTTCTCCTCGGCAGGCGAAGCCTCAAAATGTTTATGTTCCCAAAAACGCCGAAATTCTTTCTCAAAAATTGACTTTGAAAGGCTCGCGATTCAATAAACAAAGTCTATAAATGTTTGGGGTCTGACAGATTTCTTAATTCCGACGTTCTTCGTCGAAGCTTGAATCATGCCGAATCATTATGTAATTCGATTAAATTATCTTGATGCCACACCCCTCCACGAATCTTTTTAAGCTACAATTCTCAATGACTATGATATTAAGTCTCCGATTTCATTATTGCTAAGTTGCATCTTACTTACCATCACTCTCAGAAGTTGAACGAAGATCCTCTTCATCCCACGTTGATTCTTCTATTACCGACTGATCGATATCGCTGCAAAGAAAGAATGGCGAACATGTCTTACAAATAAGAAACGTCGAATCATGCACTTCTCACAAGCACTGTAAATAGCAAATCACTAAATCATCAAATTCAATTTACTAGGCATGTGAAGCTCAGTCTAACAGCATAATTATTTGAGTTTTAAAAAAATCCTCAATTTCTTTTAAGAAATAAGCAAAATTTGTAAACATTCGCATGAATAGTACCGTAAGCGCACTTATAAAATGATATAATGCAGATATGTGATGTCAGTTGGAATCAACTTTCTCTCTCTGATTGCAATACATGATCAAATACAGACGAACCCTCTAAAGCATGATGCCCTCTAAAGAACTATATAAAGCATAAACATGATCGCTTTGAAGACTCTCCACTACAATTATCATGAGTTGACTTTCACTACAATAAGAAATAGCGAATTGAACAATCTGAAATTAGTGCAAGCTAGAGACTTGTGAAACGCAATGCAAACTAGAGCGGTCTGCTGAATTTTTGGATATTTCAATGTTTGAACTTGACATCAATAAGATGCTGATCTACGAGTATATGAATGTATTCAGGGTGCTTATTGAGAAAGAAATTAAAACTAAACATTTTGCATGAAGTAAAAATGAAATAGCCGACGTATTCATTTCGAAGTTACATGTACACTAAACGTGAAGCTTAAGCCTATGAGAATGTCTAGAAAAAATTATCAAAACGCATTTCTACTCGTACTAGCCTTAATTCATTAAATGGTGAATGATGTCAAGATCCTCATTGTTGTGTCGTAATATGTATTTGAACAGCATGCGACTGTGGGCATATTTCCCGACTAGAGCACATTAGACTTGAGTCAACGCAGAGTGAGCGATGAAATGTTCACGTAGGAGGCATCAAACTGCAAATTTTATAGAAAGTGCACAGAAAGAACGTGTAACTTTTGGTTTATAAGGATCCTAAATAATTTAGCATATTTGTCGAAAACATTCAAATGCTACTTTCGGAACTCGAAAGCATGGAGATCGAATTTCAACATATTTCACCTAAAATTCAAACATTTGAAATAGACTTGTATTATGTGACAAAAATCCAGCACTACTTTATCACGTCTAATTAAACATACTGCTCCTACATATGATTTTCCCATTTTTCGAGCATTGAACTTTTTTCGGGCGTGCTCTTTGAACTTCATGTTGGAGCTATACTTGTACAATTTCAGTAAGAATATATTTGAGATTAGGCATTGACTCATCATTTGTTCAAATTTCGTCAGGCCAATATATTTGGCAGATGACATTGAACACAATATTTATGCGATTTTATGAAACATGAAGTATTTTGTGGATAATGTAATTACATGTATTTCGGATTGACTTTCAAATAAGTCAAATCACCACATCCATCGAATCAAATTTAACATTTGAGGACAAACATGATGACTATAACTACAAATTGCATGTAAAAATTTTGCACACATGCATTGATGACCAGAATAGAAATAGTTACTGAGTGCATACATGCTATTTTCGTATTCGCCTTCTCTACCATGAACTAAAAATTAGGTCTCTTCTGAAATAGTATTTTTTAAGGCAGGTTAAAAAAGGTGTGAACAAAAACAGACGCAAGTTTCTAGCGCTTAAAATTATCCTCAGATTTGGTAACAAATTTAGCATGATTTTCGAGGATTTTCTCGACTGCTTTTACACATCTGCTTTCGCCGACACGGTTTAAGATGCTTTGGTGGACAATCGATCACCGCTACTTGCCTTAATGTCGGCGGTCACAATTGTGACGAGTTCTTTATTCATTGATTATAATCGCTATGACAACAACTGATGTGTGGTGGTGAGGGTTTGATCCTGACAATTGACGCAGTCGCATAAGTGGCTCGTAGCTCAGTTGGTTAGAGCACAGGTCTAGTTAACATCGGTCGCTACTTCTGCCACCTTATTTGTTCGAATTCCTCATCAGCCTGCTTCGTTTTTTGATGCAGATCTTCTAACAAGCTTTGAGCACGTCATTATCTTCCGATTTCTTTTCGACTTCATCCACTGTCGTAGTGGCTGACGCACACAGTATTTTTGGATGTTGGGATTTGGTAGTTTCTACTTCTTCCATCAGTTATTCGTACTTTTTATCTAGTTCTTCCATCTAAATCTGTTGCAAGCCTTGTTCACCTTCAGCACGCGCGTTCAGCTGCCTTTTCTAGAAGTATGGGATAGGTTGGGACAGTTCAGGTGTTCTAATCTTTGGCTATCACGCAAGATCTAAACACATCAATGCTTTGACAGCTAGCAGGTTGAGGGAACCATGTTTGTGATGGATTACATCCTTCAAATTATTTGACACTCGTTCAACGTCTGCGTTTGTATGCGGCATTGAGAAGAGAGTCTGAGTCAAAAGTGTCATCTTCAGATGGCTTCCGGCATCACGAATACTTTACCAGTGATAGCCACTGTCGATTATACTGTATATCTGTTATATGCATTGCTGTATTATACAAAAGACGCATTGAAGCTGAGGATGCACAATGTACACATTCCGAAAACTCGCATGCTATGCTATTTTCGAACCTATCGAAGTTTTTTTGTTCATGCTCTACTCCATAATAGGTTATTAACCAAGCATTAACACACGCAATCAAAACGTATGTGAATTCTGGAATGCAAACGCCATGAACTTATTTCACAGGAGCTATTGATCTAAGCTATATTGCTGTCCTGATGTTCAACGATGTTGTGAAAGTAAGCAGGAGACGACTATCAAACATATTTTACATGTATGGTACGTACTTTATAATTAAAACTGAAATAGAATAATATTCACATAGCCTACAGCAATATATGTATGTATAATGAATATACCAATATCCAAATATCAAATAATCCGCTATCAATTCTCGGAAATTCAGTAAATGATTACTCGGACGCTGCTTCAATTTTTCGGGCATCTCGAGAGTCCGTAGTAGCACTGAAACATCACATATAATTTGAGGAATTTTGTCATAAGTAATAATGTAGCACTCTCAAAAATAACAGTATTTATGTAACTTTGCTACTAGACCTTTCGATGATTTCTTTAGTTTTCATTGTGGCAAAAAGCTATATATACTGTAAACTCGTAATTGATGAAATGATATGCTTAGTCCTTGATTTACGAAGAAGAATATTGGACACTAATCAGTGGATTGAAATTCCCCATGCCAGATGCATGACATAAGGGAAATGAAACCATCCATGAGAGCGCTGTTAACGACTGTCGGTTACATGCGCATGATTGTGGTCAACGGTTGCTGAAAGTGGAGTATAAAATGTTTGAAATCAGCATAAATTACACTTTCAATAGAAATATCTCTGAACATCGTCATGTAGATTATAGACATGTTCTATGACATCATACTCGAGTTGTAATTATCTTATCTGATTACTCGACAGTTTGTTTGTTGACATAATATTTGTTTTCAAGCAACATCAATTAGTTCTCAGGTCCTCTTTCTATTAACTATGGCCAATTTAAAACTATAGTTTTCATGATAGCAAAATTCATGATAGCTTATTGCAAAACATAGTAATGTATTGCGACGTTGAATATTTAAGGTACGAACGAGTCAGTATTTTCATGTGCGCTTGAGTTTTCATCTAAAATGGACATAACGAAGATGGGTGAACAAGAAATTTGACACAAAAGATGAATGCAAGGAGTGGGGGTGAGATGGTGAAGATGGAGAGCTTAATCCAGTTAAATGCGCCAGTGGAATTATTTAGATTTCTTAGCGTTAAGAAGAGCACTACCAGTTATGTGTTTTAGACTTATTAAAATTACTGTTTTAAAGCGATAGTTATGTGGTAGGCCTCGATTATGTGGTAGCCTCGATCTAATGAGCATGTCATTGTCAACGCTCACATTCCATTGTTGCCTAGTCGAATTCATGTATGAATAGCATTAGCAGTGATAAGAATTTAGAAGTCTTCCGCAAAATGAGCATAATCTATCGCAACTCTTGATTATTAGCATTGACATACTGTTCAGATTTTCGTGACATAACACAATACCGCAAATGAATGCTGGCCGATGGCTTTCATATGTGTAGTGATTGCATTCTCACAACCTCCCTCGACCAGTCGCTAGTAATCATTATTTGAAAGCTTAAATCGATGACATGCAAGTTCGTATTGCCCTCTCAGCGGTGGAGATTACAGAAGCGATATTCTAGTCGGTTAATCAACTTCCATACTTACCTCCTAAGAGTATCGTAGCTCCCAATTGTGGTGGTCGACTGATGTGATGCTTTCCTAAACAACAAAATTCAAATGCAATAGCTAAATACAACTTAATTTTATCAAGTTAATGACGAGACAAAGAGTGAAAGTTGATAAAAAAAATCAGTGACAGTGCGAGAAAAGAACACCATTCCTTTCAACAGAAAATCTATTCAAATCAGTACTTAACTTAATGCTCAGTGCCTATTTTCAAGCATGAAATACAGAATTCCAAAACACAATAGACCAAGGTTCCGCGGAAATATGGGTCGTGAAACTGTGGTAATGGCCAGTGTATATTGTATACATGTGACGCTATAGATATCCATCAAGATGAATTGAAAAAGAGGTTTAGCACTTTCTTTTACATTGAGCAAAATACGGACATAAACGGGAAACAATTTTTTGGAATCGATGCAATTTAAAGAATCATATAATTGAAAATGCTGAGCATGCGTGTGCCGTGGCTGTGATATGAGATTTCTTGATGTCTCACGTATTTTGACTACCTTTCGCGGCATAATTTGCACTTTTAAACATCTGCTTCTTCCCAGTGAGAGAGTAAATCCGAGCAAAATAAGTTCCCGATAATATAATTTAGCAACATACATTTTTATTCAAGAATGCTGGGAAGATACCGATAAGGACTTCGATATTCTAACACTTGGACACTCTATAATCTGGTACTTATTCAGCAAATACCCAGGTCTCTGTTCCACCAACAATCATCAAAAGAAGCCACTTGCACATTATATTTCCTGGATTTGAGATGTGGGTGCTGTGTTTGAAAATACGATCGGTTTAATCTGTTATATTGCTCAAAGTTTCTGAGACTGCGTGATGTAAATCAAAATTTAACACGAGGAAGAATTGCTTCATCGAGTGCGCAGAGCAGAGCTCAGGAAAAGCTTCAACTGACTGTCATAATTTGTGGAGAAAAAAAACTTTATATATAGGCATCACACATTTTTTCTGTACACACATTTCTTATATAAGTAGTTAATAATGTGAACGCAAAAAGTGAGGATTTAAACGAGGATGCGAACATGGCGTTCCAAACATGTAAATATGAACATTTGAATTGGAACCGCGTTCCAATCATGTGAATAGGAACCGCGTTCCGATTGGGATTTGAATTTGAGTTCATGTTTCGAGGTTCGGTACAATCAATTGTGTACTGGGGTTGTAACAGCCTGTTCCGATTTTGAATTAAAGTGAGTGAATTAGAACAGGGATGCGAACATTTATTTCGGAACTTGAATAGATAGTTGTTTGTTTTGAGACTGCTTGCTCAAATGCGACAATTGTGGCCATTGTGACTATGATGACAATTTTATTTATTTTCATAACTAGGTTAAGTTATAAATACGTGGAAGTTGCTTCATGGTTAGCTTCCCAATTTCATGGATTGTTGCAAGAGACCTTGGTTATTCGCTAAAGGCTATAGAAACTGTTACAAATCTAAATGAAAATATCAAAGCTGGCGATTTAGTTGAACGACTAATGGATCTAGATGAGCATACCATGAATGCTAATTTGGATCGCTGTTGGATAGAAGATTTCTCAATGCTACATTATAAAGACAGTGAAATTAGGAGGATGAAATTGGAACTTTCTGAAACGGAGATAAAAAAAGTGAAACCTTCAATTGATTTATCGAAATGTTCTATCGATGAAAGTGACTTCAGAAAGAAATTAGAAACAGAGACGTTTAAACTATTATGTGATCGGAACTGCATTAGGTGTTTTGAACCGGAAAAATCCCTTCTCTTGTTACCATGTTCTCATTTTGTCATGTGTTATACATGCTATATACCCTTGGAAACTACATTTTGTCCCCTTTGTGATGAAGAAATAATTTCAACAGTCACTGTATATCGTTCATAATGAGTCATCATGCGTGTCTGTGATTGGTTGCTATTGTGCAGCTTTTGTATATAAGGTTATCACACTTCTATTACAACCATATGTGTTGAGGATTGTAGACATTAATAAACATGCCATTTACCACGATCATTCCTGTTTCAATTATTCACAAAGACAATCTGTTTACTAGCAAGATTTTCTACTCTGCAAATGATGTTATTGGTTACAAAGCTGATCTCATAGATCTGATGGAGGATATTGTCACATTCTATCATTGTGAAGATGATATTGAACTTCAGAAACTCTCCACAGAGTTCTCGTTGCTATTGTGAAATGAGAACACGGAAATTGAAGACTTGTTTGCATGATATAATCGTATTTAGTCACTATGACGAAAATGGTGGTAAATTCAAGGTGGACATGTTTACCGGACCCCCGTCGATGAGCGTCAATGTGGCAGTGCAAGATGACCGGGACATAATAAAGTTTAGAGCATACTATGCTAATCTTTTAAAAGTCTTCGCTTCAAAACCATGCTGTTCATGCTGTCCTCTATCAAAGGATTTAATGTGTAATATAGAACAGCTTATAACTGCAACGACTCAGACTTTGAGTGATGTTGATGACTACGACCTACCATCTGTTACCGTTTGACTTTGTTGCATGGAACTAGGCAAAAATGTATATTTTCATAAATGCTTTGCTTTTAACACAATAAAAATGACTGCAAAACGAAAGGCATCTTTTTCTCGGAAGAATGGTTCTTTTAGACCTTCAAGTCAGTTTAAGAAGGCGTTGCGAAAGTTAAACAGCATGCGAAACAATAAAGTTAAGTGCAAATTAATTCAAAACTCAAGTGATGATTTCATCCGTGATTTGGCTTTTGCAATACACAAATGCCTCCCAATATACAAGCCTTTATTGAGTACTGATTCTCTAAACAGCATTAGAAAATTTTCAAATCCAAGAAGCAGTGATATGAAAAGGCGGAACTTAGTTCAGCGTGGAGGTGGTGGGTTTTTGAATATGTTGAATGATATTGGAAACAGCATTTACAATGTACTCAACAGTCCACTAGGGAAAGTTGTAGCAGGTGCCGCAGTGTTGCTATAGACGACGAATCATGGATTGACACGTCATCATTGATTGATGACTCATGTGAATATGTATATAAGAGAGACGCGCTTGTACTCTTTAATCACTTTCAAGCTATCATTCATCGCTGACGGTTGAAAAGCTCCGAATAAGTACAACATTGAATTATGTCTCAAAAAATGTTTATAGTTAGAGAGGAGAGCGACTCATTTGAACGTGATCTCTTTAAATTCCGACCGACAAGGAAGGTTCAAGGGATTGGAAATACCTTTTACTTCCAAACGTTGAGCTATGGTGATGATGGTTTCTACCTTCAAGTTCCATTTTTCCACAGTAATGGTATGTCTTCATCTGGATATAGCAACATGAGACAAATGCGAGTGACCTTTCCGAAATGGCAGCAGATGATACTCAAAACCATCGACTCTTTGGCGAAGGAATGCGTTGTGTTGCCCGAAAGTGCTCCTACACATTGGAGGAAGGCGTTAGAGGAAGGAAGTGGCTATAAGGATTTACCCGAGTTCGATACGCTATTCTTGAAATTGTCCGATCACTTTCAAGCATTCGATCTACTTGGAAATACAATGGAGTGTGATGATCTGAAGCGCGGACGATACATGGGTTTAATACACGTCAACGGACTATACATTGGTGCTCACGGCTCAACCGGAAAAGTGGCATCGTTACAAATGAAAGTTCTACAGTTGGTTTATGAGCCAATGCCGATTGATAAGTGTCTAATCACCATCGATAAATCTACTTCAAAAGATGGGAAGGATGTTGAAGAAAGCAAAAAGCGGGGACGGAAATCCAAGGAAGGGAGTGTTAAGTTGAAATTGAAACGCCAAGATGCTCAAATTGACGCGAGAAGTTATTTTAATGCTGACATTGATGAGGAAACACAAATGCTGTGAATGTGAAATGAAAGTTTCTAAATGTAAATAAAGTTGTTATGGAACATGACTTGTTTTATTCTAAGCAAACTGGTGGGTGTTGGTCTTTAAAGCTTTTGAAATTTCAGGATGACAGATTTTCGCCTATTCACTGATCGCACAATGTGTGTGGCCGGACCAAGTCAGTCCGGTAAAACTACTTTTGTAACTCAATTACTACAATTTAGAAATGAGATGTTTAATAAAGAAATTAAAAGAGTTAAATGGTGTTATGGCATATTTCAACCACAACTACATTCTGCACTTCGCCAGAAAGGTTATGATGTGAAGCAAGGGTTACCGACAACTGAAGACATCAAAGCAGGTGACTTACTAGTATTAGATGATCTATTACGTGAAAGCAAATCTTCAAAGGATGTAACTGAAATGTTCATTCAAACTGCACATCATAGGGAAGCTTTTATTATCTACATCACCCAAAATATCTTCGATGGAGGGAAAGAGCAAAGAACTAGAAGTTTGAATACACATTATTTGGCAATATTTAAAAATCCAAGAGACAGCAGTCAGATACATCATCTCAGTAGACAGATATTACCTCAACAACCTAAAGTTCTTTCAAAAATATATGAAGATGTAACTAAGAAACCACATGGCTATCTATTTATTGAACTAACCCAGGAATGTCCGGAACGACTTCGATTTCGAACTAATATCATACCTAATTCCGTTGAACCAATGACAGTTTTCTCGGTTCACAGCTAGTTTTAAGCAATGTACTTTGTTACCTTATTATTATTACAAACATGTCGTATTCAAAGATGGTAGTCATTCCTCAAGAGGAGTATATACAATTGACAACATTACAAAGTGCACAAGAAGTCAAAAATATAGATCAACCTATTACGAATCAACTTAAGGAACTAACACAAAAGGATATGGAAATTCAGAAGATTAAGGATCCCTATCGACGAATGCAGTTAGCAGCTGAAAACATTGATGAGAGGCGACAGATTCGTGATAAGTTGCGACGATTTATAACCTTGTCAACACCTCGACCATATCGTGTGCGCGCTGAGCGATTATTTGACTTCATTGATCCACATGTGAAGTTCAATGAGAGAGGGGAGATAATAGATGAAACAACTGGTGATGTTATTAGAAATAGTCACATAGATGACCTTCTGCAATATGCTGTCAGAGATGTAAGGCGAAAACTAGGTGCACCACAAGGGTGGTCATATTTTCAGAAAATTTTATCTGATCATAATGTACCACATAATATTATTGGAGGACCGACTGTGAATGAGTTGGACAAGGGTCACTTACAAGATGAAACAAAAAGTAAAACACCCACGATGGCGGTCAAGCGAGAGCTTCATGATCCCGATGATCTTCAACCAAAAAGAGCTACTAGGCGCTCAATGCGTGTTGGAAAGGATTATAGTAAATATTAAGCAAATATAAATTAAGCTTTGCTTCTCTCATATCATGTCGCTACAAAAGTTTTGCTGCTGTTTGAAATCTGCGCTCGAAGGTAAAGGAGAAGAGGGCATAGAGGTTGATATCAATTGTGTTAGCAGTTGCTGTGGGAGTAATACGCGTGCAAATCAGAACAAAGACGATGAGTACAGCAGTGAAACTCAGAAACATTTATTACGACTTAAATCACCCCGCAAGTTTCAGTCGTCCGGAGGTTCTAGCTCGTGCAGCAGGTGTGGGAATAGAGAAAGTCAAGAAGTGGTTAAGGAGTCAACCGACTTACACTCTTCACAAAAATGCGAGAAAGCGGTTTCCAACGAGAAAATATGTTGTTAACAATATAGATAGTCAATGGCAAGGGGACTTGGCTGACATGCAACAGATATCACAGTACAATGATGGCTATAAATACATCTTAACCGTAATAGATATTCTATCTCGCTATGCTTGGGCACGTGCGCTGAAATCTAAACGAGGACCAGAAGTTGAAGCGGCTTTTCAGAGCATTTTCGATGAGGGGCGTGTTCCGCAAAGAATACAGACCGATCAAGGGAAGGAATTCGAAAACTCTCATGTTCGAAGTCTCCTTAAAAGTCATAATGTGGAACTGTTTAGTGTCAAAAGTGCTTATAAAGCTGCCATGGTTGAGAGGTTCAATCGCACACTGAAGACAAAAATATGGCGCTATTTCACTGCAAAAAATACACATGTTTGGATAGGTGAGCTGCAGAAATTTGTTAAGAATTACAATGAAAGCTACCATCGAATCATTAAGATGAAACCTGTTGATGTTACCCCAGATAATGCGATGGATGTATGGCTTCGATTGTATGATAAGAAAGCGAAAAACATTTCCAATGAAAAGAAAATTAATGTTGGTGATAGAGTTCGGATTTCAAAGGTTAAGTCTACATTTGAGAAGGGGTATCTACCTAATTGGACTGAAGAAGAGTTTTTTGTAGATGAAGTAAATACAAAATTTAGACCCACCATGTATAAATTAATAGATTACCATGGCAATCCAATTGAAGGAAAATTTTACTCATATGAATTGCAAGTAGTAGACAGAAGTGAAGAGGTGTATATGATTGACAAAATAATTAGGAGGAAAGGTCATGGCAATCAAAGGAAATATCTAGTTAAATGGAAAGGATATCCTGATTCATTCAATAGCTGGATAACGCACCAGGATCTACAAAATGTGGAGGTGGGAGACACTCGTAACTTTTAAGCTAATATAGCATGTGACTTCTTACATATATGAGGTCAACATGTCTACTAACTTCAACATCATTCTTCCAAGCAATAGCAACCCCAAGATATTCCCAAGTAACAAACCATCTCTATACTCTGTTGAATTCGCTAATCCAATTACTCTGCATGGACCCCATGAAGTTGCTCTAACTGAAATTACTTATTACAACGATATCAGTTTGCTAAAAAACAATTATTTTGAATTACATAAAGAAGTACGAGAGAAGGATGATTGTTTTCGCATATTTCACAATAGTCTACATGGTACATGGGCTTTTCATCATCTAACTTTACATCCTTTTTCAACATCTTTACCATCTGTCCAAAACATGATTAAAATTCAAAAGGCATTTGCAACGTCAACTTTTGATTCTAAGGTTCCCACAATGAGCTTACAAGATACAGAAAAGGAAATCGGTAGAATGTTTGAACGAATAAATGATCTCTTCAAGCTGACTTTGAATAAATTCTACAAACCAGTCATAAAGGGGTCAACAAAATTGATGAAGGAAGGGAAGCATGTTCTTCTTGTATTAGGTAAGGATTTGAGTCATACTTTTGGATATTCCAGAACAACTTTCTCATCAAGGTATTGGTACAATGGACGTGGGTGGAATTCGGAGAGGAAAGTCACTGATTTTCAATGTAGAATTGTACCATTGTATGCATTACAAAAAAGGAGCATCCGAGTAAAAAATAAATTTGAGGTCATTAGAAGTGCTGAAGACTTTGCAAGAAAGTTTCAAGGATCAGTGCCAGAAACGTTAATGACTTGTGAATATAAGAAAGAGAAAGTAACTTTATTTACTGTTGAAACGGAGGCAGAATTTATTGTTTTTACTAAAAAGACACCATTGGAAAAGTCTGAGTCCGCTGTTATTGAATTCGGATCTGAAATGATTGGGATGTTTAAGGGCCTTGAAAGCGCACCTTGGTTGACAGAGTTAAATGATACATTCAAGGTTCAATTGTCCTCTTCTAAACTCAAAGCATCAACAAATGCTTCATGGGATATCCACGTATACAGCGAAGACATATTGGGTGATGATTTGTCTACTTCCAGTGAACTTGTAAAAAGAGTTAATTTGAACATTGAAAGCTTGAAAACGCCATCTGAATTGTGTACAAAGTTAAATGAGTTTGGTGTAGATTACCTTGATGCAGATGAATATCACTTTTCTTATGATCCACATAAGAAACGCATGATTCTAAAGGTAGGGAAGAACTCTCTTATCAAGCTGGATAGCGTGTTAACGTCCACATTGGGATTCTCAAAATCAACTATTTATGAAGGCACATCAATAGGCGATACAGCCCCATCACTAGAGCGTGATATAAGTAACTTATACGTCTATTGTAACATTATTGAATATACAAGGGTTGGCGACATTGAGGCCCCACTTCTGCGCACATTTCCTCTCTCATCCGTAAGGAAGCAACTAATCAATCGAGAATTTATTAACACGATGTATGTACCAATGAGCAGAAATGTCATCAATAGAATTGACATATCAATTCATGATGACACAGGTGAAGTAGTACCATTCTGTGGTGGTGTTACTGTTTTAACACTACACATCAGGACACGAGATTAAGGCTTTACGCTATTGTGGGATCTATAATTATCTACAGGACATAATGTCAGGCATTTACAGTGGTCCATCCTATCAGAGCGGCTATCCCGTGTTTGCTGGAGGTAGACGACAAGTTGGAGGAGGCATATTCGGTGCACTAAGACGTATGGTTCTCCCAACACTCAAAAAGTATGGCGTACCATTCATGAAGCGGGTTGGAAACAGAGCTTTAGACTTTGGTGCAAATGTTGCAGCTGATGCACTTCAAGGGGAGAATATCGGTGAATCCATGAAATTGCGTGCACAGCAATCTGCCATAGACGCATTAGATGATTTAACAAAGACGAGGCGTACAGTTCGGAAGAAACGTAGGAAGTCAAGACAAGTTGGATCAGGCCGAGTTACTAAGCAAAGGCGTAGGAGAAGTAAAAAGCCCACCAGAGCAGCACGTTCTAAATCAAGACGTCGTGTGAAAGCAAGAAAGCGCAAACGAAATTCCACAGCGACTGGAAACAAGTCAAAACGAAGGAAGACAACATATTTGTAAAGCTAATACGATGCAGAGTATCAATTCGGCTTTGTGTTTCTTTGATTCACCGCCTCATCAAACTGACATTATTTCCTCAACTATTGTTGATATAGTCCCCACAACAAATATCGATGGTAACCAACAGCCTATTCAGTTTGATATACCTGCTAATCCTCAAGATTATATTGACTGTCAATCCATTGATTTAGAATTGTGTATACAAATTAAGAAGACTGATGGTACCAATATTGATTCAAGTAAGGATAAAGTGGGATTGACAAATCTTCCTATTGCCAGTCTATTCTCAGATGTGTATTTAATATTGAATGACAAACAGATTGAAGGAGGGGATCGAGCATATCCCTATGGAGCATACATAAATACAATGACGCAATTTCAGAAGCAAGCTAAACAGTCACACTTGCAAGTTGCCGGCTGGTATGATGATCAGCAAGGGAAATTTGATGAGGTTTCAAATGGAGGTTTAAAAAAACGAATGGAATTGACAGCAGATTCAAAGGAATTATACTTGAAAGGACCTGTCTATCTTGATTTCCTTCGTCAATCTAGATATCTACTATCACAGGTTAAAATGCAAATAAAATTTATTCGTGCAAATCCTGAGTTCGCGTTAATGGCTTTTGGAGCTAAAAACTATCAAATCAACATAAGTAGTGCCGTGCTCAATGTAAGGAGAGTAACAATGAACCCGTCAATCATCAACGAGCATGCGACAGGATTGAGGAAAAGCAATGCAATATATCCAGTTAATCACAGTGTGTTAACAAACTTCACAATTGGTGCGGGATCATCCTCTCATGCCTACCCAAATCTTTTTCCCACTGCGATGCCGAAGGCGGTGTATATCACATTTGTGGAAAATGAGTCATTTATTGGTGCTTTTGAAAAGAATCCATTTAATTTCCAACACTTTAACGTTAGTAAACTAGCACTCTATCAGGATGGAAAATTTGTTGCTTGCAAAGCTTATGAGCCTAATTTTAAAGAGGGTAAATTTGCACGTGAATATGGTTCTACTTTCACTGCACTGAGCATGTTTAACACAGATGATTCAAATGGAATTACAATGGATATGTATAAAAATGGTTACTTCTTCATTATATACAATCTCACAGCAGATGCAGATCTAGGCGGTGAAAGCGTAGGAGTTACAAAGCCTGGTAATCTACGACTAGAGGTGTCATTTGAGTCACCTTTGAAGAAAACAATTACTTGCCTCATTTATGCTATCTATGATAGCAAAGTTGAAATAACGAGAATGCGAGACGTAACTGTCAGCTATCAGAGATGAGTAACCTAAGCAACACTGAAATCTTGAGGAAAATGGGAAATGCTCATCCCTACTCCAAGTCAATATTTCTTGATGTCTTTTCTAGAGATAATTTACCTAATTCAATTCCTTTCTATCCTTGTTCGCTTATCATCAATACGGACAGCAACAATCTTCCTGGTAAACATTGGGTTGCAGTGTACATCAATCGCTATAAAGTGGCTGAATATTTTGACTCTCTTAATCTACCTCGCTTACATGACATTGCACTATGGATGAATAGGTTCTCCTGGACGATTAAGAAAGTTACATCGTTTCCACTCCAAAGCAATGTATCTCTCATGTGCGGCGGTTATGTGCTATATTTCATCAACGAGAGACCATTGAAAAATAACTGTAAAAGTGTTTTGCAACTTTTTTCGAAAGACTGCTATAAAAATGATGTAATTCTTACAAAGTATATTGAAACTGTTTTGTAATAAAGTTTTATTTTATATGTAAATATCCTTGTTTTATGTTCCAAATCGTTGGGTTTAGAGGGAAAGCAAAACATGTTTACATTTCAATATGTATTTACAAATATACAGTTCTTTTCTAAATATTTACATAGCTACAATGTAGATTTCACAAATATTTTTCTCAAATCACATAGGATGGGAGGAACATCATTTATGTCTTTAATGCCGGTTATCACAATCTTTCCATTATGGAATACATGAACATGATATGGGTGCCAGTTAGTCATCTGTGCTGCTGGAAATAGTTCCACTTCATAAGTGAGATTATTTGATGATGTGACTTTACGAAAGTCATAATGATAGTTCAATTCACATAACACAGTCATTGTCTTCACTTCCCATTCAGATAATGAGTCACTAAGTAAATTTTCCAACGTAGAATGTAGATATGGTAGATCTCCATCAATGAAGCTACCAACACACTGGATTGTTCCATTTGGAAAGAATAGGATAGTCACATATTTATCCTTCCTCTGTATCCTCCATGTTAACATTGAGGGTCTTCCCAGATGTAGATTCGTTGTCGGCTTCATCTTGTGTTTTATTAATAACCATTGCTTTCGATTGGGAATGTTCCGCTCGATTTCTTGAAGATTGAGTTTTGAGTTTACTTTTGTAATTAACATGCGATTCACGACTTCCATCCGCTTGATGTCCTCCATCCTTAATAAATGAAATCATATGTGGTAGTATCTCTTTTGTAAAGTTTCTCCATGTGACGTCACTGAAACGGAAAAATCGATAGTCAATATCTTCTCTCTTTGGTGAACAGACGTATAGCTTGACGGTAGAGTCACACTTTATCCATACCTTTTGATCGAGGGGAATCTTCATCCGTGTCTTATGGTTGTCAATCAGATCAGCGAAGTCTTTCAGTGAAGATAATGCGTCAAGGCTAATGCAAACGCCACGATGTCTTCCACCACTATTTGCTATTGAGTGACGAAAGACTACTTTCTTAGAATTTGTTATGTGAACGCTTTGTAAGTCGTTTAGTTTCCATGTTCTAGTGTAATGAGGCATGTTTTCAAATATAAACCTAATTCATCTGTTTGCATAAAGTTTTCTATTTCACATCTCAACATATCGGAATGATGTTGAGTGCTATGTCTTAAATTCATAATAAGACTACCTATATTTTAGTAATAATTTCTACACCGGAAAAATGTAGAAATTTCATTTTGTGTTTAGACTACCTATATATTAGTAAGCATAACTAAGCAGGAAGATGTGACGATTGGTTAGTTTACTTGTAAATTACCTTGTTGAATCTATTTAGACTTATTCTACATCACCTATAGCAGGAAGGATTCTCCTTCTTTTTGAAGGTGGGGGAAGTCCCAAGCTATAGTGTCCATATGGTAGTGACAAATTTTTATTTAACCAACAGCGCTTATCCTCCCAGAGTGAAAGTCCTCGCTTCCTGAATGATTTTGTAGTAACTAAGTGGTTGTTCGAGTTAATTACTGTCATTTCTTCACTTGTATCCATTTCACTGTAGTACACGGTCCTATAATCATTATGTTGTAGTTTTTTAACTGCAGCTCTCTGCACTCCTTTTGCACGTTTGATGCTGTGACAAGATGAATCTAGATATTTCATTGAATACATTTTCGGTTTTAATAAGATCATTTCCTCAAGCAACTTTCCCGCACACTCATCCTTAAAACAGCCCTACCTAGCTCTGTTTGTTGTTGAGTATAGTCGGTGATGTACATCATAGCTTGAAGAGTCAAATTTTTCACCAAAGTATAGAAGTATGTCCTCCAGACGGACAGAAGGTGAGGTGTATAAACATAGGAAAAAACTGTCAGTGTCACCGCCACAAAGTCGCGTTCTATTTATCAGTGGACATCTTTTTAAATCATTGTAAAATAGTTGATACATTTCCAACTTGCTATAATCAAGAACTGCTTGACCAACATAAATTAATTTATTCAACATTATTGAAGGCTTGTACATTTCCATGCCAACTAGATCTTCATCGAAGATCTTATGCTGAACATAGAGTGGATGATTTGATAATTTTTGGCATTGCTCAACACTATTAACTAATTTGAATTTTCTCCTTCGTCTTACATTTTCCATTGTCTTGCCATATAAAGAGTTATTCTTCAACTTGTAAAATGACTTTTCAAAATCAGTTCTTGACTGAGCTCTCTTTTGGGAATTCATGTCGATGAACGTTCTTAACCAGGGCTTTTGAGTGAACTTTACACCGCTATGAACTTTTTTAACTTTCATACCCATAAATAAATAAAATTTTAATATTGAATAGTGTACAACATAATTTTCCCTATCAAATTGGTGTAGCAATAGTTTCTTAGTTGAAGAAAAGTTAGTATTTGGTCTTACTTTTTTATACAAGTCTTTCATATAACTTGAAAACATTTTTTGTTCTATCATCTGCATTTCTGGTGCCAATGGAAAATCGGCAGTGTCATCATGTATGCTTGCAGGATATTCCAAATCTAAATCAAAAATATATCCGATTTCACTATCATCATCTATGGCTTGAATATTAACTTCGTTTGAAAAGTAGCCTATTTCATCTTCATTCAACCATTTGAAATTTGAATGTGGTAGACTCTTGCTGAGTGACGAGCCGTAAAGGTTGTTGACATCTATGTAGGATAAGTGACGGCTTTCATTTGTATTATTTTGTAATTCCGTAATGCGTGCACGCGCTCGGTGAATATTTGTAAATGTCATACCTCCCCTTATTCCTCTTTCAAATAGATTGTACATGTTTTCATCTTGTATGTAGTGTGGAGGATCAGATGAAGCAAAACTCAAAGCTGAAGTAAAACTAAGGTGTGGAAGGCTAACAAAATGCACAGGATCCACCTCATCTTCATTTTGACTCAATGATCTAAAGACTTCAAAAATATCTGCCAGCAATAACACATCTAATTTGAGATATGCAAGCATGTAATCACCAAAATTGGAGCAACTGAAAGCGATCCACGCATTACAAGCGTGTTCATATTCTTTGTCTGAGCAATGCTCTCGTGTGAGATCATTATAGAATTCACATTGTGGTGGTAGACTATTTTCCAACAATGTATTTAGACTTTTGAAATAAGAGTAGGGAAACACTCCCTTTTGATATAGGATGTCATCATTAATCAGTGGAAATTCGTTTCTTAATTTTTCTACATGCTTATACACTTGTAATCCTTTTGCTAATTCACTTAGTGATGCACTTAAAAATTGAAAAGAATCCAAGAACTTTAATTTAAAATATATTGTTTTTCCGTTGTACTCGTTCACAGGTACACTAGCGGATAAAGTTATGTATTTTTCAGCTGTGGCTGCTACCACTTCTAATTTCCATGGTTTCTTCTTTCCAATTGCTTTGTAGCAAACGATGTGACTGTCATAATTCTTGAAGTTGTGGAAAAATATGGGCAGTTCCCGCCTATTCAGTTTCAATCGAAGGTTGCATTTGCTACATAATGTTTGTCTATATTTTCCTGTTATATGATCATGATCTCTCACTTTGATACAATCATCACTGAACTTAGATTTACATTTACTGCAACTCTGTGCGCTTTTGTGTTTTTCTTCTTCATCATGGGATAGAGACATCGGTTGTCTACTTATTGCACGCTGATTGTCATACAAATTTTGAGCTACATTTTCTAGGTGATTTAAGAAGTTCATAATATAATTTTCTCCTTTAAAGACATAATATTCGTTATCAAATTTTGATTGGAGAGCGTTGTGCCAAACATGATAAACTCCAACTGCTGCAGGTTTATGCACTTTATTATCGATGTAGCACTCTATATCTGCATACATTACTAAAGGTGGACTTAGATGATATTCCATGCTACTTGTACTTACCTCTAGTTGTTTAGGCATTTTTTCTATTTGCGCTTTTCCTCGAACATAAAATTGATAATGTCGGTCTAGAGTTGTCTTATATGTAAACGATTGGGTGCATCGATCACAGTAATGTTTAAATCTTTTATTAATTTTCCTATATAGTCTCGATATCTTTCTGATTCCACAATAATGTGCGCGTTCATTGTTAACAATTAACAGTATATTGACAGTTCGTTTACCAATAAAGTTGCTACTATAACGAACACCTTTGAGTCCTTTTTCATAAAAGTGAATGTTAATTTTGATGTCATTATTTTTCTCAAACCTAGAAATATCTTTTATTGATACTGGTGTGGCAATGCCATCCATATTCAGATCAGATGTCCACTTGCTATATGATTTCATCTCATTTCTCGAGTGAAGTACTTCATCATAATGTAGTATTGATAAAACTGAATACTTGAAGCAGTCATTTGCATTTGAGTGTACATTGATTACAGCCTTAGAATCTTTCAAGCTCTTTGGTAGAGTAAATGTTTGTCCACCGGATAGTAGTGGACTGGTAATAACATTGAATTCAATATTAAGTATTTCATCTATAACCCAGTTGCTACCCTTATTTGCAAATGCTTCAATATGGCTTGAAAGACTATTCAAATTATCTTGGAACCAGGTATCATAGTCATAAATATAGTTTGTAGATGATGATGTAAAGTGTGCGAGAAACGTTTCATCTTCTTGAGGATTTGATCGCACATAACGAATTTGTGCAATTAGACGGCCACGTAGTTGAAATTGTTCTAGAAGGTTTGACACTAAGTCCCCTAATATAGGTCGCATACTCAATAAAAAAGAATTAATGTCGATTGTATGTGTTGATGGTGTGATGTCATATACACGAGCGTGACCATTAAGTGCGCTTTCACTGAGATTTAGAGTTCCATGATTATTATGAATACTCATCTCACTTTTTGTATTATGTACATTCATATGCTGACGAAATTTGCTAACAGAATTATAATTTTTGCCACAACGGGAGCAACATTGCATAAAGGTATTATTTGAAGCGCTGGTTGACGTATGTCTAGACGTTCGTTCAACAATACTAGATCTGGATATGTGATTATTTTGTGATTCTACTTGATTAACAACTGACATATTTTGAGAATTTGAACTTAAATTGCAAACTAGATTGTGTCGCTTTAGATTATCCTTCCTATTCGTTTGATATGGACACTTGCTACACTTATATGTTATCCCCAACTTACAAAATTTTTCATGACGATGCAAATTGCCATAAAGAGTAAAAGATTTTCCACACTTGGAACAGACAACCATTCTTAATAGTAAATGATAAGGATTATAATTTTTGATAGTCCTTATATATTTTTATCATTCTATGACGTCAGAGCTATTACCACCCAATAGAATTTGTTCCGATCTCTTCACTTGTAGTATTACCGATCGATGATATAAAGGAAAAAATTCAGGATTTACAACAATTTTCATTTTCCAAAAGAAAAAAAGTTAAGTACATTACATTTTTATGCATTTTACAATGCCACTGTGGCACATCTTGATGTGCTGACACTGTGCAGAGCAAGCACCTCTGTCTTCCATGTGAGTCAGCCTCACCTTTTCAATGTTTGAATTTGCATACTCAATATGCATTAAAGTCTCTTTTTCAAAAGGCTTGTTGCCTCTTGAAAGGAGTGATGCCATATGCAAGTTTGACTGCGTTAGATTTCGCACAGATTGAATTAGATCACGATTTTCAGTCCTTAACTTCGCTTCTCTTTCCTCAGCGAGTCGCAGTCGCTCCTCACAGCGCCTCAACTCACTGTTGTCATTGGATTCATCTAGATCAACATTGTACTCCTTGGTTCGCAGCATGATGGAAGCAGGAGCGTGGACAGTAGTGTTGGAGATCGTAGGGGGAGCAGGATCATGGGAAGTCGTAGGTGATGGTGTAGTAGGAGGAGTAGGATCGTGAGAAGTCGTAGGAGCAGTACCCGGGGTAGGTGGTTGTGTTGTGGGCGGTGGTGATGCACCCCTATACTCCAGTATAGGAGTGAAGGGGAAGCGGACGCTGCAGGTTGGAGACGATCGAATGTTGGAGAAGGATTCTTCCTCCTGTGATGCGTAGACCGCTGCATCCTGTAATGAGAATAGAAAATATTTGTATTATCCATGCATCATTATATGGGAGAGAAGTTAATAATGTTTGTAGAATTAACAATATAATAATATTTAAATAATGTAAACATGTTTTCAAGTGTTTGAAAGCTATCTTACCTTAGGAGTCATGACGATCTCATGATCAGATCCATCTTCCACCGCAACGTTGTATGAACTATTCTAAAATCAAAATTTAACTGTTACAATCTTTTACATTTCAATTATCTGCTTTCATATTCATTCCTTATATTGTACTTACCTTAGCAATTCTACCATCACTGTCATCATCAGAAGAAGTTGGCGATGATGTCGCTGACGAAGAGGACTCATCCGAAGAGGACTCATCTGATGAGGACTCGCGGATGGTGTAGGGCTTTTCCTCATTGTCCTCCATGGACGTTGAGGTAGGTGGCGTTGAGAGGACACTGCGATCTCGAGTCTTTTTCAGTGATAAAGATCGAATTGCCTGCAATAGGAATAAAGACAAAATGATTAGAGAGTGATTATTAAGACATGATAGATTTGTGTGAGTGTAGACTGCAACAATCATACTTACAGGTCTCTGACATTCATTATTTTCCACCGTTCTCAACTTGGGAATAGGGGGCAGACTTTGGAACAGCTGAAAAGTTAACAATGTTTTAAAATTTCTAGTTATATACGTATAGACCTTGTAAATAATACTTACGGGATGTGGATTTACTTTTTTCTCCACCATAGTCAATTTCGGAACAGGTGGTAGACTGTTGAAATGCTGAAAGAAAGAGTTTGGTAGTAAAACATATTTAAAATCATAAACATTTTGACTGTAAAATACTTACATCTCTTGCTGTAGGCAATTTCTTTAAAAGTACCTTGGCACTCTTCGTTGGAGGTTCTGAACTCTGAAATGTTAAAAAATATGTTTACTACATGCATACTTGCACTAGAATCGTAGGTGACATTCATCATTGTTTCATTTAAAAACCTAATTTAAAATAAGCATTTAACAGTACTCACTTCATAATCAGATAGTGACGTGTCACTATCAATGAATTTTCTCGACTTTACTCTGATGGATCGCGCCTTTTTTGGAGGTTTAGAAGTTTTCGCAACCTCATCACATTGGCTCAAAACCCCTGTCGCCGGCCGGTCCTCCTTGGCAAACAATCTTTCCAACTTCCGCTTCTCTGCGGTTGAGGTCAGATTAATACCTTTGCGTCCATTACCAAGTGCGCAGGTAGTATGGGCTTGAATAAACGCCTTATCTTCCTCACTGTTCGCCTTCTCAGTGCTCTTTAGATATGCCTTACATGTAAGGCAATATAGGTATGTACCATCCTCCTTAAAAGAGCAATCCTTATGACTGCTTTTGCTAGCGTGGCGAACCGGCAAATTGCAAGTACTGCAATAATGAAAAATAAGTCTCTGTCGGGAAATGCTTGACGTTCGAACCATTTCTACAAAGGAAATAATCGTTTGTTATATTCTCATCTCTCTGTAGATTAGAACTCATTTATGAATCTATTTTCCAAACTTAAAAAAGTAATATTAAAGTAGATAAGTTTAATAATCTCAATTAGAAAAATATTAAGATGAAACAGAAACCGAGATTCGAACCGTTAAATCAATTTTTAAGAGGTGTTTTTGATATAGAAACATCAAGTTTGGAATCAGCTGAGTAAATGTTATTTAATATCGAAAAAAAACATTGAAACGAAACTGACTTTTCGAAAAAACGAAAGTGTAGAGATTGATTAAAACTACTTTAATTAGAAAAACAGCTGATTGAAAATGAAATTAATGTGTAAGTGTTTTACTATTTAGAAACGAAATCTTGCGATTTTTATTTAAATTCAAACACTACATCAATCAAGATCGCTTGATTCATGTGTATTTCATATGCTATAATAAAAAACGAAGTAAAGATTTGTGATTAATAATATAACATTGTGTTGTTTCCTATCCTCAAAGCCAACCATGTATTTTAAACTATTTGGTTATAAGAAGTTAGTAATGTACCTATTTCCCAAACTTAGAAAGTAGTAAATACTAAATGATGAAACTCACTTCAGAAATATAATTGTAAATCGACGAAACGGAGAAGCGGAGAACGAGGTCTTGTATGCACACCAAATAATTCAAAACTGAGTGAAGTAAATTTTAAATTTCGCGCCAAAATTCAAATAATAGGTTAGGGTTAAGGTTAGAGTTAGGATTAGGTTTTAGTTATGCAAAAAAAGAATAGCTATGGCACCCGGATCCCATGGGTAAATAAATTTTCGAGGGCGCGAAGCGCCCGAGAAATTTTGAGGCCCCCCCCGCCGTGTATGAAGTGTATGAAGTGTATGAAGGTTAAAGGTCAAGGTCAAGTTCATGTGGAAGTTTATGCATTATGGTCATTTCGAGTGATCAAACTTTAACTTTGAAAATTTTCAAAAACTTGAAAACTTAGTTATTTTTGAGAAAAACTTAGAATTTTTCCAGTTGCATACACTTGCATACAACAAGGATTTTTTCATTGAATAGGTACATATGTTATATCATTCGAAAGCTCTTTTCATTCTGATTCCAATGATGTATTGTATGCAATATGTATGACACCATCCGAAGCAACTATAGCCCTTTGAAAGATAGGTAGAATTTAGTTGAGAAACTTAAAAATTGAAATCATAATTTTTTCTTCCTGCATACACTTGCATACAACAGGGATTTCTTCATCGAATGGGTACATACCTTATATAATTAGAAAGGTCTTTTCATTCTCTAGCTAATGATGTATTGTATGCAATATGTATGATATCATCCTAAGGTGAAAAAAAGCATTCAAAAACACTGTAAATCTATTCAAACTTTCATCCAATTTGACTATCATTTGAATTACACATTAATATTCATTTCAAATTTGTTCTAGTATGTTCGGTGCTGTTTCAAAGTCTCAAACAAGTGATTTGAAATATATATCTTCGAAATATTAAACTTAGAAATACTTATAGGTAGCTATTTCAGAGATGAATATATCTATCCCCAGTTCCCATTCAAATCCTATCAGAAATTCAATTTGTGAAATTATAAAAACAAGATTGTTCATTTATGTAAGTGTTATTAAAGATAAAAAATTACATATTGTCAATATTGGGGAAAGGAATCAGTCTTTTCAGGTCAACTCGAACACACACTCTTGTCTTTTTGGGGGCACCAGGGCAGCGGCGAGGCGTGGCTGGATCCATTATGCTGAACTCCAGCGCAGTTGTTAAGTTCTTTTCTTCCGGCTCTAATCGCACACATATCCGCTTCATGTTTGTTTTTCGTGGAGCATTTCGAACCTGACTTCCACTACGTGTCTTGACTGTTATAACAGCTTCCACCGGTGTTTCGATGACACTCCTCTGTAGTACCAAACTTTCATCTTCTGATGATATTGGATCAGGAGTTACAGGTCCTCTTACGAACACTCTGGGTTCGCATGGCGATTCCGTCCTTTCAACAGGAGAAGTGGGAGGTGCTGTGATACGTTCCATTTTCAATGTGATTAGAATAATGTAGATAAGATAGCTGATAATATGGTACTTGAGGATTAGAACCTTTGATGAGAATTGGTACACAGCTAGGACTTATATACTTTTTAAACAAAGGAATTCCCAACAGCCAATCAGAGAGGTTCCGATTTTCCCTAAAGGGGTATATAAGGATGTCATTGTTCCAATTAAGCAAGTTCTAATCCTCGTGACTTGAGTAGACATTAAGAATCTATTACAAATCTATTTCATGATGAGTACCCAGAAACAACTGTTCTGTTACCACAATGAAACTCAAGTAATTATGGGTAGAGCGTTGGATATGAAAGTTAATTTGTGCTGCGGATGCAAGGTGGAACTCTGGAAGACGTTAACAGTGACAGCACTCCAAAGGAGAAAAGGACTGCCAGCGAAGTGTCCTATACACGAATGTGAACACGAGTTCACAAACAACGCAACATTCCTCGAATGGGCTGAGGACTTCATGAAATTAACGGAGTCCCCCGAGGGACGTGACTTACCTTCTTTCATTTTTTATGGTTAATTACACTTACATTGTAAACCTCTTGTTTTCATTTCGCAAATTCTGTAAATGGGATTCTGATTAGCAAATAATAGAACATTCATAACATAATTTCTGATCTGTAAACGCATTATGAAAATAAAAATTGTCATCATAGTCACAATGGCCACAATTGTCGCATTTGAGCAAGCAGTCTCAAAACAAACAACTATCTATTCAAGTTCCGAAATAAATGTTCGCATCCCTGTTCTAATTCACTCACTTTAATTCAAAATCGGAACAGGCTGTTACAACCCCAGTACACAATTGATTGTACCGAACCTCGAAACATGAACTCAAATTCAAATCCCAATCGGAACGCGGTTCCTATTCACATGATTGGAACGCGGTTCCAATTCAAATGTTCATATTTACATGTTTGGAACGCCATGTTCGCATCCTCGTTTAAATCCTCACTTTTTGCGTTCACATTATTAACTACTTATATAGGCAGCACTATTAGAGCATTTCATGTCAGCTTTAAAGAATTCCCTTCAACATCAGCATCATATATTTTTAAGCATATTCGTAATTGTCAAGTGAGGCATACCCTATTACTATCGACATTCTGGTCCACGACAACGATGCCACTAATTTGCGGTCGGGTGAATACATAAATTTAATCCATCTATCAATAATAAAGCTGAACTTGACGGTTATCGTGATTTTCTTTTTTTATTAACTGCATTTCTTAACCTACTCTACTAACATAGCTCATCATTCATCATCTTTCATGTCGGGTCAATTCTTCTTCTGCTACTGGTAAATATATGTAGCACAGTACAACCTGTTCATATCTACATTATATCACACCATCTTTCCTCATTGTAAAAATCATTTTCAAACTAATCTCGTACATTTAAACTCCTACTAACATCAATAAATTCCGTTGTACATGAAGATTATTTTCGGATAGCAGTCGAAAAATTTTGCACATGTACATGTATATAGGAACATTCATAAAATACTTCTGACCCTTTCCAACTACATAACTGAAAATGATTAGTCAGGACCACTTTCAAACAAAGACATAAATGTGTATGTAATTCAACATACATCAAATCAATACCCAAAACATATACAAATATCAAATCCATTATCTTTCTGAGACGAATTGCCGTTTCTTATCATGAGATCATGAGGAGATTATGATTTTATTGACCGTGAACTGTGAATATGTGGACTTTCCTGTCAGATTCTGACGTTGACAGTAAGCGTGCATTCCTTATAACCCTAACAGAGTACATGCGTGTGCAATGACAATTTAATTTTCGCACAAACTTAAAAGTGATGCAAAAATTTAGTATCAGAAATTGATAAAATATGAGTCAATTCCATAGTAATTAAGAGTAGATGATGTGCTGCGAGATCAGGATCTCGCGCACGAATTTCTCTTCAACACTGATTAAGGGAAGTCAGCATACAAAAAAACAAATTCATCAGAAATGTATCATTCCTTAAAAACGTTTATTTTTTAGCTCTACGTTAAATCTACATACGGGACAAAAGCTACTACCTTTTTGTCCTCCTAATACTTTTCATCTCTAGATAGTCGTAAAAACGAGAGTTACGTCTGTAAAAATTGCTGCCACCTACGTAAAATTTGTGTTCCATAACCAGCATATAAAATAAATGAGAACTTCCAACACCTCAAATTAAGTGACTACATCACACACAAGGAAACAACCAAATTCACTTAGATTTTTCAGTCTTTCAGGATTTGCGTCCACCTTTAGCTCGCTGGCATGGCTTTGTACATCGGGTTGGGTCAGCAACAAGAATTCTTTTTTCAATAACGTAATTTTAAAGTAATCACTAATCCCTTCGTCCAAAGCTGATGGGGTACATCAAGCGATCTAGTGATAGGTGTCAAGAATCGACCGGTCACGGCTATTACCTGGCCATTGGTGGTTTCCGAAGATATTGCAGGCACAGGTCCGGGCACAGTATCAGCCCTTTTCCTGTTACGGGTCCGGTCCTGGCACGGCCATGTCATTGTAGTGCATCGCGATAGTAGACTACTATTATTATCTCTTACCAGTAGATAACTTCTCATCATTAATCAAATGACTGCTTTATTGGTGAAAGAAACTTCTAGTGAGGCCGGATAATGAATAGGCATTTAGCTTATAAGGTTTAGCACTGATGGGAGTATTGGGCAATGGCAGGGGGCACGATTAGGACATGTAAGCCATACGTGTATATCCGATAATTATAGCAATTGATGCCGACTGCATGTCCACTTGTCCGGATGGACCGACTTGCTTCCGTGATCTATCTACTTCAGTATCCGGGTCCTGTACGGTTGTGTGTCAAATCGGACACCCGGGCAAGGATCCTGTTGCATTTCAAGTCGACTATTCGTGCACGGGTCCGGACACGACAACATTTCCAAACACGATCAATCTCCGATAGATATAGGCTTACAGGAATACAGTCAGGGAACTCGTTCCAATATCATTGGTATGATGATAAGTTCATACTCGTATACAGTTGTCATGATGAGTAATGGAGAATTGAGCAGATAGTGTAAATGACTTCGTCAACATTCATAGTAGGAATCTAATTATAACAACTTTAATGAACTCCTAGTTCCTTTTTTCATGAATGACTTCTCCATTAGAATGCAACATATCTTGTCGAAAAAAGCACTCGCCGCATAGATCCAGAAAGCATTCACGTCAATTCTCAAACATGCACATCACAAGCAGAGCAGATCCGGATTTTCTGATCAATAGAGCATTTGACAATACAGTCGAATTATGTCAAGCATAAAAGCAATAAAATGCTACACTGATAACAGCTTTATAAGAACGCTTCTATCTAATCACATAGGTTTATCGCATGGGACAAAACTTAGTAACACTTATAAAAAACTTAGTGTATATACAGGGTGACTCAAAAGTCTTAATCGGGTTTCAAATTGAGATTTGTCTGTAAGTATTTGCACTACAAACTCAATTTTTTCGTTTATACTGTAGAGGAAGAACCAGAATTTCCAAAGAGACTTGCATTTTTACAATATATGCTGGAAGTGAGCTCCGTTAACTTCATTACAAAGAATGACTCTTTTTTGAAAGTTTTCAAAAGTCTTGTTGATCGTGACTTTCGTCACGGACTGGACTGCTTCTGCAATCTTCACTCGCAGTTCTTCGTTGTCTGTTGGCCTATTCTTGTACACCATCTCCTTGATATGACCCCACAAAAAATAATCAAGAGGCGTCAAATCTGGGCTCCTAGCTGGCCAGTGGATGGGACCGTTCCTGCCAATCCATCGATTAGGGAATTGGATGTTGAGAAATTCTCTCACATTCAGACCCCAATGAGGAGGAGCGCCATCTTGTTGGAAGACTGTCGTGGAAAATCTTCGTAGTCTCTTCAGTTCAGGAATGAAATAATCCCTCAGCATCTCGAGATAGGAGTCTTTCGTCACCGTTGTTTCAAAGAAGTAAGGTCCGATGATCCGGTCGCAAAACATGGCCGCCCAGACCACCAAGCCTTTCGACTTTAGAGGAATCTCGTCACATAAATGTGGATTCTCATAGTCCCAAATCACACAGTTGTGACTGTTAATTTTGCCATTCAGATGAAAGATGGCCTCGTCAGAAAAACATAGCTTGTGGATGAAGCTGGGATCATCACATAGCCGGCTAATTTCTTCACAAAACTGAAGCCTTGGTTCATAGTCGTCTGGCAACAGTTCATGAACACGGGAAATGTGAAATGATTTCATGCCAATTGTTCGCTTCAGAGTACGTCGAACAGTCTCGCGTGGCATGTCAAGCTGATTGGCTGCATCCCGCACCGACGATCTTGGATTGTTCTCAAACTCCTCTTTCACACGTAAAACATCATCCTCATCAAGGGATGGGCGACCACTTCGCTCAGCATCTTGGACAGAACCCGTCTCAGTAAATTTCTTAAACACAAGTCGGAATGTGCTTTCAGAAGGTGGCTTTGATGTGAAATTTCTTTGCCACTCCCGTCGGGCGGTAGTTACGGACTCATGCTTAGCCATAAGCAACACAACGTTGATCCGATCTTGCACAGATAACATCACTGGTTTCTATGATAGAAAAGTGAATATCAGCAGCTATTAAGTACTAAACGGTTTCCGAAATCAGTCTTTTCACAGATATCTATGCCTATGCTTCAATTCAACGACATTTTGACGTCATGCATAACTATTGAGCTAATGTAGAAGTTCGATAATTATCATAAGTACCAATCACACATTAATGGAAATGAATAGCTTAGCATTCTTCTTTGTTGTCCTTCTTCATTTTGCCTTCGTATTAACTTTCCCCTATTATTTCAATGGACGCATGTGCATTAAGTCTTGTTCACACTTAGCAGGTCACTTGATCAATCAAATTTAATAATGAAGTATTAGCATGTGGTTGTAGTCAATGAGAAACAAATCGTAAGCGGACAATGTTTCATACCATTTGATAAATTGGTTGACCTCCATAAAATGAATGAGCAAGTAGTTCGACCTCTAACTTGATTTTTTTCACAAATTGCGATATGTTACTAAAATTCTGGTTCTTCCTCTACAGTATAAACGAAAAATTATGGTTGTAGTGCAAATACTTACTGAGAAATCTTGACTTGAAACCCGATTAAGACTTTTGAGTCACCCTGTATATAAAACCACCTGATCAGATGGGAACCGTAGCAAGAAAACCATTGAACTTTACGTATCTTTAATACAATGCACCATCATCTCAGCACGTCATCATTAGTGATTGGTTCCAACTCTAAAACCTTTCATAAAAACATTCTAACATCAAAATCCACACCGTTGATGAAAAGCAAACGTGATACTATTGGATCATTGCATGATACCTGTATTTCCGGCTACCGCGTTCTGAGCTGATGGTCGAACAACTGAAAGTTTGAAATGCATAAAATATTCACGACTCACAAGACACAATAAGGATAAAATTTGCGTTCTCTATTTTGAGTCATTATCTCTTTACTGATAAGGAAAAAGCAATGATATATGGATAGGTCTTGCATATTCAACATATATGTGTCAACACACATTTCTCAATTGAGATTTTGATATTGTCAAGTTATTGCTAACCTGTAATCATTCGACATACTATGCAATGTTGTCAATTCATCATTACTAGCGCATGATTGAGTCGTAACACGTCAGACATAATACATTTTGTGAACATAGCACAGGCAGAAAATGCATCTTGTCTTATAATCAAGCTTTTTCCGGGTACGTGGAACCCTATGATTCGCAATACAAGAAAATGCATTGAGCATCTTACACACATTTAACTCCAGATAAGCTATTCTAAAGTCATAAGTTGTGCACTATAACTTGCTACCAACATGCCTGCATGTTAAAATAGATGCGATTGTGAAAATGTTGCTTTTAAGTCTTTTAGGCGACAATAGGACACTGATTAAAGCCTTACAAAAATTCGATTATTGTTTATTACAACACTATCAAAAGCCACTACTTATCATTGCGGAATCTGATTTTATATTTGAAGGGTAAAACACTGACATCCAGCGATCTTGTTCTTCAATTAGATTAACAGAGAATATGATGGGTAAAGAGTATCTGAATGACTAGTTTCCAAATTTAAAATCTTTCCCTTAGCAGCTACGATCGCTGAAGGTAAAATCCATTGAAAATTACATACAAGCTTGAAGATTCTGTCGTAGTGTTTACTGATTTTTTTTACATCAATAAAAATGAGTTGTACTAGTAGAACATGCATTGTTCTGCTACAGCTGCTTCACATTTTAGTTTAGTCATATTTGGAATAGAAAATGTTGAAAAAGCACCGGTTATTATTTTAACAAGCGTCCATTTGGTTTCGCAGCTCAAAACATTCCTTAAAAACATCTTATAACTTACTCAATCTCGTCATCTCGTGACGAATCAACTGGAGGACGATACGTCGGACTCTTTTCGTAAAGGGGACCAGGGATATCACGTGAGAATATCCTGCTGTGATGAATGATTATGGTTTTGATAAGTTCATTGACGCTATTTTGATATTGCACCTGATTCCTTTCTGCAGGCACTGGCATTAGGGTTGGACCGAAACAAATGGCGAGATTATACGTGTCCATCATGTTGTCATCGGACATCTCGGACAAACTGAAATATAATGACTTCAAGTGAATTAATTTTTTCAATGAGATAGATGAAACATATCATCAAAGAACAGAGAAGTTAAAAGCAATAAGCAACAGAAGAATATGACTTAACGTTTTTGTTGGTCGACATATAATCACCAAATCGTATCTAACTGTTTCCACTCAACATTAATGACGCACTAAGTCTAAACAATACATTATTTATATGTACGCTGTATATAAACAAGATAGTGTTTAAAATAAAGAGCAAAATTTCTCATATTTTAGTGAAAGGCTAACCCCGGGACGCAAAAGTCTTCAGGCACTCCTTCATAGAGGTCTATTCAGAGGGAAGTTTTATCGGCATTCGTAGAATCGTTTATTCATGAGACATTTGAGTTCTCTAAGATGTGATTGTTAAAATAGAAACTTACTTTCAAATTTGTAAGTAGTGCTAGTATTTTCTAAATCACACGAAGAATTGACAATAAATGAAATGAGATAAACGGCGGATAAAGTTGTCATGCATAAGATCTGCAGCTGGAAGGATGCGAACTTACGACATCATGCTATCTAGACATGCAATATTACGATTAACAGAAAAATGATACATCCCTACATATAATTCGATTCTAATCTTTCCGGAAGTGCTAAATAATAGCTTCGTAGGTATTATGGCCTCTGGTAGCATAATTTCTTTGATCGTTTAATTCTTCACTATTTTCTTTCACAAGCCAATTTAAATATTTGCAACTACTTAGGTCTTGGATAAATGCAGCAAATTCTAAGATAGTATCGAGCACCGACGCTACACGCGTCAACCCTATTTGCTTCTTGGGGTTTTTTATTTCACACTCGAAAGACGTACATTCACACTTTTCCTCCAGTGACTTTTCTAACTTTACTTTGTTATCACTGACAAGTATAAAGTTGCCTTTTTCTACAACAGTCAGTTTCATGGATGTGAAACTGTCGAGCAAATAAAATACTGAGTGAAAATTGAGAATATAGTCGCAAGAGCAAACTGATGAATTGAAAAATACTGCCATGCTGCCATGTCATAATCTTTTTAAGTGCTATTAGCTTACAACTAAGAACGTCCGGCCACCCGGCGCAGCCACTATAATCTCACGAGTCTGCAGCTCACTTGGTTAGAGCAACATGTCCAGTAAACTGGGTAGTGGTGGGTTCAAGTCTTTATAGGCGCACATCCTTTGCATGGACATTTGATCTAACATCTATTCCTTTCATTATGCTATGTACACCGTGCCGTCACGAGTCACGAGACTCAGTGAGTGTCAAGTACTCCCATATGTCTGGACATTTAGACCATGTAGACCATCTAGAAACATAGCGATCTTGCTAAAACTTATTGAAATGAAAATTTTTGCTCTGTGTTAAGCGTAAGGCAGGAAACAACATTTAGTTACGAAGTAGTGTTCATAATTAACAATTATCTTTTTACCAGATAAGTTGAAATTGTAAGCGTTTATTGAAAAGATTCCAAAATACTTCCAAAAAGAGTGTATTCATGCGCAATTAGAAAATAACATGGAAGCATTCATGAAAAATTCACCAGTTGCAAGACTAGAAATGAGTACAGTAAGACGTAACTCGAAAGCATACACCTGCACAGATGTACAAGGAACAGGTCAGGGGTCAAGACAGTAGAATGCTTTATGAATTTTTGTAGTAGAAGCAGTGATGGAATGAATTTATTGCATATAATGCATTATCGAATGAGCATATTCCATAATGCGGAGTATTAGTTGTAGTGTGAAGCAGCAGTTCCTTTGTATTAGCAAAACTACTTATTGTGTGAATAAAGTAATTAAATATAGAGTTGCTTCTTTTAGTTGAAAAATGGGAACTGATGTGGCTAGCTGTCATTTCATCCAATGTCAGGAATCATCAGCAGGCCGAGCTCACAGCTTTTAACATACTACTGATTAGTCGTCTAAGTAATAATTAGCAAAACCTGTAAACACAGTGTAAATAGGATTATTTCGCCTAAATTTCACTAATATGCTACTTGAGCATCTCAAATGTACTCCGGGTATACCCGCAATTTTATATAGGCAGTCGTGTTGATGCTGAAAGATGTGAGCTCGGCATGCTGATAATTCCTGGCTTTGGATGAAATGACAGCAAGCCAGGTCTATTCCCATTTATTAACCGAGAATGCAGCTTAATATTCAATTTTGCTATTTACATTGTGTTTGCAAAAAAAGAAGCATTTATTACTAATTACAGGTGCTCTAGCTTAGAATTGCCAGTACACCGCCGCAGCAAATTTCATTACTACAGTCATTTACAAGTCCAAGTTCCGTTTTCTGCTTCCTTGCGTACATTACACTTTTCCTCCCATTTATTCATTGGTCTAATTTTGTATTATATTACCCACTGATATACATATTGCCTCCAAGAATTTCATTTATCACATGTAAATGCAAAAGAAATGTCTGACTACTTACTGATTGAGAAATGCGAAGAGATAACGTAATGTCACGTAAACAGGTCGGCTAAGGAGGTCACAAAATATCTTTTGAAGGCGCTCAACGCACAAGTCCACACTATTGAGTGCTGCAAAAGAAATATAAAAATTAATTCAATTAGTCGTCTTATGTACAAGTACACAGATGAAGTGAAAAGTAGATAACATGAATTTATAATATAGAATGAAGACAAAATGTACTACTGTATAGCGAAAAATGACATTCCGTCCACATTCCAAGCGTGTCTTACAATAATATTATCACATGTGTATTTTCACCAAATGCCTGAAGCAATGCAAGCATGTACACAGTGTCACTATCTTTACAGCTGATCCCATGAATAACCAACGAGGGTTAGTACGAGGATAAAACTTTTTCTAAAAATGTCACCGAAGCAATGGCGGGCAAATTTAGCATGACCAGTTTTGACTCTACAGAAATCTTTTTTATCAGAAACTTTTTAACATGAAAATTGACTTCGGTAACGAATCCCAAAAATTTAAGATGTACTCATTTCTGCCTCACCTGAGACACGAAACCATACCAGCAAAGTAGGGGTGGGAAGCATTGCAATACACTCTTGCAACACTAATCAAAGTAGGGTAAGTGCTTTCTTGGAGTCATTCCAAAAACGAATTATGGATGATGTGATTATGAGTAAGAGCAATAGAAAGTTTGATACTGGGCATGATGCGATTTACGAGTTGATAGCAAAATCCGATCGAAACACAGCAACAACTGCGATCTGTGCAAATTTCTTTTCAGTTCGCAATACTTTCATTTAGTTATTTAACTCATATCTAATCCTGAGTACAAAAATCTTCGACAGAACAGAGCTTACCCACTCCGATTTAATTCTGAAAGTTTGGTCTGAGATGGTCAGTGAACTCTGTCAAAAAGAGTTAAAACGCAGTCAGTTCAGGATTTTATGTTGACAGTTAGAATCGAGTGAAATAAGTATGTATGGATAAGGAGAAATCGGATTATCCTCTACTACTTTAGAGATTGCGAATTGCGATCATTTCAAGGAGCAACGAACTTCTGTTGTCCGCAAAGTGCACCGATGTTTCCCGATCGCCTGGTGATGATGCACTCAAAGTGAATGGAATCACTGCAAGAGGTCCGAGAAATTTGTTACTTCTCAGATATCGTGGAGTCAAAGGAAGGTGCAGAAGGAGCGGTTCAAACCAGCATCTCCACTTCGTGGACGAAGTGGAGAGAATCGCCAAGGCTTATTACTAGCAAAAGCATTCCAATGAAGTGCGATACCCATGTATATGAGATGTGCAAAAGATCGTTCCTCATCTATGGCCCTCGAGTGTGGCCACTCAGTCTGAAGCTGGTCGATCTTATACGCAGACATGTGATTGACGAATTGAAAAAAAGTCGGAGATAGAAAACCTATTTTCCCGACTACTTAAACTGATGTGCAGGTTCTCTGCACCGGTGCCAAGCATAAAATGAAAAACAAACAGTCGAACAATTACTCAGTCCTATTACACATTCTTTATCATGCATGTACTCGTATATCTCATAACAATATAGTTTGTATGCAGTTACATACCATATATCAGTAATAGGCAGTGGCGGATCGTCCATTTGGGCAGGTGGGGCACTACCTCACCTATTGAAATGTTGTCAAACTTAAATAACCAGCAACACCAGCAGTAGACTCCATTTCTTGATCATAAATTTCAACTATACTTCATGTATATCTATTCCATTTGGGCGACTGTGACGCCAGCAGAATCCATCAATCGTTTTCAAGACTGATGGGCGCGCCCAAGCATCGAGATTGAGATGACGTGAGAGTGGTTCATTTCACGATCTGAGCGAATAGACAGAATCAACACGCGATGAATGCGTCACAGAATGGGCACTCGAGAGGGAGCCCTAACGCTTCTGATTGGTTAACCGTCAATGCAAAGACAATGCATTGTAATTCCCTTTTTACTGAGTGAGGTGATGTGAGATTAGCACCAGCGATCAGTCCATGAATAGACAAAATGTTCCTTCAACCGTGTAACTAAATGCAGTGACATAGACTTACACATGTATAGCATGTTGCTAACATATTCTTTGCTTTTCATTTACAAAATAAGATCCCTTTAGACTAGATTTTTGATTATGTAAAAATTTCATGCTTATGCCCCAGCTGGACCAAATGTCACGAACCGCCACTGGAAATAGGTCACAACCTCAGTTTCTCCCCACATATTGAAAACATTATGTCCAAATCGTCATCGCGCTTTCATGCATTAAGACATTTACACCCAGTCGTCTCATAGTACGAATTGCACATTATATACATTTCCTACATTCGCTCTATAATGGAGTATGCCTGCTCTTGCTTCTGCGGTATAAATGTGAAACTTTCAAAACAGCTTGAACGAATCGACAAAAGAGCTCATGATATCATATTCTTTGAAGAAAGCTACAATGCGTGCCAGTGTTCTCGGAATTGCATCCAAGCCAGACGTCTCGCCATCTCTAGGAAGTTATTCACAAAGATATGCAGTAACCCTGACCACATTTTGCATGATCAAGTACCTTCAGTTCTACCGTACTTTCAGTAGTACCTTCAGTTCTACGATCATTTTATTGCCGCACCTACTCACGATCTTGTTCATTCTTTGCATTTATGACTCGCTATGTAAATGAAACCGACCGCAAGTAACTTAAAGTTTGTTCACTTAATTATGCATCTGATGATTTCCTTTGTACTCACTTGAGCATCTCCTGATACTTTTCTTGAAACTGTTGTGTAATGTTTGTTTTTCATTCACAAACATATTCACGCTACTACTACTACTGAATGCATTGTGGGCGTTCCATGAAGGCACATAAAAGATAGAATTGTTCAAAAATGCTTTTATTAAAGAAACTCAAATACGGCATTAATTACAATGCTCTTTTACTAGAACATCCATTGCTGATCAAGTCTTTTGATGAGAGCACGAATCAACACAGAACTGGTAGGCATATGCGTCTTATTTGAAGATTTTTTTGTAGAATGAGCTCTATCACAATGGAAATAATCAGAATTTGTGGTGCGGTCGTCATAGCTTATTCCAAGAATATTCACAATTTCTTGGTTCTTCTTCTTTTCTCTGTTAATTTGCGGCAATGTTCTGTGCTGATTGCAAAGCGACTTTTTTTTACAATTTGCTTTTAGGCTCAGAAGCAGGAGCTTTCTTCAGCTACGCAAGAAAGTTTACCTTTCTTGGCAGTTAACTCAGAATCTTTTTCACGCAGTTGCTCTCGATACCTTTTAGATGAAGAGCTCGTGTTGTCCAAAGATTTTGGACAAACTGGATCATAATGACTGTCACTTCGTCGATCGATGTCTGGTCAAAATATTTGACTCCGTTTTTGACTCACTGAATTGCATTCAAAGTGGTGACATTCATACGAGATAATTGGGGATCAGCAATGTCATTCATTGTGCTGAAGGCCGACACTACCTGTGGTCCATGAAAACACGAAAGAAGGGTCAGAGCCACTTTGGTAAAAAGAGGATATTGTTGACGCAGTTGTACCCATCATGTATCAATTCTCTGATGCTCAGCAAAAGGAGGCAATTTAGATACGTGGAATTGACGTACTTCCAAATCGAATTGATGGTACTCGTGATTATAAAGAACAGTTGCGCTATGCTCGAAGTTTTCAACATGCATGGCTGAGACGCACTATGTCCTTTAGCATCAGGATCAAGAGAAGAAAGACACTTCAAAGTTAAGTTGTCAAGTGGCAGCTTTTTGCATAAGTATGACCCCGCTGAAACAAAGGCGCAACGAACCTTTGTAAGAAATATGCTTCAATAAAAACCGGACTGCAGCTAGTAAACAGACTCTTCGTTTGGGTTCCTGCAAGCACATCATTCAACGATAAAAGATGGTGGCTGTCTTGTACATTCAGGTTTGCCAAATCCGAACTGCTTTCAGGAATATGTTGCGGTTTCATGAAGCAAGCAAGGAATTGCCGAACCAACTATAGATCCTTGCGTGGAAAAAGTAGGTATTGCTATTCATTTACGTAGTAATCTTTACAAGTGAGTCCCACATTGGTTTGGCATCGAAGTGTACGTATAATTGGTTAAATAATAATGAACCATAGATTGAAATATAATGGAAAACTTCAAAAAGGTCTAGTCCTACATACATATCGATGACAATTCTGTTACAAAACGATTTTCATTTCGGAGTCCATGGCGATAAAAAAATCAGTCCAAAAAAATACTTTTTCAACATTTGATGAAGTACAAAACAATTTTATAGAAACATTGTATATGTAAGAGGTTCTTTGCACACAATCATAGAGTTGTAGCTTCATAACTGGCATCACTACATGTCTCTCAAATCAACTTTTCTTTCCCTTATTCAATAGACCATCTTATCAGCAAGACAGCTTATATTCTTAAGTTGTAGCAAAACAATTGCTGACCTTAAACTCTGCATCAAATCAAAACATCTGAAAATAATCGATTGATTGAAAGATCATATGCATCAAACAGTAGTAAATCACCGCTCATTTCACAGACACAAATCGATCACGCTACAAATTTACCAAACTTCAATACTTACGTAACTCAATTCAAATGAACAAAATCAATCATACCGATGTTTACTTGTATAAATACAACGATTTTGGCACCGGTACCTATTTTCAGTGAAATAATCACACGTTTTGAAATAGACATGCAATTCAAAATGTAAGTAACCATATTTTCATATCCCTGTCCCTTATCATTTTCATTCCATTTTTTGGAGGAATTACGAGAGTGAAAGTTTCAGACCCAAAAAGTCGGAAAAGTCGAAGAAATCACATGCCTGTCAAAGAAGTTATGACGAAGAATAATGAGGTACATGGAAGATCAGGTTGAAAGATAAAGCTTCAAGCAAGAAGGTGTCTCCCTTGCTTCACCCCTCTTCCGAAGCTCTTCACATCATTGCGTATCAAAGACCAAAATAACCGATCATTTTAACGCTGTCAACCTCAATTTCATGTTGTTTTTATTGAATAGATTGTGGTATTTGTGATGAATGGTAAAATGTTTTTTGGATCAATGACAGGAATTGTCTTCCCTCTCACATTTGCACTGAGTGGAGGATTGAACCATATGATATTTCTCTTCCGCCTTGATTTTGTTGATGTAGTGGGATTGAATGTTAAATTGCATGGATGATCATTTTCTTTTAAAGCTTTTTGATAAGTCATTTGTGCTTTATTGTTTTATTTTTTGTTGCTGTTTTTTGTTTGGTATCACACAGAAGCCATCATCTCTGTATAAGCCAATATTGTTGCATTCAAATCTATCGGAAAGTTCTTGAAGAAGAAATGAGCCTACAAGTTCACAGACTTCGGCTCCATTATAACTGCCCATTGAAAATATTTCTTACATATATGTAAAAGCAACTGATGGTAATTTTCTATATAAAAACTAGCAAATGATTAAAATAAGTTATAGAATTTGAGAATTATGGTAGATCACAATTGTTATATAGGCCCACTAATTATTCAAAATGTTTGTCTGTTTTACAATTACGTGTCTTCAATTTGCTGAATATAGGCCTATTGCAAGCTTGAGTGAACATGCAATATACATTGACGTTCACATATTCGTTAAATATATTGATAAATATATTTTTATGTTTTTATTGTACAAATCTAGCAACCTAGTTACGAATGGAAAGCTCTGTGAAAATACGGACGTCTGAGAGAGGGGGTGGTCAGAATTTTTCGTACGTCCTTTGTGGATGGCTCCTTAATGCATTTTATTACTTTAAGTTAATATTAATTTATATATGATATAAATTATAATAAATAATAATATATGTTATTTACTATTAATATAATTAATTAATATATAATTTACTTACTTGTACAATTAACAAATTCATCGAACAATGAGCTGGGAAAGACCGGCTCACCCAGCTCACGAAAATACAGTTTCAGGAGTCCGGCTGTAGAATTGATATCTCTTGCATCACAAACATCCACTAATGGATCCTCTCCGCGTTCAAAAGCAGCTTTGAACTCATTTATTTCAGCCTGACTACCAGATACACGAAATACTCCTTGATGATGCATTCCTGAAAATGAATATGGATTTGATTGACATGCGTGAAAATGCAATCTTTGCTTTAGCATTTAAATATAACATGGAATCATGACATCTACATTTCATCCTCTACCAAAGGTTGGAATATTTAAAAACGGCTTTTGAATAGTGCCTCGCTGTTCTATTTGAATATCTGGGGTTTTACTGCTGTACGGTGTGTACTAGTTCCAGTTAGTTTCAAATTTAGTTCATTGAGATAACAAAATATTTTGAGAGGTCATCGTTGATTTCTAAATAAGCGTTCTCTGAATCGGCTGTCGATTGCTGCGTCACCGTCAACATGCGTAATTTGTAATTCACGAAGGCTCTCGGACTGACAGTCACACCGCTGCACCGCAAGTGTATCCATCTATGATCCATCCAGCACAAAAGAAACAAACAATCGAGTCAGCAAGGACACCATACTGACAAACAGCACAAGGATAAGCGGTTAGTATCACAGAAGTGTCGAATAGGACTGGATGGCATGACTTCGGACTTCTCTACATTTACGAATAAACATTTCACGGCAGGGGCATTTTTTTCATGAAGTAGTCGTGACTCGTGACGCGATTGTGTCGTTGCTCTCTCACTTTCGCAGTGACGATGTCATCGGTATAAGTTCTCAAGATAATTTTTCTAACACTCTTGGTTACAACACTCAGCATAGCTGCAAAAGGTAGTGCCTATGGGATGGGTAGTGCATTGAGTATTGGTCTGTGATCTCTTTCCAGACACACAACCGAACTGCATCACGGGTTCTCCTTTCTAACACACGCTCGAAAATCTTCGCTAGATGGTCGATGAGTTTTATTGTTTTGTGTATATGCTGAATGAGAATCATTATTGGGTCAAATATTTAGATTTGGAAAACCCAAGAGTCTGATTGATGATAGGTCTGAAATAACTTCCTTTTTGTACTACACGATATATCGTAACTTAATGACTAAGGGTGTCTTCAGACTGAAAACACGGTGCAATAGTTGAAGCTATTTGGTCAACAATTAAAGAAATCAATCATCCATCAAGGCTAAAGAAGACGAACAGAAAAAAATTCTGTATAAATAGACGAACAGCAATTGCTGGTAAAAATTGATTTCTCAATGCTAAAACACAGTTTAGATATCTTAATTTGAGATATCTTAATCTTTGATAATGCGCAGATAAGATATCTTAGATTTGCCGTTGAAATTTGGGATTTTATACCGGGCATGTGTTTCAGTATTCCCCCTGTTTGTCATGAAAATAACTATGAGTGAAGAATATAGTCGAAATATTTTGATGTCTAAAATTCTGATAACAGAACTTGGCTTTCCTAAGAAAAAAGTAAATCTGAATAATGGAATCTTTCATGATATTATACTTATTTCCCCACTACCGATATCCAAATTCTAGTAGTATGACCGAAGCCTTGAAATAATAACATCAATCAAGATCTCAGTGTAATAATATGTAATGATACTATGGAATCTTCTCGCAAAAACACGCTTACATTTCCTACACATTTTCTACTAAAGCCGCAATCGTCTTTTTGAGGTGGTTTTCTGATTCGCTGAGTGATGTTCCGATTCGATCAATTGAAAAAGGGCTAGTACAACGAAACTATCGATGATGTGTTTGAGCAAATAGCAGAACAGAAATTGCCATCAACTATTTTATAATTCCATCAATTGAAATAGCAACAGGAAATGGTAAATGATTGCAGTTAATGAACTGAAGTTTCCTGCACATCGGTAGTGAAATGGAACGGTAGGCGAAGAATTGTTTCTCCGTATCAATCATTTCTGGTATGACTCATCTATGAGTAATCATGTTATTGTAGTGGGCAACTCTTCTTCAATAACGCAAATTAACATAAATAAATAATCTCATGAGGTCATCTTCCATTCGTTTTGATAGATGATGAGATAATAAGACGAGATGATCTCAGGGCTCGGCAAAAAGACGCAATGATGATGAGATGGTATCTCTATCATTTTCATGTAAAATGATGTGACAAAAGCGTTCTGAAACAGCTGTCAATATCCAAACACATCAAAATTACTATTCTTATACTGTTCAGTAATTGCATACTATTTTTTCAAAAGGTAAAACTACTTTTGTCATCGAGTATGCAGCATGCTATTTACTTGACATAAAATAATTGTCACGTCAACAAATAGCTATTTCGAGTGAAACATGAAACAAAATGAAAGGAGTCAAATTCATCATAAGAATAAGAAATTACACGCCTTACAGCCTGACGATAAAAATTTTGATATTTTTATCGGGAGAAAACTATGCAGCATGTTACGAGCATATTAGCGTGACAGTAAAACGTTGAGCTTCACCAATTGATCTGGCACTTTACGCAAAAAAACATGGTAGGAAAATCACAAAAACCTCAAAAAGAACTGCACATTGTTCAGTTTAATCCCTCTTATATGGATATGAAAGGGTAAAAGATTAATTAGATGGCTAAAATGAAAATACGCTGACAGCTTCAATTGGTCAAATAATCCATGAGTTGCCAAGAAACAGACTCTAAGAACATAAGCGAAACGTGAATGTGGCCTCCACTAATTCTAAAGTGGCTCATCATGGTCTGCAAAGTGACCATGGGATTAATTGGTCGGTATGTGAAGTGTTGGACATTGAGCAACATGGCAAAAAAAGAAGACTCATAGAAGTCTTGTGGTACAAGAGGAAGTCGAGCATCAAGAGGGTTGAGTACAATATCGGATCTGCTAGGACGAACATTCTATGATTCGCTCTTACAGCACTCTTAAGCATCCTTTCTACTTTCTTCTACTTCTACATTATTTTAGTAACATTATTTTATGTATACAGTGGCCCTTTTACTCTTTGAGAATGTATCTTCAGTGATATTTCATCTATGACGTCTTATGACGTTTGAATTGACAAATGCTCACAATGTCATCGAGCACGATTTATTGCCACACCGGTTTCAAATACCGTGACATTCATCAGTGGCGGTAACACAACTAACGGACAGGATCATGTATAATTCTGGATATGAAATAGTAGTAACTATATTTATGAACAAGTGCATGTAGATTACAAAAAACATAACATAGCTGTATAAGGTAAGAGTACGCACAAATGTCAAGGAAAGAAGCGCAAAAAAGTAAGTTATCGATCGAATTCATGCGGAAATCCAGTCGCGTCATCGAAGCCTAATCCGGTTCTCCATTTCCCGCGTGAACCTTTCATGCAATGACTTGTTGCCCTTATTAGTGCAAACATGATTCTTGTATGCACAAAAGAAGTTGTCGGTCGATTGCCTGCCCATGAAATGTTCCCACTTGTCATTAGGTTGATAGGACAGAGCCTTGAAAAAAGACTTGGCTTGAGCACCATACAATCCTTCACAGGAGAGGATCAGCGGGGCAAAATCACTTCTGCGGTGAGTATATGCATTTTTATATTTCGCCTCTTTTTCGTTTTTTCTGCAGTAGTCAATATTTGAGTTGGAGTGCGACCATCGTACGATTCGGCGTCAAGGTTGGCAACCTGTAGATCGAACAACGCCGGAGTCTGTGGTGTCCACACTCCTGTCACCATGATATATGTCTGTAATCCTTCCTCTTCTGTGTCGAGTTCTGCAGTCTGTCTGACGATCGGTTCTTTGGTGAAATTTCGTTCTCTAAATGCCATTGAAGCTAAGTCTTCGATCAGGTCTCTTATCTCATTATGCCGCTGAATTATAAATCCTCCTTTTAACAGTTTAGCCCATGGTTTACGGAAAACATTTCGCCGCATCCATCACAAACGGCAAGGAGTTGACTTCTAGGACGTCCATAACGAAACGCCAGAGCATCACGGAATTCAGTTATTGAAAGGTCGAAATTGTGAATGCTCATTGCTAGCACGTTAAGCCAACCAATCGCTGTTCCTGCATAGAAGTTGCTTGCTTTCGTGGAAGCATTGTACACATTTCTTCTACAATAGATTTTTCGTAGGCAAACCATGATATTTTCCTGTTTTGTCTGCATTCTTGAATTGTTTGATAATGGCTAAATGCATCAAATACTTCATCCGGTTGTTTAATGGCATTAGACAGTACTTTCGTTGAGTCTCTCGATGTTTCATAATTCATTTGAGATTGCGTTGCTGGATTCCAGAGGTTAAGACCCGCGAAGCGCGTTGAGTTGGCGGTTAATTTTCTTTCAACAAGAGATCGGAGTGCCGAATACTGCGGGCAAAAATTTACTAAACAGTGCAGTTTCAAGGCTGTTGAATGAAGAAGACATTCCTGGAATAACACTTTGCGTGTATGTCCATTCATTGTGAATGAATTTCAGCTACGAAGTGACAATGTCATTCATTATCTCCGTATTTTTCAGCCAAACATTGATTTATTGTCCGTGTTCAAGCTAAGGCGAAACGTTGGATCACTTTATGGCTTTAATAGATAGCTTGGTCGAAGAAATTTTTTCCGTTTTCTGTCATGTATTTTTCTCTTTCTTCGGCACACCCAATAAATGCACCACGGAATCTACTTCCAGGAGAAACACGTATTCCATATCTGTTGAATATTGTTCTTGCAACATCTGAATATGCGGGAGAAACTCTCTGATGGTTGGGGATGGTAACCATATTTAGGTCCGATATCTATAGGCTTATTTAGCCATGTACCGGTAATTATATCATCAAATTTGTCTGCAACCGATGAGTCATCTGTATAACAGCTTTACATGGCATTTTCGGTTTGCAAAATTTTTATTAGTGGGTAAATTGATATCGCATAGATAAGCATGAATAATGGATTACCTTGTATTACTCCTTCACTGAAGATTAGATCATTCGTCTTCTTATGACGAATTGAAAAGAAAAAGTGACGCTCGCAGCCAGAGGATGCGAGAATTCCAGGGTCCTGTTATTCTGTTCAACCAATTGAAGGCGTTTCTAGCGTCATCAATAGAATTCCCCAACCGGCTGAATCTGGACAATTCTCTTCGAATAAATCCATCATGGTGTGCACAGCAGATTCGATGCCAACTTCCGTACCTTGGCACATAATTGTTCTTGGTTGCAAACGGTTAGAACGTCATTCTCTGTTATAAAGGCCATTGTTCTGCGCATGATTTTTCTCAATGTTTCCTCAATGCCTATTAGTCTTATGCCCGGGCACTTATCCAATGCGATAAGGCGGTTTGACAAAGGTGCTCTTATCTGATTCCAAGACACCAGGGAATTCGCAAGAAGTCGTGTAAGAGTTGCAACGGAATCACGAAGCCTTTCACTGTGCCTCCCAAACTTTAAGAGATTGTCTTTCTAACGAGTTGAATCACACCCTGCTGGCACAGCAGAACCATGTAGGCCTCCAGTAGCCTTTTCGACATAAGTTGCCGAGATATCTATGTCCTCGCGTAGCAGTAGTTCATCACATTGAATGAAAGATTCGTTAACAGGATTAGTTGCTCTTGGGAGCCTCTGTCGTAGAGCGTCAATTACTTTCATAGTGGATATTCAAAATGATATTGTCATTCGGGTACGTACAATACCCTCCTCTCTGTTCAGCACAAAACGGACTGTACTTTTGACATTACCCTCGAGCATTGAACGAGTGAATGAATACTTTTATTGCCTGTTCCTGCTCTTTCTTCAATTCATTACCATTGAGGTTATTTTTATTTCAGCTTTCCCTTTTCGATTGATATTATCGCTTCTTTCTGCTTCTTGAACCAATAATTTTAATTCTGATTTGTCTCATACGTCAAGACGACGAGTAATTAAACGTCTTATGTCGCTACCTTTTGTTACATTGAAATCTTTATGTGATGTGACTGAATCAGATAACATTACACGTTCACTCTTTTTTTGAATGGAAGAAGAAGAATTACCGAACAGATCAATTTCTCCGGTGAGATTGCCAACATAAAGCCTACCCACACTGCCACCAGAAGGTCAACATTTCGTTCTATTTAGCATAGTTGTGCGATACCACATTGTCGTGAGCTGATCGGGTTCGGAGTAGGAGCCTTTTTCTTTAGCGGTGCCACCAAATGCTTCAGGTCGATTGATTGAAGGGCCTGAGAAGCTAGATGCGTTCGATTCTGATTATTAGGGTCATACCTCACAACATCTTGCAATTCATCATGTGTTGGAAAGCTTTTGGATAAATCTTCATCTTGTTTATTCTCATTGTATATTTTGATGTCATTTTCATTGAATTCCTTGATGCCTTCATTTCGTCTTTTCAAATAATTTAATTGTCGTTTAAAACCTTCCGAACTCTTCATCATATATAGACAGACATGACAAATTAGATTGACAATCTGTCCCGCGGTTTTCCCTGTGCCTGTCAGTTCAGTATTCACTGTTGTCACTGATTACAATTTTCAATAATTCATTCTTGAAATTTCTGCTTTCAAGGTACAATCTGTTAATTTCGTTCCGTTTCGGTGAGACACAGGTGAAATGCATGAGGCCAATAATTTAAAAACTTTTCTTCTACTGAGCAAAACCTACGGTTGCCATACCCTACACCATTTGATCACTGTATTAATTATTTTGGTTACGACATTTCTCAACCTCAGTTTGCGGACCATATTGCGTCCGCAAGCAAATCCACGAGGTAAATGTGAGACATGTTCCGATATTTTATATAGGCCCCAGGATTGCAGCATTCCAAACTATCAGCATATGTAGCCGATAGCACGGGTTCCTTTTCTATTGACAGTTGTAATAGAAAAGGGTGCTTATGTTGTGGATCCATACATAAATCTTCCTTTTTCGTATCAAACACCACTAGAAAGGCTTTTCTCATAGATTTAAGTGGTTCTTTCGATTGCAAATCCAGCTTTGTAATCTATCTCATTTCTTGCAGCGAATGCGGGTTCCAATATGTTGGCAAAACCACCCAATCTTTAAATGCTAGGTTGAATGGTCACCGTTACCATGCATCCTCAAAACCCACTACTTTCCTTTATGAGCACTTTAGACAAGATGGTCATAATTTTTGCAACATTAAATTGCAAATTATAGACCATGTAGATTCCAACTTCTCTGATAATTCTGACCTTAGGGATAGGGAGCTTCTGAAGAGGGAGGATTTTTGGATTAAAACACTATGTACAATCTTCCCACTTGGCTTGAACGATAGAATTCAAGGTTTTGGTTGTGTCTCCAAAGGTTCCTTACATAAGCAGTACTTCTCTTCTCCGGTCCTTAGAAGACCTAGAGGGCATGGGATTCGCAGTAATAAGAGAAATGTCTTGGCTGAATGCTTGGAGTCTCTCTACGATAAAATTAATAGCCTTTGTTTTTCCAACATGTTTTACGAATTTTACATCACTTTGAAGTCTCTTAGTCGTACCACACTTAAGCAACTTCTTGCTTTTACTCTTAGCAAGCCGGGTACCTGCTCGTATCTAGTCGAATCCTTCTGTTCGAGATTCTTAAAAGTCGAAGATTCCATTGATAAGATCGACAGGGAAGTTATTATTATCCCTTTTGAGTGCAAAGAAGTAGATCTCTTAAAAGTTTCTTCCATTTTCGCTGATTCACATGTTAACAGTATGTTGCCTAATCCAATTCGTAGTAAATGTCCACTACAGGTTTTCTTTAAATACACCACCCCTATTGGTCGGAAGCTCTTCAATTACAACCAGATCTTGAAGAATGCTTCTATTGATGAAATCAGAGAATTTATTAGCAAGCCTTGTCTTTGTTCCGATTCATCTTCTGCTACAAGCCCGCTTCACACGTGGTTACTGGTGACTTGAGTATTATATCCAACCCTAAACTTAGGGATTTGATGGCTAAGGGCACTAATTATAGAGAGCCTATTCACAAGTCTTGGGATTTTGTTAGGGTCAGTGTTAAAAATGCACTAGTTGCATTTATTGAAAAGTCCAGCAGAAAATACGCCCTTAAGAATTCTGACTTCCAGAATTGGTCGGAGGCTGTCCTTAAGATAATTAGAAATCGCATTTCCTTCCTGAGTTCTAGCTTTCCATCTTTGCATTCGCACGAGGTACTAAGATCTAAGGAGTGTAAAAACTTCATCTCAAACTTTCAGAAGAATTACGTCATTACTCCGGCGGATAAGGCCGCCAACAATTTTGTCATTGTGTGTAAGAAGTATTACCTCATTGTCCTCTTGAACGAACTAGGCTTTGACCTTAGAAGTTTCAATGCTGTTGGTAATCAGACTTACGCACCAGTAATTTCTTCCATTAATGACATAATTGCCGAACATTGCACCACCCTCAAGGATTCCTTTGGCATAACGGTTAAAGATAAATTTATGGTTTTACCTAAACTTTTCTGGATACCTAAATTGCACAAAGATCCGTATAAAAGTAGATTCATAGCTGGTGCTAGGAACAGCACTTCCAAAGATTTGGCCATACTGGTGAACAAAGGTTTGCAATTGATCCGGGACAAATTTAGTAGTTATTGCCTTTCCATCAAGCATAATTCTGGTGTGAACGCCTTCTGGAGCATTAACTCTTCTGGGGAATTCCTTGACAGGATGTCGTGTTTGAATTGCCACTCCTTACAAGTTTATGATTTCTCCACACTTTATACGAATCTTAATTTAGACCAGGTTATGGAGTCCTTGAAAGACTTATGTGAGTTAATTTTTAGCAGTTCCAAGAGCTTTATTTGCATTGGCTATTATAGAACCTTCTTCTCGAATAAAAAATACAGAGGGTATCACTGCTGGTCCAAGACCCAATTCCTTAATGCAATTAGTTTTATCCTGAATAACACTTTTGTCACTTTCGGGGGACTTGTCTTCAAGCAAATTCGAGGCATACCTATGGGTGGGAATTCCAGCTCGCTCTTAGCTGACCTGTTTTTGGCTTACAGGGAGTTTTATTTTGTGAGGGGACTCCTAGCGAGTAGGAGATTTGGCTTAGCAAAACTTCTCTCTCGTACCACTAGGTATGTCGATGACATTTGTGTGTTTAACTTCAAACATTTTGATAAGATCCTTCCTGAAATCTACCCGGTAGATCTCTTGGCTTGCAGAAGCGGGGACAACAACAAATGTGTTAATTATTTGGATGTTAAAATCAGGATCGAAGATGGTGGCCATTACATCACAGAGGTTTACCATAAGGTTGATGAGTTCAGCTTCCCAGTGGTGCTGTATACTTTCCCCGAGAGTAACATGCCTTTGAACACTGGCTTAAACATCTTTGCTGCCCAACTCATCAGATTCGCTAGGATTTCTTCTGATGCTTCCGCCTTCATATCAAGAGCTAAGGGCATTTTTGATATCTTTAAAGGACGGGGTTATAAGAATAATTTGCTGGTTAATTCTTGCATTAAGTCCTTCTCCAAGAATAGGTTCCTCGTTTTTAAGTTTGGTTGTTTTTCACCCCGCCAGATGCCATCCATCATTGGCATGTTGGGCTAAGATTACCTCTTCTAGTTTCAAGTGCGTCCTTTTGTCCAAATATATTAAGAAATTTATTTTCGGTTTGGTTCTGCTATGTTTCCTCAGGCTTGGAGAGACCTTCCATATCGTACATTCGATATGGTTGGCCTGGCCCCGCCATGTGGTATAGGTTGGAGGTTAGGGGCCGAAACCTTGCTTCATGCAGCCACATGGTTCCTCCCTGATGACTCCATACTTAGCAAACTTAATTTTGGTTTTTTAGGTTTCTTTCTTGTTTGATAAAAATTTTAAATCGTTTATAAGTTTTAATTTATTTCCCTTACCGTCTTTAGTTGAGTAGACTTGCCTTTATACGTATTTCAGTACCTGCTCTATACTAGAGTAGGTTACTCTATGTTGTCAGTATTATTTCATTCATTCATGACTTTTAATTACCTAATTATTTACAAGATTCTCCACTAGGGTAATTGTTTAACTTTGGCGTCTTCCGTTTCCTGGATTCTTCGAATTTTTTAACCGTGTCGTGTCTTAATTTGATTAATGAGTACTGAGCTGATAGCATTGTGTGGGACCGAGTCCCCATCTTTCAGTGTAAGTGCATTAGTTATTCACGTCACATGTATTCTTTTTTGTAATAGGTCTCATAGTTATTTTACTGGTAGGCATATTATTATTATTATTGCAATTTGCCATTTATTTATTGGTTTGATCTTATTATCAATCTTTCTCTTCGTTCACTCTTGCATTTTTTAGGATTCGACGTTGATTTTCTTCCATGTTATTCTAAGTATTAAGGTGATAAGCTATTACTGCCTTCAATATTGTATTAGCTGCTAGTTTTGATCCGGTTATAAGATTATGGAGTTTGGCCGAAATCCTAATCGCCAGGCATTGCTAGTGAAGGTGGGAGGGTCTGTTTAGATCCATTGACTGTTAACGCCCGCCTCAGCGAGGCAGCCCTTCGCCAATAGGTTACAGTCCGGCCTGTTGCCCTTGGGCTTTGAGAGCACATAGTCCTAGAATTTTGCCTTATTCGACAAGGGGTAACAATAAAAACTTTGCTTGCGGCTTCTAGAGTTAGATACCATTACCCTTACAGTATTAAGAAAAAGGCTTATGTAGCCGATAGCACGGGTTCCTTTTCTATTGACAGTTGTAATAGAAAAGGGTGCTTATGTTGTGGATCCATACATAAATCTTCCTTTTTCGTATCAAACACCACTAGAAAGGCTTTTCTCATAGATTTAAGTGGTTCTTTCGATTGCAAATCCAGCTTTGTAATCTATCTCATTTCTTGCAGCGAATGCGGGTTCCAATATGTTGGCAAAACCACCCAATCTTTAAATGCTAGGTTGAATGGTCACCGTTACCATGCATCCTCAAAACCCACTACTTTCCTTTATGAGCACTTTAGACAAGATGGTCATAATTTTTGCAACATTAAATTGCAAATTATAGACCATGTAGATTCCAACTTCTCTGATAATTCTGACCTTAGGGATAGGGAGCTTCTGAAGAGGGAGGATTTTTGGATTAAAACACTATGTACAATCTTCCCACTTGGCTTGAACGATAGAATTCAAGGTTTTGGTTGTGTCTCCAAAGGTTCCTTACATAAGCAGTACTTCTCTTCTCCGGTCCTTAGAAGACCTAGAGGGCATGGGATTCGCAGTAATAAGAGAAATGTCTTGGCTGAATGCTTGGAGTCTCTCTACGATAAAATTAATAGCCTTTGTTTTTCCAACATGTTTTACGAATTTTACATCACTTTGAAGTCTCTTAGTCGTACCACACTTAAGCAACTTCTTGCTTTTACTCTTAGCAAGCCGGGTACCTGCTCGTATCTAGTCGAATCCTTCTGTTCGAGATTCTTAAAAGTCGAAGATTCCATTGATAAGATCGACAGGGAAGTTATTATTATCCCTTTTGAGTGCAAAGAAGTAGATCTCTTAAAAGTTTCTTCCATTTTCGCTGATTCACATGTTAACAGTATGTTGCCTAATCCAATTCGTAGTAAATGTCCACTACAGGTTTTCTTTAAATACACCACCCCTATTGGTCGGAAGCTCTTCAATTACAACCAGATCTTGAAGAATGCTTCTATTGATGAAATCAGAGAATTTATTAGCAAGCCTTGTCTTTGTTCCGATTCCATCTTCTGCTACAAGCCCGCTTCACACGTGGTTACTGGTGACTTGAGTATTATATCCAACCCTAAACTTAGGGATTTGATGGCTAAGGGCACTAATTATAGAGAGCCTATTCACAAGTCTTGGGATTTTGTTAGGGTCAGTGTTAAAAATGCACTAGTTGCATTTATTGAAAAGTCCAGCAGAAAATACGCCCTTAAGAATTCTGACTTCCAGAATTGGTCGGAGGCTGTCCTTAAGATAATTAGAAATCGCATTTCCTTCCTGAGTTCTAGCTTTCCATCTTTGCATTCGCACGAGGTACTAAGATCTAAGGAGTGTAAAAACTTCATCTCAAACTTTCAGAAGAATTACGTCATTACTCCGGCGGATAAGGCCGCCAACAATTTTGTCATTGTGTGTAAGAAGTATTACCTCATTGTCCTCTTGAACGAACTAGGCTTTGACCTTAGAAGTTTCAATGCTGTTGGTAATCAGACTTACGCACCAGTAATTTCTTCCATTAATGACATAATTGCCGAACATTGCACCACCCTCAAGGATTCCTTTGGCATAACGGTTAAAGATAAATTTATGGTTTTACCTAAACTTTTCTGGATACCTAAATTGCACAAAGATCCGTATAAAAGTAGATTCATAGCTGGTGCTAGGAACAGCACTTCCAAAGATTTGGCCATACTGGTGAACAAAGGTTTGCAATTGATCCGGGACAAATTTAGTAGTTATTGCCTTTCCATCAAGCATAATTCTGGTGTGAACGCCTTCTGGAGCATTAACTCTTCTGGGGAATTCCTTGACAGGATGTCGTGTTTGAATTGCCACTCCTTACAAGTTTATGATTTCTCCACACTTTATACGAATCTTAATTTAGACCAGGTTATGGAGTCCTTGAAAGACTTATGTGAGTTAATTTTTAGCAGTTCCAAGAGCTTTATTTGCATTGGCTATTATAGAACCTTCTTCTCGAATAAAAAATACAGAGGGTATCACTGCTGGTCCAAGACCCAATTCCTTAATGCAATTAGTTTTATCCTGAATAACACTTTTGTCACTTTCGGGGGACTTGTCTTCAAGCAAATTCGAGGCATACCTATGGGTGGGAATTCCAGCTCGCTCTTAGCTGACCTGTTTTTGGCTTACAGGGAGTTTTATTTTGTGAGGGGACTCCTAGCGAGTAGGAGATTTGGCTTAGCAAAACTTCTCTCTCGTACCACTAGGTATGTCGATGACATTTGTGTGTTTAACTTCAAACATTTTGATAAGATCCTTCCTGAAATCTACCCGGTAGATCTCTTGGCTTGCAGAAGCGGGGACAACAACAAATGTGTTAATTATTTGGATGTTAAAATCAGGATCGAAGATGGTGGCCATTACATCACAGAGGTTTACCATAAGGTTGATGAGTTCAGCTTCCCAGTGGTGCTGTATACTTTCCCCGAGAGTAACATGCCTTTGAACACTGGCTTAAACATCTTTGCTGCCCAACTCATCAGATTCGCTAGGATTTCTTCTGATGCTTCCGCCTTCATATCAAGAGCTAAGGGCATTTTTGATATCTTTAAAGGACGGGGTTATAAGAATAATTTGCTGGTTAATTCTTGCATTAAGTCCTTCTCCAAGAATAGGTTCCTCGTTTTTAAGTTTGGTTGTTTTTTCACCCCGCCAGATGCCATCCATCATTGGCATGTTGGGCTAAGATTACCTCTTCTAGTTTCAAGTGCGTCCTTTTGTCCAAATATATTAAGAAATTTATTTTCGGTTTGGTTCTGCTATGTTTCCTCAGGCTTGGAGAGACCTTCCATATCGTACATTCGATATGGTTGGCCTGGCCCCGCCATGTGGTATAGGTTGGAGGTTAGGGGCCGAAACCTTGCTTCATGCAGCCACATGGTTCCTCCCTGATGACTCCATACTTAGCAAACTTAATTTTGGTTTTTTAGGTTTCTTTCTTGTTTGATAAAAATTTTAAATCGTTTATAAGTTTTAATTTATTTCCCTTACCGTCTTTAGTTGAGTAGACTTGCCTTTATACGTATTTCAGTACCTGCTCTATACTAGAGTAGGTTACTCTATGTTGTCAGTATTATTTCATTCATTCATGACTTTTAATTACCTAATTATTTACAAGATTCTCCACTAGGGTAATTGTTTAACTTTGGCGTCTTCCGTTTCCTGGATTCTTCGAATTTTTTAACCGTGTCGTGTCTTAATTTGATTAGGAACTAGAAGGATTTTTGTTTTTACTTAGCAATTAAACACATGCAAAATATGAGAAGACCATTTAAGGATAGAGGAAGAGAAAATTGTGATACCACATGTGTACTGAAGCCGCTAATGAAAACGCACAATAAACTATTTTCCGTCAGTTTTAATCAAAACTCACCGTATTGGTTGAGGACACGGATGCAACTGAGGAGGATAGGAGGAATTTCTTCTTTTGTCGCTTCCACATACTCATCGATAGTTCCACCAAACAGCTTCGGCTTTCCAACCATTGGCACACGAATGACTCGACGAGGCAGCTTTTTCGGGATATCTACTGTACGATGTTCATTGCCGAGAACTTTTTGAACAGCAGCATACTTTGCCTGACGTGTATGGTAACGATACATATCAAGGAGATAATTGTTGAATCGCTGAATGAAAAAGAACTTTAATGACATATTTGTTAAAGGGTAGGACGTAGATGATGCGGTTCTTGCAACGCTTTATACCTTCTTAGAGAATTCCGCAAATAACAATAGTGGCTTCATATAAATTGAGCATGCATTTATTGTTTGTAATTAAGCAAATCATATTGAAGGCTGTGATTCATAGAATTGAAAAGTTCTATGTTTGAATGACGGACAATAGCAAGGGTAAGGAGCATGTCCAGAGGTGGAACCGGGGCGCTTTTTTCGGCCCGGACCCGGCCAGGGCCCGCATGACCTCAACCAGGGTCCGGCCAGAAAGATATGATATTATATTTTATTCTGCAGAATATTTTGGCTGTCACAGCCAGCTTCAGAGGAGCAAAGACTTGCAAAATCTTAGTTCGTATGATTTTTTAAAAAAATCTATGGCATATTTGGCAATCAATGTAAGGATCATAGCACTGCAAAGGCGGTTCCCATCGCAACCGCCAGCAATGGATTTTTGGTGACTCCATCTTGGACAAGATCCTTGCGGATTTCTACGCAGCTGATTCGCACAATGATCCTACAGTTTGTCTAAACCTAGTAGGAAATTCCTATCATATTTCCAATTATCTGCAACCGATTGCCAATTTTTGACTCAAGCCTTTTCACATTTTTGACAGTCTTCTGTAATCAAATTTGTCAAAGACTTAGTTTACGTAATTGGCACAAAATTTACCGATCTCATAAAATGATTCCATTGAAGAAAAGTGCCAAGAACTCTGTGCCGCTCTATCAGATGCCTTTCGTCTAATTCCGGTGGTGTATGTTCCAATGGACCAACGAGACAAGCCCTGGATTACTCCTGTGACTAAAAATCATATTCATCTTCGATATCAAGCATTCCAGTCAAAGAACTTTCCACTCTATAATCACTATCAGAACAAGGTCAAATATTTAGTATAGAGTTCGAAAGAAAGTTGGGTAAAGAAATCAAAATCTACTTCAAACGGCATTCAGAAAATAGGGGAAAATTGATAGGTAAAAACCCAGATCAACAGTTTTACAATTTCATGTGACAATTTTCTTTCCCTTCTGCAGCTGCAGAAAAGATGAAAGATTATTTCCGGTGTTAAGTTTGAGCAGGCTCTTGATTGGTATACAGTCATGGATTTCGTCTTAATAAATGATAGTGTCTGGAATATATGATATCAGCGTAGATGATGTTCATAATCATCTGCATAAACTGGATCCTTACAAATTGATGAATTGCGACGAAATTCCTTCTCGATTGATCAGGAAAGGTGCAAAAACCACGGGCGGGTTGACGCTGAACTGCTCCAAGGCGAATCATTCAATGTCCGTAGAAGTCACTCCTTCAGCATTTAACACTTAGTGAATTTTCATTTGTTTTAAATGTTGTACATGCATAACGCGTTTGCCTATCACAAATAATTTAGATCTTATTTGATGTGCAATTGTTGTAAGTCATACCTAGCTTAGAGAGTGGATAATGAATTGCACTGAAGATGTGAAGCCTATCAGAAATGTGAGGTCATTAAGTCAAAAGTTGAACTAAATATTCAATCGACTCCTTTGACCAAAATTCCAAAGAAATGTTAACTGCTAATCGTCTATCGATTGTTGTCTCTGGTTGAGAAAGCATAATGACTATTCCATCGTTAGAGCATTTATTTCTTTATTATATGAACAAATATATATTTATAAATGAACAAATGAGGACAATATTTCTTATTTCAGACATGATAAATATGGGTCCGGGTGATAGATATTTCAGGCACGGCCCGGGTGCTAGCAGAATTTTTCAAGCCCGGCCGCCAGATAACTAATGCGTACTGTCGGTTTTTTATTTTTGGAAAGATTCCTTGACTATTGGTCATAATTTTTTCTTTTCTTTTATTTGGAAAGAGACAAATTCTAGTGATGGATTGATTTTTAATTTCTAACGTTCGATTAATTTCAGCTATTATCTATAGCTATCTTCAGGAAGTTTCTATTCCTGAAGATAGCTATAGATAATAGCTGAAATTAATCGAACGTTAGAAATTAAAAATCAATCCATCACTAGAATTTGGCTCTTTCCAAATAAAAGAAAAAATTAGTCGGTTTTTTAGAAATGCACGGAAGATAAAGTAGCAAGTAGTAACGCTACATATCGTCAAAATGTAGGGCTCGACTAAAGTTGACTGCAATAATACTAATAATACTGATTATATTCAAAATGAAAACCTCAACTTTCACATAATGAATGCATGAATGAATGAAACCAGAACTTTATTTAAGTGGTATATCGTCAAATGACTTCTAGGACACTTTGCATGTGAAAACATGCACAATAGACAGATACTCAGATACAATGAAACAGACGAGAAAAAAGAGCCACTAGAGATAATTTGATAGGTAATGCGCCTTAAAAAGACGCTTAAAAGTATCATGGTTATTATGATTCTTCAAGGACTATGGTAACGCATTCCACTCGCGAGTAGCAGCAGCAAAGAAAGAGCGACCACCACTCGTAGAATGACGCACGTAAGGGATAACGAGGTCCGATGAAGTGACCGAGCGTAGACGGGAACGATGAGGTTGACTTGAGACAGAGATTCTCGCATGAATTGGGAGCCATTTAAGTTCTTTCAGTAGTTTAGATACTGACGAATATCGACTAGGCTGGAAAATAAGGCGAGCCGATGCATGTAGAATAGCTTGAAGTCGACTTAAGTGAATTGATGGCGTTCCAGAGAGCACTGAAATACATTAATCCAAACGTGGAATGACCAATGACGCTACTAGTGTCGTCAATAAAGCAGGAGAAATACTTATATCTACTTATACTATACGTATATGTAAGGATAAGACACACAAAGAAATTGAGGAAACATCTCATAAAAAGGAATCAGTGAAATAAGTAGCGCATATTTGTCCTCAATTTCAAATAACTACTACATTATCAAGGGGAGTGTCATCCTTGGTTTGATTGGAAGCGAAGGTACAAGGAGGAATGAAAGATTTGGCGCGACGGGCTGAATTTGACGAATGGATCTTGAATGACCAGAATGCATAAGTATGCGAGGGCCCAGGAGATGAAGAATGTTGCCTGGGTTTCACATATCACCGAACAACTGTAGAGCATGGTCAAGTCGAGAACATAGAGAAGGAAAATCATTACATTTGCAGAATTTGTCACAGATCATAATATGGGCAGCTTTCACAATAATTTCCATCATAGCGTCTTGCTTCTTAACCCCGATGAACACATAGCAGTTATATTCTAAAATTCTCAAGATATAACAGTCATAAAGCATTTTCAGCATCACTTTTCAAAGAGAACGACGTAGCTTTCGTAAGTAAGACTTTTGCAAGATTTGGCTCTCATTTCATTACTATGCTCAGCTATGTTGCGAAAACGGAATTTCTTTCTATCTACTAAAACAACAAACTTTTCGCGACTGACGATCCTTGGACTAATATTCACTCGTGAAATACGCGAAAAGTTAATGTTGAACTTGTTGCTATACGTAGAAGGCTGTTCTCCTTCCTCATTCACCTATCAGCCGGAAAATTACTTATTGAAAAGAGATGCATATGTTTGACTCAAATCTCTATTCAGTGTCGTTGAATTCTTGATATTAAGCTTTGCATGGTAAACAAAATACTGATATGGCAATGTACGACCTCAATTACTGAGATGACAATAGAAACAGAAGGCAGAAGGAAGTTCTCCAGGGGATATCCCCTTGGATGGAGGAATTTCTGACTTATCGCTCGACTGTAGTGCAAGTGTCGATGAATTTATCTCCAATCGTTTTACGGTTAATGCTGGTGTCCCTCAGAAATGCATTCGCTCACTTGCTCACAAGTGAATTTATAGTTTCTTCACGTATTTCTTTGGGTTTGTTTTTCATCAAACGCACATTTGTATTTCAATTAAACGGTACTCCAGCTACATCGCTATATTACCATCATCGTGAGCATGTTGTCCGAGGGGCATCATCGAGTCAATCGTGAAATGTTAATAATAATTTACGATTTTACAACTTTAAACTTGATTTTTCCTCTATTTTCAGACATCAAACTTTGAATTTTCCAACACTTTTTATCTGAAGAATGTACAATGTTACTTTGACTTATTAACGAAAAATTTGATCCATGATTACAATTTGTACGAAATAAGCGATTTTTTTGCATCACTCCATTTAACAAGTACTTTATACATTGTGTGGGATGTAATGTTCCATTCAAGGCACGAAGCCATATTAACAAGTTAGGGGTGGGGCAACCTTCATACAATGGCAACTTTCACCAGGCTAGTGTTAATAACCTGTAATGAGAGCGGTAGCAGTCTGATTCAAACCATGAGCTTTCCACACCTACGCACCGAAATGAGGCCCCTTTAGCAGCTGAGCTATCCCGCCACCTTCCGTTTACAATATCACAATAGACATCATAATAAGGAATAATTTAACTTACCGTCAAGTAATATTCTTCTTGCTCTACTCGATTCTGACGAAGCTTCAATCTATCCTCGGCGTCATAACTTGTTGAACTAGTGACACTCTCTTTGGCCTGAGCACGTCCTAATGCTTGACGTTCCTTGAATACACTCGTCACGTCATAATCTTTCTGATTGATCAGACCCATCAGACTCTTTTCCACAGTCTCTAGCGTCTTCCAATCTTCCTCCGTTTTCGTTTTGAGTTCATCAAGATCAGTTTTAAATCCGGATCGCGCAGACTCCAAACTGCTGCGAACATTATCGTGTGCACACAACTGACTCTCCTACAAAGAAGATGAGAATTACATGTACAGTACTTGCCTTAATGTCGGCGGTCGCACTTGTGACGAGTTACTTATTCATTGATCACAATTGCTATGACAACTGATGTGTGGTAGAGAGGGTTTGATCCTGCCAATTGACACAGTCACATAAGTGGCTCGTAACTCAGTTGGTAGAGCACAGGTCTAGTTTACCTTGGTCGCATGTTCGAATCCTGTCAGCCGCACATCTTTTGCATGGTAATTTGATCTATCATTTATTCAATTTCACTGTTGTTGAATGTACTGAACGTATGTACAGCACCCTTTCATACCCGCACCTGTATATACCCCTTTCTAATGAAAAAGCAAAATACATTTTTAATTTTTGATGTTTTTGGCAGTTGAGTTCTTCTTCAGAAGATGAATATCTGATATCCAACGAAGCATCTGCTTAAGTTCTACCAATTCCTAATTACTCTTGAAATCATAAACATCATTAATAACATATTTTGCAAATTTACTCGTAAGCACTAATATCGCACCACTGCATATTGTCTCTATTACCAGTAATCTATAGCAGTTAGTATAACACAAGTGACGACGAAAAAAATGATGGCAGCTGCTGCATTTCGTAGCAACTCCCCAATCCACTTAAGACTTCTGAAATAGATACATGTAGATGCAGTTTGTAAATGAATAACTGACCGGAACAGAGACAATGCACAATCAAGGTGGTGATTTATGCAAATAACATCCTCACAAGAAAACTGTTCTGTGATAGAGTTTCTACTTTTTCCGCCTCCTGTATTTTACTTGGTCTGTACTTCACAGCATTCTAGGCATGTGCACCAATTAATTGGTCTGTACACTCTCAGCGTTCTAGGTAGGATCCCGAAGACCCATCGTGGTTGGCCTCATCCATGTAATCTTCCGCGGCACTAGCAGAACATACACAGATATTTGTGTTGCTTCAATGTTTTCATCAGCAAGAACATCGACAGGCCTAATATTTCGGGGTGAATCATGACCCTCTGTCTCATCCATAGAGTCCAACTAAAGGGTCAGTGAAAAGTCTCTCCCAAATGTACAACGCCCAGAAGTCTCACAGAATTAATTGGAGAAATGAAACAGTTGGTGAAAAAAGCTTTTAGTAAAATTGCTCCTTTGTTTTTATGAAACATTATAGCCAAGCTTTATCGATTTAATCAACAGTTGCTCGAATGACTTCAGTAAATTTAAACAATTTTAAGTTTGAGTAGAGAATTCTATTGAAAATGGACTGAATGGGGGATGGTTTGATTTAGCGTAGTAGCAATCAATGAAATCTTTTAAGATGAGCTTGCAGTTCAATTAATAGACCCTTCGGTGAAGCGGTCTGACAACAACATAATAAAATCAGCTTCTTGTTTTTTGATGTTCTGATTGTCTCTCATTCTTCATACCCTTTCATTGACGTCAGTTGACAACAGTTGATGATGATTTGAGTTTGTGTTGGGTGATTCTTGATTCAGTTTTCATTAACTTGAGTTCCGTGTTGCACCAGAATTGCTTCATTCAATTCAAGCAGGCGTATCGACAATGTTTGCGATAATGGAGTTTAAATACGTGAGAGATGTTCCAGCCAAAGAATCTATCTTGCTTTTATAAGACCATAAACAAAGAGGACAATAAACAAATGTTTCAAAAATAGTAGGAGACTAAAATATATTTTTGGTGACTAACTGATACATTATTGGAATCTTATGTAAAATAAACCAACTTAGCAAATCCCTCAACGTTCGGAAAACTTATCATATCAGCACATTGAATGATTTGCTAAGTAGGCTTCCTAAAATTCCAATCTTGTTATCAAAATCCTCAAGATCACTCGAATTATCCAAAAACTATTCGATCACTTCAGATTTTCAATGCTTCTTAAATGATTGCACATTTCCATCGGCGTCAGCTGATCAAGTTGCCGACAATTCCTGGAAATATTCTCTGATAATGGTTTTTGATATGAGGTGTACAAAAATTTCTTTGGACATGTAACGAAGTTTAATTCCACTTTTCGCAAGGTTGATTTAACACTTTCTTGAATAGACAACAAGGTGACTGCTGCAAGTTCGCTGCAATGAGATAAATTCAATTCTGGTAACGTGACATTAGACGGGCAAAATCAATCAATACGGCATGTGAAAGCCAATGAAACAAATTAAGTTAACAGAGGACTTTAATTGAATATCTTTAATAAGTAGGAAACACCGTTGTACTCAAACTGCGATTAAGATTATGCGACTTAGATTATGAGATTAGCATTGTTGAGGCTCTTGAAATCAAAGATAGACAGCCAAAAATTAATCGCAGTGCTGAGTACAGCGGTGTTTCCTACTTATTAAAGATATTCAATTAAGGCCCTTTATTAACTTAATTTGTATCATTGGCTTTCACATGCCGTATTGATTGATTTTGCCCGTCTAATGTCACGTTACCAGAATTGAATTTATCTCATTGCAGCGAACCATCAGTTAGCGCCAATGCTGTGCAAAGTATCATACAACAAGGTGAATTTTATTTTAGCAACATCTCGGAAAACAACGAATTTTAGTTGATTTAAGTAAATTCAAATCAGCCGAATGCTTAGTCAAGACGACATTAAGCAGTGCGAAATCCAGCTGTACATTTTTAAGCTGCATTTGATCGCTGACACTCTGAATTATTCAATATATTTTTGAAAGTTTACATTCAATAAAGTTGACTGATGTCTACTCTCTCAACATCGTGTTCTTAAAGTACATCAAAAAAGTTGAATAAACAGAAGTCACTTAACCGATTTTTGTGGATCTGCAGATTTTATTGTTGTGATTTAATACATGAGCTGCATTTGTTATAAAACGTGAATGCATTGTCATTCCAAAGACAATTCACTATCTTTCAATACTTTCCTGCTGTGAGATCTGTAAATTTTAAACCTAGAGGGACTTTTCACTAACCTTGCACAGCTTAATAGATAATGGTTAAAATGCGATTTATTCCTCATCTTTTTTAAAACTTTGTTCTACTTACTGAAATGGAAACTTTCATCAATGTTTCAAATGATGGATATTTCTATATGTATATTCGAAGCACTGCTACTTTTTTCTCTAGTTCCTAGTTCAGTGATCCACCTGACATGTTATTTAGTCTTTACTACAGCTGCTTTATTAACATCTGTTAATCGCTTATCACTGCGGGCTGTGTCATTTAAGCTCTCCGGGCAAATCAATAGCCTCGTACTTCAAGTGAAGTGCAAAACTTTGTACAGACACATTAGGAAAGCATAATGCGTGTATTTACTAGAAATCAGTACTAATTTTGATAGTCTTTGTAGGACCAATTAAGTTTTCACACAGACGGACCAGGTGAAGAAAGACCACAGTCAATCACGAATTAGAAATAAAAGTAAAAAATTATTACAACATTGTGGAGAAGCCAACCGGCCTTGCATGTCGGATTTTTGCTTAGTCTGACAAACTTAACTCTCAAGAATTTAACAACAAGTAGTATACAATCTGTACAAGAAACCAAAAATACTGAATGACATACAATATCAAAAAGTAAAATATGTGTAAAAAGTTAAAATATAATATTGTTGAAAGTCAGTCATCAGTAGGTACTTGCTTAGTCCTGTTTCGACCCCTTAATATGCGAATATCAATCAATTGGGGGATGGTCTCAGAAATCTGGACAAAAATCTGTCAGATTTTACTCCATTACTTCGCAGAATTTCTTGCTTGTTGACTCAGGCCATGAAGTCCTCTCTTTACGACTCAATGGTCAGACCCGCTGCTTGACTCAAATAGTGTCGATGCAATTGTAGGGGACGATGACTTTCACATGTTACATATAACTGTCGTATTATCTCGAATAGAATTCAGTAATTGTAATATTGTATGATATTTTTTTACTAGTTCAGTGGTGGTTATACGAAAAAACGGAAGTTCAGATCATATCAATTACAATTATTTTCCATCACAACTATAAATCGTTAGTGTAGCAGAAGTATGAACGATTCGACTTATGCAAAAAGCAGGAAGACAATAGCACTTTCAGTTTGTAGTTATTCCCTACGATTTAATATTAGGTCGTACTAAAAAAAGATTGAATTACGTGATAATTTACGAGCTAAGAAATTGAAATATGATTACATTCGCTTGCATGATGTAAATTATCATTGTGTTGCTGTCTCCTTGTTTACAGCTGAGCCCTGCTCAAATGAAGATTCTAAATGATATCCATGACAATAAATTCTTTTCAACAATTATTGCCTCATGACAGCTTGAAGCATGGAAATCTGGGGCTGGAAGGGACATGCGTATTGAAAAAAATGCTACGTCGCTGACACGCAGTGTCATGGTTGCGGTACCTAAACGACGACGGTTTCCAGAGGTTGACACATCCTAGATGCTGGCGTTGTGATATTCTCCCCCCACAATCTAAATTGCTGACCTAAAAAAAGTCACTAAAAAACCTCCATCATTTCTCGAAACGGGCTAGCCGCATGACGGGCGGCCAACAGTGATAATTGAAAGAGCGGGTCAAACTGCATAGAAAGCTGCTGACGAAGTAGCTGAGTATTTTACTACAAGTAATACTACTTGCAATTTAGCCCCACATTGCAGCTTCGGTTTTATGTCCACCATTTTGAATTTTCGTCATTTTGTCGTCAAGGGCCAACCACATGATTTTCTAGCAATTATATTTGAAAAGAGCGAGTCAAAATACATAGGAAACTGTTGACGAAATAGAAAGGAATATTTTTAATCCAGCCCCAGAAAGCAGTTTCGGGTTTTGTGTCCGCCATTTTCTCGAATAGGGATAATTGCGTGATTTTTGGACTTTCATTCAAAAATACATCAGAAACTTTCAAGAAATACAATGCGAAATTTTTAAAACGAAACCGCCTCTGTGGCACAGCGTGTTGGGTCAGCACAATAATAATGATAGCTTTAGTACATATCAGACATATTCGGCCATAAAACACGCTCTTATAATTTTCTCGGTTTCCATAAATCCGCTTGGGGTGAATTGTAGACCCTGATATAACTTTATACACAATGATCAAGACGGCTACTGCTCACTCTTAGAAATTTCAATACACTTTTTACGATCGGATTCCTATAAAAGATCAGTGAAAATCAAAAAATCCAGTGGCTTTATATTTTGGATTTCATCCTTCTTTTATTATCAAGGACACACGGTATTACAAGTACACAGATTTACCGGTATTTGCAATCATATACATATCAAGTGTTGAGGGTGACTTCTAGAAATTCCAAATAGGCTAAATCTAAGGTAGCCTAAACTATGTGCGCAGTTTTAGTTTACTCATGGGTGAAGTCTTATACAGTTGCATATACTACAACTTTACTTCTCATAATATGCAACATGCAACCTATAGAATATATACAAAACTAAGGTCTAAGGGTCTATAAGGTACCTAGATATTAAGTCATAAGGTATGAATATCGGATTACACCGTATGATAGGCATACTGTCACCGTAGTTTCTGGTACATACTGTAGGTTTCTGAAAAAATCGAAATGCAATTATCAAACATCTGAAAAGATTATCACTGCTACATGTAATCTGGTAGTATAAGGTGTAGTTCTACTAGCTATTGCGCAAATTCAGTAAGTATATCTGATCACTTACAAGCATAAACATATGATGATTTAGTGACTTGGCTTGTTTGCGACAAAACTTACATCCCTGCTATTAAACAGGTAGCCTCGTGCATCGACTTCACCAGAGCAATCGTCTAGGTGCTGTCTGAGAACCAAATCAAGTAATTTTGAGAACTGATTTTTTTCTGTAAACGCCTTTTTCACGAGAATTTGGTACCGACAAATTAAAATCAAATCTATATTTTCAAGAATCACAGTAGATAGTTGCTAATACTGTTAACTACTGTTGGCATGAATGACCCAATTCCTGAATGTCATGAGGGAACTACAAGTTATGGGGTCGAGACATTTGCCAAGTTGACAGAATGAAAAAATTGATATTTTTTCGGTAAACTGGGCATTCCGTGTCTTGCCGAATAACAGACGCCTTCCCTTAATAGCCACACCACTAAAGTCATGATTTAGTAGGCTACAATTCGAAGAAATTAGGTAACAAGATTTTTACAATGCCACGCATGCCATTTGTCACACAAGCTCGTCCACACCACACAAGTTAAAACTGGAATATCTATCTACCATTTTACACTTCGAACTATAAAAATGCTTCGTTTCCAGGAAATCATATACAATTTCGCGTGAATTTCATGCACGGTGGATACCCTGATTCATGGGAATGCGCTTTTTGCATAAATGATCATTGGATACAATTATTTGCTCAACTCCAGAATTCGGTCTCTATATCTCAAAAAATGCTGAGTAAGGCAATAGGCTATATCATATACCACCTGAAACATTTCATGTGGGAGAGAAAATGGCACAACATATCTGCGCAGCCTCCAAACTAAGTAATGGCTGAGAAATATCTTCTATGTGTGAAAATGTCATCATCATAAAGCAAGCAACCAACTCATAACAAGTGTTGACTTTTAGCACCTCAGAGGAGTCCATGACTCAACAAGAAAGATTTAATTTTTTCAGTTATGAAGATAAGTGTCAGTCAGTTAACTGATTTGACGAGATCAATGGTTTGTTGATATTGGCGTTTTGTGTGGCGACTCGTTCCTAATGAACAACATGCTTAGTTAAAATAGCATTTGATTAGGGAGAGCATTTCATTGGCATAGTCAATTATGAAGGTAATAATAATTTTCGTTTTACCATGTTTAGGGTGAACTGGTGCATTTACTTGCCTGATCATCCTTATGCGACTGAAATTGAAAACTATTTGCTAACCGAAAGGCACTTTGATATTTCTCCAAAAAATGCTGCTTATCTTTCCTGGAGTTCAACTCAGCCACGTTGAGGTTAAGCATCTCTATCAACGATTCATGTACGCGCTGCAGAGCCTCTTCACAGCTAAGATGCATCATTGTGGATCGTGCTAGTCCGTTATGGTATCCACAAGCCATGCACTGCAAACAAAAACAATCGTGTAATAGCTGGCATAATACAACTGCGATTATTCTGTCATGATCACTAGAATTTCAAGAGCACGAGATGCGTAGGGTTAAGTTTAGGGAGAAAATAGCGACAAGTCAACATCTGACTCATTGCCAGTTGACGCACGCAATGAGTGTTGTTTCTAACATCACTATGAGGAAAACTTATCACAACTACTAACATCAAAAATTTCTCATCTGAGACCATTATATTGAACCAGGGGTGCGGTGTCGAGAGTCAGAGTCCCGGAGTCCTTAGTTTTGGCCGGAATCAGAGTCCTATCAAATGATAAGACTCCATACTCAGGCAAACATTATCTCGATAAACTGTATTTTGAATGGTCGGATATATTTGCAAACAGGCTTCTCAGCATCTATATACAAACATCTTTCCAGCCATTATATCAATCAAATATTGTGCAATTTATCGAATAAAATGACAGTACCGTAATTAATACATGATTGATGCAATTATGATTTCAATAGCTTTCATTTGACTCAATGGGCAATTAGACAGTCTACAGCATATTTGAGAATTCCAGCTTAAGATTGTTTGATTCAGCAAGCATTGGTTGTAAGACATTTCCAATAATGCAAATCGGACTGTCTTTAGGTCTGAAAAACTCAAGATATTTTTCTTGCATATATTCAAGATATATATTTTTTCAAGTCCTTAAAAATGCTTCGTCGAGGTTGGTCCCATGTGGTTGCCGCGCGCCATCTGAAATCATGGGGACACACCTATACTTCCACAAGGACACAAAGACAAGCGATTTGATGGTTGTACGTCCGTAATTGCAAAGGCTTAATTACGATGTGAAAATCTTATGCTTAGTGGAAGTTGTGATACTAGGTTCTTATCTTATTCTCAGCCATCAATTTTCTGTTGTAGGTGATTTTCATGATCTTCACGACTGGCTCTCCCAAAACGACGATTTTAAAATTTCCAATGTATGCTTTTCTCGAATCATCAACATTCTACTGATTGCCATTTAGGCAATATGGCAATGATATAATCATCCGTCACGAAACTATTAGTATATAGTGGTCTTTGAATGCCTCTCACTTTCCGCGGAATAAGATGTCTTTAGAGGTGTCGAATTTTCGGAGACCTTTAAAAGAGTATTTGAAAAGTTGCAGTGTTTTTATGTGAATTTGAAATTTGAAGACATCTGGAACTGCTATGAAGGATAGAACTATGCATGTACATGATTTTTTTTCAGGTTAGAGAACAACTCCAACATCCCACAACTCTTTGATCGATAAATTCAAAATACAATTTGCTTGCGCGAGATCTTTCGGCCTACGACGTGGGCCATTCTCAAGCGACTGGTTTATTCACAGAAGTAAACATAGCGCGATTGACACAGACTTCCATGACGTTGAATAATCAATAATCAGACAATCAATTAACAATGCGGATGATGAACAGGATTGAATAGCGCGGTAACGAATAAAGCAATGCAAATCTGGGGCGACCGCACATAAGCTAACAAATAACTAGCAGTATCACTCACCCGTTGAAATTAGCATTGTCACTAACAACTCACTATCTAACACTGTCTCTGTGCGGTCGCCCCTGTTTACTATGAATAATGGTAGCATTTAACACATCACATATTATTCAACACGTATGTGGAAACGGATGAGCATCAGATCGAAGACAGGCATACAAAGAACATACATAAATGACAGTAAAACTAAAAAATAATTATATGCATAAGAAAGCGAACAGGCAAGTAAGCTTGAATTAAAGGCAGATGCAAATATTTATTCAAGTGAATAAATAAAAGTCAAACTAATGAAAAAAAATTGTAATAATAAATAACTTAGTAAAAATACATATACACTATATAAGAAAAAGGAAGGTAATAAATTAAGTAATCAAAGTAAACAAGCAAAAAATAATAAACATAAGTCAGAAAAAGTTAATTTATAATACTGAAGCAAAATGCAATAGAATACTAACGCAATACTGATATATAACGGGAAATTTACATCATAATGGGCAAAAGAAAAAAACCGAAGAAGAAAAAGGAAACCTAAAACACTTTGTCCCGACTGGCACGGATATCACACTCGGTTCGGTTCTGCCTGCCGAGGCGTCTTGTCCATAGAGGTTCCTTGATGATCCTCTTCCGCCAGTTTTCCTCACAATCGATTATATACTGTGAAAATCAACATGGTGGTGGAGCTCGTGTACGTGTATTTCTGATTATTGATTATTCAACGTCATGGAAGTCTGTGTCAATCGTGCTGTTTACTTCTGTGAATAAATCAGTCGCTTGAGAATGGCCTACGTCGTAGGCCGAAGGATGTCGCGCAAACAAATTGTGTTTTAAAAGTATCGATCAAAGAGTTGTGGGGAGTCTCTAACCTGAAAACATGATTACATTCTCTATTTTCCAAAAATATGTACATGATTACTTGGAAGCAGTGAACTGTTCATAAAGGGAATAGAAATTATAACAAATAATGGGTGTAGAACGCGAGTCAATTGACATGCAAAATATGAGGAGAAGACCAAATCCATGAATAATATGTAAAAGCGGTATAAAGGCAATTTAAAAAAAATTATATTACAAGAGTCATATAACATTCACCTGAGCATCTATTAATTAAATTGAATTCTTGTCTGATAAAAAGGAATTCCATTTACTTCCGCTTTCCGTTGTTTCTTCTTTCAGTCACTAGTTGGGTCCACATAATCGATGTTTTTGGAATGTTGGTATGGATGTGCCGTACATGTTGGTGAAATGCACATGAGGAGTTGCTTGTACGTTCATTCATACGAGATCCTATTGTTCTTGAAGTTCCGCCGATGACAAATTTATTGCAGATGGTGCATTCAAAGCGGTAAATCGCGTGCTTTTGTGACTTTGTCCCGACGTTACAGTGCACTTGGAAGCAAGACATAATGGCAAGCGTGGCTGAGCCCCTTTAACTCTTCTACATCGCATACGTACGTAACTTCTTTCTGTCTAAAGATGGTGCGAACTTTGTCTAAAATCTGGGTTCTTCTGGCTAGTAAGATATACTTGTCCTCTACTTTTTGCCACAGAAAAGTTTAACCCACCCTGTAGCACTATGACTGATAGCATGGATGAGGTGAAATGGTATTGATACTGAACGCATAGACTAGGCCAGGTACGCAATTTTTACGCTTTCTACTACTTGCTAGGTCTACTCTCGTAGCTGGAGTCGGAGTTCCATGAAACCCCAGAGTAGGAGTCCTATCAAATTGATAGGACCCCGCACCCATATTTTGAACTACCTTTTTTTAATCTCTGTCCATCACAGTGACTTGTCATTGAAACTCAACCAGAAACGGGGTTGATCGTCGCTGGCAACGTTATTCAACGTTGCACCTTCTCAAAATAAGATTCAGAGATAATGGAAAAATTAAATGAACAATGGGTAAGAAGGAACAGCAAAAACACAATATTTTGCACAAAATTATCACACAAAAAATATACTTTTAGTACCTTTCTTTAGAATGTTTTCGAATAGATATCAATTGACATGCCTCAATGCATTTGAATGAAGACTTTCTATCATAGAACACTAAATTTTTAGGAATGCTACATTTGCAAGGTTTCAACTGCGAGAACCAGAAACAACCAGGGTTCTGATGTATTAGAAGTTAAAAGCAATTTTTGGTTGGTTATACAAGAGCTCGGTGAGGCCCAGATCTTGGGATCGACACAAATACTGAATCGGCGCCCGCATTCTAGGCACACTTTCAGATTTAACTCAATCCTATTCCGTGACCATTTCTAGTGGCTGCGCATCATACCTTAAAATAGAGCGATGATAATAGGTCATAATTTACATACTGATTAATTTTAATGCTGAAAATATCTACATTAGTGTGATGTAGCAAGATACGCCAAGCCCGTACTAAATGGTTTGATGTAATCATCGGCAACAATGAGAATGTCTGAATATTACAGTAAAACAAGGATAGCATTGTGAATTCACAGATATTACAATAACGCAGGAAGTTCCCTTACCTCAGTAACTTTAATCATGCACTTAGCCGTTCGCTTCTCACACAGTTATCAAAAGCATTCACACACCTTACGTAAATCTATCTAAGTTGGATATCTTGATAGACTAATCATGCAGACTGATGTGAAGGCAGGTTGAGGTTATACAAATTGTTGATTTCTTTTACACCACTGATATGCTTTGAGACAGCTCTTTCATGATTATTTACTTTTCAAAACAAACACATAAGCTATTAAGAAAACAAAATTAACATTCTGAGTTTTATGAAAATACAATGCGAAAACAATAAATCTTTGCTATCGTTCAAGAAGAATTTCGATCAAAATTTGACTGCCGAAGGAAAGGGTAATTTGACAAAGGCTTATCAGTCTTTCCTGTGTACTTTACAGAATTGCACCCAACTTTGACTGAATATTGTAAAACCGTTGAATAGGTGATGATAATGGTATAGTTCAATATTCAGAAATCACTCTTTTTTTAAGAAAATGCAAATATGGCGTGCCGAGGCAGACGCATGTTTTAAACTTTGGATCTATCTGAAAAATATTATATGAAAATATCTTGAATATTTAGAACATTTTTCTATTATTACTCTCACTTACCTATAAAACTGATTCAAAAGAAAGGTAATGTCATTGACCTACATCAAAACTCATGAGAGCAAAATAACAAAGCATATATAACGATATCGGTCATTAAGAATTTTAATCAAAATTTGACTACCGCAGAATCAGTTCTCTCCTTGCAACTGCTGGGGATTTCACCATCTGATCAAAGTCGATGTCACATGTGTAATCCTTTCTGGTCAAATGCTAGTTGTCTCTCGGGCATGTATCAAAATTTGACGGTGAAATCGGCATAAATACTGACAAAAGTTCTCATGTAGGTCTTTCGTTTCGCAAAATAATCTAGCACCCACCTTCCCATCCCCATGGTAACCAGCGTTGGAATACCAGCATTTCCAGAACCTCACGGCATTTCTAGAAGCACCGACATTTTCTTAGTCATCGTATGGGTAAGGTAAGCGACGAAAATAGATGACACTCTGATACCATAAAGAATTGATCAGACCAGTCCACTGATCTCTCATCAAAGCAATAGAGAAAACGAAATATAATTTTCTTTTTCCCATTTTAACCATGTGAATTTGGAATGGATATTTTTAGCTGACATGCCTTTTCTCGTGACTTTGTCACAGTGACATAATAAGATCAGGCATGGTGTATAATCCCCCCATTCGTAATCTCAAAATTTTCGTAACTTCGCGATATATAAAAAAGACAGCGATAAAGAAAAGCATTCCTTGTATTTCTGAAGCTCTGGATTATGGACTATAAAAATATCCGGTCCGGATGAAAATGCAAACTTCTGTCAATGTGATCCAATAGTAAGGTTGCAGGATGCAACAAATTATAGCCCTTTTTACATTTTTGATTCGATTGATTCATGAACATGGTCTTGATGATAATAAACTATCAATCATCGCCTTTTCATGTTCATCTGATAACCGCTAAATGAGTAACAATAAAAAAATCGCAAGTAAATCTGCAAGGAGCCTCCATTACAGCAATTTTTTAAATGTACAATGTACATGCTTGTGTTCAGTCATCTGATTTTACAGTACCAAAGATAAACGATTGAAATTCTCAGACAAAATTTCCTAAAAAATCGGGTAAATAAAGTATCTCAGTGACATACTGTCAGTTAGCTTGACCACCAAATTTTGTTAAGAAATGGAATATATGAACTAACTACTTCAGCAATTTAGAATTTATATATATATATATATATATATATATATATATATATATATATATATATAAATACAGTGTACAGTGTATATACAGAGTACACCCGGACAGCAGCGGTCCGGTACAGACCCAATAAGAGTTGGTCACAAAATAAGGCATTTGCATCAAGTCCATTGTCATGTGCCTTTTTTTACCGAATGAAAGAAATTCATAGGGTGTAATAATAATGTACACTCGAAAAAATTGCTTATGGAAATGATTAAATTGAAGCAGTTCCATTGAAGTTTTGTACGACTTACGAGACACCCGGTAGACATCGTACGTTAATTCTTTGATTGGTGACAGGGCTTTTTCCCACATCATTTATAATCGCACAATGGGTGGACTAAAAATAAAATCATTCATTAACTCAAAATGCAGTAACTTACGTCTAGTATATCAGGCATGTTGTCCGTAAAATATTTTTGCATTCCAGAATTGGTGGCGATAAGATCAAGAAAATAACTGTTTCGTGCTTTCGTTGTTTCTTTCTTTGCTTTCTGATATTTCTGGAACTTCTGCAAAAGAGAAGTTACGCTGAAACAATGCGTAAAATGACAGTTATATCAGATTTTAGGCTGAATTTCTCATTAGCATTGTTCACGTCCCTCTGTAAATTCAGGATCGTCCATATTCTACCTACATATACGTAAAATGAGTTTTTTTATCATTTGATTTTAGCATGTTAATTCTCATTAACTCCAGCTTTCTGGAATATCGTCTGCATGTTCACTTCGGGGAACCTATTTTCAATTGAACGAAAATCCTACTGCGCTATCTCTATCCAGAACATAATGACTTCTATGTTATGTTTTGATTGCATTCAAGTATATTGCTTTTAAAATATATCGAAAATTTTTACTTTGCAATGTTTTGGGGTAAGAAAGGAAAAGCATGCAGAACATTGGAATAAGATAAAAGTTATGTAAATAGAATATAATAATATATATATTATATATATAATATATATATAATAATATATAATTCATCAATCGATGAATGTGAAAACACCAGAAAAGTTGTTAACACTTTATATCCACTTTCTAAGCAGCCACTCTGTTAATAAGAAAATTATCAAGCCGGCACTTTGCTATCGAATCCATCTTGCAAATTAGTAGACATGTAGATGCAACAAATATCATCAAAAGTCACTAATCATACAACAAAATCAACATAAGTAGGCATAATAATTCTTGTCACTAAATAAAGACAGGATTTGTTCCAATTGATAACAGGCATCGACAACAAAAGGAAATAAACAAATTCAGCAACAAGCACTACAAAGTCGCAGGAAAACTGAACATTGATGGGTTTGAATTGGATTAAAGACGCACGATATTTCGGTCTAGTATCTTCGACGACTGAAATGAGAATGATGCGATTGATCACAGGGGTCACCCGACTAGATCACAAACGAAATGAAGACACCTTGAGAAAGGTACGAGAAGCATCGGTAGAGAGACGAAATGTGATCGGGCGAAATGAACAGCACTCTATGTGCAAGCTTACGAAGGTCCAAAAGCAGGAAGATGCAAAGAGGAACACCAAAGAAAACCTGGAGGCATCTAGTAGAAGATGGTAGGCGGATCGATCGTGGTACTGGTGGTCAACGATGCAGCCAATCGCTGGAGACAGAAGACACGGCCGACCATTGCCGTCGAGGACGGAGAAGGCCTTCCAAGGTAAGCAAGGTAAACAATGCGGGAGGTAGTGTCATTTTGTAAAACAAATGTTTTGCATTGATGACAATAAATTGTAATATCCTTACTAGTCTGACGACAGCTACGTATAGTAGCTCACATACACGAGATTTCCGGAAAATCCCAGATGACCCCTCTTTCATAATACTAAGCCCGACATGAACTACCTACCTATCAAATAAGCACACTTGATAGCCAAGATGCATACTTAGTAGATGTATTAAAAGCGATTACGTTATGGAAAGCTCTTTATACCGAGCTTAATGCTATCTTTCAGCTAACAGGCGCAATGCACATCCAAAAATAGAAAAGAATGTTACCGAAAAACCACATGCACATACGCGTACAAATTCTTTTGATTAAGAGGCATAAAACTGAATGTTACTACGAAGCCGAACATTGTATTTCTTTTGTCAATGGAAGGACAGATTTATAGACTGACTCTCATTTTCTCTTTGTTATTTCATTATTTTCATATTACTTGTAAATTACCAAGTTGCCTCGCATGACACTGAAGAAATCTTGAATTAAATTATTTAACTCGCGATTCTCAAAAACGTCCTCGACGTCATGGAAATCCTTCACTATTGAATAATTATTTCGCTGCCCTATTACAGTGATAGCTTCATATTTGTGCTACTAGATGATGCACAGAGGTTAATGTCGTTGCTTTCTCAATGCTGGCGTAATTAGGTGCCAGCATAACAACTCATTCTGTAAGCGACTTTGTTATCGACTGGTCAACCCTGCATGTAATAGTCGCAAATAAAATTCCTGCTTGCTCATTCATATTTGATGTCATCTCATAGATTTGAAATGAATAAATTGGCAACCATTCAATGTGATATATGTAAAGGATTGGTCCATAACAAGGATTTCAAAGTGGAACTTAAGAGGTAATGGTTGGATATAACTATTATTTGGTTTGACGGACTTGAGGTCGGATTTCATTCTTTGAACAATATTTCAGTTCATCGTTTCTTTAATGACACCCATTTCGTTTGTTGTTTCGAAAGTCTCGTTAACGCAATCCAGCACCGGGGACCGTTTTTGTATGTAATCTTTTTTTTTTTTTGAAGTATGTAATCTTGCGGAATACGAATGAAAGATGACCTATATTATCGGATATTAAATAGGATATTCCATTACAAGTCTATTTGGCTTCCGGATGCGTACGTTAAGGAATACAGGTTCGGATTTTTGTTTCGAGTAGTTTATCACATGTGAACTTAGGATGATAATTTTCGTGCATAATGTTGAGATAAGCATTTTGGTACTTTTTGTATTTTGATGACGTATGCATACAAAAAACGACAAAAACGTGCCACTTGAAACAACTTCAATATGTAAGCTCTATAACTGTCATACAAATTGCACGTATTTAAAATGCTGCTGTATTTATTGAACGTTTTCATTTCAGCAACCCTGTGATCCCTAAGAAAAAGGATCAGGAAAACGAATGATAGAACAGTAGAACTAGAACACTGTCTACAAACTGCAACATGAATCACACAAAATCGCAACATCACACACCGCTAAAAGGAATTTAACTATATTACCAACAATGAAAAAGTCACGCATTCCGTGCGCCACAAAGTTCAATCTTTCTCCAATCGTCTGTCTTCCGCTGTGCTTAAAAGTAAACAACAATAATAAAAAAATCCTAGCACTGACGATGAGCATAACTTATAGTTTGAATATTAAGTCAAAATTATATAAGGAATTTATTGAACTCTAATTGCGCTGACAGATGTGATTTTGCTCTATAGTTCATATGCGATGTCTACATTGTGCGATTAAACATGCGTACATGCTAACGTGCAGTATCCAGGATAATTATCACTCATTGTTAGTAATGTCAAATAGTCAATTGGAGGCGCAACTAATTTCCACCATCCACAAAATTCCTTGCAGCTACAAGAACACAGTAAACGGCATGACAGCTTGTGAGGGCTATCCGTGAGAGTTAACCTTTTCGGCTAAAACTTGCTTCATCAATCATTTTTTCGAAAGGCCAGAAAGTTTATCTTGGGGCTTACTTGCCGCAAAAAAACCTGTAGATAAAATTTCTATCACTATCTAGAGGAAACGGGTCACTTATCATAGCAATGTAGTTGACGGTTTATCATGTAGGGGTGGTTGATCATAGATTAAAGGAAAGAAATAAAATGCACTCCCTGTGATTTATCCGTAAAAGTTTAATGCTAAAATTACATACAGGAGACAGACGTTTCGCGACACAGCACAGACTCTTTGTCTGGTAAAAATCGTGCAGAACCAATATAGAAAGATTATCATAGCAATATCATTACTAGAATAGCTTGACATGTATTTTGTAACACAGAATATAGTAGGACAGCGAAACAGGAGAAGGCTCGAACTTCGTTGCGAAGGTGTAGAAATCTTGGGTTCGACTATCAGCCACGGTTATACCATCGCTTCATTATAGGCTGCTGATCCTGGTGAGAGCCGCCAGTGGATGGAGGTTATCCCATCATTAAGCAAGATGAACTGAAAGGTGCTGCAATACTTTCATTCTGCACGTCTGTTCCTTATATAATTCACTTTTCAAGAAATAACTCTAACTTCAATCTGTACATCATGCAATTTTCATTCAAAGGATATTAACGCCTATATTATTATATTATGGCTTCCACTCAGCGATGGAATTACAATTTTTGAAGATGGGCAATTAACTTGGTAATAGAAAGAAAGCATATTTCATCAGCTCATACCGTTTTATAATAATAATTAAACAATGAAGCTCTACTGCAATTGCTCCCACAGCGGGACTGTGCCGATTCAGTCATGCTTGGTTGGAGCGCTGTGATTTTTATTTAGATAACTTCTCTTAATTTACAACGACATTATCTAATACGACTCGACCACACGGCCAATAGATCGGAAGGCCATTCATTAAGCCATAATTCCGAGAAGCTTACAGTGGCATGTTGATAAAAATCAACTTCAGCGATTAGTGACAAATTATCTATGCCACTATCACGATCCGTTCGATGCTGTGAGTGAAAGTTCATATTTCCTTCCACAATTATATGATGTCACTTACCCTGATCACTTGCTCCGAAAGCTGCTTGAATTTTTTATTATCCATTGGGTTAGTACCTTTGGATTGTAAGTGATCATGTAGCTTGTCTTTCTGATTTTGTGCCTGATTAAATTTTGCTTCTGCGTACAGAGCATCGTTGTGTTTGGCGTGGTACATCTTCATCTTCTCCTGCAGCATTGCACTATCTTCAAGCAGTACTTCCTGACATGAAATGGCGATTTCCCGACACTGCAAAATTGATAGAAAAGTATCATAGACTCATCAACTATACTAATTGACAAAATTTTTTGAAACATTTACTTCTTTAACTTCTTTCATTTTTGACTGGTATATATACATGTATGTATGATACCTTGATAATTTAGTCACAATCTCCACCAAGTCACTAGCACAGAAAAACAACGCATGTAGCAGATTCAACTTTAATAGCGTGTGCTCCCCTCTAGCTCCAATACATTCAGTAATCCGAGATGGCATGGATTCACAAAGTTTCTGAATGAAGGATGTTTCAAGGAGAAGCCACTGCTCTGTCAGTCTTTCAGAGAGAATCTTCAGGGACACTGGTGGAAATGAATAGCGGTCTCTCGCTCGCCGCCCAAGCTCGTCCCAGACTTGTTCAATGGGTGACAAGTCAGGTGAGCGTGCAGGCCAGTCAAGGGTTTGAATGTTCAATCTCCTAACAGTGGCAATGACAGCCGAGGAGCGATGTGGTCTTGCATTGTCGTCTTGAAGGACGAGATCCTCCACCCTGACCACTGGGGCAACAACAGGAAGCACAATTTCATTGAGATACCTCTCTCCAGTCAACGTGCCTTTGATGATGACTGCTGTCGTTCGTCCGTCATGCCAAATGCCACCCCACAGCATAACACTTCCACCACCATATCTGTCGTGTTCTTTAATACAGCATGGGGCAAAGCGTTCACCTGGAAGACGATGCACTCTGACACGACCGTCATTGAAATCCAGAGTGAATCTCGATTCATCGGTCCATAAGACTTTCTGCCAGTGATGGTCATTCCATGAGCGATGGGCATCACACCAGGCAACTCGTCTTCTGCGGTGCTCAAAACTCAATGGAATTAGGACAGCTGGTCGTCGCGATTGAATTCCAGCTTCTCGCAATCTTCGGTAAGCCGTTCGAACGCTACAGTCTATATTTGAGGCACTCTTCCAGTGTACGACTAGCTTTGGGACTGACACAGATCTATTCCTCTTTGCAGCTAAAACTAGACGTGCGTCTGTCCTACCTGCAGACTTTCTTGGTCGACCAGATCCCTTCTTCTTTTTAACATCTCCTTCTGCTTTCCATCGACACCACCACCTCCAAACAACGATTCTCGATAGTTGCAGCTCTTCGGCAACACTCACACAACTTCTACCACAACGAATCATTCCAATAGCCATACCTCTGGTAAACTGATCGTGTGCCATTTTATTTTACAAAAGCTGGATTTCAGTTCACGTTTATGTTCTATTTGTAAAAGCAATTGTGACAGTTGTATCGATATCAAAATTTGAAATTTGACCACCATAGATCTTTCTCCATTCTCTAATGTGTTGAATGGTAATACATAGAAAGCGAGATATTGCATCATACCTGAGAAAAAAATGAAACAAACTTCAATTCAAGCCAATGGTAGTTTGTTTCATTAATTATGTCAATGAGTATATTTCTATGCGATATGACTATTGAAATCAACCATTGATTTTCTACATGATATGATTACAAAATCGAACAGGTAATACTGCCATTCGACTGATAATAATAGCACATGCATAGTGTAATGAACCGCCAAGAAAATATCAGAAAATTTAATTACAGAAAACATATACAACGTGCATTATCAAATTTTAGTGTTGGTTAATTATAATTTGCAGTGATTGTAGTCCTGCACATCCTCTCATATTATATATTCTCATACAATGATGCGATTTTCTTCAATTGAAGGAATTTCTTCGGTATCCCTCTTTAGATTCAATTTTCTCAATTTCCTTGAAATGCATTTGCCAAACTGGGCTGAGGGTGTTATCGTTTCCTGATTCTCAATGACGCCTTTATGAAGCTCCAAAGCGCTACTATGAAGATCGAAAGCAACCTTCAAGCTTCAAGCTGTACCCATGAAAGTCTGAGGCGACCCTTTCAATTTAAATAAATATCACAAATGAACCTTGTTCATACTCGGAAGCACATTAGGCACGAAGCCTTTCTTCCATGTGGACGACTTTTTATGCTGAATATTTAGCAAAAATGCAGAATGTGCACGGGCGTGCAGTAATATTTTCATTATTGCACTGGTATAATTCAATATATGCGATTGAATTATATAACGCCCGCTTATTATTTAACTCATCAAACACCATAGAATTAGATTTGTCATAATGGTCATGATATCGGTGAAAAATAAAATTACCTACACAACTCGTGCATAGATATGTTGACCTCGAAGAAAGCAATAAATATGGATATTTTGCACTAGCTGCGTAAATAACTATTGCATCTGATTTGGCTATGTTAAAAGGCTCTTTATTATGAAATTCAAGTAATAGAAATCTATGAAATACTATGTATCTACCTATATCACTTTCGAAACTGGGCTGAAATATATTTCTGCCCAGTTGTAAAACTTTCTGCCCGATAATGAAAACCAGGTAGGTTAACAATTATATAATTAATATACGCAGTAAGCATATGAAAGATCAAATAAATCAAACATCATAAAAACATCACAAGTCAATTTCAAGTAAACCCCACGAAGTATGTAGTCGCGCTTTTTTCTGATGAGTGCCGGTACGGGAATCTTCAGGAATTTGGCTTTGAACTGTTTCATTTACAGTTAGAGACATGTTGCACTCGTTTGATATATGAAATATTTTCTTTTCATTTGTGCAGTCATTGACAGTTTCTGAAAGTTTGGCTGACAAATTTCTAAAATCTGAATCACGCCTTTTTCGATCGTATCTTTCAACAGATGAAGTATTTTTGTGCCCGGTTACCAACATAATGTCCTTAACAGGGAAATTCTTCTCTCTCATGATTGTCACCACTGTGACTCGTATGCAATGATTGGTATAAATTTTACTCAAATTCAACTTTTTTGAGAGATTTTTCATGAAATCTGAGAGAATCGTTTTTCCTACTGGAACTTTTGACAGACCATTTTTTGTACATTTCAGAAAAAGAGGCGTATTTTCGTCTGCGTCACTAGGAAAACTATCTTTATACAGTTTAAGAGCTTCTACAGGGCAACATGATTTATCTGATTTCTCGTACATTCGAGCTTGTTTAAAGTCCGTATGTTCTTTCGAATTGAGCGAGGCTTTGACATTTTTTGAGGCCATTGGGACATCTATCACTGCATATTGAGCTCCAGAGCTGTCAGATTTTATTACAATGGTGGAGCATTTCATATTCCGCAGATTCTCTCTACCACGTAATCCAAAATAATAAATTGTGTTGAATAGAACTTCATCCTGCAATACTTGTGTGGAAGTTCTAGTAAAATAATTGAGAACCTTTTGGAAATCATCTTCATTGATTGCATCATATTCTTTTCCTTTTTGTTGACTGCTATTGAGGAATTTGCCGACCATGGATCTCAAAACTCCATTAGCACGCTTGAAGTCATCACCACGAATTATATTGATAGTTCTGTTCACGTCTGGCGACGTCAAATGTCTCTGTATTGAAGCACGTATACAAATTAAGCTGCTGGGACTGTAGAATGTTCCGGTTTTTGTTTTCAGAGAAGAGTAAAATAAACGAAGATAGTCATTTAAAGTCTCATTTGGCAGGTTTTCGAAATTTGCTGTCAGCTTCTGTGTTTCTAAGAAGCCTCGAAATTTTGCAATGTGGTTCTTAGTCTGAGTCACTGTTCCTGTCGGGATGCTACACTTCTCCAAATCGCTTAAAAATTGTAACTGGTCTGAATTTAATTCAACTGCATCTTCCTCGGAGTCTTCGTCATAAAAAGTTTTGCGCATCGATTTGTAGGCAACTTGTTCAAATTGTTCTGTTGATAGTCCAGAGACATTATCAAAATTAATAAGATTGATAGGAGCTTTTTCACTCATAATGTCTATGTGTAATTCAAGAATGGCAGAGTATTGCATACAATATCGTAATTTTCTTTGAAATTCAAACTTGCCTAGATGCTATGAATTACATTATGGATCTTAATCATAGAAGTAGATGATAATACACTATAGAATGGTTTACTCCAATTTAGATTTCCATGATAGATGCTATCAAAGATCTAGATATTGACCATAGGGCAGATACAATAGCATTATTAGCTGTGTTAGTCGGGCAGAAATATCATGGACCCTCGGCCGCTTACGCGGCCTCGTCTCCATGATATTTCTGCCCTCCTAACACAGCTAATAATGCTATATTATTGCACTCATTGTAGTTTATGCACTCTTTGAAAGGCATAAACTTTATTATGGAAGCAATAATCATAGAGATTATTGCACTGTGAAACATTAAATGTTCTACTCTTAAACTGAAAATGTAAGAACACATTGACCCTTAAATCAATGCTCAATCAATTTCTGATTGAGTATGAATTCTTGAATATCTTCAAGCTCATGTTGTTGAATCAATAGTTGAATAATTTCACACAATTTGCAATCAAATCTCCTCAAAGAGCATCAATGATTAAATTGAAAAAAGCTGTCACTTAGACATATATGTTTTTAAAGTGGTTTTGCAATGCGATCTGTTGATATAACCCATAACAAGGTTAGAACTTTAGTTTTCACACTATTTGATTCACATCGGTAGTCAAACGGGGCTTGATAACATAACATTCAGAGAGCGAAAAGTCATATCTTCACCGTCTGATCTCAGTGGTAACCAATGTCGAATTTTTATTGCTCATTTGACATTGATTCGGCACATGTAAAAGTACACAGCGACATAAACAACTTTATTGATGAAATGTTATTAATTTGTCACATGTTATCGGTACAAGTCAATTTTGTAAAATCAATACAACAGCTCGTATGATGTTGGACCGACATATCTAAATCTCTCGCAAGAAGGCAATTCAAATGATACCAAACGCTTAATGAAACGAAAAAGTTGGACAAATATCATCATCATACGAAAATTGAATGAATTTGACGAAATTTCAATGAGAAATTTTTCCGTGATACTTTGTCTCATCTCGTACCATTGTATACGAAAAGAGAGCTTCATGAAAATTTAACATATGGTATCACTTTTATCAAGATCGCAGTCGCTACTGTCATAAAATCTACAAAAATGCACAACAGGAATTTTTCGTTCTTTTTATACTTCATTTTTTCATAATTTCATATTTTTTTCAATACTTCGTTTTTTTATTCTTTTATCTTTTATTTTTCGATAATCACCACAATTTGGCAAATATTAACTTGAATTTTGACTCAAAATAAACTTTGAAACATTAGCTTTTAAGTGATATATGCCTCGTTTATGAGCGACGCGATTGGATGGAAAGAGAGCCGATTGAATATTGACTTATGAAAGGTGGTTCATTTTTTATGAACAAACTCTACGTTTTTGACCATAGATCTCTTGAGGAGATTCGACTGGATGATTAATGAAACAAGCGGAAAAGCTATTCGTTCATCTAATCCCAATACATAGGGAACTTAACAGATGCTCTGGCATCACTAGTAAGCAAGTAAGTAAGTAGGTGCGTAGGTAGGTAAGTTTTTCTTTATTGGTCTATGGAATTAGTAGACGCAGCACATTTGACAATAGAATATAAATTATAATTGACAGAAGAATCAAAGACAAATTAATTTTTGACATGATCGATTTCAGTTAGGCCTGAAAGGACATGGGTTTAGGGAAGTGGAAGTTATCTTCAAAAAATTTCTGCAAAGGAAGAATTGTGTCCAGAGCAACCTATCAAAAATCCCAAACATGATTTTTTTGCATCGATTGACGGCGATTACATCGATTGACAGTTCCTGCGATGTGATCATTCCAGGTCAGTTTGCTGTTAATAACAAGACGAAGGATTTTCATTTTCGGAATAATAAGAAAAGGTAAGTTACTCTACTTTGTTCTCTGTGTTTACTGCTTTGTTGCTCAAATGCAATTATTATTATATTATTATAACTTATAAACCTGGGGACCAATTGATTATTATCCTTCATGATTAATTTAAATGATGTTAGAACATTTCGATCCATAAGCGTCGTAACTTCAGTGTGTAGTTTAAGATTCTGCCGAACATTAAGTTCAATATACGCATGCTGCTTTCCATTTAGTGGCCGTAAAAAAAGAGGAGCCACATAACAAATAAGGCGTGCAACAATACGTTATCACTTACTTCGAATTTTTGAGCCCCTCCCTCCCCCATTATCGGATACGTAATCGTCTCACCAACCACCTCTACCGATTATGTAATCACCCACGTAGCCCCTTCCACCTCCAATGAGGCATCTATATATTGAACTCTTTTCAACTAGCGGTGTATGACACACTGTAAATTGTAGGAAGTTTCCGACAGTTTACGGCGATGAAATATTGATCACATTTGAAACTAATTTCTCTGTTCTTAAGGTTGCCCTTGATCTTCGAACAACGTCCATGGACTCATTTTTTGCATGAGTTGCATCTGATGGACTTGCTTTTCACTCTTTTCCCGCAGCATGCGAATGGGTCAACTCTGTTATCTTTTCAGCTGAGACCTTCATCATTTTTGTCTTAGCCACATTTATTTTTAAGCATTTACTCTGCAGTGCTTCCTTCCAGATATTGTACTTATCTCCCATCAAAACAATATCATCCATATGAAGCAACTCGTTTAGATTGTCAGTTCTGAGTTCTGGCACACTTTGTCACCTCATCCATGACTATGTTGACTAACCATGGACACCCACATACTTGGAAGTTTGGTGACGTTTCACTTTCAATTAATACACTCGTCTCCGAATTTTGGTGCATCTTCATTATTGCTTGTACTTCCCTTTCTACTACTCCCTTCAAAGAAACGCCCATTCTAGCACATTTCTTGGCACGCGATCGAACGCCTTTTCCAGGTCTATGAAAAGCAGGTAAAGAGATCGTGAGGCGGCAATAAACTTTTCAATCGTTTGGCAGACTATAAATATGATATCGGTAGTGCCTTATCCGCCTTGGAAATCAAATTGTGAGCCCTGAAATTCCACGATTTTCCGTAGCCTCATTTCAAATAGCTTTGCAACAACTTTATAAGTAATCTCTTCGTTAATTCAGCTGGCATATCCTCACTCCCTTGCAGCCCGTTTGCAATTTTTTCAAACGGCAGTCACAACTTTGCTGTATTTTAACATTTCTGAATTGATGCCTTAAGGTCTGACTGCTTTTCCGTTTTTTCTATTTCTTTCAGAGCAATTTTTACTTCTTCCACATCGATTTCTTCTCCTCTGTGGGCCTCCCACATTGTCCGATTCATATTCCGTGTTCAACAATGCGTCTTCATATTTCCGCCATTCTTCTAATCTTTCCTTAATGTTCACAACAATTCCTCACTCCTAAGACAATGGTGGCTAGTTACATCTCTTCCTACTCTGACTTTCTGTTCTGCCATTCGAAAAATCTCTTTCTTCCCTTCTAAGGTGTCAATTCTTTCTACCATTGCGACCATTTGAGTGTTTTTGGCGATTGCAACTGATCTCTTCGCGTTCCTCTTTCATACGTTCGCAGTGGCATCAATCTGCTTTGAAGCTGAGCTCAACATTAAACAGGTCAATTTTTTGGTCACTTGTCTGTTACATTCGGCTTTTGCTTCGTCTACGTTTGGCCTACGTCTGGCAGCAAGCCTACAGGAGGGTCTAAGTTTGTTTTGCATTTTCCGTTTTAATTTCATATCAACTCAGAGCAAACAGTGTTGTGTGACGCATGCTTCTTATAGAATAACTTTTACGTCAGTAATTTCAGAAAACACCGATGTTGGGAACAAAGCGCAGTCTATCTGCGTTGCATTCCGTCCAGAACAGTATGTGATGAGATGATTTTTATTTTTCTTCTCAAACCATGTGTTGCCAATCTTCATATCAGCACTTACTACAAACTCCAAGCATCGAATACTGCATTTAGTTCTCCGTAGCCGTGTCAACCATGAGTACCTTCGAATCGACCGCTGACATGCCAACATGACAATTGAAATCCCGAACATGATGCTAGCTATTTCTTTATTGCATACGAATTTTCTGAGTTCATAATAGAACTTATCTTTTCCCTCCTACTTGCGGTGCGTAGGCAGATATGATGCTGACAATTTCATGCCTATCACAAGGGAAACGGACATCATTCAATCATTTTCTCGTAAAACTTCCACAGCGTTTTCAACGAGTACCTCCTTTGCCATAACAGCTATGCCTCCATTCTCTCCTCCAGACCAGAAGAATTTGTATATTGAAGCGTGGGAACCACCTCTCTCCACCCTAGCCTTACTACCAGGGATCGCAATTTTCCGCTTTTTTAACGAAAAAAGTCTTATGTAAATATTTCGAATTTATGCATTCAATCCCCGGTTTTCCCGATTTTCCGCTTTTTTCTTGGGTGAATTGCGATCCCTGCTTGCTACCTTAATGCTGAACTTTTTGTTAACAGGTAGCATCTATCTGTTCCTTTGCAACATTTCCACAACTTCCGCGCATCTTCGCCTTTAAACTTCCAACATTCAATGAAGCTAAGCGCAGCTCGGGTCTCTGACTATGAGTTTTGACAGCAGCAGCATAGTTTCTACCAGGGTCCCGCTGACAACCAGCATTGATGGTGGACGTTGTTGACCCCGGCCACCGATCGGTATATCTTCCATGTAGTAGATTGTCATCATTCGACTTTTAAGATTTGGCACATTTTTGTGACGCGATGTCCTTCCTGACGTCAACCATAAATGTAAGTTGTGTGCCTAAATTGGAGTAAATTTTCACCAGAGGCTGCTAGCTAACCGGAGTACGACCCTTCACCACTGACAGCAAGCCTGCTCGCCTAAGCAAGACCTGCCAGGAACCGAAGTTCCAGACGGCATAGCCTCGGTGCGCCTCCGTTTGCAGTACTTCACCACTTTGAGATCACAGGTTGAACTTTTAATAGAATGCTTTTAAAAAAATTGTTTGGGAAATTTAGCTATATTTCATTCCGTTGCTCTGAAAGTCAAATATTCTAAGATTTACTATCACGGCCTTTGTCAAAAGGTTATAATAATCTTGTAAGCGTCAATAATACTAAGTTAAAAATATCGAACTATTGATTGATTGACGCAGTGAACGTATAAATTGATTGATCGAGCAAACAAGCCTGCTCTGTTCGTCTTGAATCAATAAAATATATTCAACACGTAGAGCATTTCGAAATGAGTGTTGCATTCCCTTATACTCGCAAATTGCAAATAAATTTTCAAATTATATTGGCCTATGTCAATTATTTTGTAAAAACGCATGAACGATACCTTTCAGCGTGATTGCAATTGATTTATTTGTATTGATTGGTATCATAATTTAAATAAATCATCACTTAAAATTGTTGACGCATGAGATTCCAACAAGCATTTCAAACAAATAAACTCGATTACAATTACAAGTAATAAGCAAAACTACTTGGAATTTCGACTCTAATTGCGACAACCGAACAGCCGGTCGGTTATCCTTTCTAGTTTCGAGATTTATATTCGTTTTGACCTGCTGTAAAATTTGAATGACTAGAAACGGCAATAGGCAGAAAAATGTCACTATTCATATTCTGAGTACATGTACAGATTGTTTCATGAAGAATTGAAACCAGGGTGACCACTTTGAAAAAAACAAAAAAAAGACCTGGAATATAAGTAGTATGGTAAGCATTGTCAGTCCAAATTTTTTATATTTCATTGTAATTTCACGAATTCGTGCATCTTAAATTGAAAATTATTACACGAACTTTGTTGTGAATAAAATCCCACGAAGTTCAATTTTCTTGATATTCAGACTGAGCGCTGCTGAATGACAGGCACATATACGTGAGTATATAAAATAGCTACTCCTTCAAATGACACGCTCAATTGAATATCATCCTTTAGACATAAGGAAGTGTACGATATATATTAAAATATATATAAACCCGACAATATCTAAAAAGTACGGGATCCGTAAACCCACAACGGAATCTCATAAACAATGAGCTATCGATAGAACTCCATAACAATCCAATAAAAGCAAGTGATCTATATAACTCTTAAAACAATCTCTGAAGAGCACGAAATGTCTGTTTTCGTGTTATGAAAAAAGTGTTTCAATCCTACAATAGAACAATGTTATCTTCTGAACATTTTGTCGATCACGGAGTTGGAAATCACATTGTCACGTTCCTTCTGAATGTCAAGCAGTTGTCTTCGTTTTGCCTTCAGCTCCTCCAAACGCTGCTCTGCTTTCTCCATTTCTTGATCAATTTCTTGGAAAGATCTTTTAGCTTGTGTCGGAGTCTGTCTAACAAAAACTCCGACTTGACGTCTTAGCATAGAGGCTGACTTCGTCCTCGCTTCGTTAGCAGATTTCTTGCTGTCTTCGGATTTCTTGTACGTCGACCTCGCCCGACGAATCAATTCTATCAATTCTGGACATAATGTGTAGGTCTCAAAAGTATCTCGATTGAAATAATCGAGAATTCTGCGTACGGAGTTGTACGTTTCCAGGGACATATTCGTTTTGTAATCATCTTCTGCGTGCTTCATACGGGAGAAACCTCCCTTGCGGACAAAATAGCATGACCCGTTCGACCAAAGCCGATATGCACGGGAAGTCTTTCAACAGACCTGAAGAAGATCATGAATCATGAAAACAAAGTACAAGCATCACTCGAATACAAGCTTGCTGTTCATGGGAATGATATTTCAGAAAAAATGCACCAGACTGCCTGAGTATACCAAACTGATTGACACATTTCCACTCACGTATGGTTAAAAAACTAGACTTCTATAAAAAAGAATAAAAACAGACTTGTCCTAAAAAAAGACCAAAAAATGACCAAAACAGACTGGTCTGTTTAAAAAGACCGAGTGGTCACCCTGATTGAAACAGGTAAACGTAAATTACGTATAAAAAGTCGCTTCCAAATTCAGCAAACTTTACATGTTTAGAAAGCTCATGTTCTGAAAGTGCTCCTGTGACAATTTCATGACTATACTCTAAATATAGCAGTCAGTAAACTAAACAATGTCTCAATCTTTCGCAATTTGTTTGGAATTCAATTATCAGTTTCATCGCTAACCAGAAAGCGTGACTCAACTCTCACGCATGCATAACTGACAAGTCACACGCTTTCTCACACAGATGGATCTCTTTACTATGCTACTGTTGATCGGTGCTTGCGCATTGTCTAGTCTGCTTGTTTAGACAGACGAGAACAATGCTGTGTAATCGAAAGACATCGAATTCATTCATTTCACTTGTTTTGTGTCTCTCAGTAACATGCGAGCTGCTGTACTGAAAGCTTACCTGAAGGGCTATCTTAGTGGTCAATGTTTCGATACGAAGTGGCCGGCCAGTTGCCATTGTGTCGCAACAATTGAAGGTCCCCAACAGTACTATGTAATTTTGGTTGGGAAGAGACTGTCAGCGGCCTGATGGAAGGTCTTCTGTCCGACCACGGCTGACTCCCCGCAGGTCAAATCGCTACATCACCAGTGTGGTCGATAGTGATCCCTCTGCCTCCTTATCTGACTTTTCAGCAGGTTCAAATCTTTCCAGGACAACTGTTTGAAGACGACTTAAGGAGTTGAACTACTTCAGTCGTTACAGACCATCGAAGGTGAATCTGTCCGAGCGACACAAGAATCTGAAACTACAGTGATCAATGAAACGTTGCCACTGATGGAATCAGTGGTCACGTGTTGTACGGTCGGATAAGGCAGCTGTCTGATTGAAATTCAAAGATGGACGGGCAAGACATTCCTGATCGTTTTTTTTACATCGAAGAGTCAGGACGATTGCAGGATATTGCTCATCTGGGGAACCATTTGGAGTGACGGTCACAGTTCACTGTATGTTATGAGGGAAAACATGAACTCCGAGCGCTACGTTCGGGTGTTCAAAGAACATGTTTATCCTTTAGCATTTAGTGTAGGTGAATCATCATCTGATTGGATTCTCATGGATGACAATGCTCCATGCCATCGCGCCAAGGCAACTCAATTGTATAAAAGACAGGCAGGAATATGAACCTTAGACTGGCCGGAAAGATCTCCTGACTTTAATCCAATCGAACATGTCTGGTCTATCTTGAAACGGCGAGTTCTTCGACGAATTTGTCCTGGCAATGATTTGAATCGGTTGGAATCTTTAGTGAGGCAGGAGTGGAATCAGATTGATCAACAGATGATCAGAAATTTGATCGGCAGTATGCATATAACAAAGAAAAATATTTAATATGATGCAGGAAAGAAATACATTCAATTATAGTTAAAAACTTTCTGTTTACTATGAAATGTTGATGTTTCAATTAATTTTTAACTATCTATGAAACGAACTCTATTACAAATGTGCCATGTCGATAAATATTCATAGTCTTGAAGAGGATTCAAAGGCTTAGCTTCGTGATTAGTAGATCAATATTATTGTCATACTTTTATGAAATTTTGCTCTAACTAATTTTGGCAGTTACATTGCAAATTGCTGCTAGACCAGACTGACCACTTCGAAAGAAGAAAAAAAGAGACCTGTAGTAAGTAGTATGGAAAACGCGAAAAATTACACTTCATGGAGTAAGTTGTTCTGGACATGGTAGTAGTTATTAAATTCAAACTAGGTTGCGCATGTCATCAAACTCGAATATTACGCACTTTCGATATCATCCATAGCACATGTAGCAATTAAGGAGTGTCTATGAGACATGCTGATCATTGCAAGCATGCATGCACGACCACAACTACATGTATTTAAGTAAACATTGCCCATGCACGTGCATGAACCTGTTAAATAAAAACGGACAGACGTGTGAAAAGGATATGATGTATTTTGTAAATTGGAGTAAATAAGAGTACAAAACAATAACAAAAACAAAAGGCTGCATGATCGCTGATTAGACCGGAAAAAATTATGTATCACAAAATTGAGATCAAAACGGATTATTAGACTAACAAGTGGCAAAATGACTACATGATAATAACAAGATTGAAAATGGTGAGTGATGAGAGACGACTATGGTCCATGTGAGGCAACTAAGGATCACTCTGAGACTTGGGACATATGGACTGAAAAGTTTTTCAAACAACTAGCAATTTTCATCACGAATTTTAAGATATTCGGACTTAACACGCAAAGTGAACTTTTGCGTAAATAAAAATCCAAACTGAGCCGATTATTTTGAGTGTCGTCTACAGTTGCTTTTACAACAAGGATTTCTTATCAAGATGTTCTACATCACTGCCCATAGTTTTACTTTATATGTTACATGTTCAACAAAATTTAAGGAACAAAGGAATGGTCGAAGGGAGAAATTCACTGCCTAAGAACGCGAGTTAAAAAATCTGTCAATTACCGATGCCGATACAGTCTCATATCGATCGGAATGGCTTCGGCGTTCCTCTTCTAATTTTTGCCGTTTGGCACGAAGCTTCTCCATATCTTCCTCAGCTTTCTTTAACTCTTTGTCAACCGCTATTATATCCGCCTTGACACTCGATGGATTTCTCCGCTTATACACCTGCAATTCTCGCCGCAGTTTCATTGATTTCAGCGACACAATGGCTTTCTGTTCTGTCATTTCCTTTGAAACTGCTCTATACTTGCTGCCTGCCTCAGACAAGAGCTTCAACAAATCAGTAGGCGGTTCGTAAGATTCAAATGTATCTCGACTGAAAAAACCGCTAACAAAACGTCTACTGTCGTAGGTTTCAAGAGTGATGTTCGCCTGGAACTTCGATTCACTATGCTTCATTTCGCTGAATCCCCTTTCGACAGACATATTATGTGGTAAAATGAGCAAAACACTTTTACAAACGTGAAGCAGCAAAGGGTACCCTCGCAAATGTCCCTTTTCGAAAGAAGTTACCAGGCTTAAATCCATGATACCTTCGGCTTGAGTTTTCACTCGAAGTGAGCTTAACTCATCCTGAACGGTAGAACGAGAGCAATCGATAGCTTCGCACAGCAAACCAAGCCTGTTCACGCTTTCTTTTGAAAAATCTTCGATTCTCAAGAAGAGAACGTAACAATAATGCACTATGTCCGATGACAGAAAAGGTGAAAAGCGATTCAATAACCGTGAAAGCTGATCTTCGTTGTGCTTGTCCCATTCAGCTTTGATGTCACGAATTTCACTGTCAAGCAAGTGGTCTAATGCAGCGATTAAGTGATGATTGTTCTTCGAGTATTGTAGATTTGAGCACTGTGAGGTTTGAGAACTGAAGCTTCGTGCAAGTCGCGGCTCTCCTCGGCCGGTAGGCTTCATGTACAACTTCGACAAGTAGGAGCGAGGAGAAAGTTCCACAGATTGACCCAGTCGAGTGAGTAACTTCGATATTAGTTCCAACAAAGTCAAAAGGCAGCCATAGATTGTAAGATCTCCGCGTTGCATGCACTTGGTAAAGTCAAAGATTGGGACACTATGGATCAGAAGCTGATCCACGTGAACAAGAAAAAAGTCAGATTCAACGCATTTTATGAGCTCCTGGTCATTTGACATCAAAATGATCTTTTTGATGACAGGAAACTGACTGCAAAATTCATGAAGCACTTCGAAAAGTGACAAAAATCGTGTAGGGCAATAATCTTTTATTCTTTTGAGTTCTAAGAACTTCTCACATTGGTGAAGAATTGACTTCACTTTTGATTTGTTATCCAAAAAGTTCGACAAATGCTGAGCAAAGTTGACAATACCTTGAATTGTTGAGCTCTTAATTTCGTCCTTCTGTAGTAGATGAGCGGTATGGCATATGCAACCGGTGGTTTCCATGAGATTGGGACAACACTCTTTCAACTGCGTCTTAAATCCTTTCCGATTGCCAGTCATAACATTGCAGTTGTCGGTCATCAGAAAGATCAAATTTCCCAAGTCGAGATTGAATTTTTTCAACGTGTTCAGGGTTGCGTTCAGGATATTTTCGGAAGTTACTAATGTCATATCATTAAGTGTAACTGAACTAGACGAAGAAAGAAACTTTTCCACATCCAAGTCAACATGCAATTCTTCAGTGCTGAGATACTGTAACCGACGATGATTCGCTTCGTCAAAATAGATAATCCAATATTCGAGTCGAACTTTATTGTTGTACGTACTTTCATCCACCAGTATGCCAAACTCATTTTCGTGGAGAAGTTCTGTCAATTGCTGTCTCGCAAATGGAGCAATTGCATGGTTGAGAAGATATGTGGCTTTGGTCCTACCGCAATTTATCTTCGCATATTTAGAGTCCGGAAACATTACACAATAAATAGATCGCTTTCGAGTACATGGATCACTACTTCTCAATGGTGCCTGGTTCAAGACAATGTTCAAAACATGAAAAAAAGTTGCTCGATTTCTCATCGCCGAGTCATCACGAACTTTTGACAGAGCGGAAGGTTTGACAGAGCGGTGTTTATTGAAGGTTGCCCAATATTTGATTTACATGCATTTTGGTGAATTTTCGTCGATTCGTGTTGACGAAGATTTTTTGACCCCGACTTGACACCAATAATTTTGTTATCATATTTGCATCGCACTTCGGAAGGGGAGTTAGGAACCGGAAATGCCCACGGAAAGTCCGTCTTCATCGACGCATTGAACGAGCATGACATCTGAAATAACAGTAATAAAATGGAATCAAGAGACACTAACAAGATGATACCAAGCATATTTTTATTTCAAGAGGTGTAGTAATCTCGATTTTAATCAGTTTTCTACGTTTTACATTCCCTCTTCAATAAATGAGCAACTCTGATGATCTCTCGATGACTAAAGGTAAGTCCCGAAACTTTGTACATTTTGTATTATTATTCATTTGTCTTTACAAAACTAAGATTACCTACGAAAGCTTGGCCTTACACCTTAGTTTTCCAGAGATCATCATCAGATCTAACCCTGATTGTCATATTGCAAAATAGGCTGATCATAATATATGGCAATTTTACAATTAATTATCACGCTAAATGATAATTACGAGTATATGGTAAGAACAAAATATTCTAAGACCCAGGCTTTCCTAACCGGTCTGTTCAAAAGCAAATATACTATTTGAACATAAATTCCAATATCTAGTATCATACGCTGTATTCAAGCTGTTGTAGAACAAGTTGATCATTTTTATGATCAAGCTATGCATATACTACAGCTTCCTCCAACGCTAACTGCAATTCAAGATTCTCCTATTAATACAAACATGCTCATTCACTTAGGGGATGTCGATAGGATGAGTTTTTAAACAATTATCATGGGATGAAACAATTATCAACCCATGGGAATTACAAAGGCCCACGGACTTAAAAATAGCATGTTCAACGGCTTAATGCGTCAGTCTGCACAAATTACATGAACATTCATATAATGATGGCTAAAACTCGGAAAATGATAATTCCACATCCATAGGCCAATTGATACGCAACTGCTGCAAAGGCATACCAAGTTATAGATAAGCCTACATGTACCGGTAAATACAGACAGTACTGTGTATAATCCTTTAACTTTTACCAAGTGCTCAGTGATCTTCCTAACTAACAGTCGCACCGCACTACAATTTGAAAGAACGACTACATGTACTTGTACACCTCTATCGCTACCGATGCATACACAAGCCACAGGCCTGTATATCAGAGTATCTTTAATTTGAGTGTGCAAATGGATACGTCGTACATGCATTGTAAATGTATATAGTGCATTCATACTCTTTTTACTTTGAATTAGCAAAAGACCAAAAATGATTCTACGAAAGCCAAAATGCTATGTCATACAGTACATACGGCTCATACTGCGCCAATTAGTTAAATATTTTGACTGAAGTTGAAAAACGCCTCCATTCAATCATGTTCAACTATATGATTTTTTGGATGGCATCGATACTAAAATCTAATTTCGGATCATTCAACTTCAACGATCGCCACAAAAACTTGAGAAACAGGCAAATGAGTCCACATCTACGTGGGCTTTCCATTTATGTTTCCTAGCCTAGTTCTCGTCCAGGCCCATGGGCCACAATACCAAGCGGCCTACCCCTGCATAGGTACTTTCTCAGTATTGCAATATAAAGTTCGATATTTAATGACCATATGACGCACGAAACAGTGGCAACAAGATTGGTCTATGACATTGATTTCTATAGCATGCAGCATTTTGTTTACCCCTTTATAATGCAAGCACTTAACGGAAGTTGAGCATGCTCCTATAGAAAATTTGTGTTGTAGGAATGATTCATAAAATCTAGCTAGACGAAGTTAACTGGTAAGTAAACTGCAAATACATGTAGGTCTTAACCGCACAAATACAGTCACGACAGCAATATCCATGTTACGAATTGCAATCGAAAAACCAAGCTTAAACATGCTTACCGAGTACATCATCAGTAATTCAAAACAATTATTTTTCAAGGCGAACATATCTATTGTAATGAAAAAAGTCAGATCTGAACAGACTATGAAAAAAACATGTCAGAGTACATTAAAAACATACAATTGCATAGGCATATACAAAATTTTACATACAAACGTATCAAAGCATGACTACTTCGATAAAAAATTGTCTGTCGGCAAGCGACTTGCAAAAATCATTCATGGCATGAAATGATAGCACTCCAATGTTGTGGATCACAAAGATGTAATCCATTGATCGTACTGGCAAATTGAAGTGAATGACTTTCGGCGACGAGGAGTTGATCATGAAGTTCAGGAGCGAAACTTGCGGTCACGTCACATGAGAGTTGAAAAATAGGTGCAATGATATGATGATTTTTCATTCTAAAACCCCAATTATAACCCAGATCACGACAAATCAATATATTCACAAAATTACTTTGCCATCACCAATCAAGTAAAGATTTCGTAGCTGTTCCTGAAAGCAAAATACACTTTTGAGCCAAAGCATGCTGACTTTCAAAACTTATTTTACTCATAAATGATATATTGTGCCATCGATTCATCAATCTTTGAGAATCTTAATGACACATTGTGATTGAATTTTCTGTATCAGGACAATTGATTGATTTGTTTAGATAGTTTATGCATCCGCTTGCATGAAAAGAATATCCCACACTTCAGATTAGTGACTTAAAGAGAGGTCTCTAAAAAAAGAGACCTGTGGAAAAAAAGAGACCGAAAAGAGATGAAAAGAGACCGGTCTCTAAAAAGAGACCAAGTGGTCAGCCTGTGCTAGACAATAAAGAACTCGCAGATGTCTAATTCAGACCAATATTCCTCGTGTTTGGCATGTACATTGAGGTTAGCATGAAGATCGTTTAAAAACCATTCCGAAGATAGTCTAAGCGAGGGTCATCCATACATTCAAGAACGGAATCTTATAATTGAGGCTACATTAATGAGTTAACGCTGAAGTTACTCAGGCCAATGATGCAAATGTTTCTACAACATCCGGCATAGCCAGTTGATTGAAAAAAAGTCAAGGAAATGTAGAGGTTGATGGGATCAAAAGATCTTCGAGAACCTTTGAACGACCTTTGTTATCATATCAACAAGAGGAATATAGGTTTGATGAGACAATTTATGAATTCCTTCATTACCAGCAATTGCTCATATTGACCAACATGCAATGAATCTAAGGACATTATGATTTGGTCTATTACAATCGTTATTTGAAAATTCACTTCAGAGCAAAATTACCCATCAGCTAAAATCAACACTTCCTGAAATTAAATCTCGTGCAGTTTGTTTCTCTCACATTACTCTCTCTCTCTCTCTATAAAGTAAAAAACATAAATAAACACATTATATTACAAGTAAAAAAATGACAAAACAAAAATAGAATAACAAAAAATATAAAAATTCCATTTGGATACTAGATGTACGATGCTGTTCCACTTGTCCTCCCACGCAAATACGCCACCTTCACCATCCTGTCTAACCAATTGGTGCATCTTATGCAAAAAATGCGGCACCACCAACATCATGAACGCCAACAGAATGAAAAGAATGCACCAGTACAACTTTAATAGAATTTCCTAAGCGTCTTATTCTAGACTACAAACGACTTGCTAACGAAACAATGCCATTTCGAGACATTCTACTATATCGCTGACAAAATGTTTTGTGACAAAAAAATCTGTGAACGGAGCAGGTTTGAAAGACGAATGGATGGATATTTTTGTAAACGCACACGGTTACATACTTCAATGCTTTCCTAATGCAAGCAAAATTAGAAGTTGACAGTAAAAGTTGAAGAAGTAAGACCAACAAAACACTCTCTCGAGTACGGATTGTTCGTGGGTTTACGGCATTACCACTCTGCTCAGAAGTCAAGAGACCCAAAGCACAGATTTTTGATATAAATTTAACTGACACTGAAATTCGAGTAGGACAACATGATTCAGATTCTGCTTTTTCTTGAATTAATTTTCTAGAAATCGTCTTGATTTTATTAATAGAAATCGTCTTGATTTTATTAATAAAATACATCTGGGTATACCGAATTCCAGGAACTTTTCTAAGAAAGAATTAATTGGAAATGCATTTACACCAGCATGTGAACACATGGTCGAATTAACATTAATTCAAAACCGACGAATATTTTGGAGCTCTGAAATCACCACAGCTACCACAAACATGTGCACAAAACATACCTTCCGAAACAGACGCTGAGAATCGTCTTGCATGTCTTGTAGACGTAGAACCATCTGTTTAGCATAAACATTTGAAGTAACTGAATGAGCCTGTGAGATTCGCATAGTTCCGGCGACCAACGTATTCCAAAGTGTTAAGGTTGTATAATTTGGCCAATGCTGACGTCTGGAATATAGGCATAATAGAGATCTATAATGTTTTCGAATAGCATCATGCATATTTACGAATTATTATACACATCTTCCAAAATTATTATTGTTGTACACTTGTATACTGGTTAAGAGAAACGACTTTTCAATTAATTTGTCATGAATAATACACTTAACATGAATCAGTGGGAAATAATTTTGCTACTAAATAAATAACATGTCCTAAATAAGGAAATGTCAAGCGTCCAACAATTGGAGGAATTGAATTGAAGCATGTTGATGAACGTATAGAGGAAGGCGTTAAACTAGAATTGTGAATGATAATAATAATAATAGTAATAAGATGCGCTTCTAAAAGTCGGGTATCACTTTCTTTAGTAGTTATCAATTATAAGAATTAGCAATAAAAATGAAATTGTGGATAAATTGAAAATTAATTTTGTGACTGAAATGTTGGTATCAAGAGCACGCAGCGCATCTTACGACAAGCCTGCATTGCGAGTTCCGCTGGCCCAACCGCGCTTAGAACTCAAGCAGAGAGATCTTACATTCGCAAGCTGTGTAGTTGCGGTACGCCGACCTGAAATCCCTGGAGAGCGCAAGGATAGCCGATATGAATTGCGCTTGAGCATGGTATGATCCAGATATCCCCAAGCATTAGTGTACATACGAGTGTACATTAGTGTACAATACGAGTACAACTCCTATCTTACGCCAAAATTGTCTTTTTAACGCTGCGTTCTTAAGTAACGTTACATGCAACCATCATTTTGAGATTTATAGTGTCACGCGTGGTATTAGGAAGCGCTATATGAGACATGTCAAGCACAGCTTGAAATTGATTATTTTTAAAATAAATTCCATGGCGAAAAACGAAAATTCTTTTTGTGGTGTCTGATAAATGTCATGAAGGTCTTCATGGGCATTGTCCGTGACGTGAGCCGCAGAAAGGTCTTTGGACAGCATTCCTTTGTTTTTTAATCTGCAATTTCGACACTGAAATTAGACTAAGTCTAATTAAGTTCATCTTTAGTTAATCTGTTAAATAAAGCACATTGATCAAAGTAGTAGACCTTTACGATCACGGTATAATGAATACGAACGTAGTGTGAGAAATAGAGACAGGAAAAGTGCCCCGAGTGATCATTATCTAAAACACCATATCGCTGAAATGATCGACATTAAGTATTTCAACTGTTGCATTTTGGATAAACAGAAATCGGCGGTATCTACTAAGACGGCTGAATCTTGCAGGATTGCGTCGAAAAAGCCTAATTAGATGAATAAACATCATGAGCTAGTGTCATGTAACCTATCAGTGTGCCCTTGAAGCAGTCTGTAAGACGAACGGGTTATTTTAGTTTTAACTGAATAAAACCTCGTGACAAAAAATGAGTGAATAAATTTTTCATTTTGATCTGACTATGGAGAAATTAGGCTATGTGATTGACTTTTCTTCACAAACATTTTTTCTTTACAAGAAGTAGTATGTTTTGCAAATTTCTGTCAACAGTAAAATGTCTGCGCGTGATTGATCTTCTCTGTTTCTAGTGTGCACCAATCCCTTCATGCTTCACATGATTGAGGCGTGGTTGCTGCTGCATCCCACTGCCGAAAGCTCGTGGTTTTTAAATAAATATCATATATTATGCAGCATTCAAATATCTTCTATACCTGCATATAGTTCCCTCAAAAACAATGACTACCAACACAAGTCGATTTCTGTAGTCTACAAATAGGCTGCTGTTCTATTCGGAAAATGAATCGAAAATCTCAAACTCGATCAAAATGCAGTCGAAAATCAATGAAACGCTTATGTCCAACGCAACTAAATTAATCCAACAATAGCCTAACCTCATTTTTGAAAAATAATGAATTATAATAATAATAAAATATATAATAAATATATAATATATAATATATAAATATATAATAATAAAATAATGAATATTAAATATCAAAATTCCGTTTTAGGAGCACACTAAATTGAAATAGCGGAATACTAGAAGCCGTGGTTCAAAATCCTGTATCATTCTTCTTGAAACATCATTGTTCATTGAATTCAATTTTCTTTTCGGCTGTTCAGCCTCCGTCAGGGTAATAATGTTGAGGTAAATGATTGTACTGAAATAAATCATAACGACAAATTTTCACAAAAATATTGCATCCTTAAGCAAACAACAATTATTTACTGAAGAAATATAATCATGATTCGACAACTGCCGATAACTTCACCGTGTTACCAAAGGAACGCAACGTTTGACAATACATTCATTTTCTAACTGCATGTCAAATGCATGAAATACAATATTCATTTCGATGAAGAGCATTATCAATTCTACTTCTTCTGCCTTTGACTTATCATGTGAGATAAACCGCTTTCAAGACGAAATTGTACATGAAATGAATGTAAATGCACTTGCAACTCATTAAGGAACAGCTGCAGACATATTATGCCATCAAACTGAACTAAAGTCAGCGGCAATCTAAGAAACAGTTGATGCTGACTTAGGGTGCCTTTCTTTCCTGACGCAATTCTGAAGACGATAGTTAATTCTTGTAAAAGTCAACTAAGTCAGAACATGGTTAGAGGCAATGGTAACAATTACCAGATAGCAGCACTCATTACGCAAAAAGAAGTTGCATTTGCTGTTAAAACTGATATATCAAGCAGCATGTTTTCATACATCCATCTTTATCTTCTGCAGAGGCCAGGATCATCACAAAGATTTTGCAGAATCGTTAACGATAGCCTGACAGCCGTAATCACGTGCAACGAAACAAAATATGCTATCAATACTGATGCCAAGTCGATGCTTGGCTGAAGAAGTGATGCGTAAGATTCAGTGTATTAACGCACCATTATCTCATATTGCATGGAAGATATTGACTTTTCCGATTGTCTAACTGCTTAAGTCACTTGATAAGGAATCATGTCAGCGTTCAAAGTGTAGTTTACAATTTAAATTTATCTTGTAATGAAAACAGAGCTGATGTGATGAACCAAATGAACAAGCAAGTTACTCATAAGTTTATTTGATAATTATGTACAAAATATTCCATAGGCAAAAGTAGTCCTTTGTATTTACGCTACACTGAACATCGCAATAGCATTGAATTTAACGCTCGCAACTAGGTAAATTCCCTTTCTGATCATTTTTGCAAAAACATCATGATCACTAAAGGTATATTGATCATTCTGATTTACAAATGATTGACAAATGTAGATATTACATAGTCCGAATCTCGGCAAATCGGAAATTTGGAGCCGAATCTTAGTAAAAGGAATGAAATGACTGATGATGAATGAGATGACTAATCGCATGCTAATTTGCCGGTCCAACAGGATTTCACTCGACAGGATCGAAAGCACAGTGAAACTGCTTCACCCCACCCAATTAAGCCACTAATGTTAGTCCGCATCATCACCATTTATGAGTATCCCGATGTTAAACCAATCAGGATTGGAGAAGCACTAATAAGACTGATGTGCAGAACGATCGTTTTTGGGAAGTATAATGTCATTTCCTGATGTAAAATCAAGAAAAAGCACACTGCGCAATTGCTGAAGATAGAATCGATGCTAAGTTACGGTTAGTTCTTGCTGGGTTATCTTTTGGCCTTTCAGAAGCAGGGGTGAAATTTTTTATTGGTGGAGGTAAAAATGAAAGGCGACAGCTTATCTCCAATTCTACACTCAGTGGGAGTTTGACTTTAATCCAACCAAAAGGGGTAACCAGTTACTCAGGGTTGTTAAAATCAGCGGAACTAATACTGCCTAGTGTCCTTAGAATACAGTGACTCACATGTTTGGGTCATTTTTATTGGTCAACATTTAGCATTATAAGTTACCATTATATCGTGTGTTATGAAAACTAAGATGGGCATGATTTCAGCATAGGGGTAGCGCGCAATCCCTTTTTGGTGGTTCACTTCATTTCTTCACGGGTGTGGGTTCATGCAAGTGGTTCATGAACGCTGAAATCAGTTAATAGTCACTAGCTGCTGCAGCCCTCCTCGTAGAAGCGCACAAGTTACGTCACTGCATTTTTTCGTGCTCATCTAACGAAGCTTGAGATGAATGCGCAAGCTACTCTATGTGAAACAAGACAATTTTTGAAAAGTACAGAATTACATCGCATTTTGTCACGACTCGATATCACACAAAGGTCTATAGAGAGTCTCTATCATATCTGTCATTATAATGAAAGGCGATGAAGCAACTTACAACGACGCAGCCAGCGAAGGTGAAGTGAAATGGTAAGGTCGACAACAGCCCTAAATTAAATAAAATTGAAATTTTGAGTTGAAATTCTGATGACCCGACTGACAGTTATATTGCTGACGTGCAGACGTGCTGGATTTCGGTGGTCTAAAATAGAAGCCTGTTACAGAACTACGTGAAGACAACAAAACAATCGTTCGAGTCACGCTAGATCTTCAATTTAGGAAAGCTATTGATAAAAAATAGCGAAATGACAGTAGACACCTAATTTGCTGGTTAGTTTCATATGTGACTATAATAGCCAATAATATAATTTATGAAAAATACGATCATTTCAGAGATCTTAATACCTGAAAATCTATGGGCAGTACCAGCTACCCCTTTTGGTCAGCAAAGTTGAAGAAATGCTTCGGCTTGATGAAATTTAAGCCTATTCAAACCAGTCCAAATATCTGAAACAATTTATGACACTTCAAGATAAGCAACAGTCATCCCAGATCATGCAGTCTTGCCAAAGAGACCGACGCACAAGTCGCAAGGCAAATGAAAAAGTAAAAAGCCTTTTGTTTGATTGTCCTAGAAGACATCTCCCAAGTTTCTTTTAACCGGAGAACTTGTGACTGAATCCAGTCTCATGACAGCGTTTATATACGTAGCTGTTATTGTAATTGACCAGTCGTCGGGAGATAACTATTTAAAGAGGGAAAAACTCCGGCTAGCATAGGTCGATGATTGATTTTCATTAAAAAGAATGCCGCACAATATCGGGCCTTCGGCGTCAACCCACTTCTCACGATCGATGGTAACCAATCAAGGAGCTGGACGCCGAACGCTCGTCAATTGTGCTTAACATTTCTTCGACGTTTTAGTTATCGTGTTTCTTTGAATGCAGATTAGCTACATAGATACAGCGGAACGTGAGATGAGGAATATTTGAAAAATTTCGACAGTATCATATATATATATATATATATTCGTTTGCATAATGATCATTACAACATGGCATGATGTTGAAGCCAGCGAACAGCATTGTCTGAGACATTTTCCTTTTAACACCACCAGATAGAGAACATAACGGACACTGTTCAATGATGTGAAGCATTGTTTGTGGAAGTCCACAGTCGCAATTAGGGGAGTCACGTACGCCCCACTTGTAGAGCATGCTAGCGCAAAGGCCAGTGTCGGTTCGGTATCTGTTGAGGGCGCACCACAAGGCACGAGGGAGTTGGAAGCCTGGAAGGGGACGCGTCGGATCACTTATCAGATCTCGGTTACGGACTGGGAATTGCTCCCACCATTCCCGCCATGATCTGTTGAGGTCGAAGTTCTGAGGTGGGTTTCGCCAGATAGGATGACGAGAATGGAGTCTCAGGCTCGGATGATCCAAAAGATCATTGTTTATAGGGAGTTCGGGCATGGCCATTATGGAATCGAGCAGTCTGTTAGTGCTCAACTCTCGTCGGATGTGAGGAGGAGCGATGTTACATAGCGTTGGAAGCCATTCAATTTCAGTTGGTCTAATTGATCCGCTTATTATTCTCATGGTAGAGTTTAGTTGTGCGTCGATGACTTTGCAGTGGGCAGATCTTCGCCACACGGGTGCGCAGTACTCCGCCGCTGAATAACAGAGGGCTAATCCTGCTGTTCGTAAGGTGGTAGCTCCAGCACCCCATCGTGATCAGACAAGCATTTGAAGGAGGTTATTTCTAGTCCTGATTTTCATTGCGAACTTCTGAAGATGGCTTTTGTAAGTAAAACTTCTGTCTAGTGTCACACCGAGGTAGGTTGGAGAATGATCGTGTTTGACACGAGTGCCGTTCATATAAATGTCCAGCGCCGTTTCGCATTGGCTGTTATTGAGGTGGAAGCTCGCTGCAACGGTTTTCATCACACTAGGTCGAAGACTCCAGTCTCTGCAATATGCTGCCATCTTTTCCATGTCGCGGTTCAAAATTTCGTTTAATTTGGCGAATTCCTTTTCTTGGTGAACGCAGCAAATGTCGTCAGCATAAATGAATTTTCTGCTCTGGGTATCTGGGAGGTCACTTATGTACAAGTTGAACAAAATCGGGGCGAGTACTGATCCTTGTGGTAACCCGTTTTTCTGGGCTCGCCATTTACTCGTTTTGACGTCAATGTGCACGCGGAATCGTCGATTTTCCAAGAATTTTGCCATAAAGAGCACCACCCAACGTGGTAGGACTTTAGAAATTTTTATCGAGTCCTCTCTGCCAAACGGTATCGTAGGCCGCTGTTAAATCGAGGAAGACGGCCCCTGTTTTCAATTGCTTCTGAAATCCATTCTCAATGTATGTAGTCAGAGCTGGCACTTGCTCTTGCGTGCTACGACCTTTACGAAATCCCGCTTGAGCAAGATCCAAGCAATTGTCCACAGTGCTCGATATTCGACGTAGGACTGTCTTCTCTAGAACCTTGAATGTCACGGATAGGAGTGAAATAGGTCGGTAGCTGGTAGCTTTAGCCATGTCCTTCCCTGGTTTAGGTAAAGCTATGATTTTCGTATGTCGCCACTGTTCAGGGATAGCTTGTTGCGTTATGCAGTGTGTAAAGAAGTGCGCTAGCCATTGTAACGCTTTAGGGCCAGTGTTTTTAAGAAACTCAGGGAAGACATTAGTATCATATGAATTGTTACGACTAATTTCAATCAAGCCGAACATGACTGATGCAAATGTCTGATCTAAAAAAATCCGATGTGAGAAAATCCTTGTTCTAATATCATACATACTTACTTAAAAAATTATCGGACATACGAACAATTCAAACGGGCCTAAACCTGTTATTATGTACCTTTCATGTGAAGAGCAATTTCTTTTAGGGTGATGGAAATTCAGAAACTGCTTGTCGCTGCTTTCTCGTATTGATCTAGCTTGGGTGAATTTCGCCTTATCAAGACAGAGCGGAAGTGATCAGAAACATGAAACCATGGGCACAAAAAATACTAAATTCGGCCTAGGATTTTGAGATTCTGCATCAATAAGAGCCTGAATATAATTGATGTATGATCTGCTTCCCCCTCTCCAAAAATTTGTCTGAGACAGGTACAATGAGTCAATCGCTCCAAAACGTTAGAAACTATTAGATGAGGATGTTTTCTGTCAGTAATTGAATGTGTGCTTCAGATCTAATGGCGACAGTGTGGAGTGTAAACGATGTCTGCTGATTACGTATTGAAGTACTATCATTAAGTGATGCTGTTACTGACCGAGTTGACAACAACAATGCACTAGATGATAAAAAACACAGGGTCATAGGAAACCGTGGATTCATTTCCGCTGATCATATGATAGATATAAAACAATGAAAGCGAGTTTAATAACAAGGACAATTCACATTTTCACATCTAATAAAAGTGTAAATTATTCAATTTGCAAAGAAATTTAATATGTAATCAGATGCAGCTTCCACTAATGTGTAACGCCTTCATCATTCTTCATTGTCTTTCCCACAAATTGTTATCAAATTCACAAATATACGAACGTGCCTTTTGGTTGATTGCCACACATTATCTAATGAATGAATGCATGAACTATTATTGACATGGACAACATATTTTGTGTGTTCTGTAAATTTGGCGATTAAGAGAGCCGTAACAAGCTATGAAACTACATCGCTACTCGCCAAATATCAAAAATTTAATTCCATGTAGTGTCCTCCGAATGTCTTAAAATAAAAATTCGTGTATTTCAGGATATTGAAAATCGAGTACAACATCATTTGAAATGAATTCTTTAAGAAGGAACTTCCTAATATCTTGTATAATTCTTCTGCTAAGCTCACCTCCAGGCTTGCCACTTCGCAAAGACAAAAATACAGACTTGGTGATGGGTCATCTTAGTAGTATAAAAAATGGTGTCAATTGTAATGTGAAATGGAATAACTTAAGATTGAGATATTTGTGGGACACATGAGCCTATCAAGCTCTTCAACTGTAGCCAGAGTACAGACTCTGATTTCATTGTTCATAAACAACAACGAAATGTACATGCAATGCTGACTGAGAAAATAGAAAGCTTTGATATTGCAACAAATACAAGTATATTGAGAGATAAAAACGAGTTCTTCGTATGATATCACGACTTAACATTGGACTTATCGTTCACTTAGCAAACATAGAATCGATTACTTTTTGACTATCTGAATCGAGATGTGACATTTTGGACTCTCGCTCTGATTGTAGGCGCAGTTTTTTAGCACGAATCTCTTCAACCGCTTGCTCAGCTGCAGCCAACTCCTCGTTTATATTGCCCAGTTCTTTGTCAACCGTTTGAGTGGTCCTGCGCTTGTAAACGCCAGTTACGCCTTCTGTGGACGATGACAGCGGTTGTGGAAGTTCTATGGTTGACTTCTTTTTCTGAAGCACTTTGTATTGAGCGGAAGCCTAGGATATCATTTTCATGAGGTTTTAAGAGACTTGAAATGCTTCAAATTTTTTCCTGTCAAAATGCGAGCAGATAATGCGTCGAGCATCGTATGTTGCCGCATACATTCTGGACTGATAAATCGATTCAACGGTCTTCATTTTGGAGAATCCAGATTCTACAACCATGTTATGAGGGAGCGACAAAAGAAGTACCTCAACGACATGGGAAATGTGCGGACTGTCAATTAGTTTACCCTCGGCAAACAATTTCTCTAATGATACTGTATCCTTCATTTGAACTCGAATCAATGATAATTCGTCTACTGCCTTGATTCTGTTCATGTTCAATGCATCGCACAATCGCTGAAAAGATCTCAAGAACTTCTCGCTATATTCACTGGTATGAATGAGATGACATCTGCGAACAATATCAGATGTTCAAGAAAGAGAGAGAAGTCTCGGACACTGGAAGTCAATGATTTACGCCACAGTTATATTTTCTAAATGCAAAATATAAATGCAGACTATTACAGACTTCATAAGGAAATACAGACCAAATACAGACTGTATTTGGTATTTGTATCTGTAAGACCAGTCTGTAAATACAGACCAAGTGGCAAGCCTGCTCACCTCTGATGATATGAAGGAGGTTTTTCTTCTTTGAGTCCGACTGAAGGGAATCAATACCTTCTTATTGAACTAAAGCAAGGGAGCCCACAAACACATTTTAAACCTGCTTGAAGCAGAGTTCAAAGAGCTTCAGAGATATGATCTTCTCGTCTGTTAATTATACGAGTACTTGTGAGACAATGTTCTCTGCAACTTGGTCACAGATAATGCGATGACATCGACGGTATATTCTGACGAGTTTGTCATTGTTGACGGTGTTTCGTCCACGAAACACCTGGTTACAAAATACAGAGAATGTATTTAAAGAATAGCCGATGCTGTTGATCTTAAAATTGCATTCCCAAATTTTCGTCTGTACACAGACCAAGTCAGGGGAAGAAGGAATATAGACCAGTAATTGAGCGAACAAACTCTAGAACCCAAGAAGATAACAATTCAGACAATGAAGATATTCTTGTTACTGATCTGCGCAAGTCTCTGAATGAAGAAGAGCTCTCCTCACTCAAGAAAGGCCCAAAATTTGCCCTTACGTCAAAAATTACCCATAAAATTTTGGAAGACTTTAATGTCCAATTTAGCAGACTAGTACATCAAATGAGATGTCAGGATGCCCCGAAAGACAAAGAAGATAATCAAATAAGCCCAAAACACCCTTGGCATACTTATCTTAGAATGCCTGACCAAAACTTTGAACTTAAACAAAAACTGACACGTGCTTATCACAAAATAAGAATAATTTCCGAAAACGAGAAAAAGAAAAGACAGCATAATAGCCTGTCATCAAAAGAAAGAGAAACTCTCCAAAACCTGCAAAACAAAAATCTGATATATCTTTCCAGTGATAAAGGAACCGAATTCTGCATAATTGAAGAAGATAGATATACCCAAGCCGGAATAACACATCTCGATAACACTGACATGCATTCGAAAATTCAGCATTTGATGAGCACTACAATCGAAAGCCGGTTGAATACAACATATAAAATGGTTGCTACACGAGATAACATCCCCAAGTACATTATGAAAAGCTAAATTACTCACAACACTTCATTACCATACTATCACTTGATTAAAGCCCATAAAGAATCTGACAGGCTGAAAATAAGTTCAATCGTTTCAAATTGCAGCGGCCCCACGAAGAAATTGGCATGGTTATTTAACAAATTACCAAGCCCCCTATTATCCACTGTTGAAGCTCATTTGAAAAACAGAAATGAACTTATTGAAGCAATCAAGACCAAGTATGATAACAGATGCACATCTATGCAGTTACAATGTTGTTTCAATGTACCCATCTCTACCTCCTGGAGGAACCATCAATCAAGTTCAGCAAATACTCTTAGACCATGACACTGATCAAATTGGCGGCTTACGCATATCGATCAGACATTATGATATTACTCGCAATCGTAACGAATGATACCTACACCATTTTTCATAACCAAATTTATAGACAAGTACAATGGCATATTCATGAGCCCTGCTGAAAAACAAGCACTACAGCAAATTCAGACAATGCAAATATTCAAACTTGAGTCTCATTCATTCCTCAACTCACAACACGAGAATATCTTAATAATTCTTGGTTCGTAAAAATTCTTGGTTGTATTTTGTCATGTGATCTAAAGTGGAACTCATTTGTTAACTTTTTGATAAAGAAAGCAAGTAAAAGGATCTATTTGATTCTTAATCTTCGTAGAGGTGGTTGTGACTCTGAGCTGATCTACTCCGCTGTTCTTTTATTCGTTCGATCATTTCATGGACGTATCCTGTGTTTTGCAACATTCCTGATTATTTGAAGAATAGCCTTGCACGTGTCGAGAGAAGAGTGTTGAATATTATTGATAGCACTGATGTGCCTGCCAATTCACTTTTTACCCATTGTGAAACTGTGTGCCACAACCTTTTCAAAGTGGTGCTGGAAGATGCTAGATATCCTCTTAGACATTTTTTCGTCCCCGAGACTCTCGCACTAGAAACAAATGTCCTCTGAGAAAAATGAAAAGTAGAACCCAGCGTTTCTCTAGGAGTTTTATTAATTACTGTTCTTAACTTTTTAACTGATATCATTCGTTTTTTTTGTCGATGTATTTATTTTGATTGATTTTTATTGATGTATGCTAGATTATTTGCTATGTCGTTATCAACCAACTCCCTGTAATTTTGTACTACATTTTGTAATGTGCTCACCGATTTGTGAGATAAATAAAAATTTCATTCATTCATCCGATTTGAGATTGAACTTCCGAGGAACGAAGAACTCAGTTTAATGTATTTCACAGTCTCTACGAAAAAAGATTCTGTAGCATTTGACTTCTATAAAAAAACCAGCCGAAAAGAATATTTTCATCAAATTTAACTCAAATATTCCATCTTCGACTAAATTGACCATTATAAGAAACGAGAGAAAACTTATCGATGAACGCTGCTCAAGCTCTTCTCAAATCACCTTCATAATCTTGATAACATGCTCAAGCTGAACGACTATCTTGATGAATTTATTTCATTATCAAAGAAAAATAAAAGACGACAATGTAGACGACGCATCAGCAAAGACATGAGAGAGAACGATGCTTTTTAAAAATACCATTTCATTTCTGATAAAGTAAACCAAAGCATCAAAAGAATATTTCAAAAAGAAGATTTAAATGTCGGATTAGCCCAAAAATCAAAGACACTAAGAAATGCTTTGAAAAAACAAAAATCGGATCAACAATGTGAATTACGTGATTGTCCAATCAAAAACAACAATATCTCTCTGAAAGAGATTGTAATTTACAAATTAACTTATCTAATCTGCCGGGACTACTACATAGGAAGTACAATACGGCATGTACGGACAAAAGAACACATGACACAAGCTGCTTCCTCAGTATACAAGCATGTAAACATACAAACAGTTATTGTTCATATAATTGATATTCCTTTATTATGTCATCTCTATGAGCATTTGCCTTATCTATTCATAACAATTTCTGTTTCTGCTTTTACATAATATGATTAAAATAGATTGCTATTTGTAATTTGAAAATTGTAGGCACTACCTTCTTCCCTGACGTGGTCTCGTCTGTATACAGATGAAAATTTGGGAATACAATTTTAAGATCAAGAGCATCGACTACTTTTTGAATTCAAACTAACATAATGCTGTTTAGGAGATATTACAAACTTATACAGAGAATGTAATTTCCAGAAGTCCTTATCAAATCGGCTTTGGATATGTAGGACTTCAAGGATCGGAGAAGACAAAGGCGCTGGGATGCTTTCTTACAGACACTGTTGAAATGGCTGTTCCACGTCAGACAGAGCTATCATAGATGATGCCCAGAATTTTCATTTGTAACACAGAATCAGCAATTGGCGGATGCATTTCGAGGGATGTTTTCTTCTTGATCACTAGGTTTTTTGTTTTTGATTTGAGACCGCTGTATTACACCAACTCCTCACAGTAGCCTCTAGGATGTCGTGTTTGGCAAAGAGTAGAACTATTGCCACAACGTCATCAGCGTACTTGACCAGCTAAGCTCGGGGGTTCATTGGTCCTAGTGAGATCATGTGAATGTTAAACAAAAAGGGTGCTAACAAGGCTCCTTGAAGTACGCCAGGAAGAATGGTCTTCACAGAACTCGTAACACTATTCAGGAAGACTTGCTGTTGTCTGTCACATGTCTGTCAGCAACACGTAATTAAGTCTCTCGGTAAATCATTTTCAGTGAGTGAGTCGAAGAGAGATCAATGCTTCAAGTAATCGAAGAACATTAGCAAGATACCCGTGCAAGCAACTTCGTCTAAATGACGCATGATAGTGTCATGTTCTTCATACGCGAGCATGAGTTGTGGATGTAGAGGGTCTAAAGCCAAACTGATTGTTGCCAATCGATAAATTATATAAATTTGCTAAGGGTGGCGCCAAGTGTTCACTTGCAATCTTCAAAAGTCTAGGTGAGAAAGTTCCCCGGTTATGGCCTTCAAATTATGTAGTGATTTTTGCACGTCTTTTACTGAGATGTCAATTTTCCAGTCATCAAGTTTTTTGAAAACCTTTGCGTTGGTCTCTCTATCGACGTGGGGAAAAGTCATTAGACTGGTGTTGATAGACTCGAAGACTTCGGTAACATTCCCATATTCTGATATGATATTATTACGAGGTTTCATGCGCTATTTGTTTGTCACGCAATTTACTATATACCTGCTTCAATTTTGAACCAATACCTTTTGACATTTTGAATTTCATCCCTCACATTAATTTTGGTGGTGGTACAGTGTCCATTGTTTGCCACGAAACGCATAGTATCGAGTGATTATGTAAATATTGTAAATAACTTAAAGTATGACTTTTGCAATAATCGTAGACCTTCATGACAGTCCTTTCGGAAAGATGTGACGTACTTGTAGTGGTCGGAGAAAAAAGATGAGAAAAATCCTTTTCTCTGACCTACTCCAGTCGCCTCAAATCCTCCTCACCGTTCCCGACTCAGCCCTTCCGAGCTCTTCCGCAGCCAGTAACCCAGTTGCATTCCTCACCGCTCGGCAAAAAGCACTAGGTGACCGTGCTTTCTCTTCACATGTCCCTAGTGGAAATCTCTAAAATTTTATGCAGAACAGTTATTCTGTCATTTCATGTAGACATAACCTGAAGCGCTTTTTGCATCGTTGCAATTTTCATTCTTCACTAATGCATGTGATATGAATATACAATTGCACATTTTCTTTTTTGGCATTGTTAAAGGGGATTGAAGCTTCACGAGGCATGACGCCCTACTTTGTAATTCGTTAATAATTGCATCATAAAAATAATTTTACTAATAAACGATAGGCAGATTTCATCTTGATAAAGTCACTTGGACCACTGTTTTTACATGTAATTTACGAGAGATGACTCACTTTGCTTGCTCCGCAAGGTGCTTTCCACGCAACGTCGACACTAACTTGCTGAGCTGATCTGAGTATTCTTGCTCTATAGCAGCACGTCTTCGATAAAAATCCTGAATGTCGCTCAAGACAGAGACATCTGCTTCCATCTTTAATTCCATACATCTTAACTGATCACACAATTGACTGCGAACTTCTGAAAAAGAGGAGAAAATCAAAACATAAATAAAGCGAGTCTTACAGTGCAGGCTATTTGCCTTCGAATAACGGAGTTTATAAATTGCTTAGTTATTCTTTTATAAAACAACCAGCCATCAAAAAATCGGTTAAGGAGTGAACACGGAGTAGCAATTAGATTTTGCCGTCTGAAACCTAAGTTTCATTTTGGTGCTACCTGCTCGTAGAAGTTTAATGTCAGTGTTTGGCGACCGTGCTCCGGCTAATTAGCAGGATCTGGAATTTTTATTTTACTGTACACTTAAGTAATTTGCGCTTGATCAATTGTTCACGGCTGTTATAAATAAAGCCCATGGTCTCCTTGATTAGTCAGTTGCGTGTCTGTGAATAGACCCCAAAAAGTTTTAAAAACCGAACAAACAATGATCAGAAATTGCGATACATCACTGAGCACTGAGCTAACTGAATTTGCAACCGGTGAACCAACCATAATCAGGGTGACAATGTGACGCTCTTATTAACACCTGATCATAGTTGGTGGTCCAACGGTGACTCCAAAGTTCGAGAGCACGTGCTTGATGGCTGCATCTCGGTAGCAATAGTTTGGTCTGGCTACTTGATGTCAGGGTTGGTTCCTGATGGCTTATGACTGGGGGAGACACCCCTGTTACTGACTATGTGTCCCTGAGGCTTCCTGAGGTCCTTGAAGTTTAATGGAGTGGTCATGTATGCGTGCATCCCCTGTAACATATCAGGGCCTCCAAGGGTGGTGCAGGCCTGCTGTTAGTTTGGTGGTGGGTGGATTAGGCTACATTGTTGCTACTCTAAGTCCCACTTCGCACCTTCGGGTGTATCTTTTTTACGGTGAACCAACCATAATCAGGGTGACAATAAGACGCTCCATGGACACCTGATGATATTGATAGTCGGTGGTCATCATGCTGTCATCATGGGAATCATGTTGTATACACACCTGCTATCGTATTCAGCCATCCAGATCACTTTGTAATTGGATGAAATCATAGAGAATGGTATGTCCAACCTACTCGTTTGTTTTCTAGTCATACAAGTATCAGGAATGCAAGTAGCAGCTGTAAAATCGCCTTTTCTTACATTGAAGATGGCAATATTCACAGAAAATTGCTAGCACAATTTTGATTTCCATGCAGCATGTGTGCACGGGTTTATGCTGCCCCGTACCAAAAAAGCATGAATCTGTCATCACCCAGGGATTCGTCTGTTGCAGTCAGCTGTGATCCTCGCATCATCATTCACTTTGCCTTATCTTGAACTAGTCTCAAAAGTCATCGTAGTTATGCCACATAGGTGTTATTTCTCGAGCTAGTCGCAGTACCGGGTTTTCTGGCGTCTACTATCATTGTTGGTGCTCTGATGACCCAGCAAATGCCCATTTTCCTGTGCCTACACAATAGTGAAAAGCGTTTATCAAAGGACTGGTTGGATTGGATCTACCAAAGATGGGAGGAAGCCGAATGTAGCTTACATTTTAACTCTCAGAAAATATAAGGACTCCCAGGATGTAGCACTACATACTTTGTACCACCGATCAGTAGTGGCGCCAGGTCGACAGCGCTGATGTTCATGAGAAATACTGATCACTTTTTTGATGGCACAATTTTGACAGGTTCTCATTAAAACGCATTTTATGTGGATAAGTGTCTCAATGAAGAAATCTTCCTTAAATAACTTGGTCGTCTTCTACAACCATTTCCAACCTCCTAGTAAGTTAGCATCTTTAGCTGAAAGATGTAAGCAACTGCTACTGAGAGAATGTAACATATCACAATTTAGAGGAATCATCTCACAACGATAGTTAGGCCTACTTATTTATCACTTTATGAAGATTGTCCATTCGCTGATTAAATAATAATAATAATAATCTTTATATTCCTTACAAGTGACATTCGGTGAGCGAGATCACAATGGCAAACATATAAAAACAGCAAAAAGATAAAAGGATGATGACATACATGCATATACTTTAGCGACAAAATTTGACAAAGGATCCATGTAGTCTTTTTGTCTTTGCTCGTGCAGGCCGCAGAGCAGAAGACGACGACCTCAGCCTGTGAGAAGCGGTCAGCCGTGTCGAAAAGCACTGACGGAGCGGATGGCAAGTATTCTCCATGACTTTAGAGAAGAGGCGCTCACACAGTTCCTCACCAGTATCCATGATAGATGGCTTCGATGGATGGCATCTAGCAATTCTGAAAATCTTCCTTTCGAATTTCAAAAATTTCTTTTGTAGCACAGGTGGTGCGTTGCAAAACGTTGGAAAAGCATAGAGGATTACCTAACAAATGAGGGTTTTATATGCGGATAACATCATAGTAGCTGGACACCCAGCTAACGAATCAGAAAAATTCGTTTAGCGGCTTTCGACAGCACAGTCACAAAATGCAAGTCCCACTTCAAGTCATGCGTGAATCTGACGCCCAATATCTTCAAAGAACGAACCTGTGACAGAAAAATACTAGGCTCGATCATCACACGACGTGGAGAGATTGAACGCTTCGTAACGATGTTAAGAAAAAGAACAGAAGACTTAACCATATTCACTGGAAGACGCGCCTCAGATTACCACTGGTGTACAGCAGCCCGTCCTCGGACTGATTCCGAACAAAATGGACAATTGATACGTCGTCAGCATATTTGATCGTTAAAGAATTATCACACAGGCTATGTAGATCGTCGATATACATGCACAATAGAAGTGGTCTAAATTCTATTTTCTTCTTTAAATGTAGGGAGAATTCACAGTTATCAATTATCACTCTACTGTCTATGTCACCAATACTTAGTTTCCCAGATTAATTCTATGCAGAGACGCATTTTAAGTGGTGGTAAAATTTGTTAGATGTCTTCTAGGAGAGGGGAATGGCCTTCTAAAGCCCCGTATAGCCACAACTGCCACCTACCCATATACCTGAAATATACATACACTTTAATTTCGGATCTGTGCGGCCACCCTGATGAAGATTTAAAATAGCTTCAATCTTCTGTCCTTTTAATACCATAATAACTAAATGTGTCCGCCGTTCAAAATAAGTAGAAAATGTAGTTCATACAATCACAATACAAATTTAGAGCGCATCATTAGGAATTCTATGAACTTCAAGGTGCAGAAAACTGCAGAAACACAAGGCCGAGGAAATGGAGGAGTATGACTGGAATCATAACATAAATTATCTCACATTCTAAGTATCTATGACAAATGTAGCGTTGCCATTTTTGTGAGTACACATAAGGTATGTGACCCAATCAGCGAAGAATTTCTAAATGAGCGAGTGTTTTGCTGAATTCACTCACTGAGCGAAGGGGAGTGAGCGTTGCAAATCGCTTTGCTCCAATGTCCTGTTAATAACACAAGTGTACTTTTATTCTAATATGACGCTTTTACCAGACTGAACACAATAGTGAGTCCTTTTCAGTACGTCAGCACGATTGAAAGTTGCTTTCTGTAAATAATTGTGAACATATTTTAACATACTGCGCACCAGCGGCTGTAGCTCGATTAGTAGAGCAGATGTTTAGTTAACCAGGGTCGTAGGTTCGAATCCTGCCGGTCGCACATCTTTTACAAGTCAATTTGATCCATCGTTTATTTCCTTTCAGTCCATTGTTAATTTTCTCCGCACGTAATCATCCAATTGTCACGATGCATGGACTTATATGCATGCCATATATATCTAGAAGTCCATGCACGATGACTTCTCTATTAGTCATTGCCAAATCATCAGGAAATATGTCTTCATGCTTAGAAATAGACGCGTTCACAGGTCGACGACTAATTCTTGTGAGAATTAGCAAGCAACCAACGACGGACGACTGACTGATTAGTCAAATTCTGAAATTTGAAGACGAACACGCCTTACATCATTTCTTCAGAATAATTTATCTTCATAGGCCTACCAACTTTGCAAGTTAAAGCATATTGATTTACCAAGCAGCTAAGGCACGTCAACCTCCGCATCTTACTTCATCCCTACTTTGAATATTGAAGAGATTTACGATGAGCTAACTCCTATTTTTACTCTGAATTCGATGTGCATAAAGTGCAGTAGCATTTATAGATATAGAGACTGATCATGTTTACTTCAAAGCAGCAAAATTTCTAAGAAAGTCTTGAGTAGAAAGTGACATTTGCCTGTAATCTGACGAATATCGAGAGCTATGAATAATTTCAATTAACTCATGAAATTCAAATTCTGATGTCGTTATCTACAATACCAAATTCCACCGCTTTGATCTTCATACTCACAATGCCTTCTTTTCATTTATTTTACAGATCCACAAAATTAATGGAAGAGACATTGAAGCATAATTTTCTGGTTTCCAATGAGATTTTCTGGTTCCTCTGATTGAAGTCGTGCATTTTTCAAATTACCTCCAATTCACATCAGATATTTGAGCTACCTCAGCAGGAAATGCTTTTGTGAAATATCCTTTGCTTTGACTAGCATACATTTTTCATTTTTGTGGAAGAGTCAAGTATCACATTAACATTTCAATTTCATTATGCTTTCGACCATCAACAATTGTCGGTCTTAATGATAAATGAAATATATATTGAGAGTGATGCTAAAACGAAAGAGAAATTTTAATGTGGCATTTGACTCTTGCACAAAAAAAAGAGGAAATCGTGTTTTGTATCCTCACGCTCACTTGTAACACCTGAACTTAGCAGCTGATCACATGACTCAAATTAAATGAATGGCAGGTGCAGAGCAGATGAAAGAATGTGATCGAAAGAAATTCAATTACATCATCGTAAACAATGCAATCAGGAATTGCATTCAGAATATCTTCATATGAAAAAGCAGACTGATGATTTGCCTCTTAATAAGCTATTTAGAGTTATTTCACTTCTTGAAAAGCTTACTCTTTAGAGAAAAAACTCTTCGAAGAGGAAACACTCTTCGAAGTGGTATCTAATGCTCTTGGTGCACCTGGTAAAAATGAGCAGTGGCTTAATAAAAGTGCTTAACTGAAAGAAGACCAGGATGCAAACAATTTCGATGAGGTGTACGTAAATATTTAGGCAGATGACGTCAAAAATAGAAAGCGTTATTCAAGTTTTGACAATATAATTAGGATTAGACGTCAAACAGACGGAAATCGTTCACTCATCATGTGTTTAATACTTGAATCTAAATCAGGGCCAGTATTTCAAAAACAGACTAAGCATTTCAGTCTTTAAAACTGGATTGAAAACACGTCTATCTGTTGTTGCTTCCTAAAGATAACCGATTTGTACAGCGTTTTCCGAAGAAGTCAGAGGCAAAAGCAGATCATATGGTATCGCATGAAATGTTATCTGGAAATGATTTGTGAAAGCGAAGTCGCTGAATTATTCTGATTTTTATGCATTATTCCTCTCCGATCGATTTACCACTGTATTGATGAGTGAGACACAAAACTAGAGTTTATGTCGCGCTGAAGAATCAAAAACATGAATCACCAGCACTATTCACATTGGTTGTAATTGAACAATTATTATGGGCTATGTTAATCATTTTTGAAAACTGATGATTATTTATATACATGTGCTGAATTTAATTCTATGTCGTGAGAACACTATTTCCTTTCGTGTACTTTAACGTGTGGACCCTATGTACAAGTTGCAATACAGACTGACGACCTTGATTAAGGGCTCGATCAATTATCGCATTTCACTTCAAAGGATATGCTCTAAATGACATAAATGAGGAATAACTTCATTCTATCTTGAATTTCTGCAACACTTAACTCCATCTTCATCCGTCGGTTAACTCGGCTGGCAAATCATCTCTTTCAATATTTAACGAGTGGCATAAATTTCGAGTTCCGCTTCTAGTAGATCCGCAGTTGCGTCCCACTTAGCATGAATTTATTTTATGTAAAAAATAAATTCAACTCTGATTAACTTTGATTCAAATGCCAAATCATTTCTATGACAGAAAATTTGATTCTCTTTAAATTTCGAAGTTCAAATTATAGATAAAAATTGAAATTCTGAAGTCATCAAATAAGGGGAATATAGATATCTAGTCACTAACTTGCTACTAATTCTATTTGTATTTTCAGGATTTTATCTGGTTATTTTGGGATTTCATAATTGAGCCTGAGCAAGTAGAGGAATCAAATCGCTGCACTCAGTCACTGCCGAAGAGATAGATTACCTTTGTGCAGCGCTAGGGAATCTTTCTACATTTGATGTATCACACCAACGTGATACACAATCATCTACTGCATCACACATTCTGCAGCGGAAATCAAAGAAGTATATAAAGTCGAAATTATATATTGGATTAATAGACATCTTCCGCTCGGAATTTGACATCCGAAAAGAAATTCTGCGATCGGTAAGTATAATATGACATGATCAGTCGAATGAATTGGACTTAAGAAATATTAGTGCAAACTGTTTGGTTGATTTATTATATTATGCATATCGGTCGCAGATATATTTTGCTTTTTCATTTGCATAGTCGTGGTAGCAAAGTCTATAAAATCAACCGATGTCCGTATTTCATGTGAGCTGTCCATACAACGGGAGCTGCATAAAATGCGAATCGCCATCCAAAACACCGCTATTGACTTATTGAAAGAATAAAGAAATTCTAGCGTAAGCGAAATTATCGTCATCTCGCAAATCGGCATGTGAGATAAATGCTAAGATTATTTATTTATCTATACAAAGCTGAATGAAAAGTATGCTGCTAACTTTGCTTTTCAATAAAAAATGAATTTCTTTCAATGTTCAATAATGTTGAAAAGCTTCTTCAAAACATGATTTAAATTTCAGTTGTACTTTATGTATTGCAATCCACTCATTTATAGTGTAGTTTGCAATTACACATTCTGACATAATTTGGTGAAAGAATTCACTGTTATAAAAATCAACCAAATTTCAATCTGAAACTCTAAATACTTCCCTAACTATTTTTGAACCTATTAAATTTGCATCTAACAAAAAAGATCTATGTGAAGATGTGCCGTGATCAGCATCTGTCATTCAGTTCATCTTTGTCGTTGTTAGTCATCAATTCTGAGACTTAGTTTAACGAATCGAGGTCGTGGTATAGCTAGAAGCAAGATATTTTCCTCCTTGTTGAAACTCGAAATTGAAAAAATTAAATTGGCTCATGCTCGTACATCTTTGATGTATGTCATCGTTCACCGACTTCTTAATTTTCTGTTGATTTTATCAATCAGTCTACACGAACAGTCCAAAAAAGGAGTCTTTCAATAAAGTTGTTGAGAATGGAAATAGGAATCTTCTACATCACAAACATATGGACAAACCTAGCAAAATATAAATATAATATGAAAATTGATTCGACTCACAACATCGCGAAATAATGACACCATAACATTTGGCAAGCACTTCTCAGATTACATGCATAAGAGGAGACTCATTTTGTTAGCTTATCGACGTGGTGTAAGTTACATCTCACATATATGATGACTCGGACAATGATGAGTGATATAGATACTGTTGACGAACAGGAATCAATTTTACTCACATTAAGCACGATCTCACACTCAACAATATTCTTAATTATTGTGCTATTTGCTTGGAAACTGGACTTTCGATAATACTCGTACTTATAGGTATAACTATTAAGTCCAACCATTGTTTACTGTTAGTGTTCTTTTCTGCTTTCGAATATAGATTTCTATGATAAGATGATAAGTATAAAAAGAAATGCTTACTGATAGTGATCACATCAATTGACGTCTGTATGACACACAGTTCAAGTTCACACATATTGGGATAACGCTTACCCGGTATACTTCATACATCCTGCTTGCATATCCGCTGCATTAGACTTGTTAATCACCTAACTAGGTGTATGATACAGTAAAATCATCTCTCATTGTTGAGCAATGATTCAGAGAGTTTATTGCCCTTTCCTTAATCGGATGTGGAACTCATACATCGCACTGAGATGGCATAAAAACGTGGGATCTTTTCCGCTAAACCCCCACCAATTTTCGTAGTTTGATTTCTGACCTGCTTCATATCCTGACTAATTAAGTGTCAGGCTGCAAATCCATCTACCGAATGCTGTCGTGAACTTCTGTTCACACGATTGTGAGTAAGATGTAGTAGGATTGTGCATGGATTGCATCAATCTTAAGACTTTGTGAGATCCAGTGATGGCAGCTTCAACTAACTTGATTCGCTTGACTTTTATTCTATCGTCGTCTGAAAGCGTTGCTAACTTTCTTGGAGACAAAGGTCACGCATGCACTTCATTTTGTCCTCCTTCATAGGCAAGAGACGATAAAGGTGCTTTAGATTAGATTATTGGAGTTTTCATAAGTGGAGTGGCCTAATATTTTGATTTCGAGAAAATACCTAGGTGGCGGGGTTTAACGGAAAAGATCCAAAATGTGTACCGGTAATTAAGTTTGCGAAAAGCATGACACTATTACAAGGTTGGACTTTGGGTTTTAGGTCGACCTTGGGTAAGCGATATAACTTGGGTTTTCCATTAATGATGCATAGATACAAATCAAGTAGAAATTAATATTTTGATTTGAATCTTAAGAGAACTACATCATAAGAGAATGAAGCTCTGATTTTCTTATCAAAATTCCACTCAATTCACAGAATAATTTTCTATTCAGAAATACTTGCGGTTATCAGCTGTTTCATTTTGGACTTGACAATGCCGTGAAATGAAATACCGTGAATTTACTGAAAGCTTACATGTATTTTGTGGCATTTGCGCATATTGTATTTTTGTATATATAATATATTTTACATCTTCGCAGTCTTCACTATCGGATGTTACTCAGTATTTACATTAACTGCGAGTAGTTTGTCGAATATAATTGGATGTCTAATGAGTGTTAGCAGAAACTGGTGAATGAAGATGATTGGTAAACAACTTGCGTTAATTTGTGATCAACACTTACGTTCACGCCTTCAATTAATTAAGGCATGGAATAGAATGGCCTATAGGCATGTTACTCGGTATGGACTATTAAGACATGAATAATCGCAGGGCCCATATTTTACAAATTATAGTCGATGTTTCAGAATTTCTTGATTTCAGCTGCAAATTGTCGCCCAAGCCATCGAATAGAAACTTCGGTAGTAGAAATGAAATTTTTATAATACAGCAATACTGAGATGAAATTATCGTAAAAATGAATTTTACCTATAGAAGAATCTTTATGTCAATACAAAATACAAAGAATGTGCTCCGTTACTTGATTCTGCTCATTTATTGAAACTTGAATTTGGGTACTTGTATTGGGTATACCCCATACAATTTTTTGCCCAACCTTGACGAGAAGGATTTCAGGTCATTTGAAATACCGGTATTTGAGATAATACGCCTGAACTATCTTTTAAATAGCTTTTAGCAGTTAGACTAAATCATTTAAGTCACAAAATTAATATCAGTTTACGATCTTACCCCAATCATGCCCGTAACGACGGTTCGACATTGATCGCCGGATAGACGTTCCCCTCTTCAATGAGGAAGTTAGTGTAGGAGCAACGCCGCAAGAATAATCCATTTTATAGCCAAAAATGACGAATTACACAGAATACTGACAAAGTAAGAAGTGATAAATTGGATATATCATGAATTTTAGTGTCTCATTTGATCTGATATCGTCTTTTCACTGGCAGGGTGCAAAATGTTGCTAGAGATACGATAATATAGCACGCTTAATCTAAAGTCGAGTCACTAAACAAATCGCACAATTTCACAACGATGCTGAGTGAATGAGAATGCCGCTCTATTGTAGACTGTGCAACAATGCCATGTCAACAAGAATTGACAACGCTAAGTTCCGAAAGAAAAGGACGATACCGTCGGAATAATTGTGATGGCATGCGTGATCCAAAACTCAAATGCGTGACACAGCAGGACTTCCGGCGCGTAGTATCAGGACTTTTCAGGAAGTTGAGCTGAGATGGTCATGTTTACGCCAGTAGGTAGGAATAGCTGACAGGAAATGATACCGATGTCGTTGACCTCACAGTCTCAACAAATTATGGAGTAATCGGAGGTAATACCGTAGTTGGAAGCGTCCATTGAACGATTATTTACCCTTAGCAACTATAGAGTACAGACCGAGAGAAAATAGCACATAATAACTCATGCTCAGATAACAAATACGCACGACTACTAGCTCCCAATGCACAGGTTTTGTTCTCTCATAAATCGCCCACTCTGCTTATTTCTCTCCCTCTCAGACAAAGCGTTCCTCGAGCATGGAAACGGGGAAATAGCGGGAAGTAGAGCAGGTATTGATTGATGTTGACCAATCACGATAATTCAAAAAGAAAACTTCCTTGCATAACACGGTACGCAGTCGTAACTACGTCATTTCCAGATGTCGCTACTATACCAGCGAGTGAATGAACACTGAAGACGTGGTGAGAGAATGACGAGATCAGCGTCTATTTCTTTCCCTGAAATACATATCTACTCACAATTCCGTTTTCCAGTCTAACTACTCAAATTCAACTATCAACAGTCGCATGCGATAAGAGATTATATACATTTTATAGCTCAAAAAGCAGACATGCTAATACATAACTATGAAATTCATATAGGATTGAACAAATCGATTTCTGATGTCCAGGAAGCTGAACTGACTCATTTAGCTGGTTGATCAGTTAGCTGAGATGCACCAAGCTATTTTACAAATATAATTTAAATGAACTATCACAGAACTTCTACAGACACATACGAACACTAATTTTCAACGACGGGTAAATAACATACAGATGACGGTAAATAACGACGGTCATACAGATGAAAACGGATGCCGCAATAATAATTAGAATTGGGGATGAGGAATACAATGACAATTCTGACAGATCTTCGACTCTGTAGAAATTGGTAGAAAAATGCTGACATTATTAACCGTGTCAACTCTATGCCTCAAGCGCTAGTATCAATTCACCTGCACTTTACTAAGTCAATTCATGCTAGCTTACAATAGGAAAAAGAGTGTAAGTGTGTAAAACATCCATAATTCAGATTGGAGATGTACCTTAACCGACGGCAGCTCGGCTCGGTTCAAAACAATCTGCCCACAGCTCCGCTCGGCTACATTTCCTAGAACCGAATGGCTCCTCGCCGCAATTTGGCTAAAAATGCTGTCGTTTTTAAGTCGGCGGATAAAGCACTTGGACTGAAACTATCAGAACGTTAAGGTCTGAACATGTCAGCACCGTCAAAGCCTCCCGAAATGGACAAGTGACACCAAAGCTTATTTTTCATTCACATTTCCCATCTTTCATTTTTGTCTTACACGATAATAACGAACAATTGTGGCTATAGTGTGGGTACCAGTGGTTCCTAACCTTGCATGATTTGCTATTCATGCAATTCTTAGAAATCGTCTCATTCATTACCCCCACGTAGGAATAACATCACGATCAAATTAATAGGTATCTAATATTATTACAATTTTTTCATTATTTCAATAGTTTCAATGTTGTAGATAGAAACTATGACAGATAAGCCACTTTAAACACCCCAAAAATATTCAACTTAAAACGGAAGATGGGATGATTAATAGGACTAATTTATTTGCTTCAGGCTAGGCAGGCTCATAAATATGAAGAAAAATAAAAACGAGTACAATGAAACGAGTTACAACTGTACGAATTGTATAGAAATTCACCTTAAAAACCGTCATAATTGACCTGTGAGCTATGGCGAGTTTTCGCTGCTTTACTGACTTGTGAAGGGATTAAGGAAAACCAGGGTGCTCAGTTTTCATTAAGAAAGAACAAAACAGTGTCACAAATACTAACTCAGTGTGTTCATGTTGCTTGCTCAGCCAGCTAATTAAATCGTGCATAGAGAATCCTCTACGCTATGGAATCGTGTATCTTCGCATATAAACGCGGAACAACATGGAGCAGGGAAGAAATACACATGACCACATCGACACAAGTGAACATTCCATAGAAACGTAGTCTAAGAAATATCTGCATGAATTGTGAGAGGTGTTCCTATTACCCCGAGAAAATTGGAAGATTACTACTGTTGGGTTATTTACCCATAGGTTGGGAACCACTGGTCTAGACCCTTACAGTAGTATAAGTTGGTAACATCTAAGCCATGTTCCTTTGCCTGAACTCATTAATACAGCTTGGCTATAAGGACTTGTGGAGGATTTACAACAGTGTCACCAATAGGAGCAACCGCCATCCCAGCACTTCATGCCGAAGTCAGTACTTCTATGGCGACACTCTCAGCAGACAAAACCGAGCTTCTTTGCGTGGAGTTTGCGAAGAATTCAACATTGGACGATGTAGGTAGAATTCCACCTCCAATTCCCACGCGCACTGATGAGAGTTAGTCCTCCTTCAGTCACAGTCCGAAGCGTCAAAAAGATCATCACAGGTCTCGATAGCTCTAAGTCCAGTGTACCAGATGGTATCCTGGTTTCGGTCTTCAAGCATCTCTCACCTGAGCTTTCTCCACTTTTATCCAAACTGTTCAGTAGATGTGTATCCATCGGTGAGTTTCAATCTTGTTGGAAAGTAGCATCTGTGATTCCAGTTCCTAAGAAAGGTTCTGAATCATCTTAAGATTGCTGGCAAGATTTTTGAAGCAGCGATTAACCAACATATTTTCAACTTCCTTGAAACTCAGAACCTTCTATCAGAAGGACAGCATGGTTCAGGCACTCTCGATCAACTGCAGATCTTCTTTCATATGTCACTGAACATGTGAGTCGTGTTCTTCACAGACAAGACGAGACGAGATCAGGTGACCTGGATATTTCCAAGGCATTCGACAAAGTATGGCATCAGGGACTCCTTAGGAAGCTTAAGTCCTATGGAGTTGCTGATCAACTCCACGAACTTCTTGCTTCTTTCTCTAGTGACCGGCAGATATCTGTCGTCCTATATGGCCAAAAGTCTTCAACCAAGGTTGTCAATGCAGGAGTTCCTCAGGGGTCAATTTTGGGACCCACTATTTTCTGTTATACATCAACGACCTCCCAGACTGCCTAGTGAGTAATCTGGTGATGTATGGAGATGACACGACACTCTTCAATTCCAATGAGCGACTAGCTAAGAACACTCAGCAAGCAACGTCAGCGGCTATTCGACGTTCTTAATGAAGACTTACGCAGGGTCTCAGATTGGGGCGCCAAATGGCTTATGGCTTTCAATCCTTCAAAGACTCAGAGCATTCTGCACTCACGACTTAAAGGAGATGATGATCCTTATAGCAGTAAGATGTCAGATAATAGGATTAGAGAACAATATTCCATCTCCTTCCTTGGATTGGCGGTTACGGAAGACTTGTCATGGAAACCGTACATCCAGTCCATCAGCAAGCAGGCAGTTCAAGGCTTTGGTAGTCTCTATCGTGACAGCAGCTATCTTCCACCAAAGACTGTCTGCTATCTTTACAAGTCCACTATTCGTCCTCAGATGGAGTATTGTTGTCACCTGTGGGCCGGCGCCCCACAAACACATCTTAACCTCATTGAACGGGTTGAGAAACGGGTCAAGAATCTTATGGGTGAAAAACTTGCTAACAAGTAACGGGATGTTGCATCACTCAGTCTCTTCTACAGATGCTATTTCGGTAGAGGCAGCTCTACAGTAAATGAGTGCGCACCTAAATCTAAGATCTTCTCCAGAAGCACACGCAGAGCTAATGCACTCCTATGCTATCATCTGAGCTTACATGTAGAACGCGCACGTACTCTGAGTCACTCGAAAAGCGTTCTTGTTCGCACGACATAGCTTTGGAATAAGCTTCCCCAGACGACTTTCCCTGACCAATACAATCTTGATACTTTCAAGAAGTGTGCGAGCAGGTTTCTGATGGGCACAGATTAATCAGATTAGAAGGTCGGTGTTTTTTTCTTTTATTTATTTGAAGCATCAGAAAATGTAGTAGCCTAACTGGCAAGTACACAAATGTTTTAGAACTGCATCCATGAAACCTGGATAATTCAGAAGATTGTAGTACTACCGTTGTTAGCAACAGTCACGACTGCTGCGTCAAATATAAATGAATGTTTCTTCAATAATATATTGATTTCTATTTGCAGCAACCGTTCTGTATCTATCATTTCCTAGTGTACTATGTGTGGGCCGGTCTGTAGTAGACCTAGCAGGTTAAATTTCAGCCGTGTTTTATCTAAGATCATTACGACTCGTCGGTTCGGCTCGGCTTCAAGAACGTATGGCTGAGCACGGCTTGAATATTTCCAAATTACGTCGGTTCGCGGCTCGTCTGGACGAGCCTTGTATATCTCTAATACAGGTGCACCAATAGCTGTATTGTGCACCATGAACATACTAGTGATAAAAATTTTGCATGTTGTATGTGAAATTTTCTGTTTGGTTTCAGCTATTTGATTCATACATCTTATGAAAAAAATCAATCAGGCTATAAATAATCTCGTACGATGACAAAAGTCAGATCAAAACTTCGAGCGGCACGATGGATTTGGGATTCGCAGATAGATATTTATTTTCTTTGTAAAAGGTTATGTTCCTCTCGGTTTTTTTAATAAAAGTTCCGTAAAAACACATGTTTGAAACAAATTGAATATTTTTTAAGTATAGCATTATGCTGTCCGAATGTGATTATCAGGTTTTCGCCGAGACACCTCAGCGTTCAAAACATAGACTTTATAGCATGATTAATGTCTAGCATGAAAAACCAACTGACCTCACGCCTGATAATCACAAAGAATACAAAGCAGTCATCGACCTGATGGAGAGAACTTTTAAAATATTACCCTTCATCCTTTTGCTGAATGTGCACCATTTGTGATACTGATGACTGAGTCATTAGAGAGTTCATTCAGCAAACAGATTAAAATGAATGCATTCGAAGTCTTGAAATATCCAAGTGAAAAGCTAATCGAGTAGCTTATGAAAATCATAGACGATGTCATTTCAGGGTGTGCACCATCCTTGGCAAGCGCGTCTAATATAAATTCGTAGATAACAGCTTTTATCAGTTTTCGGGAAACTGATTGATGACCAAACCACATTGGAAAATCATTGGAAACTTCTTCCGGGACTCATCAAATCAAACAGAATCTTAAATTAGAATTCTCAAATATCCTGGTAAACTGAGCAGTTCTTTCTTATCTCATCGCGAGGCCCTTCGAGTTTGCGCCACAGCTCATCATCAGCATGGAATGAACAATTATTTCACAGGCATTATATGCATATCTCACATTTGGAAACAATTCCGACTGTATGCGAGCAGCGTATATTTGCAGCGTTCCGCAAATCTAAGACATGCATTGTTTAAAAAGTGTATACAAAGTTTTATTTAATAGTAACATTCTGTATGAAATTCAGGTGTTACACCTCTTAGGACGCGTGTCTATTTTTCAGGAACCCACATCAAGATCACAACAAAGTTAAGAATTCAATTCAATTAAAGTTTTTTCGTTAACTTTGTTTTTTATTTCTTCATTATTAAAATTGATTAAACCATAATTCCAGAAAGCACTTACATACATACATACAATACTTACATGCATCTTCTCTTTTCTTAATTTGTAATACAAATTAATCGTTTCTTAATACAAATTGTAATTCGTATAATTTGTAATTTTTTTTAACATTCTCTATCGAAATAAACACTTGGCCTATTCCCAGATTTTCCCATTCTTTTATAATGCACTGTCAAGGCATTTTTTGCACTACCTGTATTGTCCCGCACTTTGGGTTCTGCTATCTTCATTTCTCGCCGGTGGTAACTAACTCAACCATAGTCGAGTGCAGGACGACTTAACCTGGTCAACCTCAGGAGGGAAGTTGGCCCCTAATGGAGCAAATACCACTAAATCACTCTGGTAGTCACACTGTGAGAAGGAAAACTCGAAACCGACAGCTGAATACAAATTTTGTAGTTGGTGTTAGGAAGCGCACCCAACCGTAAAACCTTGCTTTTTTTATGACAATGCTGATTAATGAATGTACGATGCATAGGGGACAGCTCCGCACCCTCTGTTGGTAACCAGGAGGGCATATCAGCAGCCCCGGACTGACATTACTGAGGCGATCAGGGATTCATTCTAGCAGCCGTGGACTGGAATGTGATATGCGAACAGAGGACATTTTAAAGATAAGGGAATGCGTAAATTTCTTTTTGTTTCCTTCAACACTTTTGATCTTAGCTAGAAGAGCCGAGAAACGACGTTGACACTCCACGAGATAGAGATGAAGAAATTGTAGAGGCGCTGACACAACGTGTCGAAATAGAAGCGTTGGAGAGGGGAATCAATCGGCGAGGCATGTCACAGAAAGAACAGCAAGCACCAGTGGTTTTGGAAGGATAATGGTGACGATTTTGGTGTAGACGTCTTTGTTGCTGATCGAACTTTTTCAGCAACGAGGATCAATGGAAGAATGATATTCTTAGACGATCATCAGATTATCAAAGTCTTCAGTGTGCATGCTCCTCCAGCCGGACGATGTAAGACGAAAGGATTCATCCTACGATACCATGTCAAGACACCTTGAAGCGGTTTCTGAAAACGAGATGCTCATAATCTGTGGTGATTTTAACTTCGATGTTGGAGACTCAGCGATTGATTTTGCGCACATCCTAGGCAATTATGGCTTTGGTCACTTTTTTGCCACATGTAAATCAGGTGCAGTATCGACCTGACCAGTTGACTACATATTGGTAAGAAGATCGAACCTGGAGCTAGTTAAAATCTCAAAAGCAATTGGAATGGTGCCAAGAAAATGCTTCCCACCATACAGTCCTTGTAAGTGATATGAACATATCTGTCAATACTAGGCAAAAGAAGACAGAAGTCAGGCTTTATGCATATGTAAACTCAAAATCGGCTTCGAAATTTGCGGTTACAGAAAACCGGGTAACTGAGAAGCTCCAAACTGCTTAAGTGAGTGAGTCGACTAAATCTGGGAGACATTCGTTTCGTCTCTAAAGTGTGAAAGTGAGTAAACAGGCGGCTATTCGAAAGCTGGTCCGATCAAACACAGGGACATGATGATGAACTGACGATGCTGTAAAGCGAAAGCGGAGGCTCTGGAAAAAATTTCAGAGGGGAGTGATAAAGGGGCTTACCAGGCTCTAAGTCTAATTGGCCACGTCTGCTGCCAAGTCTACGATCTACCTTGCAAAGAAAGAGCTCAAGAAAAGAAGTTCAGCAATCTGAATCTGGTTGACAAGAACAGCCACATATCTAAAATCGTTCGGAAAACGGAAGCACTGACGTCGTAGAAGAAAAATGCGTCAGATTTGACGATGGGCGTTTGGCTTTTTTAGATAAGGAAAGGTTGAAGCCTAGAAAGCGCATCATCAAAATCCACTAAACATGGAATTCCCTTGAAATCCTTCCATCTTGAGTAAAATGTGTGCGAAAGTTGGCCCGGCTCCGCCGTTAACTTACGATCTGACAGAGCAGCTAATTAAGAAAATGAAAGATGCCAAAGTTGCGGGCCTCTCAGGAATCGACTAGGAAATGATATGTTCGGATGATGCTCCGGTCATACATTGCATTGCCTAGGCTTGCTATGCCACAGTCAGAGAGCGCTAGGTGCCTGAGGAGTGGAACAAGTCAGCTATTATCAGCTGCTATTAAGCAACGGAGACGCGCTTAAAAGATCAAATTATAGGGGGCCAGAACATGTCATGAAGGTTATGGAGTGCGTGCTAGAGCCCTTCATCAGAGAGCAAGTCGACATTGATTCGATGCAGTTGGGCTTCATCCCTGGTCGTGGAACAACGGACGCAATTTTCACCTTCCGTCAGATCCAAAAGAAGTTCCTCTCGGAAAAAAAGACGTGTATTTTATGTTCGTTGACCTTGAAAAGGCGTTCGAAGGCATACCGAGAATAGTTGTACGGTTGGTTTTGCGTATGGCTGGCATTGACGAGTGGATTGCCGACATTGTTAAGGCAATGTACGGGAACACAGCAGGAATTCGCGTCGATGGCTAATAAAGCATCAACTTTTATGTCCCCGTGGGAGTGCACCAGGAACCAGTCCTCAGCCCACTCCTCTTTCGTAATCGTCATGCAGACACTATCTCGTAGCTTTCGACACGGTTACTAATGTGAAACATTGCATGCGCATGACCTGGTCAAGTCCGGAGTCTTGGCGTTGCGATTCACAGATGGAAAGCTGGTCTCGAATTCCGTGGTCTTCGCGTGGATGTGGGGAAGACCCAGGTCATGCACTCAACCTACCATGGCAGCCCAGTACCAAAAGCTGTCGGTAAATTTCCATGCGGCGTCTGTAGACAGGCAGCAGGACGAAATTCCACATTGTGTTCTTGTTCCAAGTACATGGTACATCACCAGTGCTCGGGGATAAAGTGCAAAGTAGGCCTAAGCGAGCTTGCAAATATCACAGCAGTGGCTTTGACGGATATTAATGTCAGCAATGAAGGGTACGAAACTGTTTCTACTTTTTGCTACCTTGTTGACTTGTGAGAGAGCGCTCTAACTGGAAAACTTCCGAGAGCTTATTGCCGTCCTTGTAAACAAAGGTATTCCTTTCAGAATTCGTGGACACGTTACTCGTATACCATGTGTGTCCGAAGCATATAAATTTATGCCAGCTAAGTTTGATCGCTCACCAACGAGGATGTAGATGGCCTGATCCGCAATCACAACGCTGCAGATCACGCTACGTAGATCTCTTTGAAGCGACTTGCCGAACGTGTTATCATGGACGATCTTTGCATAAGACTCGGCAATCGCAGATTCGAAGAAGTAATTCGCTCAAAAAGACTTCGCTGGCATAGTCACGTGTAGCGAATGGATGGAGACTCGTGGTCAATTAAGATCCTGTCCTTTGAACTTTCTGGACAGAATCCGCGGAGTCGCCACAAGAAGAGAAGGCAAGATAAGATCATGTAGATCAACCCGCGAGACTGAACGGCTTGGTAAATTGCCATCAAGGTGAACCAGCATTCGACGGCGTCCAACCATCACAATACGATGAACAGAAGACGTCAAACGTGGAGTGAGTGAGTGAGTGGCACTGTTTTAATGTGGTAATCAAACAAGTATATATTAAAGGTACTAATGAATCGGCTTATGAAATTGAATATCCCATCACTCCATGATATCATCAGATCACTTATCGAGTGATAAAAAATGCCAATTCATGTCACTACAGTCTGATATCTGTTGATGCTAATTACTTGAGTAACCATAAAAAGCAGGACGTTTAGAGGTGAAGGAATCCATATGGATAGGAATAATAAGCTTTCTTTTCTCTCTTTCCTTCTTCCTGTCCGTAAACTCCTTTCCATCTTCTTTCGACCAATTTCTATCTCCCTTTCCTCTATCTTTACACCGCGTTTCTTGTGCACCTTTTTTCCCATGTGTTGCGTTGACAGAGCTCCGGTGGTCACCGTTTCTCATGCCCCTCCTGTGCTTTCAATTTACTCCATTCCTTTTACACCTACTGACAACCTATGTTAGTATATATTCCTCGCTCTCAATCACACTCAACCAGCATCATGCCTGATTACTCCAGAAAGTGTTTGGACGAAAGTGTGTGCAAGTCACAATTACTTTCCCGTGACAATGTATGCCCCAATAAAGAATATTTAGTACATCCCGCAACTTCATCCCTTCTTGTTATTATCAATGTACATGTGCAGGCAATCAAAAGGAGGACATAATTTCTATTTACAAAGCACAAACATATAATGAATCTGAAATGAAAATATCTATATTAAAAGAACTGAACGGAAACGAGAAACAAAGGAAAACAGAGAAACTGAGGTTCATCAGCCAATTGATGACAGATTGACTTCATGGGATAAACATGCAGCATGCTTTACAGCGATCTTCCATTGTTGAGCCAAAAATCCATATTCTATGAGTGATTTTGTGTGTGACTTTTCCCATACTTATGCACTATGATTCAATCCTCAATGATAGATGACAACCCAAATTGTGAAGTTGCTAACTACTGCTACTATGTACATATACCCTCTTCAACTTCCTGACGAAGATTGTGACCAGCAGCCCACCTCACTGTCCTCCATTCGAAACCGGTCGAAATTTGAATAGTTATTTTGATTTGAAAAGTCGTTCTTTATTTTCATAAAAACTTATATTGAAGCATGGTCGAACGATTCGTCTCTTGGGCTGTTCACTATTTTGAGAAATTCAATCTTCCATTTGACAGAGTTTCTAAGATGACTGTGGTATTTTAAATGAAACTTTCGATGTTTGTGCTCATTCAAAACATATTGCACAAAATTCCCATGAACTTTTCATAATAAGATATGTTACGATGTTTCCTTAGATCTAAATATCTTAAACTATGCCTAATTACCTCGCAATGTGATTCTGTTATCTAAAATTTTGTCTTGTTTTCATTACTTCCCTTGCCCAGGAAATCCGGGACAAGTTGTCAATATACAGAAATGCCTCGGGACCAAACGGTCGAACGCTTCTTGAATGAGCTCCCTCCACTGAAAACAAAAATACGAATACAATCTAGGATCAATAATCTAAAAATAAATCTATACGTACCGTATAAATCTCAATAGTGTTGAGTTCAATACTTACTGTCGAATATCGATTCATCGGTCACTGAATTGACAGTTTTTGAGCGATATTAAAATTTGAACAAAACTCGAACGATGAATCGCATATCGTGCGACAGTCACAAACACGTGTAGTGAAAGTTGAATAAGTTTTGTCGAGATGTGATGTCGGTATGAATTATTTAACAATTTGAGTGCCAACTTGAGTGGTATGAGCTTTTTAGGTGCCTACACACCGGTCGATCGAACTGTAATCCCAGTCTCAGTGAATTTTCGCTAATTGTTTGACACGTGAGAGCATCAATAGTAAGTTGTGAACTTCTTTGATATGGCGTCCCAATTGAAGGTTTCATTTTTCAATCAATTGATAATTGTTAGAGCTTTTACTACACGACCAACAGCGACCAAGCAAATGGACGTGAAACGTCTTTAATGTGACATTTGTCAAGGTATTTGAATAAATTGTCAAAAATATCTTGTGATAGATCTTGCTTTTTCTGTACAGTTTCCATAATTATTTTTGATTCTGATAATTTGAACGACTATAAGGGCCAACACTTTATCAGTTGTCTGATTTTATCTGAGAGGGCCTTAGCAGCAAATATGCTAGGTAGCTTCAAAATTGAAAGCTAGCATGTTTCATCATACTTACAAATCCTTTTCAATTCTGCTTAAGTACCGTTCTTAAAGTGCTTCAAGTGGCTGCGAAAATGTAATGCACCCATATTATATCATAGATAGTTGTCAGTTGTCTCGAAACTTCGTCGCTAAATAAAGTTTTGCAATTTTTGTTCACTTACTCCCGGCAAGGTTGGTTTCCAAGTCAGTAATAGTGATATGAAGTCTATTAACTTTAATTGAAGATCATTAACCGATTTGATTACTTAATAAAAAGAATATTGCCCACTATTTTCTCTGAACACGAGGCTTCAAAGATGTCTCCTTGTTTCGATAATATCGAATAACCAAGGCTTTCTGCTGCAAGAGGAATGCACATGAAAATGAAAACAAAGTCGGTATCACGTACGGGTACAATTTTCTCACGGCAAAATTTCGAATAAGTGCTCACTGCATAAATACCACACTAAACATTTTCCAAGCTCGAAGATAATGAGTTTTCTGGTAATATATTCATTCCTAACAACTGATGGAAGGAGAAAGAACGAGAGGTGAATGAGAAAGCAAGTTTTCCTGCTATCTTAAGACCTTAATTTTGAAATGAAAACAACGAGACTTTCCATAAAAATACTATTTTATGTTTATTCAACATGCGAACTGCCATTAGAGACGCACTTCTCCAAGCGACACACGAATCTTTCTAACACAGCTAGATTTTCATCTTTGGACGGTTTATTCAATGATGTCCTGGTCGCACGAGTGATTTCATCCTGTAATTCGAACCTGATGCCCAGGATTGGCCCTTTTCCTTTTCCGGGGAAGAAATCATATGGAGTGAAATCCGGAGAATAAGGGGGATGTGGCAACACTTCCAAGTCCCAGAAGTCCATCAGTTCGAAAACTTCGCGCTAGCAAAGTGCTGGACACTGTCATGATGAAAAATTACGAATTGGGATATCATGTTTGGGCGCTTCTTGCAAATTGCAGGTCGCAGCTTCTCCCTCAGGAACCGCAAGTAGTAGAGTCCATTCATAGTTGGCACATAAATGCGGTTCACCATTGACTTAAATGCTTAATTTATAAAACGAAGACAAGGTCAATAATAAAATGTATTGAATAGCTTTCGACTACGTCTTTGTCAATTCAATAAAACAGCAACTACCTCAAACAGAGTAACAAGAAAAAAATTTTCTGTGGAAAAAAATGGTACGAAGAACTTCCACGTTCGTCGGATCACAGGCTAATTCGGGACGTCCAGAACGTGGAAGATCGCCGATGGCATGACGCCTAACGTTGAACGCATCAAACCATATCCAAACCGTTTGTATGGAAGGTGCGGCATCTTCCAAGGCTTCTACTGGGTGGTGAATCTCTGCAGCAGTGTCCCAGCAAAACATAAAATTTTATTATTACTCGCATATAACACCAGCTGAATTACTGCTGCATGCAGACTGGAACAGTGCTGTCTTCATGATTAGTTGTCAATGATGCAGTCATTGTATCTTCATGAAAATTGTTGTGATTGCTCACAATGCGTGCCACAATCATCCATTAAGCATTTATTCACTACACAACAATGTAAGCGGAAATCAACAGCATGGAAGCCTACTTTTTGGATCTACTTTGTGTTTATACCATCATTCCAAATATGGTATCGTAAGAAGAGCCATGTTTTTCGTAAATAGCTTCAATAGAGTGCACAGCTATTGTTCGAATTCATCACACGATTATTTAACCCTCATTGATTAAAAGACGTGATCATGACAGGGATCCGAAGCTATAGTTAGGATGCAATGCGCGCTTTTGTAAATTAGAACAGGCATAACGGATTTGAGCAATGTCTGAGAAACAGTGGAATCAATCAAAAATCAATTGAAACATCAATTAAATAATCAACTTTATGAAAAATAGGTCGAAGGGCTTATTTAGTGAATTTCATTTCTTGCATCTGAGTGTTTTGCTGACAGGCTATATTCGACGAAAGTCCAAAGTGTAAAGGAACAACAGTGTATTGTAAAGGAACAATCAAGCATTACTGTGCAATTGTTTGTCAATACGAACGTTTTGACACAACAGTTGCCTTATTCTCTCGCGAGTAATTGTATGCTTCTAGAACTCTTCAATTGCTCAATTTTCTGTCAAACTGCAACTGTGACAAATCAAACAATAAACCAAACTATGCTTGCCGGATCGAAACAGACTAAACGGTCTTAAACACAGTCCAAGAAAAAAAAGTTTTGGGAGATCTTTTGTTATCATTCCGAACAACACAGCACTTTTACAAATTGCTCAGTACCTGTTGAAAGCTATGGAAGAAACTCATCCAAAGAAAGCGAAAAAGCATACTATCGCAGTGTGATTTTGAGCTTTTTGAAAGCTGTTCTTTATTACTATTAATCAGCCAAAAGGCGTAAGTTACTTATGGAGGTAGCCTGACGAATAGTCATTCATAATGACAAATAATATGTTATCTCACACATTTAAAAATTCAAAATTCAGAACATATGAAAGCAGTCACTAAGAATTTGACAATATGAAAGTAAGTGTTCATTATCAATAAGCAGCATTTTTGTGGAAAGAAAGCAAGAAAAACTAAGCCGAAGATGCTGAGTAGAACTAAATAACTTATTGCTGAAACAAATTGTAAGTCAATTGTAACTTACAAAAATTTTTGCAAGTCGAATGCAGAATCGTAATTCCCAAATTGTAGATGCTGAAACTGCATTTCTAGAGAAGGTCGGTTGGCGAAATATAAAAGAGAAATTAGTCACTAAGTTATTATCAGCAGCTACGGCTTATTTTTTCTTACTTTTTTCATACAAAGAGTATGATATGACTAGCGAACAGTTTCTGTTTCAAGTGTTTAACATTTATAAAGAAACCCAATGACTAGCAGTTTATTACTTTCATATCTCTGCTCTCGCATGCAAATCACTAGTAAATAAATTATGAAACAAAAGCAGTTTTTACCTTAATTTCAATGTTTTGTGACTTATTTCTGCGAAGGGCTTGATCGATGTAGTTGTTATCTTTCTCCTAACTGATAGCTTCAGTTAAGAGAAAGTGACATGACATTATGTCAGACAGACCTTTAAGCTGATATTGGGAAACCAAGTAGACAAGATGGTAAAAATTTTATTTTCTATAAGCTTTATTAGTTTCGGCCTCCTCTTAGGCCATCATCAGAAGCAGAGATGGCTTCTGATGCATATACTTCTACATGCCCTTCGAATGTAAATATTCGACAACGTGATAATTATGCTAAATGGAGACAGAGCTTGCAAGTTTGAGGCGCGGTAATTGAGTATTCTTGCACAGGAAACAGGGAAGAAGAATCTCAAGAGATATACGGTATTTTATTGCTTTTTCTATTTCAGTATTTTACTTCGCGGCTTCATCAATGCACAAACCAGTAGCTGCATCAATAGCATTCTGCAGCGCATCGGCGTACCATGGACTGGGTGAACCTCTTATGCCAGGACACCACAAGTTCTGGGTAACTTGACTGGCCCTCTTCGACTTCATCACCTGCGCGTTGCCTTTTCTTAAAAAAATCTAGCAAGATTTCATATAGACAGGAAGTGCTCCCTTCAAGCTGATGCAGTTATCCATTCACTTACTCATTTCGTCAAGCATCTGAATCTGAAGCTGAACCTCTTCACTGATAGATTGGTCGCAAGTCCTGATAGAATGAAAGTCTCCTTTCTTGAAGCAACTTCGTTTCATTCCTAGCTTTTCTTGAGTCCAAGGCTCTTTGACGAGGATTGTGACCATGAGAACCTCCGATGCGATGACAGGAATCAATGCTGTAGTTCAGCTTACATTCATGGCAATAGTCAAGGATACGTGCCCTAGTGAAACCTGTTCAGTGGACCAATTGTACTGAGTGACCAATTACAGCCCACCTAATACAGGAAGCAGACATACAGATTTTTCCAATCACGTAGAAGGAAAGCTGACATCGTGTGTGTTCAAATGATAATTAAAATTCTACGCCATGTAGAGAGCTGGGATAGCATGTACCAGTTACTCTGAAACTTGAGCAAGCATTCTTACGATGAGCCCAACACGCAATCCTGATGTAGGGGGTTAAGGTGAATCTATAACAAGGAGTCAAACCCCGTCTGCTGTGGATAATATATAACACCATTTAAGCGCATGTCTTATCTTTTTTATAAGAAAATCGATCGTTTATTCTAAGAAAGAGAAGCTTGGAATCGTGGAATGAAGTAAAAAGATCGGAATCTTTGGTATTTGGAGGAAAAGGCATAATTACGAACATCATGAGTAGAATCTGAAAATATGCCCATTTTTATGTTTATTTTTAGGTTAGAAATCACCAACAATTGATCATGTACGGAACACCAATGCAGTCCATATTCAAGTTTTCAATAAAAAATGATGCATCGTAAAAGGATCGAAAAAAATAATTTGTAAGGGTAGGCCCATGACAGATAATTTTGATTCAACATTTCGTTCCCAGCAATTATATTAGTAGCAGAATTCTGCTGTATCAGAATGTGACATGCTGACATCATGGGTAGGCCACAAATATTTTGATTTCAACATTTCATTTTCAATAACTAATGTAGTGGCAAAATTCTGCTGTATCAGAATGTGAATTCCCAAAACATGCAACATGTAAAGAATACATGATGAATTTCTTCTACCTTTTAATTGCATCGAGCTATTTACCAGGCATTGGCTAACTAGGACCTTATACTCGCTTGAAAAATCACGGTTGAAATTGAGAAACAAAAAACAAAATTAATTGGTCATCTACTATGTTTATACTTACATAAATATGTGTGAAGATGCTACTTTGTACGTTGCTGTTCCTTTTAAACACTTTGAATGTGAGACAAAAGCCATGTCGGCAACTAATGAGTAGGCTAATAATACGGGTGGGCCGGAACAACTTTAGTCTCATTAATACTTCAACGACCGAACTGGCACAATACTCACGCCTATTCCCACAAGATTCCCAGTCGCTCAATACTCAATCTGTCTCTCACTCAACATGTCAAGAAAAATATATGCTATCAGATTTTTTCTTGATCAGCTGAATAGCCTTTCAGCGCCCTACTTGGTTATGCCTCCTTTAACAACTTTTAAGAAATTTGGTGACATTAAAACCGAAGCCAACTTATTTCCTAGCTTCAAATATAAAAAAAGTTGTCAAAGGTGCACTCGCATTTTTGTGCCTCATTCACTGTAGACAAAATCGATCTTCACTTTCATATGAAGTGGTCTCCACTCTGCCGTGATAGTATTTGCGAGAATAAAATTGTACCTGCTCAGCCGTGGAAATAGCCACTGCCAAAAGTTGGTAATTATCGCTGTGATAGGAAGTTGCGAAGCTCTAATTGTGCACTGTGTGGAAAATTCAACTGATACAGATGCAATCAATTATCTAATAAGCACAAATTTGCAAATTCAACCAGATCAGAATGAATTCTGAGAAATTCTTACCTTTACTTCTGTTGTCAAAATCGGCCAAAATTTCTTTTTCTTTCTTCATATCGAGTTTGTTGCTTTCAGTTATTTATACAAAACATATCAAATATCAAGGATTTACAAAATGTGTGAATCGACTACAAGGAAGGAAGTAAAAAGGGCGGAAGACGCACCACGATATGTGCGTAAGCGCGCTCGGAAGACAATAACAACTGTTGAAAGAATATTTTAATAATAGACAGTTGCTCACTCATTAGTAATTTGTTACACTAAAAGTAAAATAAAATGTAACAAAAAAAAACATGCACAAAACCCATGGAAACCTTAGAAATGCGCCTTTTCACGTTGCTTAAGTTTGTGATACTCGAATAGACTACAGCTGCTGGTTGTTGGAACTTTCGGCTATTCGGCTAAGCACTGATTACCAAATCTTTAAGAGAATAAAATAACTGAAGCGTTTAACAGCTGCAGACATGGGTGTAGATTCCTGCCTCAAAGCGAATTATTGTAAGTTATTTTTTCAAATTAGCTCGTGCTTTTATATATAGAGGGAAAGATGACCTGTCTTCGGAAATGACAACAACCGTGAATATTTGCGAAGTACTCAGACGAGCTGTCGTTAACTTCCGATTGTCAATTATCGACAACGTATGGGTCATAGACATCGGATTACATTACTAGGATGTCTATGGTGCGGGTACTGTCATAGACTTCCGATGCTCTTCCCATAGAGTAAGTAGAGGTCTCTTCCATGCATTAACAAACATGACCAGCATTGTCCGAGTGGGAAACTCCTAAAAGGCTTGATCCCGTTTCACATCGTACAGCAAAAACTTGTGAAAAGAACTTTTAACTTCTCCATGTTCTCCACCCCAGCACGAGAGTGGTTTCCATCCAATTGTTACGAATATGCTAATGCCATATTGATTATAGTACCATATATAACTATAAATAGTAGGCTAGTAGTGTTCAATATTTTTGATAAATCCCCAATGTGTACACTTTCGATTTTATTAAATGAACTCGGTGCACTCGAGGTGAATACCATCTTTGGTGAATACAATTGGGTATATTGTCACCTATGTGAGGTATGCAAATTTTTGCAGTTTTACAGAAATCACAACGGAACTGACTGATCATGACAGTAGTGCAAATTCATTGAAATTCAAAAGAAATGATGGTATTCACAGATTCTCCGTGTCATGACAGCCTTAGAGATTTAATGTTTGTTAAATTAGCAACTCGATGGGTTCCTATTATTTTCATGCTCAACCTCAGGAGCATTTTATTAAGCGTGATCATGTCACATACATACAACCTGCCACTAGAGCAAAATCACATAATCAAAGACAATGATTTCACTTGACTTAAAATCAAAGATATTTGCTTAAAATGATGTAAATCGGTCCACATCACTATTGAGATTCAAGAAATGAAACATGAATTTAGTGAATCATGAATTCATGACGGTGAAAATTGAATCAAAAACTCGAAATTTCAGCCAAGAAAGCAAAATAAGATCTCGACTTTTTCATGAAGATTTCCATTATGCTGCTCATGAAGCTCCCTTGCAAATTAGCTAATTTCTGCTTAGTTAGGATGATTATTTGCAAATATTCATTCCTTTTGATATCCAACTTTGTTTCATATTACAACGTTTTATACTTTTTAAAACTGCTCAAATAATTTTTTGGACCACGGGAACGTAATCTCCGCAAAAAACTGAATCTTTTCATTTAAAAATTTTCACTGTATGCATTGTTTGAGTCGACACTCTATATCCCTACTCTATGTCTCCGACCCAAGACCCTTCGATATATTGTCCACACCCGATGACCAGGGACGCCGGAACGACCTAAGGGTAGCTGTTGCATCGACCAAAAGGAGGGTACTTTGGGATAAATTAAGTGTAAAAATTAGGTATATGTATATGCCCATCCAAAGACTAATTAACTTTCGATTGATGACTGTTCCATGCTCATCAGACAACTAGCTGATTGCCGGCACGAGTACAAGTGCAACCTCTTTGTGCAGGTGGGCAAATCAAATGAGTAAAAATCATAGAGTAGGTAGTGATGAAAATTGTCCAGAAAATTTTCGAAAATATTGGAAAATTTTGATTTTTTGATAGGCCCTATAATTTTAGCACTTCCACAGCCGAGGCAGCTACATACCAATAGAATGGGTCTAAAACTATTGATTTCGATTAAAGTGATCGTAGCAATACGAGTTCCGTCCTCGGATTTTTGAACATTCCTTTACCGTTATAGGGGTATAATTTCATGCTATGTGAAAGATCTGGAGCAAAAATTATGTACTTTATTTTGGAGCTTGCTTATTAGCTTGAAAGTTAAGCTTTATTATGCAGCGTTGATCATTGATACAAACTGTCTCCATGTGTTGATGACCAGAGAGACTTAGTTCTTCCATTTCTATAGCCTATATGATGTCTGGTTTTCTTAACAACATTGAAACGCAGTAAGCATATTAGGTACAGTGGTAGGCATTTATTAAATCGCCAATCCTTTACCATGGATGACTTTTACCGAAGATGGACTCTGGTTGCTCATTAGATGCCGAAAAGGTCTGCACGCACTTGGAATTATTGTGTTTTTTATTTCTGCTCAGTGTTTCCTTTATCACATATAATTAAATGTGATTCCACTTAAGTGGAACAAAATATCATAAAACAACTATCAATTGATAAACTAATGAGTAAAAGGCATTATGGTAACATGCATATTAAGCGCGTCGAAGCGCGTCCAGAAACAGTGACACCTTACATGGGCGATTAATCATGCAGTTACAACCCCTACAGCTGATCAGAACATTAAGTGTAAAGTTCTGTACAAGTAAAACAAGCAAGTAGTGTTAAAGCAAGTAGTAAAACAGCCATTTCAATCACTGCTGGAACTGTTTCATACATCGCATACAGAAGGAAGTAGGATACCTGCTCAAAAACCTCTTGTGACGGCAAAGATATCGAAAATCGCCTTTTTGTCAACCTTTGAGACAACTTTCAAGCAGGAAAACTGTACTCTGACAGTTTCGAAGACTTCATGGTGAATCACCGTTCCGCAGTGTGCAAGATGGTCAAAGGCATCATCCGGGATTTCCAGAACTTCGGCGGATTTCAGCGGGAATTTATGATATTATGATTTATGTGTCGACATGATAGTTATAATTATGTTATACGTATGAGCTATGAGAAAATGCATGTACTATAGGAGGGAGTTTAATTTAGACTGAATTTGGGAAGAAATGTTTTGATAATTTGGTGATGGTATCCAACATGTGTGAATTAATCATGAACCCATTAGCTGCGACTGTGTATTTTTGAATAACACCTCCGACCCCGTGCAACACTCCCACACGCGAAGGTCGGGCAGTGCCCGACCGTGAAATAACTCACTCACATGCGAAGGTCGGGCAGCGCCCGACCGTATGATAACTACCTCTCACGCGGAAAGTCGGGCTCCGCCCGACCCGAGCGTTATTTCAATGATTTGACTTCTACTTCCGCGTGTGGAGGAGTTATACAAATATCGCTAGTCGCGTGAGCAAGTGTGGTGATGGTTCTTAGTTCCGCGTGGAAACGAGTTGAAACAATTTCTGTTGACGCGTGCACTGTTAACTTTTTGGGTCGGGCGCTGCCCGACCTTTAGCAGCAATGGGTGAAATGTAATTGACTACAATGATTACAACACACGTATCTGCTATTAGGTCATTTCCTAATGCATTTTGTGTTTATCAGCAGCAATTTGCACATTAATTCTCGCAGATGGAAAAATTGCATCAAGTGATTATGACTCTTCTAAATTTTCTTCGAGAACGTATAGAAATACGGCAAGATTTATACTTGGAAGCTTAAAAGTTTGTAAGCAAAAATGCGATATTTCTTTTTATAGCTTGATTTCGGACGCTCTCGGGAGCTGGCTTGAAATGAATTTTTATTTTGATAGGGGATAGGCAATGCAATTGTTGTTTGTCGAGCTATATATGAACAAGCGAAATCGGCAAACTGGAATTGGCGGCTGTAGTTGCACTCTTTTCAATTTTTGAAATTGGATCAACAACCGGTTTTTTACGTATTTCATGACCAACCACCTTTTCCTTAATTGCGGCTTAAACTCCGTATCTTCTTAATCGCACGCAGGCAACGGCATTTTTTAGCAGCACATTAGCGTAGTTTATTCAGAGATGGTGTTTATCCAACTATTTGATTCTGCAATCGCCTATTTTATTGTTTTTTTCTATTTTGATTCTGCTTTTCCTGGTCTATCTACCTTCCCAGTAAACATGTGACGTCAGCGGGATGTCATGACGACGTCATTCCAGGATGGCCCACGTACGTCTTATTTGACAGTAAAAAAGACGTCACAGCGGAAGCATCACAGGACGTCAGTATGACATCCCGCCGGGACATCCCACGTACGTCAGAGCGGAACTCTCACAGGACGTCAGTCTGACATCCCGCCGGGACATCCAACGTACGTCTTCAAAGTGCTCCTACGAGACGTCCTAATGAGTCACTTGACATCGTGACAGACATCCCATTACCATACTTAAAACTAGTTTCAATCATTTACCCAATTATGAAGATAGCGAAAACATTGGAATCATCTGTGTATAATTATATTTTCGCAAATTATCTAAGTATTTCTGTTTGCATACACGCTCCACTTGAGACAAAAGCAGACGCTGATAAATCACGGATCCTTCTTCGATATTCCCTTGACCTTTTGTAAGCACGACGTACCTGAAGTAAGAAACAGCAAAATTTTCATTAGATCACAAAAATTACATACACATAGGCATACATATACAACGCTCAAAGAGAAATCACTATATTAGAATATCAATATCTAATATGATGAAATTGCTCATCAGAGGTATCGAAATGCATGCCTATTGAATTTGAGTCACCGTAGAGAAGATGCTTCGACATGTAGGCATATAGGGCCTACATTGAATATGAACAATATATAATTCTGTATAGTTCGTAAATATAAAATTTCTTTCATTGACATGAGGCACAACTGATCCAAAATAAAAGTTTCTTCATCCTTGTTGCCTAAAATCTAGAGGCTATCGAAGCTAAATTATAAATTGAAGACATAATTAGAAACTAAAATTTAGAAAAACATACATTTTAAAATTCACATTGTCATTATATTTTGAATGCATGCAATGCTCTGCATCTGGACAGGGACACAATTTTTGATATATTTTTGATTTTTGACCATCTTCGGATATTTATCGCCTGTAAAATTAGATCATGAATTTTAACATGATTTTGCATTAATACTGTACAACCCAATAAAATTTGACATTCATATGATGAGAGAATTCCTTGTTTAGATAGTATTAGTAATGGTCAAAAGACCGTTCCAGGACAGGACACCCATAAAAATAAAAAAAATTGGTATCTTTAAAAACGACATAAATTCATGAATTTAGTCCCTTTTTCAGGTTTTTAAGACCTGAATTCATGAATTTAGTCCATTCAAAAAGTACCATTTTTTCAAAAAATGGTATTTTTAAAAACAACATAAATTCATGAATTTGAACCCTTTTTCAGGTTATGAAGACCTAAATTCATAAATCGGCTAAAGCCAGAGGAGCTTCGCTCCGATTTGGGCGTTTTTAAAAATACACAATTTTCAAATTTTTCAAAATCTCAAATTTGAGAATTACAATCGGGCGAAGCCCTAGAACCTTCGGTTCGATTTTCACCCTTAAAATCATGACCGTTCCAGGACACCGAAAATCATAAAAGTTGAAAATCTCAAATTTGAGAATTACAATTTTTACCTTGAAAATCATGACCGTTCTAGGACACTAAAAATTATAAAAGTTGAGTATCTCAAATTTGTGATTATGTCATTTTTCACCCCCGCCAAAATCATGACCGTTCAAGGTCATCTAAAACCGGACACCGAAAATCATAAAAGTTGAGAATTTCAAATTCATGAGTTTAGACGTTTTTCAGGTTTTTAAAATATATCATGTGACTAATAATATTTCTTTAAAAATGGAAGAAACAAAAATGGAAGGAACTTCAGAAATGGAAGGAACAAAAATGGAAGGAACAAAAATGGAAGAAACCTCAAGAATATATCCTTCGTTATCTCAATTAAAAATAAGTGAAATGGTTCTCAATTATTATTAAGATTAGAGCACTATGATAAATTAAGAAGACGCAATTATTACTTAGTCATTCTTCGTTATTTTATGCTCAACATTATTTAAAGTACTAATTGTGTGAACTAGAAGATCATTGTAACTCATAAACTCAAAATTATTCAATGAACCCGTACACTGCCTGATAATTGAAGAGAGACAGAGATTGAAGAGAGAGAGATTGAAGAGAGAGAGATTGAAGAGAGAGAAACATCTAGCAGCTTTCCCCTAAAATTATCATGCTATATCTTGTCATTTCAATTTACTCATCGGTAAACTTTTGACATTTCAACTTACGCGTGCGTAAAGTTTTGACATTTCAATTTACCCCTACGTAAATTATTTTCAGAATCTGTTTTCAAAATCTATTTTCAAAATCCATTTGCAAAGTCTATTTTCAAATTCAGTTTTAGAAATCGATTTGCAAAATTCATTTAGCGTTTGCCAAACACATACGGGTAGTAAAGTACTTCCCATTGTGAAGGACATGAATAGATTAAGCACATAAAGAGTGCATTGACAATAAAAGCAAATGACAATAAAATTCTTCTTGTGAACACAGAACGCATGGACGGCGACATGCGGGATAGTTGTTATGGCAATTTCAAACAATCATTTTAACGATGAAACATATTAACAAATGAAGTTCATGAAGAAAATGAAAATATGTAAAACAATATAGATTAGAATCGGCTAAAGCCAGAGGAGCTTCGCTCCGATAATTATAATATAATCATTTCAAAATCGAATAAGTAGTAAGGAAAGACATCATTAGAGAACAGTTTTAAATCAATACCCCCTCCCTTCTGTCTTCTAGGGGTCCCTTAAGAAATTTTTTTATTATAAAATGAGCAACATAAATGAGTTTTTGAAATTATATGGAACACAGACAACAACGAATTTCGTCGACCTAAAGAAAATCGCAAATGAATTAGGAATAAAGAATTTTCATGTTCTAATGAGAAACGAATTACAATTCCTAAAAAATAGGCCAACAGGAACCTTCAGTTCCCGGAACAAAGTTCCATCAATAACTGTAAATTTCATAACGAATCTTCACACTTCAGACCAAAACGGCGTACATTGGTCAGCAGGTATCTTTAGTAAAAACGGAGATAATTATTATTTTGACTCATACGGTTTGCCCCCTACAAATGAAGTAAAAGAATTACTTGGAACGGGAACATACAATACATTTCAAATTCAAAAACCGGGAACAACTTATTGTGGACAATTATGTTTATACGTTTTGTACAAATTACAAAAAGGAGTATCATTTCTAGATATTATGTTAGAGTTAAACAATCTATAACTCAAGCGAAGCTAGCTAAAGCGCCACCTAAAGGTTAAAGCTCTGTTTTCTGTAATTCATTTTGATAAAAACGTCCTCTGATATCCTCATTATCTAAATCTTTAATTTCATAAGTAATCGGATAACTTTGATTTATTTTACAAATTTCAAATATTTCTTTAGTCCAATAACCAACAAAGCCCTTTTCAAATTTATTCTTATATTTAAATATTCTAACTCTATCTCCAATCTTAAATTTCGGCTTACGTTTCTGTAAATTCGGATTACTCTCATTCGAATAATTATTCTCGAATATTTTCTTTCGTATTAAATCAGGGTCGTCAGAAGCATTCTTTGGGGTTTCTTCAATACCTGAATGAACTTTATTATTGTACTCTTCTACAACTCCTGGTAATATCTTCAACCATTTCTGATTTCCTTGCTGAGTAAACTTTTTGAAAATTTTATTTTTTAACGTTCGATTGAATCTTTCTATCACTATAGCTTTTCCTGCGTTTTCAGTTGAATAAACAGTTTCAAATAGTGGTTGAACGTTTCGGTTATAAAATTCCGACCCTTTATCAACAAACAATTTCCTTGGCTTTCTCTTACTTTCTTTAAAGATTTCTTCAAACGCATATTTAACTGATAGACCACTTTTATTTTTTAAAGGTTTTACCCAAGCGTATCGTGTATATAAATCTATAACTGTCAATGCGTATTTGTAGTCAGACTTTGTCTTAGAACCTTCGGTTCGGTCCCTTTCATTCGGCATATGAATAAGATCAGCACTCCAAATATCATCTTTATTAAATACTTTTACTTTCAATAGATATTTCGGCCTTCTATATTCTTTATGAATTTCAGATGCATAAACGTCTGAATTATGATTTTCATTTAAACCCTGACCGAATAATATTTTAGCTTGTAAAGCTTTCTTAACAAACATTCTTTCAATTTTTTCTCTAAATGTAGGATTCTGAATACTATCTAATTCTTGAATCATCTTCTTATCAGCTGCATGTCGAGAACTTAGGTCATGATTTCGATAAGCTAAATCATGCCTGTAAGCTGCGGCATCTACTCTATTTATCGGTTCTTCACCTGGTTTCGGATTATTATTCTCATCTAGTCTTATATCTAATCGAGTTCCTGGCCCAGTATATGAATGACCAGGAAGATGTTTTTCTTTCGAATATTTACTCCAAATAAATCCAGGAAAGTTTTCTAATGTTTTTTGTATGTCTCCACCGAAGTGGTGTGGAACTTTGTTCTTGTCACCTCCAATATGCTGACAGTTTGAGTTTTTATTTTTGTTTAATAGATAATTCAATAAATCTAAATTAGAAATTTTTAATTTAATTAAATTTTCGGAATTTGTGGAATTCATTTTAAAAGATAAAAAAAATTAAAAAGATAAAATAAAATAAAATAAATGTTTTACCGAAAAGAACCAAAGGTTCTGAGGTTATTACCTTATCATACTAGGACTTAGATATATTCCAGAACCATCTTTAGTTTCTTTAATTTCAATTAAATCATCAACATTGTGGAGAATATTTTTAAGAACTCGTTTTCCTTCATCAACTAATTTTAATTTACTAATAAAATTATCTACTACTCCTTTTCCTTCGGGCGAAGCCCTGGAAGACATCTCCGTTGACCCATGAACCGATGTCCCTTCACCCCTAGCAACTTTCTCTAACTCTCTGTTATGACGTTTTTGTTCTTCTAATGCTGCCTTCTCTGATTTATTTTTATTTACTGCTTGGACAATACCAGCTGTCCCACCTGCAACACTTCCTGCTGCTGCTATGCCTCCTATTATTAGTGGAATTAATGGGAGAATCCCGCCATTCTTTTCTTCTTGTAATTGAATATTCTCTATCATTGGTTTACTTATGTATTACTTTTTTTTATTAATAGTAATAGTTTTAGGTGTATTTTTGTCAACAATATTACGTAATTTAATTCAACAGTTTTATTATTATTATTACTTTTCGCTTGCGACATTTTTAATAAAAAATTTTAAGTTATCAAAAATTTAAATCTATTCTAGTTATGAAAAAATTTTAATCTATTCTAGTTATGAAAATTTTTTAAGTTAAGAATTTTTAATCTATTCTAGTTATGAAAAAATTTTAAGTTAAGAATTTTTAATCTATTCTAGTTATGAAAAATTTTAAGTTAAGAATTTTTAATCTATTCTAGTTATGAAAAAATTTTAATTAATTTATTCTAGTCATCTTCCCATTAAGAATTTCAATAGAATATTTTGCATCTTCTAGCAATAAACCATAAGCCATCAATGAAGTTGTGGAATCTTTCTTTTCAATATTAATTGTTACATCACAACCATTTTTAATAATATCTTCAGATTGTGCACTTAAATCGAAACAGAAAATTGGATATAAATGTCTCCAATCTCCAGGAGTTAATTGTGGTTCAACTCCAAATTCTATACAAAGATTTCTATAAGCATCATATCCTTCCATAAATTGATTATTGGTATCATCGAATCTTAATGGATCAATTGGATATCGGGTTTGATTTAATGAAACTTGTAAACTTCGAATTGTATTAATATGAAAAATATTGTTGTTCTTATCAAAACTTGGAGAATTATTTCTTTGAAATGTTAGTAATAAATATCTTGGTGTATTCGCAGTTCTAGTAAAATGCCAGTTAAATCTTTGTTCGGAAAAAGTTACTGAACTAGCAGTACGCTTTAGAAAATTTACTGGAATTGGTTTGTTAGTATTTAATCTTTTTGCAATAGCTGTTTCAACCTCTAAACTAGGAGTAATATGCTTAATCCACCATTCAAGTCTATCAATTTTTAAATATGCTTTTTTTCCAGTCTTACCAAAAAAGATTAATTCATTATTTGCTGTACGATGAATTATTAATTTAAATTTTAATTGATATGATATTTTATCATAATCTAAATAACCGAATAATGGAGACAATGACCAATTTACTGTCTGTTTACTTTTTTTGTTAAATTCAAGTCTTTCTTTATATGCTTCATTATTTGTTTTATTTAAATGTTTTGCAATATTTTCTACATCTTTCGCAATTCCTGCGGCATCTGTTCCAGCGTGAGTTAAATCATCAATAATTATACCATCATTAGTATCAGGAAACCAACCTTCGATTTCATGCTTTTTATTATTTTCACCAATTATTACAAATCTAAGCATTGTATCAATTACACCTGGAGAATCACTTATTGTTTCTATATTTTGAGTTGCAACATCTAAACGCATTTGTGTAAATAAACTTGGGAAAAAATTATTCTCTAGTGTAATATTATCGGTATCTGGTAATGGTGTTGTAAAATTAGCATCAGAATATAGAGAATATTCACAGTGCAAAAATGAATCAGGTAAATATAAATAACTCTGCTGATTATCAACTTCAAAGATTAAATCTCCTCCAGTATTTACTCTACTGGAAGATCCGGGATTCATAGCAATTCTTATATAGTCATTCTTTTTTTGATTGTAACTGGTGAACGGGGGATCATCTAATCTAAATTTATTTTCGATAAGCGAAGACATTTTTATAAGAAATAATTTGACTTTTTGTTTTTCTCCCAGACAGAAAAAAATTTTACTAAAAAAATTACTAAAAAATTTTACTAAATATAATTTTAGAATTTTACTAAATATAATTTTAGAATTTTGCTAGACCAGCTCCGCTACAGCTTTGCTGGTTAGACCGAAGGTTGCTGCTCACGCCATTACCTCTTATTTCTTCAATTGTTTTTTCATTATGTTTACTATCAGACGGAGCTCCGCTCCTCAAGGTTTCCCCAACAGCTATGTTAGCAATTTTGTTTTTTGTTTCATCTGAAAGTTTTTTTAATTTTTTTAGTTCTTCAGAATCATTCTTGAGTTTACGAATAGCTTCTAGTTGTTTTAATTCGTTTTGTGATTTAACAGCATTTGATATTGCACTAGCTGTACTACCTATAGCAGCTGCTCCTTTTGCAGCAGATGTAATCAAATCTTTATTATTTTTAATTAAGTTAACGATACTACCAATACCAGAGAAGATGCCATCCCCTTCTTTTTGAACGGTTTCTCTATTATCATAATGATAAACAGGATTCATACGTGGTTCATGAGCAATTCTTTGATTTGAAGCAAATTTTTTAAGATTGTGTTTATAAATTATAGGCATTTTTTAGTAATAAATTTGACTTTTAGGAAAAATATAAATACGGGAGAAGCGCGAAGCCCTGGAAGACATCTCCGTTGACCCATGAACCGATGTCCATTATAAAAAATGTTTATTTTTTGTTCTTAACTTTTACAGATTGCGTTTTTGGTTTAACTTTATCAGGAACCAAACCTGCATCAATCATTCTTTTTATTCTATGATTTTCTTTCATAATATTTCTTTCTTTTATTAACTCTTCTAATTGTTTAATTCTTTTAAAATTATTAGCTCTAATTTTATCCATTTTTAAAATTATATACTTTTATATACTTTTATATATTTATACTTTTATATTTTTAAAAATTATATTTATACTTTTATATTTTTAAAATTATATTTATATTTTTTATGATTCTTATTTTTTGTAGGTAAAAATATTTAAGTTAATATTTACAATACTCGTTTAAGATTTACGTTTATGAATATCTAACAACTTCGAGATAACTTTATTAATTGCCTGTTGCACTTTATCTATTGCGTCAAGTAGCGTGTGATGTACTTTAATTTCTTTTCTATTAACTTGCATTTTCTGCTGATTAATCTTCAATGCCGTTTTAAGAGCATTTAACTTAATTTTAAGAACATCTAATTGTCTTTTAACAGCATCTAACTGTTCTTTATTTTCTTTAGAGTTTTCTTGTAAATTTTTCTTTAATTCATTTTCTAAATTGATTTTAAGAGTTTTCATTTTATCAACTTTTTCATTAAGTGAGTTTACTTCATTTATTATTCTATTCATCTTTTTCATTTGTTGAGTAATTTTAGAACTCAATTCATCAACACTTTTTTGGAATGTAGTTTGTAACTGTTTTAAATTTTTTTTAATTCTTTCAGGTAGTTTTTCTATTTCATCTTCTAATTGTTCTTTTAACATTTTTATCTGATGTTTATTTTTAATGACTGCAGATTTTAAATTTAAAGAAAGTAATATTAAAATTTTTGATTGTTCTGAAATCTTTTTAAAAAGTTTTGCTATATCTGCTTCTAGCTCTCTGTCCTTTTTATCAAGTTTTAATAATTTTTCGTTTAATGATTTATCATTAAGTTTAAGCAACTTTAATTCATTCATCAGTGGAACCATAACATCGTTTATATATTTTTCCTTTAAGTCATTGATTTGTGTATCAACATATTGTTTATTTGTTAACTCTGTATTTTGTTGTGGAAGAATAGAAAGATGCAATGGACCAGATAAAACGTCTCCAGTTTTCATGATATAATTTTCTATCTCTATTTCTAATTCACGATTATTCGGGATATATGCACCTCCACCAACATTTGGTAACATCATTTTAAACAATAAAAATAAAATTTTTTCTGATTATAAAAAATACATAAATTATAAAAAAATAAAATTTTCCTAATAAAAATAAAATTTTTCCTAATAAAAATAAAAAAATGGAAATGACTCAAATTTGTCAAGTTTGCAATATGCGTTTTTTAAATCAAACACTATTATATTCTCATATGAAAAACACACCATGTGGTATGCATATGAATCAATTACAACCTAATAATATACAACCTAATAATATACAACCTAATAATATTCAGAATAATATTCAACCTAATAATATTCAGAATAATATTCAACCTAATAATAGTATTCAGTATAATAATATTCAATCAGAGCAACCATTACAAAGATTAAAGCATTTATTTATTTCAGATAAAGAACAAAATCTTTATACTGCTAGAATAAATACACCTAGGCAAAATACTGCTAGAATAAATACACCTAGGCAAAATACTGCTAGAATAAATACACCTAGGCAAAATAATAATAATTATTTAGCACAAAATAATAATGTAGCACAAAATAATAATGTAGCACAAAATAATAATGTAGCACAAAATAATCCTTTTGTTCAAAATAATAATGTAGCACAAAATAATTATATTGATAAAAATCAATTTGTTGAAAGTAATAACAAAAAAAAAATATGTTCCGGATGTAATAAAAATATAACATCAAAAAATTTTGCACGTCATTTAAAATTATGCGAACAAACAGAAGAGGTTAAAAAAGAAAAAAAAGATAAATTAAAAGATCAGTTATGTCGTAATTGTAATAAATATTTTACAAATCAAGGAATTACTAATCATTATAATTCTTGTATAAGTTCTACAAGACAATGTACAAGTTGTCAAATTACTAAACCTAAGACAGAGTTTTATGATAGTAAATATCAGTGTAAGGATTGTTTAAAAGAAAAAGTTAAATGTAGAGGTTGTCAAAAAATTATATTAAAGAAAAATTTTCAGCGACATGTAACACTATGTCCAAAACTTAATCAACATAATAATCAACATAATAATAATTTATGTCAAAATAATAATTTATGTTAAAATAATAATTTATATTAGTATTTCAACTAAAATAGTTGTATTTCAACTAAAATAGTTGTATTTCAACTAAAATAGTTGTATTTCAACTAAAATAGTTGTATTTCAACTAAAATAGTTGTATTTCAACTAAAATAGTTGTATTTCAACTAAAATATTATTTTTTATAAAGAATAAAATATTATTTTATTAAAATATTCTTAAGCATTCCGGAAGAGAGGAGAGGTTCGGAACATACTTCTTTTGAGTATAGGAACAAAAAGTCCGACACATTCCGGAGGTTCTACAGAGGTTAAAAACACTCATAAGAGTGTAAGAATGCGAGTCCGGAATTAAAAAATAATAATTCCTAAATTTTTATTTTAAAAATATTAAATGTATAAAAACGAAAATTTGGAAGATTTATATTCACCGGTTATAATTAAAAGTAATAAAAGTAATAAAAGCAATCTAAGTCGTCATAAATCTCTTAATGCAATAAACGAAATAATAAATAATTATATGAATAACACTGAGTTTCAAGATACACTAACCCCTCAAGATCCGAATCTCAAAGATATTAATAATATTGTAGAAAATCCTATATATAATACTAAATATAATAATAATATAGATAAAAATATATATAATAATATAGATAAAAATATATATAATAATATAGATAAAAAATATTTAGAGCCACTACCCCCTAATTCATCTCTTAATAAAAAAATACCACAATCAGATCTTACACGTCTTTGGAATTTTTTAAAATTTCATTGTATAAAAATATTGAAATATTGTTAGCATGTATTTTAATATTTTTTATTTATCATCTTGTTATATGTATTGGAAATCAATGGGGTTACTTTCTAACAGAGGAACAAAAGAGAATAATTTTTTATAACCAAGAAAAAAAAACTTTTAAAGGATGGAAGACTGAGGAGGATAAGATTAAGGATAAAACTAATAATAAACAAGGTAAAATGCATCAAGAAAATTTACATTTCATTGTTTACGGTAAAACTGGAAGTGGTAAGACTACGTTTATTAAAAAATATATAAACCAATATTATAAGGACGAAACAAAAGTACATATTTTTTGTATGCATACTTCTGAATGGCCAACTTTTACAAACGTCTATAATGATAAACAATTAGATGAGTTACAAGATATGGAAAGTTTTGCTGGTACACCTGAAAATAAATCTTTATTAATTTTAGATGATGTTGCAAGTTTATCAAAACAAAAAAATATGTCAGAAATATTTACAAAAGGAAGACATCAAAATATTCAAATAGTTGTATTAGCTCATAAAGCTTGTGATGTAGATAATAAGATTAGAGAAAACATTCAAACATTTTTTACAACTACACAAAATAATGCAGCATTCTTTAATGATATTAATAAAAATTATAAAATGAATATGCCTTTATCATATTATACACAACATAAATATGGAATAATACGTGTTGACACCATAAGAGGACATATGCAAGTATATGATAAAGATTTAAATATATTAGTAGATACCGAACATGAAATCTATAATAACTCTCAAGATTTTGATATTAGAATGTATGCAAATGCAAAACATTTATCAAATCAAGTTATAGAACAAATAATTATCTTTTTAGAGTCTGAAGCAAAAGTACCACTAAAAATTATTCCTGATACATTTTATTTTTATTTTGATCATTATTTAAATGCAAAATTTGGTATACCAATACCTAACAGATTACAAGATAATGAAACATTAAACTATTTAAAAATTGCAATAAATGATGTTAGAAACGGTTTAAGAAAAGCAACCCCAATAATATCTGATGTTAAATCTACATTTTCTGATGCTAAATCTACATTTGATGAAGCCAAAAAAACATATAATGATATAAAACCATTAATAAATGGTGTAAGTGAAATACTTAATAATTAAACAAATTTATCATAATCAAACCGAAGGTACTAGGGCTTCGCACGATTTTGCAGATATATTAGTATTTTTTTTTCTCTAAAAATTAAAACAAAAATTCTTTTAAAAAAAACTAAAACACAAATTTTTTCTTTAAAAAATAAAAAATGGAAAAATTTTATTGCAACTTATGTAAAAAAAAGTTACAAACAAAAAGAAGTTATCAATCTCATCTACAAAGTAAAATGCATTTACAAAATGTAGAACGAGTTGATGAAGGAAATATATTAAAATTAAATAGTTATAAAAACTATCTAGAAACATTGCCTACTGATATAAAAGTTAAAAAAATGTTTGATGATTATTCACATTCGGAATATAAAAAAGTTTTTAATAGTGAAGATGAACATGTATCAGATGGAAGATATTTATTTAGCGATACTGATGAATTTAACGAAATAGATGAATTTGATGAAGCCGTAACAGATATAAAATATTTATTTAATGAATCGGTTGAATATAATGAAACCGATAAAACTTTTTCTGATATTCTAACCAACTTTTCTAATATATTTAAGAAATCTTTCAAATGTTATATGAATGTAGAAGTACTTTATACAAAAAATGGACCTGATGGAATTCCTGAAGAAATAATACAAGGACATTTTACAAAGTCACAAGAAATTCATAATGTAAATAATATACAACCCATATTTGAATCGATGATACTTAAATTAGAAAATTGTATAATTGAAGCCCAGTTACGTGAATCTGGTTGGAGATTTGTTAAAATAATATCTAAGAAAATAGTAATTGATAAATATAAAAATAATACTGGTGGTAGTTATGTTCCTTTACCTTTCAGTTCACCTCAATTAATCAACATAAAAAATGAAGATGATTATTGTTTTCTGTGGAGTATTATAGCACATTTACATCCTGCAAAATATCATAAAGAAAGACTAAGTCATTACAATAAAGAAGAATACATAAGTGAATTTGATCTTTCTGATGGCTTAGATGAATTTCCATATGATTATAATAGGTTACTAAAGTTTCATAAAAAGAATAAAAATTTAATAGAAGTAAATGTTTTTGAATTAAATGTGAATTATGTTTCTATTGGTAAAATTACTCCACTTTACTCAGATTCAAAAAAATTTTATTTGAATAATAAAAATTTATGTCAATCAGAAATAGTATATAATGATAGAGGAAATTACATGCATCATAATATTTTTTACCAAGGAAATATAATATGTACTGAAAAATTTGAACTTGTTAAAACACTATCACCAATAATGATTAATCATAATAATTATAAAGGACGTACTGATGATTATAATTACAAATATTCATCTTTATCTTCAGAATATCAACAAAAATTGGAAAATTTAAATAAAAGTTTACAAAAATGTAAAATAGATTATCAACAACAAACACAAATGTTACTACAAGAATATCACTATAAATATCAAAATAAGATAGAAACAATTCAAAAATTAAATGAAGAAAATAATAAAAAATTAAATAATAAAGAATTAAATAATGAAGAAAATAAAGAATTAAATGAATGTTTAAAAAAATGTCTACAACAATATAAAGAACAATATGATAAAGAATATAGTTATCAGTTACAAATATTAAATCAAAATTATTATCAAAATACATTTAATCTTACAAAAGAAATTAATGAAACACATGAAATATATCAAGATAAATTTGAAAAATTAGAACAGTCAAAACAACCAGCACAAGCGAATATATTATATTATCAGGGTCATTTTATATTGTGTAAAGATGTTTCTATATTTACAAAAACTTCAGATAATAAAAATTTTCCTTGTCTTCAATGTATGACAAGTTTTAGAACTTTAGAAGAAATGAATAGACATTTGGAGAATTGTCAACAAAACGAAGCAGCTCAAAATACTTTTCCTAAAGATGATTATTTAGAATATAATAAATGGTATTTTAAAAATAAAGTACCCTTTACTATTTATTGTGATTTTGAAGCATATAATGTTAATATGACACAAAATCAAACGGAAAGTTCCAGGGCTTCACCCGATTCTGAAAATTATAATTCTGAAAAAAGTGCGCCTGGAAAAAGTTCAGCTGAACAAAGTAAAGAAAAATATTTATTTGAACAAAAACCATTATGTTGGGGAATGTACATTCATTCAAATTATCCTGAATTATTTAAATCAGAATATTTACAATACTATGGTGAAGACAGTTCAGAAATGTTTACAAAGAAAGTAGAAGAATTACAAGGACGTTTTTCACAATTGCTTGAAACAAATAAACCAATGATACCATTAACGGATGAAGAAAGAAAAGAATTTTATGATGAAATAAATTGTTATTACTGTGGAAAAGGTTTTACAAATAAATATAAAACTGGCAGAGGTAGATATATTGATAAAGTAAAAGATCATGATCATCTAAATGGATTATATAGAGGTGCAGCACATAATTCTTGTAATCTTAATGCTAACAAATTTAAATATAACTTTGTTCCTTTATATTTCTACAATGGTTTCTAAATATGATTTCCATCTAGTAATGAAAGATTTATTTTCATCTGAAAAATTACAACAACAAAAAATAAATGTACTATGTAAACAAGAAGAAGAATATTTTTCAATGCAATTAGGTTGTATTAGAATTTTAGATGCATTTAGATTTTTTACTCCTTATTCATTAGATGTTATGGGAAAAACTTTGAAATCTGAACAATGTAAAATATTAAATAAATATAATTTAAAACCTTTAAAAGGAATATTTCCGTATGAGTATATAGCCTGCGGCTCACAGTCGAAGACTGATATAACTGGAGATAAAACCTGTGGTTCACAGTCGAAGACTGATTTTAATTCTGTGAATAAAATTATGGAAGAAGAACAACTTCCTCCAATAAATAAATTTAAATCAACATTAAAACAATCACAATTATCTGACGAAGACTATGCAGAAGCTGAAAAGAATTGGAGAGAGTTAAATTGTAAAACAATGTATGATTATACAATGAAATATCTACAGATAGATGTATTAATACTAGCTGATCTTTTTGAAAACTTTCGTGATATGTGTTTAGAATATTACGGAATAGATCCATGTTATTGTTATTCTACACCAGGTTTAACATGGTTAGCAGGATTAAAACATACAAATGTTCAAGCCGATGGCTCTAGGACAAAGTCCGTTAAACTTAAACATTATAAAGAAAATACATATGATAAATTATTATTTTTTGAATCTGGAATTAGAGGTGGAGTTTCATCAGTTTTAGGTAATAGATATGTTAAATGTTATAATAAGAAAGTAAATCCACAAGAATATGGAATAATAAAACCTTTATCTCCAGAAGAAAAAGAAAAAATATTAGAAATTTTTCGAACGAAACGAGAAGGAGTAGAACGTGAAAAAGCAATTGATGAATTCATGAGAGAAAACTATTTATTATATTATGATTTTAATAGCTTATATTCTTCTTGCATGATACAGGAATTACCAACAGGTGAAATGACATGGTGTAATAATCTAGATTATCAAAGAACATATGATGGTGAAAATAATTTTGGTTATGTATATGAAGTTGATTTAGTATACCCTGATTATATAAAAGACGCATCAAAATATTATCCTTTCTGTCCAGAAAACAAAATTCCCAATATAGAAGATTTTTCAGATTATCAAAAATCTATAATGCCGAAAAAATACAGACCAACAAAAAAACTTATGTTAACACAAAGCAATAAAGGAAAGTATGTTGTTGAAGGAAGAATGCTAGATTGGTATTTAGATCATGGTATGATTCTCACCAAAATACATCGAAAACTAGAGTATAGAAAATCTAAATGGTTAAAAAATTATATAGAGTTCAATATTGAAAAACGTAAAATAGCTAAAAGAAATAAAGATGATTTTGGAAACGTTTTCTTCAAATTAATGAATAATGCATTTTATGGTAAGACTTTAGAAAATGTGCGTAATAGACAAAATATTGAAATAGTTTATGATAGAGATAGATTTCAAAATTTAACAAGGAAACCTACATATAAAAGAACTACTAGATTCAGTGATGAACTTTGTGCTGTTCATCTAAGAAGAAGCATTGTAAAACATGATAAGTTTAATTTCATTGGTTTCACTATATTAGAATTAGCTAAACTATTTATGTATAGTTTTATATATGATTATTTAGCACCTGCTTATGGCAAAAACTATAAATTACACTTTACAGATACAGATTCTATTTTCTTAGAATTAACAGTACCATATGGTTCTTCACTTGATGAAGAAATTAATAAAATAAAAGATATCATTCATCCTTCTGATTTATGTAAAGTAAAAGATGAATTAGAAGGAAATGAAGATTTCATAACAGAAGCTATATTTTTAAAATCTAAATGTTACTGTTATGATACAACTAATAATATTAAAACACATAAAACATTAAAAGGAATTTCAAAGGCATCAGTGGCTAATCAAATAACATTTCAAGATTATAAAAATGCATTATTTAATAATGAAATAAAAACAGCATGTAATTATAGACTTAATTCAAAAAAACATAAAATGTATTTAAAAGAAGAACATAAATTAGCATTAGATCCATTTGATGATAAAAGAAAAATTTTACCTGATGGAATAACTACTTTACCTTTTTAATTTTCTAATTTCTATTTTCTAAATATAACAATATAACAATATAAAAATATAAAATATTATAAAATATTATAAAATAAAATAAAAATAATAATATAAAATTATCATATAAAAATGGATAAAGTTAGAGCTGATAATTTTAAAAGAATAAAACAATTAGACGAATTAATAAAACAAAGAAATATTATGAAAGAAAATCATCTTCAACATAGAATGACAAAAGCTGGTATTCAATCTGATATGTTTGATAAATTAAAATTAACTGAAGAAGTAAAAACTGATTATGAAAAAATTGTCGAACCATTTAAAACTCTTGAAAAGGAACTTAATGAAAAACGTGTTGATATAGCGGATCCTGTACTTAAAACACTATTAGATGACTATGGTTTATTAGAGGCAAACATAGATAAAAAATTACCAAAATCTATGTTATTCGAACATTCTACTTTCTTTTTAGATAAAAAATTATTTGCAAGATTTTATCTTGGTGGTAAAGAAATATTTCCACAACCTTTACGAGGATTAATTTTTACTCCAGATAAAAAACCTATTAGTTTAGATAGAAATTTTGTTGATCTTTTAAGAGGAGCAGATTTAAAAAATTATGCTGTAGAAGATCTAATAAAATATAAAACTATATTAGATAGAGTTGGCACAGTAAAAACTCTTAGACGTTATAAACAATTAGAAAATTTATTATCAACGGGAGTTAAAGTAGGGAAAGGTTTATCTGAAAAACAGAAAACAAAAAAACAGAAAACAGAAACAACCATATTTTTACCAGATGATCCACAAGAATTACTAAATAAATTAAATATTTTAATATCGGCAATAAAAGAAGGACATAATTCTAGTTTCAATGAAATTCATGCTATATTGAAAAGACTGTTAGAAAAGAAGATTCTAAATGAAGAGGATTATAAAAGTGTAGCTGAAATATGTTGTTTCTAATTTTTTATTAAAAAAAATTTCATAAAAAAATATTTATTTAATTTTTTAGTTTAAAAATGTGCTCAGCAGATTTAGACAAAATTAATAATCATTTAGAAAATTTGATAGAGATTTTGGGTTCATCAAAATTTAGTACGACGTTAAAAATTATAACAACTACTTCATCACACACTTGTAATTTAGAACCCATTCTACATTTAGAACAAAATAAAAATTATCAAATTGCATTGACTAGTTTCTCCACATTTAACACTATTCAAAACGTTATCAAAGATGTGAATGATCAATTTAGATATTCTACTGATAAAGGTAAAACATGGAAAATACTAACTTTTCTTCCTGGTTCTTACGAAGTTGAAACAATATCAAATGAAATTAAGAGACATTTAGGTATACCATTTAAAGATAAGAAACAATTACATTTTGCAGTTGAACCGGCAGTTAATAAATTTTCTCTTACTTTAGACGAAAATCATCAAGTTGATTTTAATCATGATAGATCATTGTCAAAGCTATTAGGATTTAATAAACAAACTTATAGTCAAGGTTATCATTTAAGTGAGAAGATTCCAAAAATAACTGAAATAAATTCAATTGTTGTACATTGTGACATTATTGAAGGAGGTTATATAAATGGTAAATTATCAAATTTAATATTCAGTTTTCCAGCTTTTACTGTTCCCATTGGTTATAGATTAAATGTAATTCCACAAACATTAATATATTTCCCTATTACAAGAAAAACTATTAACAACATTAACATTAGAATCACTGATGAAAAAGGACAAGAAATAAATTTTGGAGGTGAAGAGATTATGATAGATCTTTTGGTTCGGGAGGTATAAACTCCCGTTCGAGAGGTATAAACTTTTACGCTACAATAGAGAAGTTTAATTTTTTTATCATTTTCATTATTAATCTTATTAATCTTATTAATCTTATTAATCTTTTTAACCTTATTATTAGGAACAAAAAATAAAAAAAACTTAAATTAAAATTTTATTTTTTATTTTTTGTTTAAAAAACACTAATTCAATAATGGATGAATTTATTACTTTAAAAATGAATGAAATGTCTTTAAATAAAAAAAAACTTAAATTTAATCATCATCCAAATTTATCTAATAAAGTTTTGTCAGTTATTTGCGGAAGATCAGGTTGTGGAAAAACGTATCTATTATTTAAAATTTTAACGACTCCAAATTTTTTGGATTATAACAATCTTATAATTTATACAACAACAGCAGAACAACCTGTCTATCAATTTTTAAAATATGGATTTGAAAATAATCTTAAAAAAACAGCAATTGCTTCCCTATTCGAAGAATACGAAAAATCTGAATATGAAGAAGAAATAAGTTCATGGTGTGAGGAAGCAGTAGAAAATAGTCAGTTAGTAGAATCTAATAAAAATAACCATATAAAGATACAATTAATAGATGATAGTGGTAATATGCAAGATCCTAGTAAACTAGATAAAACAATGAAACATTGTGTAATTTTTGATGATTGTGTTAATGACAGAAATCAGTCAGTTCAGAGAAATTATTTCACAAGAGGTAGACATAATAACTGTAGTGTATTTTATTTAACACAAAGTATGTATTCATTAGACGGAAGTGTTATTAGAAAGAATACAAATATATTTATACTATTTGAAATAAATGCAAGAAACTTAAGTGATTTGCTAAGAGATTTATGTATAAGAGATAAAGATGAATTTAAACAATCGTGTAATAATGCTTGGGCAAAAGATTATGGATTCATTACAATTAATATTGATAAAAAAATTCATGATAGAGTTATCGAAGATTTGTTTACTGAGTAATAAAAAATATACAACATAGTAGTATAATATTTTTTTGTTATTATCAGCTTTAATTTTATCTATTTTTTAAAATATAATATTTGAATTTTGTGGTAACATTGGAATACAGCAAAAACATTTTACTGAACAAATTATTTTTTTATTGCTTTGTTGTTTGTAATCTTTTCGTTTAAAGTTTTCTCGTTTAAAGTTTTCTCGTTTAAAGTTTTCTCGTATTAAGTTTTGTTTAATAAAGTTTTGTCTAATAAAGTTTTTAGCACTTCTAAAAAAATTTTGTCATTTTCTTCATTAGAAATTTTATCATCAATAAAAGTTTTACCATCACTAGAAATTTTACCATCCTTTTTATTTTTATCATTAACTTTTTCTGTCTGTGATTGAAATGATATTTGATTTACTTCATTAGCTATTTGATCAAATTTTTCAATCTCATCTAACGTAATAACATTATCATCACATACTATTTGAAAGTAGTAATGTAGTTTATCATAGACTTCTTTAATATGTAAATGCTTAGTTTTTAATGATTTTCGTTTCTTAGTTATTAAAGATTTATCTAACATTGTAGCAAGTGAAGTTGCAAAAACACCCGTACCTGTTAAAGCTGTAGCAACTACTGGAATTACTAAAACACCTGAAGATATAACAATTGTTAAAGCACCTAAACTTATTGTTAAGAATATGCCAATTCCTTGTGTTACATTCTTAACTTTAGTCCATCTCTTTCTTAATTTTTTATAATGCTCTAATCTTAATAATAATTGGGATTCCTTATCTTTCATATAACGTACTCTATCTTTGTGTTTTTCAATATTTAATTCACTTATTTTTAATTGAGATAACGAAGGATATATTCTTGAGGTTCCTTCCACTTTTGTTTCATTCATTTCTGAAGTTCCTTCCATTTTTGTTTCTTCCATTTTTAAAGAAATATTATTAGTCACATGATATATTTTAAAAACCTGAAAAACGTCTAAACTCATGAATTTGAAATTCTCAACTTTTATGATTTTCGGTGTCCGGTTTTAGATGACCTTGAACGGTCATGATTTAAGCAATGAAAATCGAACCGAAGGTTCTAGGGCTTCGCGCTTCGCCCGATTGTAATTCTCAAATTTGAGATACTCAACTTTTCTGATTTTTTCGGTGTCCTAGAACGGTCATGATTTTCAAGGTAAAAATTGTAATTCTCAAATTTGAGATTTTCAACTTTTATGATTTTCGGTGTCCTGGAACGGTCATGATTTTAAGGGTGAAAATCGAACCGAAGGTTCTAGGGCTTCGCCCGATTGCAATTCTCAAATTTGAGATTTTGAAAAATTTGAAAAACTGGGTATTTTTAAAAACGCTTAAATTTATGAATTTAGGTCTTCATAACCTGAAAAAGGGTTCAAATTCATGAATTTATGTTGTTTTTAAAAATACCATTTTTTGAAAAAATGGTACTTTTTGAATGGACTAAATTCATGAATTCAGGTCTTAAAAACCTGAAAAAGGGACTAAATTCATGAATTTATGTCGTTTTTAAAGATACCAATTTTTTTTATTTTTATGGGTGTCCTGTCCTGGAACGGTCTTTTGACCATTACTAGTATTTCCTCTGTTTTTCAAGCAAATGCGGGACAAGCGACCATCATCTTCCGGCTATAGGCTATTTACACACAATTAATTGCACAATCATGATAAAATTAATCATCATAATTATCAATAAATAAAAAAAAGCCACTAGATTTATTTTGATAAAATTAAAAACTAATTCTTGCACAATGTCTTTCGCCCAATCTTATTTAAGTATAAACGTGGACTGAATATAAAATACAAAATCTAGAATCATATAAGCATACTTCTGCAGTAATATATCTACGAACAATCCTTTTGTTCATAGATTCATTGCTGTAGAAGTATGATTTCAGATTTTGTATTTTATATTCAATCCTGCATGTTTGCACTTGAATAAGAATGGACGAAATGCATTGTGCAAGAATTAGTTTTTAATTTTATCAAAATGAATTTAGTGGCTTTAGTTATAAACTGAGTAAAGGGTAATCATTTTTTAGACATCATAATTATCATCAAATAATAAACGTTTTGTTCTATTTGCAACATTTTACGAAACATAACGTTTTATTATAATTAAATCGAATACAGGCCTATTTTATGTAGCCCAGAATGTGTTCCTAACCTTACAAATATGCAAATTATAATATTGTCATGTTTGCAACCATTTCATAAAAATCCAGGCTAGCAAAAAATACATTGCATCCAATACATTCATGAGAAAAGCAAATTATTTATTCATTCATTTTCGCAATAATTGATAACATTCAACAAAATAAGCTTATTTGAATATTATTCAACAAAACTTATGTATGTGCACGCATTACGAGATTGCAAACTGATATGTGTGACGTACAATCGTCCAATTATTCAAATATACAGTAGAATCATAATCATTATCTAGATTTGCTTAATAAGCTTAGATACCTGTACCTTACATTATTGCATTGTTACAGTACATTTAAATTATTCACTTACGTAAAAAAATCAATGCACAATCACAACATTTTGATCGTCAAAATGGTTGCCTATGCATTGTCATTTATAATCCTATGGTACAAACTTCAGTATTTTGCAGAAAACTTTAAGTATTATATTGATGATCACACAACAGTTCAATAACAGGAAGATGAAAATGTTCGAATAGCAGCGTTCCTTTTTAAGCATGGCAAAATGTATGTAAAGCCTCTAATTATGGTAAATTATCTTCGGCGGGAGGAACTAATCTGATTCCAATTCGAGAGCCACGAAATTTGAAACAAATTAATTGATATCAGATGATGCCATGTTTTATAGACAATTAAAATATTTTTTCTTTTATTTTTGCGATTTCATGAATTAGCTTCAACATTTATAATAATTTCGTGAAAATAGACTTATAACTAATCCAGTGCGTAGTTAATTCACTTAAACTTAATAAGAAGTGAAAAGAGTAGACATCTCACCTGAAAACTCCGGCAATTGATGATATCAATCATCGAAAAACATTTTGTTGTACTGCATTAGACTATTTTCTTGTCAGAGATCACGAGATGAAATTCGAAGCCTTGGTTTTCAGCGACTAATGTAGGAGATAAAGTCAAGTCACTAAATATGAGGTGAACGAAATCGCAAGATGTTTTGTAAGATGATAAAGGCAAAAGCTTAGTCGTCAACTGCTGGTCTGCAACTTGAAAATAGAAATAAATGATCTGTGAATTGATTGTGGAGGTCGAATATGGGTGGTGGATTTAAGTTCCTCCAAATGTCGAAAGGAAAGGTGCTCGAGGCGTCGTTTAAGAAAGTTTGGTCTAAGTCGTAGACTTATCACTAAACCGTATCGCAAAACATGAATCACGTTCGATGCGCAGTGCGAGTAACATGAATGAAATGAAGGACTGCTTGTACGTTTCCTCTCGCTGTCATGTGATTATCGATAGTGACGTGTTGATTGAAGGTCATTCGCCCAGGCGGTAGTAGGGAAATAATCTGTGCGCAGTTCTCCTCTATTCAGAAATGAAATACGAGGGCTGCACTTAATGACGTGACCGCCAACGCTGGATGCTTTTAAATCATCGAAAGACAGACTCATTCCATGCATCGAGTACGGGCACGAATGAATCCGAAAAAGAGATCCGTTGAATTATGATATTGAAGTATTGCAATTGTATTCTATTCCAACTGCAATCGCAATATTGGGATTCATCAAATGCCATGCGATAAACATGAATCCTAGTAATAAGAAATGCATGGGTAGAAATTAGTGATGAATTTTTACATTATGTTGTTATCGAAGATACATCGATTTTAGATAAAAACAAAGCAGAAAACAGATTGATGGGAGAATAATAAATAGAAGAAGAAAAAGAAGAGCTGATAAGGAAACAGAAGAATAAAAGGAAGATAAATGAGAGAAATGAGGAGACAGAGTAGAGGAGGAAGAATGAGAAATCAAGAGAAAGGAGAGGAGGAAAAAGAGAAGTGAGAAGAGATATTGAAGAAGAAGAGAAATGATGAATTGGAACAAGAGAAGAAAATGAAGAGAAGTGGGGAGAAATAGAAGATGAGGAAGAAAAGAATTAAGTTGAGAGATTAATAGAAATAGGGAGAAAGAGAAGAGGAAGAAGAAGAGAAATTATGAATGAGATCTAATGCTATGACAGAGAATCATTATCAGAAGAAAAAGTATCAAGAAAAGCGAGGAGATAGATAAAGTGAGTGAGAGATCGAGAGTTCGAGAATGGAAATTAAAAAAGACAGTCCCAAAACTTAGTGCAATTAAGTGGAATTTATTCATCATAGCGTAAACGTTATAATTTCATGACTCATCGTGGTTGTGGCTCATTGATCATGTTTGTGGTCACACTTTGGATGTCACAGTGACGTCATATACAGGCGGTCATTCTGACGTCTTTGATGGGAGGTCACTGCGACATCCCGTTCTGGTCATAGACGTCTCAGACGCATGATGACGTCAATGGGACGTCGCAATGACGTCACAATGTTTACTGGGTTACTTATAGCTAAACTAAAGTGAAAACCTGGAAACTAAACAAATCGTTCTGCGTTCGTGACGAACAAACATGGGTCATGTTGCGTACTGTATTCGTGTTTTTACAACTATACAAAATCATGTCAGCTGTTTTCGTGCTGATTCTTAACCCCTTATCGTCATCAGACATGTGGAGACACACAGCCGACTTTATTATGCAGGTCGCTAAATTTTTTCGAACGCGCCTTTCATTTTAATTAAATTATCTCACTTTAAGTGTACACTGATAAGAAACCAGATAGCCATGTCTGAAAAATTCAAATTTAATTAATCAGTCCACCCGTCTACGTAGACACTCGATCAATTCTGGTTTTTTTGTCTTTAGGTTTCCAACTCTCGTCAGTGTCATACATGGGTGTACTCTTTGGATACATGGTAAACTCATCATCGTACAAGTTGAATTAATGAAAGCTCTAGATATGCACTATAGAGGTCGCAACACCAGTACCTACCGGTATCACCGTTACCGGTTTAACCTATGATTTGTATTTTTCTGCAATACTGAAAACCGGTTTTACAATTCTCAAATACTTTAAAAAATAAAAGAATTTTAGCTGTGGTATCTGAATACCTCTGAAGAACGGGACAAGGTTTGTTGAAAATAAATAAAAAAGTGCTTTCCATCGACTTTATCTCTGAGATACAACGGCTTGAAATCCTATGAATGATTGAAAAATAATAATAACCTTTATTGTCACACAACACTTTGGTCTCACGTAACATTCTGTGAGAGCATTACAATTGTTGACAATGACAATACAGAATTAAGAAGGAAGTGACAATAGCAAAGAGGAACTAAAATAACAACTATATTAACAGAACCGAATGAAAGATTGGCTAAAACGTCGCGTCCTTGAAGGGAGGCAACAATGCTAATGATGAATGACGGGTATTTGCAGAAGCCGATCTTAAATGAACAAATAGTTTGCGAAGTGGATGGGAAGTTGATTTAACAATTTTTCAAAAAGTATCAAACAACTTCTGTCCGCAGTGACACAGCTCTCACGTTTAGGTGGCCATGGATGCATGCATGCATGCACTTGATCAGCGCTTGCCAAATCATAAAAAAATAGAATATGACACACGTAGCAAATTTAGCTAGCAATAAAATTTTACGATTTCCAATAAGAATTCGAGATCGAACGTGCCTATGCATCGATTAAATTTCAGCACGCCATGTCATGTTTTTTGATGAGCCTCTTGATATCCCTAGGTCTAACAGTAGTCAAAAAATTAAGTTGATTAACGTCAAATTCATATTTTAAGAAAAACACGCCGAGTAGGCTATCCAGCTTCATAAAGCGGATAACATTTTCCGCAATTTTTGTCTTTTCAACTTTGCTTCTTTTAAAAATTGGCACATGATCAATTTTTCACGCTGAATTCGAAAATCATAGTGGCGACCACACCAAAAGGAATTTGTACAAGTTTTTTATTTGCACTATATTGCCAGGTGTCTTCTGATCGATAATTTTGTGTTCTCGCCTCTCGGTCAGATGGACATTTTGGCCGTTTTACCAGATTTTGAAAATGATAATCACTGTCTTTTCAAACAAAATTTCGCATCACTAGGTGACATGGCACGCTCAATTACGCGTAATTACACATGACCCTAAACATCCGTGGCTATGCGGGACATTGCTGCATCTGATATATAAGTTAGTATAGTTGGCAGTCCTGTTATATAGACTTTGCGTCTCATGTGTCTGCATGTATCAGAGGCTAAACAATGTGATAGGACCTCAATTTCATGCTCGGGGAAGACAGAAGATGCTTTAGCGGTTCATCCGTGGTTCAAGCGGCAACGCAGACAACCGTAGACGACGCGCAAACTATAAACGCTCGCCCGCGCGTATTCATAAACATCACCCATGTTTTAGCAGCATCAGATCAAGTGATTTCTGACTCTTAGTGCAGCGCGTATGTATACGCGGGTAGAAGAATAGATTGTCCTTAACCATGGATGTTTGGGGTGTTCCGTAATTACGCGTGGCATGTCACCTAGTGATGTGTATACAGCATCAATTTTATTAAATGAACTCAAGGGGATACAGTCGGAATTGTTTCCAATTGTGAGATATGCACATTTATGCAGTTTTGAAGAAATTACAACGGAACTGACTGATCATGATAATATAATGCAGAAGGAAATAATATTATTTTACAGATCGTCCGTGTCATGACATTCTTGGAGAGGTAATGTATATTAAATTAGCAACTCGATGACCTGCTATTGCTTTCATGCTGAACCTCAAGAGAATCTTAATTAAGCGTGATCATATCATGAGCAACCTGCCATCACAGTAAACTGGAGTTTCGGCTTCACACACAAAACGGACGTGAAAATGCCAATACGCAGTCAACATTTTTGCGTCTGTGCGCCATCGTAACGTGATCAACGCCATTCAGACAAGCTAGCCAAATCATCTTACACTGGGAAAACAACAGAATCAAAGACAATGATTTCAATTAAATTTGAAAGATGTGAATGGGTGGATCACCATTCAGATTCAAAAAGTGGAACATAGATTCTTGCCGATGAAAATTGAATTAAAAACATGAAATTTCAGCCACGACAGCACAATAAAATCTCGACTTTTTCATGAAGACTTCCATTATAGTGCCGTTCATTAGATTTCCTTGATCATCAGCATAACTTCCGCTCTATTATGATGCTTGTTAGCGGATATTCATTCCTTTTGATATCCAACTTGTACTTATAACTTCATGCCGGTAGTATTTAATGGCAAAAAATGAGCTTTTTAAAAACTGCTCAAATAATGTTTTAGACCGCAAGGACATACTCTCAGCAAAAAAACTTAATCTTTTCATATCAAAAATTTCACTGTATATAGATACTTTATGAGTCGACACTATAGGCCTACTTACTCTATATTGAACCGTGTTAGAATAAACCAAGGCGAGAGATATTATCCGGAAGCGTCCGCTCTCGACTGAACAATTAACTGAACGATTTGTGAAACAGTAGGCCTATCCAAGAAAACTATTGTCTGATTGATTCAACTCAATAAAATTGTCGAAGCCAACAAGTCATGTTCTGATCTAATATCTCCTTATCAATGGAAATTTATAATATTAATTTTAAGTACGTAAAGTACATACAGTAGAGTGTAGACCTTACATCATACCGGTATATATCATTTTTATATTATATCAAGTATTTAATGTAGGCCTAATAATAAGTACATTATATCAAGTACAGGAAAAACAGGCTTTTCCAAAGATATTTAATATATGCTGTTTTATTGTGCCAAACCCCCTCACCAAGAAGGTGGATCAGAAGGCTGCAGCAGAATACACTTTTACGATAAAAAATTGAAATTTTTGACAAATTTTATTTGAAATCTCTCTTGCTCACGGAAAGTAGAATTCCAATGGTAGGTGTTCTGAGTGAGCCATATGTGTGCTTGAAAAAGATCATGGAACTTCTAAGACATGTTCAATGGAAAACATGCTACAAAACTCCTCACTGTTGTCCCACCTTGGAACTTGGTAGGCTACATAAAAAATTTTGAAATATTTGCAAAATTACAGAATTAGCTTTCAAAAATTTGCGCACGAGAATAACTTAGGCCCATGCATGTAAGATCATGGCGATTTTTTTTATAATGGACTTAGTTAAGCAAAAGCTTGTTGGAATATTGTTTCTTGTCAAATACATTCCGACAACATTCGTAACTGCCTGTAATTTGCAACATCACGTCAGCGAAGAAACGATTGATACACATGGTTTAGCTAGACTAACTCGAGAGTCATTATTTAACTCTGAAAAATCCAAAGTTATAATGTCGCCCATTTAAAAAATGAATTAAAAGTTGCAGAAAACCAAGGAATTAAAATTGACAAACAGAAGATCTATTAGTTCAAAACATCTCAAAATGTTGCCGCGCTTGTCATCGAGTATAATACTTCTTTATCAGTGCATATCACACTGATTTCAAATACGTCAACAGTCGCATGTACCATCTGACCTACTCTCATTTACCACTCGATTTGATCAGAGATAGCATGCCTCGGGTTTGTGATAATCTATGCTAAAAAGCGTGAGAGTAATTTTCATCCAGGAGATTCCATTGGAATTACACGAGTAACTTCACCATGGCCCTTCGTGCGGCCATTTCTGAATATAAGGAGCCTGCCTTCTTTAACATATTCAGGGTGTTTTGTAAACCGGAAAATAACTTTGTCACATTCTCCTGATGGCAACCGGTGAAAAGAGATCTAAAATGAGCAACAATAGCATCATGTATACAATCAGCAAAATTGTGCAACAAACTTGATACTTACTTTGTCATTTTCCTGATTGCTTGATTGTTGTTCAAATTCAGATTTTTCTACACAATCAAATTTTTCGACAACAGCCGTCTGACATACATTGCCGCACCACAACATCACTTGGAATCCTTCACTTAGCTGACGCTTTTCCAACCCAAATAAAACGATACGAGCTTCCAGACGCAAGCAAGCTACGGGATGAATTTTTTGTTGGACCAACACCATCCCACGTCGAAATGCAACATCCTCTTCAACAGTTGCTGGAAGGAGATTTGCATAACATTTTTCATCTACACGAGAAGTAGTTTGCAAACAGATATATTCGAAAACGAAGGAATAAGAGATGTATAATATTATATTACACAATTCTCTCAAGTCGATCTCTTGAAAAAAGCAACTTCTACTATCTACCATGCAATCGAAGTAACTGTAAGCAAGCAGGATTTAGGGAATTGAAAAATGTTAGAGCATTTCCTTAACTACATGCTGTAACGGAATGTTGTTTTTGGGAACAGATTTAATCGATGCGAAATTAATGTTTGCAAATCATTTTACTGCATAATAAGATCAATCAGCCCAAATCTTCTCAAACAACAAAAACATGCATTAGAGTTTCACATGAATGAATACTCCATTATTCTACTTTCATAAATGACACTTAAAGTGGAGCAATACTGATCTTTGAAGTGTTCGTTGTCTGTTTGACGGAACACATGTATTGGAATAATAGAATAAATGCTTACAAGGCATCATGAAATGTATAATATAACATGAGAGAGGTCTTTCTGACCAAGAAAGCAAGGATAGGAAGAAATGGAGACGTCATCTAAGTAAGGCTGACACACTCCAGTGGAAAACAAGCATGTATGGTTTAACGGGATATCCCGGGAATCGCGAGCTCATTTTTCGCAGGATGTTCCCGAAATATTTTTCCTGCGCATACATTTGCGCATATTTTTGATGCGTATACAACTTTAAAATGTATTCTTGTCCGTTCTTGTTGTTTATAAAATCTCTTTGATCAAAATCATCTGAATGCTACGTTCTAGGCAATCTGATATCAAGTAGAAATGTTTCAAGTCAAAAGGTGTCTTGTTCACATTAAGGATGTAGCATGCAAGTCAAGAATCCCATGTTGTGAGTACTCGATAGCTTTCGTGAAAGAGGAAAGTTTCACAGTTTTGAAAAGTAACCAATCCATCCTGATAAAGTATGTTGAGGACGAGCTAGTTGATGCAATGTGGCACATATTTCCGAAGGACGAATACATACACAAATCCTTATTTCGGAGCATCAAATCGCGAATGAAGATGTGCGTTATTTACAAGTACGCGTACTTTCTTCTGAAAGTCAAAAATGTAAATACAAAGATAAACACCTTTTTTAGAAGTAATAACAAAAATGAACAGAAAGAAAGGAAGTGAAAGATGAGAGATATGATGGTGGTTCAAAGTCACTACTAAGCCATACTGGGGGCTTCGACGGTGCTGACATGGTCAGACTTTTAACTGGAGCGTTACTATCTTTTAGCCCGGATGCCCCTCATGATGACTTCAAATGATATCCTCGGGGCTTGACCTCTGGACCGAAATATTGCTAGGCCAAGCACTTAGCCACTGGTGCTGCGGAGACCACCGTCAAATAAAGATACAAGTGCTTGAGAAGCTTTCAAATAAGAGTGCAGCTGAAATAAAAGTAAAAAAATTACCAAGCCTGGTAGAGTCCACTAGCACTTGCACTGATGTCTCTAATTCTTAATTTCAGGCTGTAAAGTTCCTGTACTCCAACCTGCGCAAGATCTTGTGTACAAATAGTAAATACACACATCCACTATTGTATATAAAATTTTGTGACTATTGATCGAGATTTAGAGGTCACAGATAAATCTAAAAACATTGGAGATAACTTATAAGCACCTCTTAATCAGTGCGATTCTTATTTGGAGATAAGGGGTGCGGTAACTACGACGATTGCTGCCAATATATAAACTATTTAATGTGAATGATTCGCTCAAATCGATTTTTTCGCTTGCTTGCTCTATGAGCTTGATTTTACCAGAAATTTTCTAGGAATGGACAATCGAAAACATCAGCAATTCCCGAGAAATCATATCTTAAACCCTTCTAGCATGTAAACAACTGAGGAGTTAGCGAGAGTAGGGACTATGGTTGTTAAATTCAAAGCAAGATAATATGTCAAACATATGTTTCAAATATGGTTAATAAGGTAATACAGTGTCCTCCGGATAATTCGCCACATTTTCTATTCCCCGAATAAGTTTCATACTATGTTGCACATTGCAAAACGCACGGATAATTCGTAGTTCGTCACTTTTTCCATCCTCAATTCGGACATCTTCATACTGATCTCTACGCTTAGTAGTTAAGGAACCTGAAAATCGCGCGCGCATTCCCATTTTAGCACTTACAAAATTCTTTCGTTAGCGGAAAAAAGAGTCATGCCACCGACAAAGAAAAATAAATTCAATAAATCTGTTTAGTGAGGACCAGTCTACTTATCATGTTTTTTGTGTCCACATTTATGGATGATGTTGTCTTCCTGCTTGGAAATCAGTGAATGAAGCAAAACATTAAAATTTCAAAGTTGATCTAGGATATACTGTATGCTTACTCTTCCTCTAGTTCGGCAACGTCCACTGCTCAACGTCCATAGGCTCACGAGACCCACACAAAGTGTAATGATTCTTACTGGATTTGACTTATTAGCATCCTTCGACGCATGCTGCTCACACAGAAGGACGCTGTAGTGCATGCTACTCAAGCAGAAAGACATTGTAGTGAAGTTTGAAAAAAGAGTCTTGGTGGAATAGACAGGCAGACAAAACATTCAAAATTTGTAGCAAAACATTTGCTTGGAACACGTAACTGCAATAATCGCGTTAACTGCTGGCATAAAGGCATCAATGACTGCAACTGTGCAACAATTTACTGATGCTTTATCCAATAGAAACGTAAAATGAAATTTCAGATATTGCTTTTGATAATTCAAGGAAAATTTTGTGAGGAGCTCATGAAAATAGATTTCAAGGCTCGCGTATTACCCATCTTGATAATTTACCTATGTATTTACAGAAGGGGTCGTTTAACCTTTAATAGACATTAACTGTAGAAATAATTTGTTTTGACTTAACGGGAAAGAATCAGTTGTGAATGCACGACACCCAAATACACGAGTTTTGAAGTTATTGATTACGGAAATATATTTGTACTGTTAATTCGCCATTTTTTATAAGTCCCGAAGGGTGACGAGCTATCCGGAAAATACAGTAAAACAAAGGATTACAAAACTATGGAATGCTCATTGATGTGTTTTATTCAGCATTCATTCACGGTGTCATTGCTGCGACGTCACCACATTGTCATTACGTGTGTATAAAGCTTATCTGCATCGTCTGTTCCGTGGTTGATTGTGTGATGTGTAAGCGTCATACACTAGCGTCAAACTGTGTGACACTTGAAGGCAAGACACGGAAATCATGAGTATTCCCTCTCTATGGTTTTCGATGGAACAGTCTAAACAATAGATTATTTGTTATAGCTTGAGGCACTTAATTTGCAGCACCGCTGAAGGTTAGCGAGGATTTCTGTTTTGTTATGTCGACCGGCAAGGGAAAGACGATATTGCGGTTATGATTGGAAGTTTGTGTGCTATCCAAGGCGGTGCTATCAGATGCATCAATGGGAACAGCGCATCAACAAGTGTGTGTCGTGCGTGTAACGGAATGAGACATCTGCTCCGCGCGCGAGCCAAAACTCATCTGATCGTTCACGATCTGACTAACTTGTGTACAATGAGATGCAATCGGGGCATGATGTATACAAAATAATGAAGATACTTTTCTGCAATATACATTTTAGTAACTAGATTTTTATTGCCCTGCGCCGAAGGCCCCGCAGGCACGGAGAATACGCCACTGGAAAGGAATGTGTTTTTCCTTTCGGTTTGTCTGCACGAAATTCATAATCTTCTAAAAAATATCTCATTATCTCCGAAATTTTTAAAATATCTCCGCCGAGATACGATATCTCCAGAGTGGCAACACTGCTAAAATTTCAGTCGAACAAGTCTATTCACGCTAAGTTTTACTTAGTCTATTTAAAAGATTTTCAGGCATGGTCTCAGACATGGGATGTAGATGTATAAGGGACGCTCCTGCTTCTACATTTCACTTCGAGGATATTTTCCTGAGACAGCTTTATAACACCCGTGTTTCAGGACAATTTTGACATGGAGGGTCATTCCAAGTGCCTCCATTAACCCACCATCTCAGATTTTGTTCATATTTGGTTTACAGGCAGGCTTGGTCTTATTAGAAGAAATCCAGATTTGTCTGTCACGATTCACTGTAGCTGCTGAGTTACGGACCGTTGCCAGGGAAAATCTGTCGTCCAATACAAGGCAACATGGCAACTTTGAGGCCCTATAACTCAGCAGCTACAGTGAATCGGAACAAACAAATCTAGATTTCTTCTAATAAGACCAAGCCCTGTCTGTAAACCAAATATGAACAAAATCTGAGATGGTGGGTTAAAAAATTCAATTTGTTTGACACTTGACATGGAATGATCCAGGAGCCAAAGCACCTGTCATAGCTGAAACATCCATCAAAATCGACAAGAATTTAGACCATAATTACAGCCATAGAGCAAGTATAGTAGGCATAGTGTCTTAAAAACGTGTCATTGTCAGCAACTCAACATACAGTAAAAATTTTTATATCAAAAGCCCCAGTTTTCTGCGGAGATTACGTAAACCCCGAGAAGCTGGGAGAGATTGATAGGCGGCAATTCAGAGCCGTAGACGACTATCGAATCAATCTCGGTAGTGGAAACGACTTTGGACACGAAGATCTCCGGAATTGAATCCTGGGTGGTCAGATCCCCGCCATGGCTACCTCTATCCTTCCGAAACGACTGATAGGGTGAAATAGAAATGGAATCGTCGGGGATGAAACAGGCCAGCCAGGTCTCGGTGGAAACTGCTATCTTGGGTCGATGCTTGCGAAGCCGCAATTCCACCTCGTCTACTTTTCCGAAAAAGGAGCGCACATTTGCCACAAATAGTGTTGAGACAGACTGCGTTCTTCTCTTAGGCATTCGCGGTAGACGTTCAAGGATAATGTTTGTTCACATTCGATGATAAGGTGAAGTAGGAAGCTTTGATTTGATGTGATGCCGTTGGATGTGGCGATTCCTGTTCGTGATCCTCACAGAAATAGGAAATTGAATAGTAGGTGATAAAATGTGGGTTGATAAATGCTGTGAAGATTGTTCACATCTAAATGAATCTCATTGAAATGCATTTCTGTATTGCATCAATAATTCAGAGTGAAACTGTGTGGTAAATGGAGCATTCGAATTTCAATATATTTCACAGGAGACCCATTATTCCAAATGTAGTATTAATGGGAAACTACGACATCATTGTCTGCGAAAATATGGATTGTACATCGATGTGCAAAACCAAAGTGAGCTGTGTCGACATGAATGAGACATGTGAACTAGGCCTGCTGATGACTCCTGACATTGGGTGAAGTGACATATATTCAGGATTGTTTACATTTTCAACTGGGGATGCATCTTATTCTATTTACAATGTGCAAACCGGTTGTGAGTTTGCGACAAAAAAACAGTGATGCTTTTCCACTTTTTCACATGTCACACAACTCCACAAAGATTTTGCAAGATGTCAAATCGACTACACGAATAGCCACATTGCTCGCCTTGAGATAATTCGACAGAGTTCTAGTCAACCACAGTCACTCCACAGCAGTTTCCTATCTTTCATAGATTTTTCCTTGAACGTCCATCTGATCCGCGCTACAATTTATCATCAATAATGATCCACTGTTTTGGTTCGCAGGTCATCCATTTGCTCTACATGTCCAATAACATCCCATCCATCCCTACATCACCTCAATAGGATTTTTCCTCAGTGTTCACTTGCTTCATACTTCTGTTTTTACCTGATGACATCATTTTTATTTCTTTCTCTGTTTGTGAACTTTTTGATTAGTCATAGAGGAACGTCATTCACTTGATCGTGTCTCTAGAAATTCGAATAGGGAATCAGGAACTACCACGTCCGCCTTACATGGCCTTTGCATTACATAAATGACACTTTGAACCTGTGAGTAGTGGAGCAGAGAAGGTATTCAATACATTGTCTGCTGTTGAATCTGTGATAGATTTTAGCACACCTATTTCATCTAATTTCCTTCACAGATTTCAGCAGAAAGTATAGACTGAAATTATCCTGAATAAGTGAAGCTAAAATGAAGCTCGTGCTAAAGCTTTTATTTACTTGACTTTCGCCGATACGGCGACCTGTTAACAGAAGAAAGGATCATGCAAAATTCAAAACTCATAGAAAAATAAAACATTAAATGTCGATGTATGAAGCTTGCGATTTCATCTTTATTATATTAGTAAGTGTTGGTATTTTTGATCCAAGGTACATGTAGATAGCCTCTCTGAACGTAAATCGATTGTTGCTTGTCTGGCGGGATAGTGTGGCGCAGGGCTGTTCAGAACATTGATTTATTAGAAACCCAATTATTTGTAAAATGTTATTTTCTTTTTGCTGTAGACCTTCATATATTTCGACCAGCTCCTTGGTCATCGTCAAAAGTAAGGATTTTAAAGGGAGACATACTTCAAAATTCATGCATAGGGAGTAGCATAGATAATTCAAAATTCATGCATAGGGAGTAGCATAGATAATTCAAAATTCATGTGTAGCAGCATAGAGAGATGGGCAAAATGATATTTCTTTGTACATAATGGAAATCACAGAGTTCGAGCGAAAACACATATTGCAAGATTAATCGCTTTGATAATTCGTACGATTAAGTGAACACTCCTTATCCTCATACATAAATTACAGATAATATTGTCTTCTGCATCTAATGAGAATATGTAAATCTTCAAATCTACGTGTACATGTGTGTAGGATTCACATTACATCTCTTCTCCACGGTAGCTGTATGAAGCTTACTTTTTTTGTCTTATTTGAAATGTCCCCATTCTTCATTCAGTCAAGAAGCTGTCACAACAAGTAACTCTAAGTACATCCAACTATTCGGCACTACTTGACCGGTCATCATAAAATTGTCTAGCTTACCACATCCAGCTTTAATCAAAGCAAATAATCGTTGTACTCACCATCTGCCCCTTCCGCATTGGCATCAGCAGTAACTGCTACAGAGGCGGTTTGTCCGCATTTGACGCGCTGACAAGGTAGGCGGTTTCTATGTAGTGAAAGAACACGCACAGTGATAAAAGATCCGCTCTCACTTGGACCCAGCAACAGTTTCTGACCTTCTTCAATACAACCAGACTCAAGATATCCGACTAAAACCGGACCTTCTGCCTCGGTGATACGTTTAAAGACTTGATCCACCCAGAACTCTACGGAAGATGGGTGCCACGCAGGCTCAGGAGGCGGAGTCAGTCGTGAGAGAAAAGTGATGAGATCAGATAAGCCATCGGGTTTGACACACGAGACTGGCAAAATCGGCGTATATCTACAAGAATGAAATAAGATGGACCGTAATAAAAATGTGAACACGATTAGAATCTTGGACATGGATGGATGAGTACTTGAATCCATTGCGAGCATATGACCGAGACGTATCTTATGCACTTAAATTAAGTTTTAGTCACGTGATTGACAAATGAAAAACTGAGACCAGCTTTCGAAAACGCGGGGCAATGTTCATCAAGTAGAGTAGATGACGAACTGAACAATTGTGAAGAACAATAACTATGACAATAGCTGTAACCAAAAAGTTTTAAGAAATCTATTTCGATAGATTGGCCGAGTTCGATAGAATTCTATAACAAAACCAATACAATGAAAAAGAGCGGAGAATAACAACTAGCAAAATTAAAACGACAATTAAATGCCAGGAAAAAATGTACAATTCAAACTGCCGTGCGATAATGACGGGTGTAGTAGAAAAATAAATATACTGATAAAAAATATGACATATTTATTCGTTCGATTGATTAATATGGTTATCAATCGGCCACATATTTTAATAATTAATAACAACCTTGCAATGTTTGGACTGATTTAAATATTAGTAAGTACTCTTGTCAGGATCGGTTTGTAGTCTATAAATATACGAGCATCCAATGAGGTTAATCTTAGATCGGAAAACGGCCCGCATGTTGAAAACATGGCATCAAGAGCACAGGATGGCCATTGACAATAAGACAAACAATAGTGCGCTTTATAACCATTTCATAGAAGAACGTGGAGGGATAGGCATCATCGAGAATTTTCAGATCGGTCTCATTCACAAACTGGACAACACTCGAGACACAACAACAGCAGAAAGACACAGATAATAACACATCTTAAATCCACCATTTACAGAAAACATGAACTTCCAGACTACAGCCTCTCTCTTCACAATTCGATTATCATACATGCAAGCAACACACGTTTCAATAATTAATAATTTTTTAACACACTTTTTTAACTCCCATCTTCGCATACAAACCTCACACTTGAGCATCTCGCCCGCTACCATCGACCATGAGAAGGTGCTGGAAGCCGAAGGCCGTCTATTATTTGCGACTTGATTACTTTGATTCGGCAACTGTCGAAAGTTTCCGGACGCATTATAAAAATGATCTTCCGGCGATTGGTCATTTGTATAATAAGATGTCTGTTCTAAAGAACATTGTTTAGTGAAATGAGAGAATTATTTTCTCATGAACGACTCCAGAGGCGACGGATCGAATGAACGATGCGTTATCAAGTTTTTAGAAGATCAAAACGTCGCAAAAATCAAAAACTGAAATAATTATTCAGTCTCTACCGGTGAGTTTAAAAGTTTAAAAGTGAATAAACTAGTTCGATTATCCAACTTGCAATATCGCGAAATGTACGATATTTTTATGAATGAATTTGATTCCATAAATTTCCGATTAACTCGTCCACGTAATCGACGCTTTTCTAGAAATAAAGCACCCCAAAGACCTAATCTCACTGTTACTGATGAAGAATTAAATCGCACAGTTATTTCTTTGTCCTCTTCTTACGAACTATCACGAGAAGAAAAATTAGTGTTGAATAAAGGACTAGGGTTTGCAATTAAGCCAAAAGAATTTGATCGCTTCGATTTACTTACAAGCGCATCGAAATACTGTGCACAATTGTTACAACATGACCAATCTCATGCTACGAAAGCATATGTAACTGCCATAAAGAAAGATGTTCAGCAGATCAAAGTAAGAAGATCACAAAGTAATTTCAGCAAAGAAGAATTTGACATTTTAAAGAATTTGAAAAAGAATAATGATATTGTAATAAAGCCTGCAGATAAGGGCCGAGTAGTCGTTGTTTGGAATAAATCAGATTATTGTACAGAAGCCTTTCGTCAACTCAATGATACCACAACTTATCGCAAGGAAGAGGTTGATCAAACTTCAATTCTCCGTGAAAAAGTTACCGACGAATTAGATAGACTTGTTCAAAATGGAAAACTCTCTTTAGAAACGGCTGAAAAAATAAAGCCGCCACTTTCACCAAGAACCTCTCTATTCTATTTACTTCCAAAAATTCATAAGAACATAACTCCTTGTCCGGGTCGACCGATAGTATCCTCATGTAATGGAGTGACAGAAAAGTTGAGCTCCTATGTAGACTCTATTATCAAGCCCCTAGCCACGCAGGTCAAATCTTATCTCAAGGACACAACGGACTTCTTGACCAAACTTAATGCACTTTCTAGTAAAATGAATGAAGACTTTATTTTGGTTGTTGCAGATGTGTCTTCTTTGTATACTAAGATTCCTCACCAAGATGGACTGAAAGCATTGTACGAAGCTCTTGAAACCAGAACTGTTAAAGTCCCAAGTTCAAAAACTATATCAAAATTGGCACACATTGTTCTAACAACGAATACTTTCCAATTCTACAACAACTTTTTCACTCAGTTACAAGGCACGGCTATGGGTACAAAAATGGCTCCAAACTACGCGATTATTTTTATGGATTGGTTCGAAAAACGTCTTCTATCAAATGCTATCCTTAATCCAATAGTGTGGTGGAGATATATCGATGACATTTTTATGATCTGGACGCATGGATGGGAAACCTTGCAGCAGTTTGAAGATTATGCTAATAATTTCCATCCTTCTATTAAATTCGTCTTTGAAAAGAGTGATTCCGAAGTAAACTTTCTTGATACCAGAATTTCAAAGCATGGTGCCAATCTATCCACAGATTTATACACCAAGCCAACCGATACTCGTCAATATCTGCATTTTACTTCATGTCATCCTATCGAGCATCGTTTGCCCATTGCTTATTCGCAAGCTCTAAGAATAAGGCGAATTTGTTCAGATGATCTTCAGGCGAGACATCATTTATATGATCTCGAAGATGCTTTGGTGCGAAGAGGTTATCCAAGAGGTCGAGTACAAAATCAAATTCGGAAAGCTCTATCTAAAGACCGAAAATTGTTATTGGAGAAAAATAGCAAAGAAAATATTTCACCGACACCTACCTGGATTGCTCCGTATCATCCTTCAACGTATGCTGATATCAAGTTTATTGCGAAAAAACATGAACACTTTCTTGTAGGAACTGGCATTACTGCTAAATTATGGTGGAAACCTCCCAGAAAACTAAATTCTCATTTGGTCTCTTCTCGTTTATATGATAAAACAGATAATGCGTCATTTAACAACATTGGCATTGTTTCATCCTGCAATAACTCGCGCTGCAAAACCTGCGCCATGCTCTCAACTGAAACTGAAGTGTTATCGCCTATCACTGAACTTTCTTATAACATCAAAGCTGCTAAAACAACATGCACATCATCAAACATCATTTATGGTCTAAGTTTTCGCAATTGTAATTTTTTATATGTAGGAGAAACCCAAAGAAGTTTGAGAGAAAGAATGACAGAACATCGATTTGACGTCCGCCATGGAGATGAAGAAAGGGTGGTTTCTCATCATTGTATAAAACATCAACACCTGGAAGAAGATTTAAGGGTGACAATACTGAAAGAAATAAAAGGAAATGATCAACAACGAAAGGTGGAGGAACTAAAATTCATTAGCCAACTAATGACTGACTGGCCTCATGGCCTTAATATGCAGCATGTGCTACAGAGGTCAGCGATCTATGAACCTAAATCTCCTACTTCCCTATGACTTTTGTGATTTCTATTTTTATGATATAGAATATCTTGGAATATATCTTAGAATATCTAGGTAGTCTATACATGCATATAAGGAATTTTTAAAACTGTTTGTCGTTTAAAATTGTAGGGACTAAATGTCCTCTTTTTATATTTCTCCTGATGAAGATTGGTCAATCTCTGTCATCTTGTTGCCAATTGAAACCGGTAGAGACTGAATAATTATTTCAGTTTTTGATTTTTGCGACGTTTTGATCTTCTAAAAACTGTTCTAAAGAACATGACATTTTAAGCTCTCCCATCAATTCGTTTGAGTACACAGAAAACGCACAACACGAATATACCTGCTTTTGTTAATATCAGGTGTCTCTCTTCGTTAACGATCCCCAAAACTTCCTTATTCAGACGATGCTCCGTCCAACTAATTTCCTCTGTTTTTCTCCAAATCCACACATCGCATTTTTCTTGTTTTCGAACTTTCAGAGAATAATGTATATTCTATGGCTACCACGAATCTGCGCGTCTGCCAAGCTCCACCCGGTTCCACTTCTTGTCAGACAGGACCAAAAAATCAATCTAAATCCAATGGGAAGTAGGTAGCGGTTTTCAGCAAAAATGTAATTCTCCATGTGTTCTCTGATTAAGTGAAAGCTTGACAGCTTTCGGTCACAACTTCTGACATGGAATTTATCAATTCAAAACCTTAACACTAGTTGCAATCTACGATGCATTTGAACAGTTGTAGGAGTATCCAATTCAAGTACACTAAACCAAATAATGAGTTTATCAAAAACATAATTTGATGAATCTATAGTCAAATCAGATATCAATCATCATGTTGACTTTTGACTTTAAGTGAGCATAAAATATGTACTAAGTTTCGTGCTTCAAAGAACAAAATCCTATAAAGTCGGTTGCTAGTAAGTTTCGTCCTCTGGGATGGGGCAAAATTTTGCTTTCAATTAGCAGGTAGCTATCATTTAAGCATTTGTTTGGGAATGTCCATGTTAAATCTATTTACGTAATAGTTCCTATCTGATTATTTCTTAATGTGGAAACGACTATCAAGGGAAAAACAATTTTATTCTATGTAATTTGGAGAGCTAGGATGGAAAGGTCTAGCTAAAATATTTAAGAAAGTGGTGTGTCTCACGAGCAGGAGGTTGAAAACGATACGGAGAATTCCACAGTACATGCTGCTCTGAGAAGAATGATATGAAGTTAGACAATTCAATATATGCACAGATGCACACATATTATGCTTTTTGACCATTTGGAGAACAGATAAAAGGGACAGTGAACATAAATTTTCAGATTTGATAGCAATTGTCCTATTATCAACATGTTCCATATGTTATATATTAACTCGTCCCGCCTCATCTACAACCCTCGATTTGATCTTCTCATCACCTGATGCTAACATAGACAATCTCAGCGTTGGTGAAGTTTTCTCTACATCCGATCACGCCATCTTATCATTTTCCACCCCAATTTGTACTGCTACCCATGAGAAACCGGCGAAATTAGTTCCTTTGATTTGTAAAGCCAATTGGAGGAAATACAAAAATATCTTGCGTCTATCGGACTGGAATATATCAAACACTTCCGAAATCAATGAGGTTTGGCATCGTTTTAGCAAGAATATATCCACTGCAGCACACAAAGCTATTCCTTATAAAGAAAAGACTACTTGGCAGCCTGTATTTTCTTTGAAGGTCAAAACAGCAATGAGAAAGTTAAGGAGAGTTCACAGACAATATCAGCTAGATCCCAATCATCATACCCGCTCAAATTTTCTTGGTGCTAAAGCTGAACTTGAAAGAAAACTACATGATGCCACTATCAATCATGAACTGAAGCTATCTCGCAATCTAAGGAAAAACAATCAGGAGCCCTTTTGGAGTTACGTGAAGAGAAAATGCAGAAACCAGACATCATTCGATGTCATGAAAAAGTTACAATGAGTTAATTACTGATCATTGTGAAATCGTCAATTGCTTTAATGCTCTCTTTGCATCAAATATGAGTGCCCCAGCACAGGAAACCTGTTCAACGGACATGCCCCTCACTGCATATGACAACAACATTGATTCTTTGAGCATGCTCCACATCTCTACAATTGATGTGTACAAGTTTATGTGTAATTTCCCTGAAACAACAGCAGAAGACCTTGATGGAATCTCTTACGTGCTTATTAAGCACGGTGGGCTATTTTTGGCTGAGAAATTGGCATCTCTGTTCAATAAGTCCATGACAATGGGGAAGATTCCGAAAGCATGGAAGGATTTGACTATCACACCCATTCACAAATCTGGGTCAAAGACAGACTTTAGCAATTTTCGACCTGTTGCGCAATCCAGTTCAGTTTGTAAATTGATGGAGCGTATCATAAGGTCTGCATTAATGGAGCATATCACTTCCAATAGCCTTATCAATAAGTCGCAACATGGATTTGTTCCCAAGCGCTCGGTTGAATCCGCAGGCCTTATCTTCTACGATAATCTGTTGTGTGAGCTTGATCATGGGAACTGTCTGGACCTAGTCTCCGTGGAGTTAGAAAAGCGTTCGATGTGGTGCCTCACTCACTATTGTTGAGAAAATTGTCATCGTTCTCTATTGGGGGTGAGCTTCACAAATGGATATCAGACTTTTTATCTGATCGGAGGCAAGCCGTCACGATACATAATTCCTGCTCATCGTATCTGCCCGTAAAAAGTGGTGTCATTCAAGGATCAGTTATCGGGCCTGCCCTATTCTTTATTTTTGCGAATGACATTGATGACATCATTGAACACGCAAAGCTTTTAAAATATGCTGATGACCTCAAAATTTGGATCTCATTCAAGAAAGATACAAATAGTTAAAGGCACGCCTCAGAATTGTTGCAGGGAGACATCATAAACCTGAGTAGTTGGTCAAAAAACAACTACATGCCGATAAACTTGTCCAAATCCAATATAATGCACTTTGGCAGAAGCAATAACTGCAAGCAATGCTTTTTGAATGAAGCACGTTTGAACTCAATAAGCAAGTTCAAAGACTTGGGTATATCAATAGATTCAACGAAGTCCAACATCTTTATACCACACATACAAGTCGCCATTTCAAAAGCGAATCGCATGTTCGGATTGATAAAGAAGTCCTTCAAAACTAGAGATACATACGCTCTTACTACGTTGTACAAAGCCAAAGTGAGATCTATTATTGAATTTGGCTCTCTAGTGTGGTATCCTAAATACTCTTACGCTTCGGACTCCATTGAATCTGTACAAAGAAGATTCACCTTGTTCTTTCTTAGACTAAGAGGCCTTTCTTACAGATCTCGCCTACAACAGCTCAACCTCCTTAGCCTCAAGGCTTGTCGTTTGCGATACCGTCTAATTTTCTTGTTTAAAATGATTAATGGCTATGTTAATGTAGACTTCAACGACTTTTTTCGGCAGGCTTGCTGCCAAACAAATAGAAGCCACAATTTCAAACTGGAAACGAGGCTTGCACACCATGAATACTGTAGCCACTTCTACACTGTGGAAATTGTATCTCATTGGAACGCATTAAAGATGGCCTATTCAAGTGTAGCAGAGAAGAAGTTTCTCATCGAACGCTTACGCTGGAAATTTTGTCCATGATAATTCTATTGCATATGCATTTCTACGAAAGACTTGCAATCGTTCATCGTGTACTGCAATATTTTTTTAAAATTCTTTGATGATAAAAGAAACACACCGATAAAATATAAAGTTTAATTTGCAAAGCTAGTGCTGATGAAGTGTAAATCGACAGTACAATAAGAGGGAGGTTCTTCCTCTTCATCAACCGTCCTCGTTTCGAGGGTTTGTCGAGCTCACTGTCACGAGTCGCCTCCAAAACCGACCTGTTATTCGCGTGTCGAGTCAAACTGACGAATGATTGTCCCGTCCAAAGCACACATCCCGAATGACAATTGATCCTTGGTCGGGCTTGTCTTCTTATTCCTGGCATCAAGCCGGTGATAAATGTCTTCTCCAATGATGTTCCTCTAAGTAAAGTATGACCTAAGTATTGAAGCTTCTTTTTCTTGATGGAAGACAACAACTTTCTCTTGGTTCCTGTAACGACGCATTTGATGTGTGTGATATCAGTAAACCTGTAATACTCTTCTCAACGTTCTCATCTCGAATGCCTCCACTCTCTATCTCTCTCTCATCGTCTTTCAGCATAGTCCATCCCTCAGAGCCATAAGTAGCCAACGGCCACACGAGCGTCTCAACCGATCTCTTAAGCGAAATAGGAATTGAGTCTGACCCCATATAAGGGCCAAATTGCCAAGAATTGCTGTGGCTTTCGCTATTTTGAGACGTATATCGGTCGTGGTTCGTGCGCAAACTGTGATTTCGCTGCCTAGGTACGTAAAGGCATTTACCCTATGGAGCTGGCTTCCATCGACTGTGGCATTCATTGCCTGCCCATCAGTCGACATGACTCTTGTCTTCTCCGGATTCAGATGAAGTATTGATAAAGTAATTGATAATAAAAAATAATAAGCAGATAGATAAAATACAGAAATTATGGTCCGTATCTTAAATAAGCATTCTAGAAATGAGATTTCAAAAAGATTTATAACTGAGTTTTTGTTAGTAGCCAGTATTTTTAAAAAGCAATCTTTCTGAAATGCAAATCACAGGCGATTTACTGTCAACATACCTGTGGGCATGCGTTTAACCGCCAGCATCCGCGAGCACTGGTATAGAGGAACATCGTCACGGGTACGCCTTACATGACTCACTAATCGGTACGGTATTGATCATGACAGTCATCATATTAGTCATTATATCATCATTAGTTATCATGATCACATGCACATGTAGCTATTTTCATGGCTACAATTTTTGTGATGTTTTAATGCAGTTGATGAACAATAAGTATTAAGTCAGCAATTGTCTTTAGTCAATAAATGAAGTGAATTAGAAAACAACGATCTAATGATTAACACTTCAGATGACCGAAGCATAAATTGGGTGTCATTTTTCTCATCAAAATAAGTTTTTGTCTTGAATAAAATAATGATCAAATTTTGATTTGCGATGTTCCGATTTATAGAAGCATTGAGATATGTACGGGCACGGACAGCCAACTTAAGGGTAAGGACACGGGCGGGTACGGGTGCGTGCGAATAAGCTAGCTACGGGTTCGGGCGGGTACCGAAAAATGCTCTGCCTGCACGTCACTAGTCAATATCACATAAAATTCAAAATGGGAATTTACAACTGAAGAGAATACTCAATTCCCGTTTTAGTTTGATACAGAAAATCGATGCTTTTGTTGATTTCCAACATATTATTGTAATATTATAGTAGTCAGTTAACGACGGCTATTCCAATAGTAGCGTGGCTTCGTGCAGTATACTCTGATAACCATGAACATGATATGAGAAACTGATACATTTTTCTTCCTTTCATTGATGCAAATAAATCACACAACACCCAAAAGAAGAAGTGGCACAAACAGAACAGCCGTGATCCTTTAAAATAATGCAGCGTACATCTGAAGCTAATGGCCAACTGCTACTTTATGATATAAAATAGCATTGTCTTCAGACTCTTGAAAAGATAGAGATGTAAGCGAAGACAACAAAGTATTCTCCTGATAAAAATAAAGAAGATGTAGAAAGCACACATGCACAGCGTAAATCTCATCAATGGGGATACTTGAAGGAAAAGATTTCTCTCAATCTAAGATAAATTATAATATATCTTTAACACTTAAATCTTTATTTTTGAATCATACCTTTGGCTATTCTCAGATTATCATACATCAAAATGAAGCGAATAGCAGTCGCTATATAATTATTGTTATACTATTATCATTGCTACTATACATCATTCAGTGATTTCTCTTTGTACATGTGCTTTTCTAATAGAACTTTCAACCCAACTTATCAAATGCTATGATATATAGTCATACATTGATTTTATTATGCATGATTCTTGTTTCCATGCCATGTATTATATGATTCTTTTGGTAGGGAAACAGACTGCTTGGGAGTGACTCAGATCTCCAGTGCACATCACCGCTCTCAAATTCTCTGACGAAAAGCCATTACTCAGCAGTTCACCACGCACCCTCTCGACTTCCTTACTAAAAATAGCATATGGAGTGTGCTCGCAGGACCGCATCAGTGAGGAAGTCGAGAGGGTACGTGGTGAACTGCGGAGAAATAGCTTTTTGTCAGAGGATTTGAGAGCGATGATGTCTACTGGAGCTCTGAGTCACTCCCAAGCAACTACTAACCGTGCTGCGTCGCGACTAGTGAGCAGCATTCCTTATGTTCTGGTTTATCGGAGAGGACCAAGAGGATTCTTCGCAGAGTTGGAGTGGAAGTAGGTTGCAAGCCGACGAGATATTTGGAATCGTTTTTCCATCAACCGCGAGTAACAGGAGCCATACGGTTTGGTGCACCCGCTGGAATGCGGCGGTTGTGAGTGGAGATATGTGGGTGAGTCGGGTCGACGCTTGGGCGAAAGGATGAAGGAGCACAAGAGAGCGGTGGCCACCTTATAGGAGAATTCGGAAGTGGCTTCCCACACACATTCGCAGAATCACGCGATTGATCGGTCTACGGCCCGAATGGCGGACAGAGAGACGGATTGGAGAAGATGCATCATCAAAGAAGCGTAATGGACTCAGCAGCTAAGTGGTAGCAACAAGGTGAAGCACAGTATCGGAAGTGTCTGGAAGCAAGTTTGACTTTATTTCCCTTTTTCTTTCTTCCTTTGACAAGTAATTACTTTCTCGTCTTCTACTTTTAATTGCATTCTAATAGTATAATCTCGTTCCGATCTTAGACAGAGGATGAATTATTTTGTCTGCGTTTCGGTTTCAGACATTTAATCATGTAATTCATTTCCGAAGAGGGGAGTTTAACTCTGAATAATCGGCTTGCATTTTCAGTCGCCTGACGATGGTGTAAATTTGTGGGCAGCTTTCACCTGCTGATGCTTTTTTAGGATCTGTCCTTTGACTAATCAAAAGGTAAACAGTGAAGAAAGATTCGCCAAATGTTTAATCACAAAAAGTTAGTGATCTTAGTATTATCTTCTTAGAACTGCAAGATACGCGTTTCTTGAAATTTTGTGAACACGGAGAAATCAATAGTTCAGCAACATAATTGGCTGTGCAAGATACGAATCAACTAAACTAAGAATTCAAAAATGTCAAAGATAACACAGTTATCGAATGATACCATAGAACTAAAACACACAAGTATAAATCCAAGGCATGAAAGAAATAATAACATTATTAAACTATGGAAACGGGACTATTTACAACATCATGGAAATCGGAATGAACAGTTAACTATCACTGATATTCATATTCAGGATATTTTGATATCACTACGTGCATTTAATGCATTTAAAATATCTCATTGGATATTTTCAAATGCAACAATTATTACATAAAACGCGTGTTGCATCTAGTTCATAGGCGTAAACTCAGAACATCACTCAAAAGTCTCAAGCAAGGCGTCCCTTTAGATTCAAACGATCACAACTCATATTTTGCGAAAATTGCATTTTAATTTTCGAGCCGACGTTTTACGGAGATTCACGAGTACAATTAACAGGATATGAATAGGGTTGAAGTCATAATACCATATTACTAAATGTATAATTTCTATACATTTGACAGATAATTTTACCAGATTATTACATACTCGTAGTTGTAGAATCGTATTCAGAATCCCTTCTATATTTGATAGAATTTATTCCCAGGGAAGATCTTAATAGAGAAGGATTCTATCGCGGATATACGTCGCATATAGTCCTACTTCTTTCTAGGACACAGCTCATGAATTTACTTGATGAATCGCTCGGAATTCATCAAATAATTTCCCTCTCTATATCCCTGTGAATCGTATAGCCATCCTCTATCCCTAACAAAGAAGAGTGTCTACCAGGCTGGCCGTGGATATGAACATCTCCATGGATGGATATCGACATTTTTGAAACATCAACGGACATCGTGGAGGTTTTTAGAATGAATTTTTCCACAGATGCTGCTGCAATTATGTAAAATGTATTACCAAGAATGAAGCAAATTATCACAAAACCCAAAGTGAACTCAATATAAAAGCGTGTTTCAACTACTGGCCGCATCGAGCATGTGAAACAATTTAAAATAAAGCTGGACGTCGACTGAGGTGACACAACTCGTGTTTATTTTTGTAAGTGATTGTTAATTATTCTATAGCTATGATACAACGCTTGATACGCCAGTTCCTTTACCAAGAAGTTGAATCTGGCGTAGAACTTGAACTTGCTTATGTTGATTAAACAGGGTTCGTACAGCTTCCTGGAGGCAACCTTACTTACTCTTACTCCTCGTTCGTTTATTATCGGCAGGGCCCCAGGTTTGAGGGTGCGACATTTGAGCTACGTCGATTCTCGTTCACATGAGTGCGCCTCATCCACACTGTCCGGTCTTGCGCAAGTCGACGGTTGAGATGTAGGAGCTCCATATCCTTCCTGACGATGTGACGTTGTGCATCCACGTTTCCTCTGACCGTCTTTCATGTTCGGGCCTGGTACCTCAAGATCGATGACTCTCCTCGGTCACTTGCAGGTGGACATTCTTTGGTGGTAACCGTACAACCTTAAGCGGTTTTGCCGCAAGTCTGAATCCAAATTATTCAGGCCAAGCATCCTCCGAAAGGTCGCACACCGAGCGTCGCTCGCAATGATTGACCGAACACATCCATCGCATCATGGAGTTCTCGCTGTTGGTGAGGCGTGCCGGATCTTCTGCTTTGATGGGCCATGTTTCCGAAGCAGAGAACATTGCGCTTCTTATACATGCCCTATAAACATGACCCCTGCGTCTGAAAGAAATCCCTTTATTTGTCAGAACTGGCAACAAATCATGGTAATTCTTCCAAGAACTTATACGGGCTGTTACCGCCGCAACACAGCCTCCAGATCTCCCAAATAACAAAAGTCCTCTACAATCTCATTACATATCGTTGCCAATTGGCATCTGAGCGACCTGCGGCTGTGATGTGGGGAGCTCTCCTTTGCAACGCCGGCACATAAAATGAGGATCAGCGCGTAGAATTGACAGATCAGTGTATCTACGGTGCACCCATTTTCGGCAAGTTGAGCAGCGGAAGGAGATCTTACCTACGCCCTTCCTCCAGACACCACATGGATACTTTCCTTCATCTCATTAATTCAAGGCAACTCCGGCTGATAAGAACATTACTCTTATTGATGTTGACTGTCATGCCTTTCGCCTCCAGGTTTGCCTTCCAGCAAGGGTAACGAGTCTTTAAATCATCGACTGAGTTCGATGTCATAACCATGTCATCCGCGTAGAGAATCTCTTGAGGGCATCACGACAGTGATCCTCCAAGACAGCTAAAGCTGTGTAAATTTGTAGGCAGCTTTCACATGCTGATGCTTCTTTAGGATCTGTCCTTTGACAAATCAAAAGGAAAGAAAGCAGAAAGATTCGCCAAATGTTTATTCACAAAAAGTTGGTGATCTTTGTTGTATTATCTTCTTAGAATTGCATGTTTTGTAACCAACACGGAGAAATCAATAGTTCAACAACAAATTTGGTTGTGTATGATACGAATTCAAAAATGTCAAATATAGCACAGTCATCGAATGATACCATAGAACTAAAATGATCTCTTATTACGATAAAAAAAACTGTAATAAAAGATCACTTTGCCACATTTGATTTTGGCAGCTTGGCTTACAACCCTTAAATAAATATTTGTATACATGATTTCGTTACATATATATTTATATTATATGGTAAGAATTTACGTTCTTTTGTTCTATTGCGAAGAATTCCACCCAGTAGACTTTTATCATGTCGTGATCATCACTACTTTTATCATGTAATCATAGGCTCCATAGATCTCACGTATTTTGTACAATGGTATATGATGTACATGTATATCATGATAACTCTGAAAATTTGTAAATGTGTAGGTCTCATGTAATTTGTATATGGTGGCATAAAATAATAATTTCTTTATTTTAAGAGGATAATATTTGTAGCATACCTAATTTGGAATGGTTCTCTAAACAACAGCATAAAAGTAAGCGAAATTAACAAAAGTAAGGAGAGAAAGTCAGATAAACGTTCAAAAAATTCGCAAAGAAATGGTCGAAGTATCGTCATTTGAAACTTCGGATCGTGTCACACTCTTTAATACTTCGAATACAGAGGTTGAAAAACTTTGAGCCTTTACATCGAAGAGTGTTCTATCGCACTATCACTATATGCTTCAGATATGATGCATATAGTGATCACTCTGTAAATTTCGTATTACAGTAATGTAATACGATACATTGTAATGTATTTTTATTGATGGTAAACTTTGCGTATGCATATGTTGCAAGTGTCATCAATGCTTGCATGTAAGTGCCCTTGCGGCCATCGCTTCGCGTTTTCTGTTATACTTCAGAATAAACATCTATGACTTATGACTCATGAAAAGTCAAGAAGGCTAGGCATGCATGTGATCAAGTGCTTTAAAGATCACTTGCGACCTATATGTAGAGATCAATTGATAGGATAGTACTTTTGAATTCTTTCTGATGGATGATGCTTGAGAAAATATTGCTTCAAGTTTTCCCATTGATCAAAAATTTTAAGTGAGAGTGTCTTAAGGCTTAGGCACCGCCTGGAAACTAACTGTAACATGAACCATTCGGTCACACACACTACTTAATCGAGAGAATAGTTGTCTTCACGCACTCGAGTATTTTAAGGAGTATACAAGTACCAGGCCTGTGATTAGCCTATGAGAAAAATTGAGGATTTTTTTGCAAAAATTTGAGAAATGGAAACGAGCCTAGTATGATAATTGCAAGAAAAACTCCAAATTTTAGCACGGATTTTGGGCCAAACTTCAAGTCATGAAAGTCACAACGAAGAAGGCAACCCTATGGTTGACCACACCACACTCCACTACACTTTTTGAAGTTGTGTATATTACAAAGGGATATTGACTTTATCATAATCACTTCCCGCGTTATTACGAATTTCATTTGTTGCGTCAAGTATTATCTGCTTAGAATGTGACGAACAGAGGATGTCAGATCAAGCTGCTGATATCGCTGTGCTTCACGTTATCGTCTCCAATTCAATGATGCGTGTCAGATTTGGATACTGCAATTTTTTTTAATGTAGGATATATCCCCAACTACATGCATCTGAGGCTTTGTAACGATTAATTTTTACGGACTTAAGACAAATTTGGGAGGAGAGTAACCCATAAGTATAGAAAGCTTAAAATCGTTGACGGAATGTTTGTGACTTAAAAAAGTCAGTAATTTATTATGAAGGATACGCCACATTACATACTAATTTATTAATATTACGTTGTACGGCATAAGTTTTGGTGGCTCTAGTTTGTTAGCGTTTGATCATATCGCTCCGATCTACATTCAAATGAACATGAATTCTCTCATACAACACAAAACAAGTGTCGGGAACAGGCTTGCCGTTAAGTTGTTGGTCTCATCTAGGCAAAAAGTTAAGCAATGTGTGCACTAGTTTCACACCAAGCTGTGTTCAGCAAATTATGAAAACGATCTATAAGTGAATAATTCATCCAGGATAAATGTCAGTCAGCAGACCCTGGAAAACGTAGCTGCAAAAAGACTCATGGGATAGCAGAGCTTCATGCGCTTCCAACCCCCGTACGTTAGTGACCAGGAGGCAGATAGACACCAAATTTAGGGACCATCCGATTTACTCCGTCGGATGTGTTCATGTTTAGCGGAAATAAAATGGAGGAGAGTGAGTGAAACAAACGCTTCAGTTGATAAGAGCACTGAAATCCAAGTGAGTTGGGTTACCTAAATGCTATCACATAATGGATATAGAAGATCGATATCCATAAGTTCTTTAAGAAGTACAGGCATGCATTTGGCAACCCTATAGTCGCAGAAACATATAAAGAAGGTTGTGAAACAGGTCAAGATAATTAATGAAAATAATTGAATAAGCATTTTATTGTTGGAATTCTAAGCATTATTATGAAGTTAGAAGTAAAAAATTGCTGACAGTGTTCAAATATACAATTTTTGTAGGTTGATCGAAGTGTTTCACTCATTAAATACGTGGAAGTATTACACTAAGGAGTTCGACAGACAATAACTTCGGACAACTTCTCTGCTTAGCAAAATAAGTCCGGACGAACCGGAACATCTACAGCCCTGTAGTTTGCAGAAATGGAAACGACGTGAAACAAGATCAATTCAACGTAGCAAAGTGCGTCAAGGTAACAAAATAAAAAAACAAGCTAACGACTGGTTAATTTTTGATATGCTAAATATGATTTAAAAGAAAATTATTATATCCAAAAATATCTAAAAATTTGAAAATGCTCACTAGAAGGACAAACAACGGTTGGTTCTCCTCTCCTCATGTGTAATGAATTGGCGAGTAAGTCGTTCTTTTCAAAATTATGTTTATCACTTCTATATTGAAAAGATTCTATTTAACAGTCTGCCCATCTAGATACTTAGAGGACAGGTCTGTGTCCAATCAGAATATCAGATCTAGCTAGCACAGATTACGCTATCTAAAATCTACCAGGTGGGTAAGAGAAAATTATAAAGTTATAAATCATGAGTGATTCATGATTAGCAGCATGGATGTAGGATACATGTTATAGGATTCTATCTTAGCTTCTTGATTGGAAGTTTACACATCATCGCCATTTGCCAAAAAACAATATACTATCCTATATTTAGTCTGTAGTGTGTCATATTTGAGGAATTTCTCATAGTTTAGCTATATTTGAGGAATTTTTGAGGATTTGAGGAATAACAAACAAATTTGAGGAATCTGAGGAATTTGAGGAGTAATCACAGGCCTGAAGTACATGTAGATCCGGTATGAATTGCTCGACATCCAATTCATTAAGTGTTTTGACACTTTTCATGTAACAGTTATGCATTTTGAGCAATAGACATGATACCAGTTTCAAGAACATGATTCCAAACTTGGACTTTAGTTGCCTCCACAGTCCTGATTCAAAGGACGTTTTATCATTCGACCCGTCCATCCTCAATCCACCTGACAATTTTTTCAGGAATTTCGGAAAAATTTTCGGAAAACCATACCGATGTTTCATGATTTTTGATGATTTTGCGACGAAACTCCGAATTGTAATTTTATGATCTTTGAGTGATTTGATTTTATGATCACTGTTAGGCCTAAAATCGTGACGGCAAATCATCTGCAGAAATTCAATTATGTTATTCCAAAAATTCACAAACTTTCACAGGCTATTCTGAAAAATCGCAAAATTCACGAATTTCAAAGGCCTTGAACTTTTTTCAAAATTCACAATTCTTTACAAACTTTCACAAACCGTGCGAACCCTGCTAAACATAAATCGCTTTGCATGCTTGCAACTTCTCGTGAATGGCTAGTATCTGGTACTATACGTAGACTTCACTTCAGGTTGAAGCACTGTTCTAAAATTTAATATCTTGTCCAGGGTTTTTTTGCTACGGGTCATCTGATCATTCCCACGGGTCACACTCAAATCGTCTCAAGATCGACTTTCATTAGTGTACGCCTAACGCACTCAGAATTTATAAGCAAAAACAGAAGTCATGAATGCAGTATAACATTTAGCATAGCAGTGAATTTTACTCGCGATTCTGCATGTACGTGTGCAAGGTGACTTTTCAAGTCTTGAAGTCTTGTATTTTATCATCATACAGCTAGTGCCCGCATCATACCCGCATGAACAAATCGACATCATGTTAATGAGCTATCTTGAGATGAATTCTGGGCATTGATAGTGTTGGCTATGGCTCACTACATGTAACGGATGAACGTTCAAAATCCACGATACAAGTCGAAAATTCCACGGTGCAGAATGTGACACGTGGAACACCTTAAAAAAAGCACTGTCATATCTCTTGAGTGTAGAGATGCTAGACATTGTAAAACTTAGGAAAAACACGTCTCTAAATCTCCGATATGTTCTGGCCAGGAAAAATTATCTTTGAGTTTTGTTATCATTTTATTGTAAGTAGTCTTATGTATTATCATGCGAGTTACAAGAGCTATATACAATATATCCATTTCTCACAATAGTCGTGGACATCTATGACATTTTTTCGTGGAAAAGGATCTGAAATTTCCTCTCCACGGCAACCCTGGTATCTGCAAATGGATCTTGTCTGCCAAAGAAGAACAGTTGCTGTCAGTTATCATTACATGTTAATATTGACAATCTTCATGCTAATATTGACAATGTTAATATTGACAATCTTCCATGCTGTATGTACTATGTCATATGTGGATTTCTCCTTCAAGCTACAGAAACAACCGCTATTGACCATATGCAATCTTCCATCTTCTATTGCAACGTGTCCCCCTATTGCACTTTGCAGCACGGAAGACTCAAACAAACAATGTGTGCAGTTTCGTGATTTCATTACTTTTGTACATGCTTGATGTTATTCATTTTAGTGGAAATGAAGAATTTCTTCTTCCTACTCTCACTTTTCACAAATTTTAATTTACGATACTATGGATCAGAGGAGACGAAAAAAATACTTCCTAAATCTATTATCATGTCATTTCTAATATCATTATTCATTCTAATACAGTGAACAAAGCGATTATCTCCAGAAATGAGAGACGTCAGGATATTTTGGATAGCCATCATCTCGAACGTTGACCCTGAACATGAAATGTATGAAGAATCGTTACATTGCTGTGAGTGGATGACACAATAACGATTTGCATAAGTAGACAAATGCATCATAATATAACTTCTATCCTTGAGCCGACAAGATAAATTGCAGGAGAAAATAATTATTTTGTATCCTATATGAACACCCTAATGAGGCGTACGTCTTGCGCTCTCCCTCATAAGTTTCTCAGCATGAGACATGGCGAGAAAATTGTCGACCACACCTCTTACATGTCTATAAATAGGAAGAACTTAATTTCTCATGTGCATTCGAAATGACATTCAGGAGTAGACATTAACATACCCATGGCAGCTGAGATCATCGCATTAGATAAGATAATAACAAGCAAAATAGTAGACTTGATATAGTAATAACTCACTTTCACAGAACAAAATATTAGTAATTTATGATTGATGAAATCATAATGTAAAATTGATGCGACTTTTCTAGTTTTAATTTAATAATTTACTTTGAAAGAAAGAGGATAAAATAAAATAAGGAGCGTACAGCAGTGTTTTCTGAAATGATGAATTAGATTATATTTGCGAGTTGCCAGACTTGCTTAATTATGTTCGTACAATACAAAGTATATCGACATAGTGAGCAAGTAATAAGCGCCTATACGGATATGTACTGCATCCAGACCACTGGTATGCATGACATGTGGTTTACAATGCAATCATACACTGAACACCTTTCGGGATCCCGGGATTGACCCCCTAATCCCGTTCGGGATCAGAAATAGTCCGGGATATGTGATCCCTACGCACCACATATTCGATTGAAGTTTGCGTTGTGATGACTGCACCATGTTACGAAAATGACTTAAATGCACATGACTCTTCCTTTTGATGTATCGAGAGAGTACCACACCCTATATTCATGTGAAAGTAAGACGATAAGATAGTCACAAGCAAATATGATCCTACTACTGCACTTCGTTCCTAAAATAATATGAATGACTTATCCTTTTGTAAACGTAAATGAGAATGAAACGCAGCAATTACGAATATTATGCGTAGCTGGATTATAGAAACTACAAAACGTGAGACTGTTCTAATTTCTAAATAAATCGACACTGTTGTGCACGTAATAATGAAAGAAAAGACAGATTAAGCAAATTAATGTATGGGCACATGATGAAGATGAACGTGTAATTGAATTTCACAAGTTAACACTTGACTACACGTATACCATGCTCTGAAAACATCAGCGAAATTTTTTCAGTTATGACCAGAATTACTTTACAAGAAATGACTTGATCACTTTTGAACGCCATATTATCTCCTCCTCTGCGACTTGCTTCGTTTGCAGAATTTTATGAAGACTGAAACCGATACAAGCAACTAGACAACACCTAACAATACATGAGTATGGTACTCACATGAGTTCTAAACGAAGAACATCAATGGCCACTATGTAGGATTTTTATCTTTTCAATTCCTAAAAATCTGCACTCCCGACATGATGACAATTGTGATTAACAGCTCAAAAATTAGATGTTAGAATACAAAGAAACTTGGAGTAACTATAACTTGTCGTGAGACTAAGCATCCGCTATTAACCAGGTAATTTGCAACCACGACCTGAGAGCGCAGGATACCTTCAAATGTCTATTTATTAATGCACTGACGTCCTGCAAATTGAGATTTGAGTCATGAATCAAATTAAGAGTGTTCGGATTGTATAAGAATTAATAAGATGGAATATAAGTTTATTAGATCTGCATCATGATTACAACGTCATTTTAAAGACAGCATGCATAAAATTGCAAATCAAGGGGCTATCGACAAAATTATTTACATCTTTACAAGCATCCTTCTGATCGTTTTGAGTACTCAGCGTTTCCAAAGTAAAATCTCTGAGAATCCGCGCAAGCCAAGTAAATCCGCGCAGATGGACCCGAACCCCCTTTACATTGCAGTTTTAAGACCATATTTGTGATTTTCTGGATTTCATTGTCTTGCATATTCAAAAATGAATCCTACATAGTGATGTGCAACTTTTACTTTCAATCTTAAGTAGACTTTCGATGGAACCTGATTGGGTCACTATAACTGTTTCTATCAATAGGGTCAACATACTGTAACTAGTAGTACTAGTAGGTAACTATAAACAAAGCGTTGTGTAGTAGGTACTGTATTTTCAGTAATAATCAAAGACTTCACAAAACAAAATGAACAAGAAACTATTCCGGTACCAATATCTCTCGAGTCAAGTGGCATGGGAATGTGACTACAACAAAAGGTCTTCATGATAATTATTGCAAAAAAATTCAAAAGTGGCCTCATGGTCCACGTTTTACTACATTTCACGGTAACTGAGTATGAAGGACATATAGCTTATCTGAATGTAGATGTACATATTGACAGAAAAATAAATCTTTTTTAAGAAAAAATGTATTCATCTATTGACTTTGTAACAACTTGAATTGAGGATGACGAGAAAATAGTCAGCACCAAGTGTCTTATCATTGTCTACGACGCCTCGTATCCATCAGTGGTTCGGTCGAAGGCAAAGTTCTCTTCAACTTTCTTTTGGACTCATCTTTTTTCGATGACACGGGAGCTGCATCTGTTATCGATTGTGCTTCTAGCATAAGCCTCCTTCCGCTTACTCTCGGCGAGTTTTTCTGCGGATTCCTTTTCTTGCCTGACTCTTTCTCTTTCCATCTCTTTCTCCCTGGCTTTCAGATCTTCCTCTTTCTTTTTTCTGCTTCAATGCGCTCCTTTTCCTTTTGCTTCAGATACTGCATGTAGGAATTCGATGCCTCATAGCAACGATCGAGCAACTTGCGTCCAATCGGGAACGTTGCACTCTTGTATCCGCGATTTCGCATAAATAATTTCCCTGTCAGAATACCGTTAAAGTTGGGATCCTGCAATCTGTTGCGGTCTGTGGTCAAAATGCACTTCATCGAGCTAGATGAGATCTTCTTCCGCAACATTTTCCCTCTGCTTCGGATCCAAGAATTTGCAAGCCCTCAGAAGACGTTTACCAATAGACAAGTAATGGATCAAAGATCGAAGGAGCTGGCCATAGAACAGACGAACTCGTTGAAAAAATAATGCACGTTGTGCTGCCGTAAGATGGTCGTTACGAAGAGCTTCTCTAGCTTTCCCGCCAATCAGCACATTATCATCCGATAATTGTTCAACATTTGGAACGTTATAGAATTCATCTTCATTCATCACCTTGTCAACATATTCTTGTCGAATAAAGGAACAACAGACGTCCGAAATGATCGATATCATACGATCGTAGATTAAATGTATCACAGGAGCTGACGTTTGAAAGAAGATCTCGAAGTCTTTCAACGTTATTCAGCACAAAATTCATATAAAGGGGAGAAACGGCGGAATCTAGGAATTTCCGTAAAGTGCGATGAACCGATGGGAAATGTATTTACCTAATATACGCACGTTTATCGTTCTCTCTTTTGGTTTGACTTCAGTTTTACCACTGCAACCTGATGAAGCGGACCTGATAAGTCCACGAAAATTTGTACATTTCTTCTATTTTATCTAACAAAAAATGTGCTCTATCAAATGTACTACAGAAGCTGTACATTAGGTGAACAATGTCTAATTTGAAATGATTTCGGTGAAAAACACCACACTAAGATTCAAAACATGCTTAAAACTGAAAAAAGATTGTGACATCAAAATTCCGCGCAGCTTCTCAATTTTCCGCGCTTCCGCGCAGAAATCGGCAAAACCGCGCAGCTGCGCGCTCACTTTTGGAAACGCTGAGTACTGCAACTGCTTTTTGGACAAGATGAGACCTTTGAATAATTTGAATATATCATGAATTTTGCAGAATTATTATATCAAAATTGCCCATGGGTTGTGAGTGAGTCGCTAAAACTTTAATCAACTCACCGTGTTGTATAAATCTTACTCGCAGCGTAAATGGCATCCTCTGTATTTTGAACGAGCAATGGAATCCTTTTAACACCAGGAGAAGCTAACCATTCCTCTACTAGTTCCATTGCATAATCTGTAGGACTGAGATCAACCTTGGTAATGACCATCACCAGTGGAACTCCTAGTGCCAGAGCTAGATCACAATGGTCATAACTCGTGCCAACTGCAATAAAACGAGATGCATCATGTTTTATAGATAATTACTGATCAAAAGGTAGACCCACAACAAGTCATCACATTTATTTTTAACCACTAAAATCTGCTATGTTTTCAAGCGTGAATAATGCTGCGTGATCAATTCCCTCAAGTAGTTACAGACGAGATAAAATCATTGTAAATCGCAACTATATTAAAAGTTTGAAGATATGTCATGTGCAAAGCTCATGGAACTTGTAAACTAAAACTCACTCTTCATGCCGCCCGTAATCGCCCATAATCTTTTCGTTTCAAATACCGCTGCCCGCACCATATTATGTAGCATCTTCCTGGCAGTCGAAATAATTGTCAAAAAAATTAGAAGTGTGAATAATCGTGATGTCATGCGTAGTACCCTTGATACTGTCTGTGTATAGAGGAAGCGAGTCGAGTGACTCGCTCTTTTATTTACGCGATAAAACGTCGTAAAAATTGGGAGAGAACCTGCTTTTTCTATTTTCATCATGACTGACCTCCCATATCGACAACTCTATCAGTGATAATCCACTGCTGACGGCAACCTCAAACAGGAAGCCAAAAGGAAACTCGCAGCGTGAAAAGGATTGAAGATCAACAGAGCGAAGTCAAATGTCCTGGCTAACTTGAAGAGTCTGAAGGAGTCGACGAAGTCGGGAAAGTGGTCTTGTAGTTTATGCATGAAATGCGTCGGGTGAACTCCATCTACTGTGGTTCGTGCACATGTGGCGTCATACCGCCACTCAAGAGAGATGGTTGAAAAATAAACCGCAATGGCGGTCTATTAAAGGTTCAACGGTATATACAGATTTACACGCCTATCCAACAAGTGGAAGCTATATAGGATGAAAAAAGAGTAGTGAATATTCACATATGCTTCATCATAACTTACATCGATCGAATCTGCATGTATACCAGCATGAGAGTAGAATTATATTTAAAGATGCATCATTATCATTCAATATTCATGAATCATCATAATTCTATTGCATCTTATTTCTTAGAATGAAATGACGGAGCAGCTGAGAGGAGTTGACAGGCGACCTGAACTTCCTATTCGTTTGCGCAAAAAACGTTTGCGGTGTAAAACTGCGCGGTTTCTGGAAAACTAATGGGAAATTCAAATTATCATAGGAAAATACGACATCGGGCACGTTACTAGGTTACAAGTCGGATATGCAATAAGAGCTGGGGGAAAATTAAACACACTTGACACACAGACTTTCAGAGTTCGATCAACAACTGAAATCACGGCTGAATTTTCCGACAGGAAACTAAGACAGAAAAAGACAAGATTCATGACTCTGGAACTCCTATGAAATTCAGATGCTTCAATATTAGAGACGGATATATACTAGTATTTAGAGTTATCCAAAAGAGTGAGTGAAGAAAACAATTGCTGAGTTTGAGAAATATGTAAAAGGAGCTCGAAGCACATTTGAACGCAGTTTTCAATTCACCTTTAGCATAAAATCAGCGAGAATGTGAACTTGAGAGAAAATGCTAAAATTTAGTCAGCAACATCGGGCAATGTGACATGACTAACTCATGAATTCAGTATGAGTTCATTAGTAATGTTATTAGTTCTCGCAGAGGTAATCGATAAAAAAAGCATGATAGTAATAATGAAAAAGCATAATATATTTGAGAAAAGTATGATGTTATAATATGCGCCAAAACATAAGATTTACCTAGTATCTCGCTTTTTAGATGATGGCGTGAATTCTGTGCTTTAAAACCAACTAGGAGGCCTGAAGATCCCATGAAATCACGTAACATAAACTAACACGCTTTAGTTTCCCAAGCATGTGCTTTCGGGATACCTATAAGAATTTAACGCAACCTGGAATATTTTTGTAATAATCAGAACAATGTCGGCAACCAACGGACAAATAGATCAACTGTGTTGCTGTTGGACACATTGGTCGAAGTTATTCAACTAATTTCTACGGACTCACACATAAATGTTAGGAATTTTCGATGGAATTACATAGCACATGATGAGCGAGTGTACATACATTTACAAGCACATTGGCGAGCGCGGTGGTATGTCGGTATCGCGGTGGATATTTCCAAATCTTGCACATAATTCGTACATCACCACTCACAATTCCTGTGGACAACCGGAGACAGAGATGTCAACTGTTTGTTCAAGTGAAGGATGGGGGAAGGCAGACTATGGGTACAACATGGATACAAATGGCACGTAGTGCAAGTTTTTGTTCAAAAACACAGACCTACCTATTATGCCATAAATTAAATGTGTAATGTAAAATATATTAATTTATTTCAAACTAGACTGCATCATATCAGTAATACTTCATGGCAGTAGAGTGTGATGCATTTTATTGACAGATCTTCAAGGACCACCGAGAAGAACTAACAATTTTCTAGCAACCATTAACGTTTGTACTTTTGAAATCTATTAACAGCCGACTCTTGATGCAAGCGACACGGCAGGTCCCTGCCGAGTTGATAGATGTGTGGCTACATCTCGATACAAGCGATGACAATAGCCGCTCCCAAGGTGTCGCTTATATCAAGCGTCGACTATTTCAAATGTCCAGTCATGTTCTTTTTGTTGTTCGTATGAGAATACTGCCCTTAATGAGAAAATACTAAAACCGCTAATCTTTCTAATTTGTTTGAAATTGCAGGTGATGAACCGGACGATAATAAACTGATGTCACAGCATAATTTTATTCATTCATTGCTGTGGGAGTGGCGGGTGAGAGTTTCAGGTATTATTCATGAATGTTCATTAAGAGTGGGGATCAAAAATATGTATTTATCGGCCACGGAAATTATGGACAATCTCTTCCTTACCTGTAGGCTATCTGATACTTGAAGACATTGAATATAAAAATTACATTTAATGAAGCGATCACGAAACAAAGCATATAAATGTACGACAAATGCGAAAACAATCGTATTCGTGAAGAAATCCAACGTTTTGAAGTTTTGTGCCGCTGGCTAAAATACTGCAACTTAATAGTGCACCGACGTGTCAAATACAACTGCACATGCTCTTTAACATCGTTTTACATATTTCTACAAGGTTTAGATTTCAAACTATAAACAGGCATGCGAACTTAATTAAGAACATCAATTTTCATATAAAAAAGGTAAAGGGACAGAAAAGGATTATTATCTTTTGAAGAATAAATCTACCGATCAAAGCAACAAGATTGCTAAACCGCGTGAAAATACCATTCTTCTTCAAACATCAACCATTGTGTAGTACATGAATATGGTTATTTAGCAAAGCCTGGACCGCCAGCTGAGTCACTGTTACTAATGGGGAGACGCAAGCCACACGGTTGAATAGGTCACCTACCTTCCCGACAAGGCCGACTCTACAGTGTGACCGGATGGTCTGGCATGAAGACCCTCGAAGCTAGACCGGTCCGGCTGCTAAAAAATTAAGCTGCTCGCTTCGGTAAGCTACTCTTGTCATGCTACATTTCCAAACTTCTCTTGGGACAACTCGAACGCGCAAATTGCGTTTTCAACCAGAATTAGGGGATAATATGGTAGACATTTTCGGTATTCAGACACAGTGGTTCTGACATTGATGAAGAACAACAGAGCGTCCAACATGTCCCTACGAGCAGTTATGATTTCATAGATCCTAAGATTGCTTTAACGTTTTCTGATTTTTCATAGAGTGGAAGAAAATCTTCATTTTCTACGGTCTGTAAAATCCTCAGTCATCACTAGTAACCTTCCTCTTTTGCAGCTTAAAAAGGTATAAAGAATATTGCTAAATATCTATACTAATTAAAGAAACTCAACACGTCATTGGACAGCGGTATGCTTATACATTAGCTTCCTTCACGCTTGGTATAATGTGTTATTGCTTAGATTTGTGACCTCAAATTTGCAATAAAATTACCCATGTATTTGATTAAAGTAACTTGCAGAGGTATGAAAAATTACTCCTATAGAGGTATGAAAAATTCAGAGTACCAACAAGTATGATAAAAGTATGAAAGTATGACAATTTCGAAAAACGCATGACGACTGCGAACCCTGTGTAATGAAAAGAAAAACAGCTTTCTTCGATCGATATGTATTATAATAAAGTCAAAATTAAACACTCTATTGTACAAATAGCATGTAAATTCCTTCCCTATCAAGCATCAATGCTATTAAGTATTGAACTGGTAATAAATTCGAAATCTATTTCCGATCAATAGAGTACATTAATGTCGGAATTATCAACATAATATATAATATTTTAAAAATAACGAGCTGATGAGCAAATACATGAATACCGATGTACCCGATATTGACATCCTTAACGCCACGATGATGAAGATTGATGCAAAGAATGAATGATTCTATTAGTACCTAATCATGAAACACTTACCCATTCCGGTTGTGGCACTGACAACTAAAAACACACAATGTGGACGGTAACTTGACAATCCGGATAGTGTAGTTCGCTGATACTTGTGATGTCCAGCCAGATCGATTAGCGTCATGAGTTTCATTGATTGACCAAGAATTTCTTCCAGTGTTCGACCGTCTGCGTAGTTGATCACATGACCGAATGCATCAAAACCGAGAACTTCTCGAGAAACACTAGAAGTTCGCCCAGAACGAACTTCGTGAAGATGACGAAAGAGATTCAATCGTGCTCTTCCACGTCCATCATCAGGCTGGCCCTGTGTCAGCACACCCAAAAGAGTGGATTTCCCAGCATCGACGTTTCCCAACATTGCAACGCGCACCTCCACACTCTGAAATTGATAGTAGAAAATTGTAATTTGGACATCGGCACTACTGCAGTTTAGTGCACCCTAAAACAACGGCGCATTCTCCCGCAAACGATGACTACGCACATTACACCGAAGCGCGCGCTCGGTGTAATGTGCGAAGACGAAGACACACGAAGACACTCATTTATAACTATAGGGAAGAACGAACGGATGTGTTTTCAGACATATGCATAGTTGTTTTCTCACATGCATTTTAGGGTGCACTAAACTGCAGTAGGGGTAAAAGAGGGTGCACTAAACTGCAGTAGTGCCTGGACATCTGTTAGTATCATTGTAATTATGTTGTTAACTCATAGAAACCTATTCGAAAAGAAGAAGATAGAGTAAATTCGAGAAATCGACATCAAAGTTAAAAAAATTATTTACCTCTGGTTGGTCTGGAACTCGCCGCACTAACATTTCCACCACCTTCCTGTTGTTGCTCAACGAACGCTCTCTTATAGTACTTGTCGACGCTCCTAATTGTTCTGCCATTCGTTGCAGCGTTCCCATTGACTCTTGCAATTCTTCCGGTCCTAAACCCATGAGATGACCATCATCCTCTACACCCAGTTCATATAATGCCTCACCACTGCCTTCGGTCAAACGCCATTTCATCTGAGTTACCAAATGTTCGAATCGACTGTTTGACAAGTTTAGTAGTTGCCGCTGAAAAATACAGAGCAAATAATTCAGCATGATAAATTATCTTTTACATGTGAATTTTGAAATAAATAAAAACAACAATGAATTCCCAACATTTCGATCGTTTTGTATTCAGTATTATCAAGGTACACATACAACTAGAAATAACTTGAACAGCTTGAAATGATTACAACTATAGTGCTAACTATACAATTTCAAAACAAGTCATAGTTAAAAACTGCGGAAATCCAGGGAAGGAAGAAATACAAAGTTAACTTTGCCCTAATGGAAATTCCTGGAAGAAGTAAAAGGTGCACGACACAGAAGTAAAATCAATGCTAAAGCTTTTGAATCCATCCTTGCCAAGAGTAAGATACATGATAAAAATGGTCATGCAAGAAAAAACAAAATGCAAGAATAAAGGGAAATCAAAATTAATGCTTAATCCAGACCTCAAACCAACGAAGAGATGACAATCAAAATTATTAATGAAGATAAACATAATAAACTGTGCAGCTGCAAAAAAACCAACCTCCAGTGTCGTATGGAGGGGCCAGACCGACCAAATCGAATAAACGATAAGGAAGGCCTCTCGAAATCTGAGGAAACATAGCTAAATACTTAGATGCGAACTAAATGTGGAGCAATTGTATGGAGATTTTTGGTTGGAGGACGTGCTGCATGCTAAGTCCATACAGTCTATGCTGGGTCGTCGAAGTAATATGAACTCATTTTTAAGCCTACTCTAGACAGCATTCTACAAGCACCTACCCCATATAACATCTATATTTCTACTTCTTTGTATAATTTTTTATTTCAATTTTCTTTTGTTTTTGTTGTTCCATGTATGTACACAAAGTACACATGCATGTACATGTTTTTGTTGTTCCACAGCAGAATTTCCTTCTGCATTCCATCTCTCGAGGAAGATTCTGCTTATTTCACAATCCTGCATAAAACACCAACTGAAACCAGTAAACCATTTCATTTTCATAGCACCATGCTTCTAGACATTTTCAGAAATCAACACAAGATTTGCCTAAATCGAATCACTGATCCGTCTGCTGAGTTGATTTTCTCTCATTCATCGAAGATATTCATGCCAGCATTAAGTGACATAATACTTTCCGGAAAGTATATAGAGCCATTGGAAAACTGGCATCGTCAATTTTTGGAATTATAAATATGCCTCGAAGATACAAGACTCATTATTTCAAAGCAATAAGAAAATACGAATCAGAGAAGTCGCATAAATTGTGTTGGTTGGAAGGAATTTTTCTGGCCATTAATGAATAGCTTTTGGTTATGCAGGTGGGGCATGGTATGTATCTTGAGATCATCAGGGGGATTATTACATGGCACTTGCTTGAAACTCAACCTATCATGTTGTCACAATCTACACTTATCATATTGTTATCACTACGAGTGTCTTCAAATTTTTCGCTATTTTGACAATATCAAGCCCCAGCAACTGAGTTTTCCTCAGACGATTAAATAAATGTCAAGCGTTACAAATTCTGGTTTCCATATGGCAAGGTTTGCGTCAGTTTTCTTGATAATATTTCATAAAATTGGCGCGCCAATTTATGGAAGGGGTAGCACTCTGTGACACACTTTCTTGCTGCTTCCCTAATCAACAATTTCCAATTTTCCAATTGCTGTTTAGGTCAGTGTCCCGGCCAGAGATTTTCGAAATTTTTACGCCTACCCTTCAAATTTACGCCCACGAGGGAAAATCTGAAATTCGCTGAAATACTGGCGTTTTCAATTGACGTTCTTACCCTACTACAGAAGAAAAAGACCCTTATAGTAGAAAAGTAGTCAAAACGACATTCACAGTACAAATGTACGTATATTTAATCAAAATTACAATATGAATACCGATTGACAACAAAATGCAAAGGGGTTTAACAATCAAAATGGATAAATGCACCAAGTCGACTAATTCACCTGACTACCGACGACCGATGATTTCGATGCAGGGTCCCTCAAGAGTACCTTCACATTGCAAATGCTTATGACTCATCAGTTGATACTCGTCCGATTTCAGTAATTTTTTAGATGATACAGCGTAGAATTTTGTATGAATTATTGAATTTCGAATTTTGAGATAAGGTAATTGTTTTTGTATTTACAGCATTTTCAGCACTTTTATCATTATATACATGTAGACTACGTTGCCAAAAGAAAAAAATCATCAGAAAAATATAAATATCAGATAATCTTTCGAACTATGATAACTTTGAACTTGTTCCGACTTAGCCCTTAGTAGACTTCAATTTGAAATGGCTTCATCTCTGAAATTTTGAATTTTCTCCTCCATCGATTTTAATTTATCTCTTTGACCGTGTGTGAGGCGTTTCCGTCTCACGCAAAGTCAAGTCCAAAAGAAAATAACGTTTTTTGAGCAAACGACGGCCTCTCTTGAATCTGACACTTCCATGAGCGGTATTAATCGTGCCAGTTTCATCTGATTCAAATCTTATCAATCTGGTTGTAATCTCTGTCGCATAAGACGTTGGAATTGAGACAGATTATGAAAAATCGAAACCGGTCTACCAACAGTCTGCTATATTTTTTCATTGACTTCCCATATGTTCGTGGGTCATTGCTGGGACGGAGTGAGGAACTCTGATAGAATATTTTTCTATCCATCAATCTAACTGAATGGACAAAATATACTGTAATTTAGAAAACCATTGATTGAAGAATTTCGAAGTCAAACTTAAGAATTATCTAATGAGATGAAGAAATTCAAATTTCAAAATATTCTGTATCCCAAAGACGAAGTCAATTTCAAATAAAAACTAAGATAAGAATAGGTCGGAACAAGTTCAAATTCATCAAAATCTAAAGATTATCCGATTTTTTGTATCATAAGGTGAGGTATATCATTGTAAAAAGTACTAAATATGCCATTAATATGAAAGCAATGTCTGCATCCTAAAATATAAGAACTTCTAAAGGACCCCGTATATCTTCAATCTGTTAGGAATCAAAATAAGGCGTAAGTTTCGTATCTGAACAATGAAGTAGTCTGTACATGAAGTAGAAAGGACAATTAATTCAAACAATTGAGTTTAACTCATGACAGAGCTCATATAAAATGATTTTTTTCGGAAGTATACCAAATCTGACTGCAAAAAAACAAATGATGTGACACTGTCGTATAACTGCATCTAATTACGGTATCTATTAAGAAAATATATATAATCTAAAACATAGTTCACATCTATGTAGGTTAGTTGTATTGATACACAAAATTCGTCAATCTGAAAACGAAATTTACGCCCCAACCTATGATAAATTTACGCTCCATGTTCTCAATTTACGCATTTACGCGAGAAATGTCAAATTTACGCCGGGGCGTAAATTTACGCGCTGGCCGGGACACTGGTTTGGGTCCAACATCAGTTTCTAAGGAGAAATTTCGTCTGCATGCTGTGATTTCACGATCTTTCAAAGAATTTTCAAGGAGTCACAAATTGCATCATGAAGGTGGATTTGTGGTCATTCTTTTGGGAAAAGCTGCTCGAACTTCTCCATGGCTGTCAATCCCAGCGAAACAAATCGAAGTCTGGCAAATGTGAGTTCTGAGTTCAAGTTTTCAACAATTCGCTTATAAAGGTCAGATGACTTTTGATCTGCTAGACTTTTGAAAGAACCGGATACTGTTCTATGATCATGGCCAATGACAGACTTCATTTGCAACCATTTGGCATCAGCGAAACGAATAAATCGGTGATTCTTGACATCTTCCGAATTTTGAATGTCTTGAAGCGATCTGAATAGATTCGGACGCTTTTTGAAATAAGAAAACACATGGCAAATAAATAGTTCATATTCGTCTAAAACCAACCGGAAGTTTTGCAGCATTGTGAACCAAATGAAGAGAACACCCCTCTAATTCAAGCAAGTGAGGCATTTCAGTCTTCTGTGTTACAACGCCACTTCCGTCGCGCAATTATCAGTCACTACTCCAATCAGATTTTCAGTGGAAATTTTAATGTCACGCAAAACTCTAAGTACCGCTTGCGTCATAACTTTCTATTTCATCAGCGAAATAATTGACAGTTCGGGAGGACGAAGTGAACATTGATATCGAGGCTTTTCATGTTGTAAGAAGCCTCATCAGTCGGAATAAAAAGTTCTTAACCCTTTGGATGCTGTGCTTATTTTATATACCTACCAAATTTCACTGAGCCCCGCCCCCCCCCACTAATTCGTATCGAGACAGCAAGAAAATATCACTGAACGCGTTGCAAAAGGAATATCATCAGAAACTGAACCCAAGTTAACTCGCATCGAGGCAGCAGGACAACATCAGTGGGAGGTTGCAGGTGGTAATGCAATGAGAAACTGAGCCCAAGTTAACTCGTCGCCATGATTTGTGCGCAGTGCCTGAACTAGTTTTGGCAGCTCTTCTGTGTCTCTGAAGAACTAGTTAGGAATTAGATTAGTTAGGAAATTAAGCTTGAACTTACTTTATATTCAATGTTGCCTTCCTCAACCTCTGGTGGAAGCACGGATGGCATTTCCTCTGATGCTTGAAAACGAACTAAATTCGAAAAGCTGAAGCTATTTCGGAGGCGTGATGGCACTGATTCCTTGACAGATGATGTGGAACCAGCTGCGGAACTCAATCGTCGACGATTTCGTTTTGTATGTTGTTGACGACGTTTGTCTTTTGCTGATCCAATTGAAAGCATAGGTCGGGACAAGGAATTTGATTTTTCATCATCATGACTTGCAGCCGAACTTTCTTGGTCGTCTCCGAAGAATCCGACCAATTCATCCATACAGCTCACTGAACTACAAAAACACAATAAATCGCTATCAGATGCAGCGTGAAGAAAAATGGTTTACAAAATCATGTATGACACATATGAATGAAATATCATAATCAGTAGTGCTTCGTAATTTTTGGCATGGAAACACTTTTGATTCGCATGTCACATTCCCGATGGTAAATTCCGGTACCTCTGAAGAGTACATAGCTCCTTCAGCATGTTGATGTCATGGGTTATAATTCTGATTGCGTTAATGAATGCAAACGAGTGATTTTCGATTGGGTTATTTTGAAGGGATTTCGTTAACAAAATGCCGTGATCAACTCAGAAAAATACATTTTTGAATTACTGGCTTTTGAAACCACTTGTGTGCCAAATGCCTTTGTTTCAACATCAAAGACTTGGATTAACAGCATCAGCTCAAATATGTCTAGAGCCACAGGGGACGATCGTGAACGAATGTGCTTGTGACAGAGACTTAGACATATGACTTGATAAGGTGCCAACTTTTTTGGCAATTGTAATAGTGATTTTTCATGCGCTATAGGTAGCTGAATTTTCACTTTAGGAAAGCACAAACTCTTCGGAAGTCAATGACACGCATCAAGGGTACATGTGCGTGCGTAGCGTTGCAACGATAGAAAGGAAGAGTACGTACACAAATATCATTCTCAATTCTTGCCTGAGAAAAAATTGACTTGTCTTAGTTCCTCACAAAAAAACTTCATCGATTGGATCCCCAAAAGAGTTCAAGTCGGAGCTGGCGTAAGTTCTGGCGGCTGAGGCTCCTTAACTCATAGCCCAATTTTTGACATTGCTTTGGATAAATAATTTATTAATTTTAAGTTGAAGTGAAGTTGAATCTTCATTAAAGCTGAAACACTAAAACAAAATCAAAACTGTGCACGAAAGCCGTTAATCTGCATTTCATCTAAAGCTAAGGCAGAGTCATGTCAAAATCTAACGTTCAACTAGGACTGAAATTCAAATTTCGATTGAAAAAAGATAATTCCTTTACAGGTTTTCAACAACCATACAAATAGTATAGGACATAAGCTCTTCAGCTATTATAACGCTTCGAAAAGCACTTCCACTGATGGTCGGAGAATTCATTGGTAAGCCTTGTAATTGTTCTAATAAGAAGGTTAATTCTATTTTTGCCAACAATAACAACAAATATATAAAAAATCAAGGTTTACATTTTTATTTGCGTCTGTGTTTGTCATTAGTTTTCTTTATACAGCTTTAAGTTTTTTGTACTTGTATAATTTCAGGTGATAATGTTATTCTAGCATACCCTAAAAACTGGTAGAATGTAATTTATAAATATAATATACTTTAGACATGTACAAGGTAAGTCCAGAAAGTGAAGGTAAGTTAGAAAAAGTCAGGTAAGTTATACAATTATCACATGAAGGAAGGCTTCACACGAGAAAGACTTCAATCTCTGCATTTTATTGCAATCCCTTATAAAAATCAATGAATGTCAGCAGTTTTAACTAGGAACCTAAAATCATCAATACTTGTGGGAAGATCATCTTTTTTCTGAAAATGGACACGTGATCCTCGAACGCAAAAGAACAGCAGATTTTAATGTCTTAAAGGATAACTTTCTTCTTATGAAAGCCATGACTTCTGAGTATTCTTCGCTTTCCTTAGAGAAGATACTTTCTGCTAGCCTTTGCAAGAACTTTTGGTATTGTTTACCCATTCCCCATTGCTTCCGAAAATCAATGGTGAAAACACTTCGTGTTCCACATCAATTATTCTCTGAAGTATTTTCTTTTCCCGCTCTGGATCCTTGAAGATGATTTCAGTTGATTTATTTTGATGTGTCTTGGAGTTCACGTGCGCTATTCTTACATCAAAAAATTGCTGTGACTCCGCGAGACCAAAATTCACCAGCCTTGACATCCAGTCAAGCCTCTTCACAAATGTTGGCTGATTTGAGACAGGATTGTTCATCGTCCAAAGGCATCAGACATGGTTCAGATTCAACATTTCTACACACTTTGGATAGCAAAATAGTTATCAAATCCTTTATATTGTCATGTCGTTTCGCTGCAAAGCCTCCTGTTTTGCATGATTAGCTGAGAATTTTTCTCCAGATGCACAATAAGAGGATAAATTTGATAATTCCATGTCATATCGCAATCGCAATGAGTTTCTGAAGTTTTGCTTGTTCAAAATAAAGCATTGATCTTCTAATTCTATTAGTTATTGCTTTAATTCCATCTTCTGCAACAAAATTGATTGGTTGCTGGGATTTCAGCATCATTCCCACTCGGAACCCAGGGACTTGGTGGACAAAGGTGTCAATTTTCAAGAGTCATCCACAAATCATGTTTAGTGGCGCCGTCCTTAGAGTCACCACGCGAAAGGCAGGTGTCCTAACAACAGATACAAAAATTCTCGCAGGCACTAACCACTGCTGACATAACTTGGAGCCAGTGTATTAAGTGACAGTGATTATGCCCTCGATGACAGCTTGACAGTAAGCTTCACGAGTATAGCAGAGAAAAAACACGACTGATGGTTTGAATCACCCGATTGAGGACGGTCGATTTATTGCTTAAAATGTTATTATTATCGCTAACTCGATCGCTAGAGAGCTTATTCGCTAGATCGCTAGAGAACACATGTTGAAAATAGCTATTGACAAAGCAACTTCAACCATAACATATAATTTTCAGTTCTAGTCAACGATTTAATTTGCAAATACTCTTCAGAAATGCTAACAAATCACAATTACTTGTAGTCACAGATAGCACAGATAGTCAATTACGAATAGCTAATGCTAAGTATGAGACTAGTCTGTCAGCAGATGAACAAGAATGCTTAATCGTGTTAATTCAATAATGGAGAAAAATTTTGCATAAATTCCTATTTTAAATGGAATAAGATGAAGTGATCATAGAATAGGAAATTATTAGAGTGGAAATTATAAAACTATTCTTATATAGTTTTAATGGAAGCTTATCGAAGGCTTTGCTAAAGTACGTAGATAGTACACGTATAGCGCCTGAATCATGGTCAAGGAAACTGAGGATTCGATGATTAAGAAGAGTCACAGCTGATGTCACACCACTGCCGCACCGGGGAATGTATGCGAATTTAGAATTGTCTATTTCTTTTACATAGGGAATGATCCACCTCTTGGCAACAATCTTTTCGAGAATCTTTGAGAGGATGGAAAGTGCAGAGATTGGTATAAAAAAATCTGATACAAACTGGGGGTTGGAAACTTTGAGTACAGGGTGATGTTCGCCACTTTGAAGCAAGAAGGTATTTGACCAGATAAATGACGAGTTAATCATATGCGTTATGACAGCAGCGAAAATATCCGCAAATGCAGTGAGAGCAAAGTAAGGAAGTCCATCAGGACCACAGGCTTTCTTCTGTAAATGTCGCAGTAGATTTTCCACCTCATTGGAAGTCACGGTTAGCGGGCATGATGGGAGTTCCATTAGTAGAGAGTTGATGTCATAGACTGAATCAGGACTTGTTGAGATGAGATGAAGCAATCGTTGTAATGGTCAACGGAGAATTCTTGATGAATGTCAGACGGTTTAGATCTACGACCAATCAAGTTGATGGTATTACACGCATTCCTCTAAGAAATTTCTCTTAATCGATGACACACACAGTTGTTTGAGTTGTCTGATATGGTAGGGTAGGGTGGGGTGGAATGGGTACATGAGGTGAAATGGGTATAAAGTACCTAAAGTTATCTGTAGACCAAACGACTTCATATTTTCAAAAACCGCTTAGAATGTAATGACAGCATGATATAAGCAGGCTATTCCAATAGAATAGTTTCCATGTAATGCATTCATTGTTACCATAGCAACTGAGATGCAAATATTTTCTTGATGTTGAAAAAAATTAACGTTCACTAACTTTCGGGTCACGGTGTTGAAAATGGCGCTATGGCTACTTATAAGTGGTATTGAGGAAGATGATTCATCCCTCTAGATGACACATGTTTGCGCTAATCGATATTGATCGTAGTTTTTTATTGATTTTGAAAATCAAAAATGGGGGTGAAATGGGTATACCACAAAAAAAGTGTGGGGTGAAATGGGTATATTCACATGGCAGAAAATTATATTGCGGAACACAAGCCTAATTCATTTAGCTAACAAAGTTTGTGATTATATGCTGTATAATAGCATCCTATCTGTCAAAATACATGCGCTGCCTCAACAGCAGCTCAGAATTTATAAGTAGCAAGGAGAGTAGAAGGAAATAGAAGAGTTTGACGGCGATGATTCTGTTGCTGTCTTTCTCCGTCACAAGCGAAGTGAAAGCAGTTGTGGATTATTCTTGAGGCCTCCTTTCGACGATCGTTCTGCCTTCGCTTCACACGACATCGTTGCGAAATTGAAACCACCCGTGCCGACAAAAAGGAGTGCGAACTGGTCTTCGATGTAAATGCTCATTTGTGGTAGTGACATTATTACCTAACTGATTTCTTATCTGACACAAAATGAGATTTTTTCATGACTTGAAATTTTATTGCATGAATCTGTAATTTAACCCTTCCAATATTGCCAATTGTTAGTTTTTCTGTCCGTAATACTGGGGACATGACATCTAGAACTCATAATAGTGAATGACATAGAAATTAGATTGAAAATATGCAGGTGGTTTCGTCCTAGATAATTAGTACACGTAATAAGTATGAGATTAACTGCCTCATTGGGCTATCGGGACTGTACATGAATATTTTTAAGATTGCAATTGTAGTACCAAATACTTGCACAAAGGCAAATTCTGAATACTATTCTATTATTAGTTGATTTAATCAAGTCGCTTTGAACAAGTTATGATCATACCCATTTCACCCCAGGGCTGGGGTGAAATGGGTATTGTCCTTTTTTTAAAAAAACATGTAAATTCCACCCATGCCCAAAATGAAATTTCCATTACTCAATGTTAATTTGCAAAGTAGAAACACAGAATGCGATGTTCAGCTAATAAAAATGTGGTTCTTACATGTACAACCAAGAAAAAAATTAACTTTTTCTCAAAAACCTACCCATTCCACCCCACCCTACCCTATATCACCTCCTCACGCAGACGTTGGTACTTAGGCATTTTCCCAGCAAAATAGGCTTTATTTGGCTTAAAAAATATGCTTTTATGTTGATCAAAAGTTTAAGCGACGATTTGGACCAATGAGGGTCAGTTGAGTGAATTCGGATAGTTCTGGTGAGAAAACAGGAGTCAACCATAGTTTCAATACTTACCTGTAGCATAAACGCCTGGTCGTCAATGGTTGTGTTGGCTTTATTGACTACGGATAACCAGTTGGTCGAAAGAGACTTGTCAGCGAATAAGACCATACCAAACTTTGTTGTCAAATATGTTGTCCTTCATATGTACAGTTCATATTTTGTTTTCTTATCGCATGCGAAGTGATGAGTGGAAAGTTTTTAGCGATAAAAATGCACTTATATTTCATTAATTTTGAGCCTCTACGAAACGAAGTTACCACTAGGGAATATTTAGGACTATTTTTACATTTTTAGCCGAATTATTCCACGCACTTTTACTGACAAAGACGGTAAGTCTAAAAATCATAAAGAAAAGCATGATAAGTACATCACTAGTATTGCTGAAAAACCCTTGAAGAAAACTAACTTTTATTATACCCGAAATATCATCCTATGTTGCGGTGGTAACTTATAAATTCAAAAGAAATTGAAGGTGTACATGACTAATAATGCAGAAAGTAATTAATCATCGATCGAGCGATTACACATTCGAAGCATACCCTACCACGAATACCTCCATGCCTCATGAATGATCAATATGTGATGTGTTTATCATGTAGGGAATTTATAGTGTAGAGCTCGCCTTCATCTCTTTTCTGTGTTGTTGGGAGGAGAGTGAGGTATTACTGGTAGAGGAGAGTAAGTCAGGAAAACACCAGGCGTGGCATTATGCAGATGTTTTTCGATCACAATTAGCAACTCGTTCGAAGTCATGATTTTAAGTCAGTTGCACGCATGTAGCATTATGTCAGTTAATACAAGAAGACTAAATTTGTCTCTATATAATCTGATTGAAGTTGATTTCTTTTTATATACAGATTTTCTGGAAATAAATGCGATGGACAGTTAAATATATGGGAACTTTGCACACATACAAAAGCTACAAAGTGTAAGTACAGCATAGTACTACTACTAACACAGTGTAGTAGGCCTACGAGCATCACAGCAATGGTTGTACAACACCTTCAAAGGTGTTAAGGGAATACCATGAAAAGCATTATTATTTGAACACCTAACATCTGTTTCCCCAATGCCAAACAGAGATCCTTGCGTAGGCTACTTCAGTATACTATGTATATACTAGTAATTATGTGAAAAACTTTTCCATCTATTTTTGGTAACGGTCGTACTTTACAAACACCTTGAAATTAAAATTTGATGAGATGACTTAGCGCAACGGAAAGTATGTCAAAATGATCAGCTAATATAAACTAAACCAGACAAAAGAGATGCACATCGATATCTCTGAAATTAAAAATGTTATGCACGGCCCCAGTCAGACAATGCTTGTCCGATCTGTCGTAGAATACAATGCACCTGTTCATATGTGTCTAAATCAAAAGGATGCAGACATTCTAGAGCGATCACAGAGACGATGCCATAGAATTATTTGTGAAACTTATTGCAACTGCTCATTTTTTGAACCTCTTTATATACGGCGAATCAATTGTGCTTTAAAACTCGTCCAAAACAATCACAGCAGTAACAATTTACTACATGAACATTTCCTTGCTTTTCATCAAAATCATACCTCACACTTAATGATGCCAGACACGCGCACAAGACGAAGAGCAAAGTCTTTCTTTCCTTTTGCATCAAGGAGTATAACTTAAGACATTGAATGCCGAACCTATCACGATCAATTTATCTCTTTCCTGTGTCTTCTTCTAATTTGCATTTGATTTTCAATCAAACATTTGAAAATATATGATTCCCAGAATCAGCAGCGAATAAATAGCTCGGCAGCTAGAATGTTTCTGCAGGGAACGAGGCCGAAAACGAGACTTTCACAGAATGATGTACATCTTCTGCATACTGCGAATCTGCACGTCTGCCGAGTTCTAGTGAGTTCCTCTTCTTGTCAGACAGGATCAAAGAAAAACACATGTAAATTCAATGGGACGTAGATTGAAGCTTTGATTAAAATGAAATTTTCTATGTTTTCGCTTATCAACTGGAAAGCATTAAGTCTAGAGTCATGATTTTTGACATGGAATGTTTTCAGGTCATTTCCTATGATGTGCATGTGCTATTATCATGCTTCTGATCGGCAATGTATGTGAGAATGCGGTTGAATGCGGTCGTTTTTCGTGCATTCGTGATTACGAAGAACTTTACATCGTGTGAAAGGTTGCGCTTAGTATTTTAAATTGAAAGAGAATTTAGGCTGTGTTTGGACATTTGTGGTACGCTAACTTACAAGTAAGAAATTTTGGTCAATTCATTCAACGTTGCCTACAGACGCAACTACGGCATGTAAAAATTAGAATTATCATCACTAAACTCAGGCTGTTCTAAAGCTTTCAGACGACATATTTTTTCGAATTTCGATCACTTTGCACAGGTTCAGTCAATTCACTTCTTCTACCTGATTTTGCCCTTACTGCCGCGTCGACAATGCTTTCAGCGGTCAAATAGACACAAACTAATAACTTTAATTGTATTAAAGGTGGCGTTTTCGAGTTTTGGTTGAAATTAATGCTGGTGTTATCAGCTCCATGAATATGTAAGTTTTATCATGACCGGACCATCCGTTCAATGGCAAACTTCGAATTTATCTTATTCCAACAATCAGTCATTTGGTGAGTCATCGGTAAGGTTTTTACAACTACGATAACAGGAGGACAGACTGCCGATGTGAAGCAATGAGGCAACAAACTTCCAGTCACTGATCAATTATTTCATTTAATTAGGCAGACCACACTGTTTCGTAAGTCTGGTGTCGCGAGTGGCCATGTGAATAGAATTAGCAATCAATCAGCTATGTACTCACGATTAGATTCTATGAGAATAAGCAAAAGAAAAAAGAATTTTCGTGGTGTGCGACGATTTAGGAAAATTGGATGTATTTCCAAGAATATTTCTAGTATGCAGTTCATGATAAAAAATATCTTAATTCACTTTACAGCAGGATATTGACGGGTGAATTTCACATTCTGTCGAAGATTACCTCTTTGTACAATGTTGATGGAGCAATAATTTTTATCTTGGAAGGCTCATTCGCATAGTCAATACAAATAACATAACATACCACAACCGGCCTTTACCAACGTAATGCAGTACAAATGGCTAGTTTAGAGCGATTTTTTTATCAGATATGAAAGATCAATTCGGCTTATTGTTTCATGCAACAGCTGCAGTAAGACTGTTTCAATTTCTGCTGAGATAAAACAATTTATATATTTTTCACTTTGCAAAGGCTGTTGAAATATGTTGCAATCATGTTGCAACATTCATGCAACTATTTTGTGAAACCATTGTGAATACTGCTTTATTTTTGAAAGTCATTGGTGGAAAAATAAATGAAACAGCTAGAGTTATTGTATTCATAATCATTCAGCAACAAAATATACATAATTACATAGAGTAGGCATATATTAGTCAGAGTGTCAACTATTATGGCTACGTCGATGTAGTGTCTGACCTTTTTAAAGAAGACTTGACTGCTGTTCAATCCCACTAGAGGGAAATTGATTAGTCTTTCGTGCATCGCATGCAATATTCCTTCTCAAAGGTTTGTCACGGCTTTTGTCAGCAGATGCCTGCAATTCAGTGCAGACATTTTTAGTTTGGATGGGTTTAGACTTATTCAAAAGTCGAATCCACTCTTTTGGTCCACTCAAGAGTGCCAAAGTCAATATAGTCAAATGGAGTTGTTCATTATACTAAAATTATGACGACAGAACGGCATAAACGGCGGTATAACACCGAACCCGATATAATATTTAGACGGTTTCGGTGTTGCACCTTCGTTCATGAAGTCAGCTGATCGTTTTTCAAACATAATAATCTAATCAATTAATTTTTCCTCCGCCAGAATTTTAGTTGATGAATAATTGTTTTAGTGGTATATCTTTTTCAAATTTCCAGGATTTAGCATTGAAGCACGTGGTTTTCAGATGTTATTACATTACTTTGATTTTTTAGTACCACATCTCTTGACTTGATTCGCACTATATGAATTTCATATGCTCTGTTCGTGGACGTTGTCCAGCAGTTCTATATAAAAAGCTATTTATATGTATGCATTCTATAATTCCTTACCTGCACTCAATGTCTGTCTTCGAAGGTGTAGTTCGGTCATATTTTCAACCTTATCTGAATGGCTTCTTCCTTGCATAATAGACAATCTATTCGGCTTCTACAACATAGGGAAAGACAGAAAAAATAGAATGTGTAGCAGCATTGCACGAGCTCATATTAAACCGACGAGGCACAGTGTTGCAGATTCTGAACGCTTCAAATAAAATGATTATGTAAAAGATCTGTTATAAAGAGTGTGATGTTGAAGGCAAAATCCGACAGCCTTCACTACACTTGAGCAGCGAAGTTGCGTGCTTGAAAATGGGACTCAAATAAGTTAAATTTTCTCTCGCTAAAAGACGTATTCCTAATTCTTCTACAAAAACGGAATGAAAATCGGGCCAAATTTGAGATGGTGCTATCAGCTAATTATCGAGACGAACTTCAGATTTCTTCAGATGAAATGGATATGGATTTCGATGGTTGCTATGTGATGAATGACTCCTCAGAAAGTGAAGAGAGCATAGCTGCTATAGTTCGTCTAACGTTTGATGTTCCAGATAATTACTTTTGGTATTGATCTGGAGTACCGGCAAATTTCTTGTAGTCATCCTATATTTCTGATATAACAAATGTACTTTCAGAATCTGACAGCACATATACAATTATGTATCGTATTTTGCCTCTTCTAGGAGTGAGTGTGCTGAATTGTGATCAGCCACTTGTGCTTCATTTTGTTATCATCGGATGCATCCCATCTCACTCAAGAATAATCTAGGTACCTTAGGTCCATTCAGAGATTTTCTTTCTGTTATGCTACAGGGTTCCTCTATCAGCCAACCACAGCGAGCCTCCCATCAAGTGCACGGCGTCCTTCTTCTCAGTAAGCAGGAATCTGCAGCTGTGACGTCATCATGAATCTTTGACATGAATTTGCATTAAACTATCGAGCAGATGAGTGCAGCAGTGATAGGAAATCGTCGTAGTGTCCGATCACATCAGCTATTTACGGTATACTGCTGCAATTTGTTTCATTTAACTTAATTTGACTTTGTCAACTTTGTTTATGTTTGCTTATTTGTTTTTTATCAAAATTCCATTTACAAAAACGTTATCTATAAAAATGATAATGCCCAAAGTATTTTGGTGGAATTGAGAACAATTCGAATTTAGAGCGCACGACATGCTTCGGTCATTTTCACAATGCCATCTTCAGGTGAACAACAGCATGTAAAGCATAAAATTCTCTTAAATATAAAATCCGCAGTTACATCGGATGATATGTTCACATTTCAAGGCTAAAATCAATCGCTAAATTCAGTGGATTGTTCATTCACAGCAGTCACAGTAGAGGATACTCGTAGAATCATGAAATAAAATCAATGCTATTTACAACTACAAACAAATTCAAGCATAGATTCACATTCATCAGGTTATTGTCCGATTTCTTTAATAGAATGGATTTCAGACATCTTGGGTAACTCGTCTGAGAAGCGACTTTGAAATTATCTTTGTGAGGAGAGTGAACATGCAGGCTAATTTCAGTAGGCGTTGGGTAGCCTTTCAGTTGTTCATTCATCCTAGTGATGAAATGCCTGACCGATCTACCGATGTAACACTTGTCACAGTGCTCACAAGAATACTTTTAGACAATTTTTGACTTCAGCTCGGCAGGCACTTTGTCTTTGCTAGCAAAGAACATACTGGTCTTAAGAGTCTGGAAGACAGGACGAATTTTGACATTTGGAGAAATAATTTTGTTGATATCTTGCATGATGCGTAAGTATTATGATCAAATTGGAAGCAAGATTTAGAGCAATATAATTGTCCCGAGCGCAACGGACAATTTGTGTAGACTATTATGCACAAAAGGAAGATAATATTTTTGGTGAATGCATCGATAAGTACTTCCCATTGTCCACTTTCACGAAGCATCATTTTCGTTTCGAACAATGTAACTAAATGAAAAATTCGGTGATTCTATTTGCACTCTCAGCCAAGTCCTTCGGTTGATATCTCTAAATAATTTATTGCCTATCTGTTGTTGGTGATCATCGGCCAATTAGGAAAAGATGTCGGCCGTTGGCTGCGGCCTTCCGAGATTGAGATAGCCTTGGTGTTGGAAATATTGTGAATTCATGACATAATAATTCGGCTATTTTGCTATTTTATTTTGCGATTGTCTTGAGTGTCACATTCCATGTATCTCGATGACACCTGCGACATATTTGAATCATCGCCGATAGACCGGTATTAGTCGCATAAGATAGTACTAACCAGACCAGTATGCCTAGTGGTTCAGTAAAAAAACAGTGTTTCATATTTCCTTTATCCTCTAGAAAAAATCTGTGCTGCGATACAAAGTCACATTCTACTGGAGGGGTACATATTGTGGAGAAGCTTCTGAAAATTAAAATGAAATGCTTTAAATTTGTATTGAAGAATAATAGTATTGACAGTTGCGCACATGGAGCTATGAACTCGTCGCCATTCAGCACAAACTGATTGATTACTGATCCGGTTATCACCTCGTGTTCAAAATGCGAACAGGCTAATTTAACTCAAATGAGCTCTGGAGGTCATCTCTTAGCTTTGTCATCTGAGTGTTTGTAGGCTAGGACAACATCGCAAGCCTTTGTAGTAGGTCAAAACGAATTGGCAGCATGCATATTAGGGGTGGAAAAGCGAGGAAGTGTCAAATGAATTGTGTTTAAAGTTTTTGTAGTTCCTTAAAACACCGCTGCTATACAAATTACATGCATATCGTGTTGACAGTCAATAGCAGTGTGTACCAAAGGTTCATGTTCATTTCCATTGCATCCACCATGATGAGAACTGGACGAAAGATCTCGTGGAAATTATAATGAAGAAGTTATTTGTGGCATTTTTTATTTTTCAAGTAACCAAAAGGACATCTCTTTTCAACAAATTAAACCGTTAATTGTGCAAATCTTGCGCTCATGCTTTTATTGGAATTTATGTGATGCAATTTACTGCTATTGACATATTCCTAAAACTAGCATGATGCAGAGATGACTATAGTGTGAAAAAGATGCTAAGCGCATAAACTCACTATTGTTGCTAGATCAAAAGAAATGGTAAACATAGCAAGGCGATACTATGTATTCATGTAGTGAAGGTGTACCGAACAGTCTTGTGAAGGTTATAAACGCAGGGTACAATACGTGCACGTACAATCATAAGTAGGTAAACCACCGCATGATTGCCTACTCGTACTATGTTTCAATCTCTATGTTGATAACTACGTGTATCTTATATAAATTTAGAGCTGCATCGATCTAAATTTGAGTTAATAGTGGTTCTAGTTAACTTTGTACTACCTTAAGTCAAAGGCTTGCTCACCTTGGCCGGGCTCGATCCAGTTTCAGCCTCCAGGATGATCGGGTGGCACGGGGTGGCCCCTTAGTCTGTTGCTTTCACATGGCTCGGTCGGAGGCCATGTCTTGGGTTGGCGATCTGACCTTCATTCCACTCTTTATCACAGTTCTTCAACTTGTTCTCGGTCTTCCCTTTCTTCTGTCGACAAGTTCTTGTTTCCATGCTGTTTTGCAGATGTTATCCTCTGGTCTTCTGAGCAGATTTCCGAACCATCTCCATCGGCGAGTCTCAATTTCTTTGCTTATTGGGGATACTTTAGGGCAGGCATACGACGGATCTTATCGTTTCTTATTCTATCCTTCTTTGTCCTCCCCCATTGACCACCTCAGCATCCTCATCTCTGATACCTGCATCGCTGTAAGGTCAGCTTTCTTCGGGGCCCAGAGCTCAGCATGGTACAACATTGCAGGTCGGACCACTGTGTGGAAAACCTTGCCCTTGCGTCATGGAGGCATCTTTTTGTCACACAGGACACCGGACATAGCTCTCCAGTTCTGTCAACCTGCCTGTGTTTTCGCCTTCATATCCCTCCCTGATGTGCTATTGTCATCCAAGACAGTACCGAAGTATTTGAAATCATCAACAGTCGGGATTTCGGTGCCTTGCAGATGGATGCGCTCACTTTCTTTCGTGCTGAGGTACACCGTCTTATTTCTGCTGAATCGTAAACCATGGGTTCCGAGGGCTTCTCACCACTTTTCAAGGCGCGCTTGGACCTTCTTTTTTGTGTCTCCTGATATTACTAGATCGTCGGCAAACTGCAGTTCTGTGTCATTTTCTCCATTCCCTCTGATTGACTTTGAAATTTCATCTAACAGTAGGATAGAGGTAGAGGCTTAGAGCAGAGCCTTGATATAGACCTACAGAAACGTTAAAGCGGTCAGTATCACCATGTTTTGATCTTACTGTTGTCTTGCTGTCACTAAACATGTCTTGCTGTCACTAAACATGTCTTGCTGTGTCGAACGCCTTCTCCAGGTCGACAAACAGCGCTCTAAAGTCTTTCTGTTCCATGATGGCATCATCTAACCTCATTCGGAGGGTGAAAGTAGGTTCTGTGGTTGAGACACTCGTCATAAATCCGAACTGGTTTCTATCAATAGTTGTTATCTGTCTTAATCTGTTGCAGGTGATGCGCTCCAGCAACTTAAGACCGTGGCACAATATATTTATACCTCTGTAATTGCTGCATTCTCTGTGATCCCTTTTTCTTGTAAATCGGGACCATTGTACCCTCTCTCCATCTCTCCGGTATCTTGGCGGAGCTTAAGATTGAATTAAACACCGTGGCGATCTGATCTGTTTTCTTAGCAGCTCGCAAAGATTCGGTAGGCAAGTCGTGTCGCCCAGCAGCCCTGTTATTGGCCATCTTCGATAGCTGATGTTCCACTTCCGCAGGTGTGATTTCGGGGATCACCATATCGTTTCGAGGTGCCTTAAGTCAAAGACTACATAAATATGACATATATAATCTACGTATATAATTACCCATTGATATGATCGAAGCTTCAATCAGAAAAGCTCTCAACACGAGATGCATAACATATTTTCGAATTACATTGCTAAATTGCATATAAGCCAGAGATGCAATTATAAAATTTAATTGCCACAGGTTATGCGACATATCATTCTTACTGGCCACAAAAAATTTTAACCTCTTGTATGATTTTAAGCAGTTGCCTGTACGATCAGTCGCCGGTCTAGGCTGGACCAGTGTGGTCAGTGGCTCGATCTGGAATATTTCAGGCCTGTTGTATATCCGCATTTACACACGTCGGTTATATTGTTCATCAGGGGTCGTTTCATGCTAACTGATTAATTCATCTTCCATCGACCAGAAAATTCTATGTTACAAGGATATATCACAATATATTGCATACCTAATGTGATACAATTGAATATTGCGCCTAGAATGGAAATGCAAATGCAGCCTTTATTATGCAGGAATATGAACTTTGCGTGAATTAGGCTGTAGTGCGTTTTTCATAGATACTTTCGATCATATTTCATCGTAGTACCGCGCAGACCTGGAAGAGGTCCGACATGTTAGTTATGCCGTCTGCCTAAATGTCTTTTTAACTCTGATTCGGAGGGCCAAGTGATGCATCAACAATTATCGAATCAGGCTTAAGTTGCTTACTCATTGCATCAATTACCTTGTGTAGACGCTCTTTTGACAGATCCAATCAAACACAAACTGATGAGCGATCGTACGACGTATCTCCGAAGTTTTTTGATTTATTTGAACTAAAAATTATTACATGTAATCCTACTTGACAAATTTAAGGTTTTATTATGCAAAAGCGGACGACGCCTGCCGTGAAATCTGGACCAGTTCCAAATCTAGTACATGTACTTTTTCACAGGACTTGCTGACAAGGACATATTCTATAGATGGTTATAAGTTTGGTTGTCTAGCAACTGTCTGCAGACTGTTATAGAGGTAATTCAAATATCAGGTGTCATCATCTGAAATCCATTTGGCATCTTCAACCCTATATTAGCCCTCGAATTGACTTTCAAATGCATCTTCAAGAATTTTACTTATTCACTTACTGCATTCATGGTATGCAATGGTAATTAAAAAGAAATAAGATATCATATCATTAATCAATTTTATAATAATGAGGGAAGGCAAATGACTTACTTTGTAATTCAGTGCTTCTCGAGCATTTCAATACGCATATTAATTACCAAATGGATGAAAATATTTGTTTGATTTATGCACAAATTTAGCTGAATTTTCAAAAATGTGAACAGTTGCATCGTATTGCCTGGTATGTGCACATGTCATATGAAATTGAGACTCGTTTCATCGGGAAGAAAAAAATCAGTTCAAAATTGCTTAATGTACCGAGCGTGAGGTTTTGCTTAAAAAACATCATACTAATAGCGATGCAAAAGATGTAATTGTATAACCGAGTACATGTGTACTTGAAGTATGAACGCATGTGAAATAAGTTTTCACATTATTTCATTTAATTCTCATTTATTTCATTTCATTTAAGATATTTTGACATAGCAGAAATTAGCATTTTATACTGCTTGCTATGAACTTCACTTCCCATACTTCAGTGTCCCGAGCATAGCAAAATTTATAATGAGTGTACTGTAGACACATATCATGCTGTCCTAGGTTGAATTGTAAACAAATAAATGCAATGTGGAGGATTGGTTTAAACACAAGTTAGAAAATCAATTTTCTTGACTGAAAGTGCATTAAAGCACTCTTTACAATTTGTTGCGCAAGGTTCGCTACAGCTTCGACTGACGCAATATAAGTGATTGAATGTAGCGCGTGAATGATATATTACCATAAAGCCATTTGTATCATGTGTGCGTTGGATGTGAGGCCGAACAATCCATTATAAAATTACTTTGTGGAAGTGTCCCAAGCGTAGCTTGGAAGAGACGTGTAGACTTTCAGAAAATAAAAAAGGAAAATGCGAAATTTTTGGCGTTCGGTCAGAAAGCGTGATTGTTGAACAGTTGATCTCACAGAATTGGATTCATCTGTGCGCGCTTCGGTTTCCTAGAAAGGAGGAGTTATATGTAACCTTAATATCGGAACGGCACATCACATAATTAGACAACTTGCTCCTTCTCGAATGGATAATTCGTGTATCGCTTGCTATTGGAAATGGCAAACAATAAGCTGTCAGAGGACACCAGAACCAGTGAGAGATGCCGTGCTGTGATATCACTTCTCACACACTAAAACACACATCTTGGTTAACATTCGATTCAGTGTATGCACTATACAGTGAGAAATGCCAATGAGAGGATGTGAAAACAGCAAGTGAACTAATTTTCGTACGCCTGCTACTTTTTTAATAATGATCGGAAGGGCCAACATTATGGAGAAAACTTGTGCGCAATGATCTGAAATGCTCGAATCTGAAGGAATTTCGGCAATCGAAGCACTTTGCTAGAACTCACATTAATCCACAAGCGACGCACGACTTTTTTTCCTATCTCTGTAAGATATTAGGAATTCCTTTTAGCCCACTTAATAGGTTCCTCGATGTGCCGTCAATTTCGTATTAATCACACTTCTAGCAAACCGAAGCAGATAAACATAATATTTAATTCTGTGGTTGATCTAGTCATCCAATTCATGTTGTGTTATCATCTGCAACATAGAGACTGTGCCATGATGATTACCGCTTAAGTGAAGAACTGGAAGTTGGCTTGCTTTTCCATTCAGTCGTTGTTCATTTCATATAGTACATTGGCTTTCGATTTCTTCTTTCGATTGAACCTTGTACTCTCATCCTCAAATGCAGTAATTGCAATTTTGATTATTGTAATAAAGATGTGTATTGGCTTCAAAATGAAACCTTATTTGTTAATTTCTGTTGGATGATGAGAAACTTATGATTCTTTAAAATTTAGTCACAATTTTTATGCCGCACCCTGTATCATTGTTTCGTTTTACCTTTACTCCAAAATTGAAGAAATTTTGTTGCTGCGCTATTTTTTGGGCCTGCGCTACTTTTTCAAAATTTGCGGTGGTCACTATTCAACCATTACCAAGAAATTTTGAATAAAAATGGGTACAAGCACAAGCTTGAATATCAAAGTCAAGACAATCAAGTTAGTGATGAAAAGAGGAGACGATCAAGATGTGTTATATGGTTTAATCCCCCGTACAGCAGGACCGTATCAACGAACGTTGGCAAGGATTTTTTTGATGCTCGTTTGGGAGTAATCATCGGCTCAGCAAAATTTTCGATAGGAATGCATTGAAAGTCAGTTATAGCTGTATGCCAAACTTCAAATTTCTACTTAGTGTGCACAGCAGAAATGTATTAAAAAGTGAAGAGAAGAATGGAAAAGATTGCAACTGCCAAAATAAAGAAAAATGTCCAATGGATGAAGAATGTCTCTCCAGCAACATAGTGCATAACCAATGAAAAAGCGAAGATCAAAAAAAGTTTATTTTGGGATTTGTGAAGGAACTTTCAACCTGCGGTATGACAATCATAAAAAGTCGTTTAATCACAGCAAGTATAAGAGCGAAATAGTATTGTCAAAGGAATACTGGAGGATAAACGAAAGTGGTGGTAAAACGATAGTAAAATGGAACATTAAAAGATTCTGCAAGCCATTCAATCCTACTAGCAAGAGATGCGACCTTTCAGTGAAAAGTATTTCATTTTGAACTGCAAAAGAGACAATCTTTTGAACATGAGTAGTAAATCTTGCATACATGTACATAGATGTCTGTAAATGAATCTCAAAATAATCAGCTTATAATGTTGAGCGGAGGATGGAATTTCTTTATAAAAGCTTTTTCTTTATGCTCGCGATCCAATTTCGTTGTTCCAACGAGCATCTTATAAAAGGGAGTTGCACATAATCAAGCCCAAACAAAGATTATGAAGTGTTCTTCGTGAGAAAGCACATCTCCTCATGCTCCTGATTCTCTCTTCTACATAATCCCGATGCTGAAGTTGCTCCCTTCATGGAATGTGAAGTTGCGTCATGGAATGTGAGATCACTTTTAGGTGATGGCTCCAAGGAGCTTTTAGCAAAGTCTCTGAATGAAAGAAATGTTGATGTCGCATGTTTAAGCGAAATTAGAATTCCCGCAAATGGAAATATTGTAAGTGATACTCCAAATCCTGTAAATAGCCCCATTGCTCACCCAAATTACATTTTGTATTTCTCCGGTCCTGATGACGGAGGTGGTCAGCGCGGCTTAGGTACTGCAGTCTCTTCCAAACTGAAAAATCACGTTATCGAATTGCATGCAAAAAGTGATAGAATTACCAAACTCCCTTTAGACACAACTCAGTTTAGCACGACCATAATAAGCTGCTATGCACCAACGAACCCAGCTGACGATACCACGAAAGATGAATTCTACAGTGACTTGGGAAATTATATATCAATTTCTCCTTCAAGCGACTTCCTGGTACTTTTCGGTGATTTTAATGCATCGGTTGGAAAACGCTATCACATCGAAGCCGCCTACCTGGGATCACACTGTGTACCAACCTCAAGAAGTGATAATGGTGACAGGTTTACATCTCTGCTTTCTCACCATCGCCTGGTGGCTTGTAACGCCATTTTTCGCCATAAGAAAAAACATCTAGAAATATGGGCCTCGAATGATGGACATACCCGAAAGCAAATTGACTTCATCTGTTTGAAACAACGGTGGAAGTCCTCTGCAACATCTTGCCGAGTATTCTGGGGAACATCTTTCCAGTTGGACCACTCACTGCTTGTCCTGTCATCAAACGTTCGACTGTCCAAAACAACAAAGCCCATCCACAAACACCCCAGGATTTCTTTAGAGAAGCTTAGGGACCCAACTGTTCAATCAACTTTTGAAATCGAATTGGCAAATAGATTTAAAATCCTTCAAGCGGTCACTGATGACTTCGATGATATGTGGCACTCCACGAAAGAGATAATCATTGATGTCTCCACAAAATGTGTTGGTAAGACCAATCATGCAAGAAATGACTGGATATCTCCTTACACCCTATCCCTCGTTGAACGTCGTCGCAACATAAATCGTGCTGACCAACGCCGTCATTCTTGAAATATGGAGAACAGAGAACATGCTAAATGAGTGGAAATTGTCAGTTCCACCAGTACCACTTTTCAAAAAAGGCGATAAGAGAAACTGCAATAATTACCGACGTATTTCCCTAATGAACGTCACCTACAAAATTCTGGAAGGAATCATTCTTGATCGCTTAAGACCAGTCGTTGACTCTTTCCTCAAGGAGAATCAAGGAGGTTTTCGATCAGGAAGAAGTACGATTGACCAGATATTCGCGATCGAACAACGACACGAGTTTAGACAACCGCTGTGGATTACCTTCGTAGATTTCAAAGCTGCCTTTGACTCGATCGATCGCCCTCGCATGTATCAGATCGACATGGCCTTCCTTAGAAGATAGTCAGCATTATCGAGGCCATTTGCTGTGAAAGCACTAGTTGTGTGAAGGTCAGAAATATCTCGACTGATTCGTTAAGCGCGAATACTGGTGTTAAGCAAGGTGCACTTCTGTCTCCACTACTCTTCAACCCTGTTCTTGACATGATTCTGACCCTATCCCTCGACGACGCTCCCGGTGTGACGGCAGGTGAAACACGGATCATTGATCTGGACTACGCCGATGATATCGCCGTCCTGTCCTCCTGTTCCAGTCACATGCAGTCAAGTCTTGACCATTTGGTTTCAGCCGCATCTAGTGTCGGTCTGTCTATCAATCATCGAAAAACTAAGATCTTTATTCAAAACGACTCACATGTGCCCATTTTTTGTCAACGGACATCAAATAGAAGACGTAGACCATTACTACTACCTAGGTAGTCAAGTCAAAGCTGATGGAAATGACGGTATTGAAATTCGAACACGAATGGCTAAAGCTGAGAACACCTTCGGCATGCTCACCCGTCTGCTATCGAACAACGACCACATCTCCATGAAAACTGCTGTCCGTCCAGTTCTCCTGTATGCCTGTGAAACTTGGCCTGTTCGTGTTGAAGATCCTAGAAGATTACAAACCTTGGAATTCCGATGCTGGAGAAAACTGCAGAAGATATCCTACCTGCATCATGTCAGCAGCGTAGCAGTTATGGAGAGGCTGCACTTAAAACATCACGATCCTTGTGTGCACGAAATCAAAAGGCGCAGACATATCTACGTGGGCCATATCCTCCGACGACCCACCACCTTCGTTCCGAAGATCTGTTTGATGGCTGATTCAGACCCGACATGGAGAAGACCTGGTGGTGGTGTGCGTGCTACCTGGCAACGCACGATACAGAATGACGATTCACAACATCTATCATTCCTGGCGCTCTGACTGGAAGAGCATCTTTACAGACATCGCTGCTGATCGTCAACAATGGAAGCAGTTCGTTGGTTATGTCATGGGAAATGCTGGTGATCCTGCTCAGGCACCATGTTAAGCAAGTTGCTTTCTAATTATGATCGATCTTCAGGGAGAGTAAAGAAAAATGGTGCATTAGTGTTATAAGATCTTCAATTGATCATAGCTGATCAATGATATCCGCCTCCGCACTATTTCTTTGCTGCGATGTCCGTGAATTTTTTATTTCCATCCATGAAATTTATGCAGTTCGCTTTCTATGTATATGTAACTTATTTAATGATCATTTAAAGTCATTATATGCATTAGCCCTTGAAAAGCTTGGATGACCAAGTGAAACCGGTTGGGTATTCAACTTTCAGGATTTATCATGTATTATATTACATTGATATAGTTTATATCATATTGCTGTCCATTTCTGAATTTACTTTTACACTATTAAATGTGTGTACATTATATGTATATATATTTAAAAATTTTAATGTTTTTTAATAGCAAAAAGCAAGAACCTTCTCATCAGCCGTTTTGATAAGGATAATGGCATCTTAATTGATGAAAAGACATCTTATATCGATAAGATTCATCGTCTTTTAGATAATGAATCCCGCTTCAAAAAGTATAAGCATGACAAGCGATCTAAAAAAGATCCTTTCATTCTACTGTAGAAGAGGACAGGTACAACCGCAAACAACAAAGTTTAAAGAGCAAGCATCTGATTGATAATATCTTCATGAAAGATATCAAAGCTAGTGGATCGCAGCCAGCTCGCCTAAAATGCACAAACATGACAAGGATCCTCCCTATCGTTCTATTCTTAGCATGAAGAATTCATACTGTACTGATCTTGCAAAATGGCTTGATCGTCTTTTGAAAAAATCCGCTTCCTTCCAATTTGTGGAGAAGCTCAAAACTTTAGATTTCAAAAATGTTCCCGTGAAAATGTATAGCCTTGATGTCCAAAATCTTTTCACAAATATCCCTCTCAGTAAATCGATTGACCACATAGTATCTTTGATTGATTTCAACAACTTCCCTGTCAGTGAGAAAGCATTGAAGGAGCTTCTGCACATGGCATGTAAAAATATTTTCTTTTCTTTTAATGGTCAATTATATTATCAAGTTGACGGAATGTGAATGGGCTCGAAATGAGGTCCGACAATGGCAGTTTTTGACATGGACTTAGTTGAACAGAAGTTCAAAGACTTTGATGGAGTGCCTCCACTCTACTACTCTCGTTATGTCGACGATTGTTTTGTAATTTTTGAAAGTGATTCGCATGCGGAGTCTTTCATCCGCTTTGTTAATTCTATCGAAGATGAGATTCAGTTCACCTACGAGAGGGGTAAGGACGTCAACACTTGACTCTGGTCAGTTTACAACAAACCTTCATTTTAAGAAAACGAATGCTGGCATCTATATGCCTCATAGTTCTTATGCTCCCAGAGCATACAAGTCAACAGCCACGCCCTCTCTGTTTCATAGAGCAAATAAAATTTGCTAAAAAAGTCATAAAAGTCATTTTCATCGACAATGGGTTTCCTGTGAAACGTATTGAAGAGATAAAAAAGTCGGTTGAGGACCGCATAGCTGCTGGTCAGATTGAGAAAGAAAAATCGGAAACTCAAAATAATTCATTGGACCATTCCGTTCATTGAAGACAGTTCCTCAGATTTACGTAAGAGGATTTTCAACAAGAGTTTGAAAGCAGCGGAAATCAAGCCGATTTTCAAAACCTCCAACCTTGGTAGTTACTTTCAAAACAAAGATGCCATTGCGAGTGGTTTGAAATCTAATGTCATTTATGAATACAGTTGTGACCGCTGTCAAATGAGGTACATTGGTGCCACTAAACGTCACCTAAACACTAGCGTAAATGAGCATTTGAAAGGTTATCCAGTTCAAGCTGAGATATCTATGCATGACCATTTTCCTAAGTTGATTGACATTTGTGATATTCATTTACTTTTACCCACTGGTTCCTTTTACGTATATAAAGATTGTGATGTAACCGTATTGTTTCTCTCCACTGAAGATGTTGGCTTGGAAGCAATGATACCAGTCTGGCAGAATTATTTTGTTTTTATTCGCAATGAAAAGTCTGGGTGCAAAATGCTCAAACTTTCGAAGCAAGGACACGGTTCGCCAGAAACAACTTATAGTTGAAGTTCGGACAAGAAAAATAAATTTGACACAGCGAGAATGGCCTATGTCTGCACATTTCAGAAACGCAGAAAGGAAAACACTGTCAATGTCTTACCGAGAAAATCTGAAAAATGTGTTTTAACTACTACTATTGTTCAAGTAGTATAAAGTGCATATCAAATTTAATGATACTACTGATGAATATCTAGAAACAATCCATGATGTACTTCGATGTATTTAAATACAGCATACAGGCTTTAAGTAAGTATCTACCTTGTGTATGGTAGGCAAAAGCTTAAATTATGTACTAAACATACTACTTACAGGAAAAGTCGTGGGTCATATTCGTTCTTTAGGCACAATGACTCTTGTGTGCCTGAGGTTTTTGCGAATTCTCAATAATTGCTTCCGGATCTTATTCAAAGTCATTGTTCATCGGTTTCATATACAAAACCCAATAATTAATGACACACTTTCTATTGCTGAGTACATGTCAGCTCCAGTATTCTTTCTTTTTTGGTTTACTGTGCACCTGGCCTTATTAGAAAAAAATTAGCTTTTCATCATATCAAGTTGATCATCCAAGTTGAATAGAAGCTACTATACATGCATTATTTGATAAATGACTTCTGCATAAGCAATTGTAGGAATTATCATAATAAATAGTATCATTACACTAGCAGTTGAATTGTTATTGTTTGATAATCTCACTTGGTCGCTTTTTACGGCACACCGCTTGCATTTATTGTTACGTTTTGATAGCTGGTCAATCAGCACATGTTCCATGCGCGGTATTTGATGACCGCTAAAGTGTCTTCACTATTCATTCACATGCAGGTGTTGAAACTGTCAACAACAATAATTAATTAATTGGGCCGACGCGCTCTGACATCTCATTGTTAAACTACATATTTGATGACCGTTCTTGATTAAGTAGTGCGGCATCCCATATGGACGAGTTATTGAATGCACATTACGTGTAGTCATGCCTAACCACGCGAGAACTCATGACGAAAGATGTCAATGCGTGTGTCTGCTGTGCATGAATAAGACAATGGTTTGATCAATCAATATTGTTTTGACGGACTTGATTTTGAAAGCGATATCCGATTACCAACAGTACTTTGTGGTAACTGCTACATCATTACAAATGAATATGGAGAAGGGACATTCCACCATGACATCACCATGATTATTCTCAATTGAGTCACGTGCCACGTTAAACACGTTCATCCCCATCAATATGCGAATGTTATATTTGCAATGTTGGAAGGTCATCCACTACCGCTAACTTTCGTTCCTCACTTGTCACCATTCAAAGAGCAACCTGCATTGTCCTCGCCAAAGCCATGCGTAATTAAGGTAAAATAATATATTTTGACTATTGAAAAAAACATTAAAGATATACCGTATTTCTTTGAATAAGAGACGCGTCTCTTATTTTTTTCAGATCCCTGATTGATGCGTCCCTTATTCAGGGGCGTCTCTTATTTATCAAATGTTCAAGTTTTCATTCTTTCATTAGAAAAAGATGTCTTAATTTTTTGCTACTATTCTCTTAGGTAACCTTTGCATTCCTCACTTAGGCCTATGTCATGGGCAAATTTCGCCAGTAATTTTTCTTACATATATACGCTTTATCATAATTCAGATATTTTGGAAATGAAAGGAGTTTTATGGTTTGTCGTAGCATATCTTGTAGACTCATCTAATACATTCATATACCGGTACATATTGGCCACTATACATGTATACTAGATCTGAATTTACCGAAACGAAAATACCGACAATCAAGTAGTATTTACAGCAAAAGTTACCGACCGGTACATGACTCCAAATGCAAAGGAAGCTACCGTATAATGCCTCCTTAAATGGTAGATGAAGTAACCTTAAGTAGGCCTGCATGTACGTATGTACAACATGCATGTACTGCATGTACAACAACAAGAAGCCTTATATATTATACAATATTGGTCATGATACCCGGTATTTACTAGTAGACTGACTTATTTTACTAAGATAAGTAGGCCTAATAATCGCTCAGGCGGATGTAACTACCACATTACAATAACCTGCATGTAATATGTCTATAGCAGTCTATTTTTTGTACATGCGTCTCTTATTCAAGGGCGTCTCTTATTAAATTTTTTCCTCTCACGGATGCGTCTCTTAGTCGAGGGCGTCCCTTATTCAAGGGCGTCTCATATTCAAAGAAATACGGTATACATTTTTATTTTCAGATATGGTCCTTCTGTTTGACCGCACTCCATCGGGGCGTAAATCATCTATCTACTGGACAGTGGCGTCGCGTGCTCCCAGACCACAGGCCTTCGCTCGGCATTGGAATACTATTTCTATGCCAGACTTTTTTTATGTTATAACATTAATTTTCATAAAAGATGAATTTTTAATAACAATTTCCCGAACATTTTTTAATACCAAGTGAATGTGCACATGAGAAGTTGATTGCTCATGTCGCCTAACCGCCTTACTCAAGGAGCTGAGATTACTATATCCCCCCTCTGTCCAGACCACATTTTCTCGAGAAAAAAAGGAGGAAGGGAAACAGTTCCTTGCGTTTCTCACGGCTGGTCAGCCACTCATGTGTTTGAACTTTGATGCATTAAAATGTCTTGTGTATTTCTTATTTCTTTCTCTGTGAGTACTTTCAATATTTAAATCAGGTGTTGGCCTACCTTGCTTGACGACTGTCATCTTTTCAGTATATTCCCTTCGGACGAAAGGCGTGATTATGAGCTCATCTACAGCACTAAACATAGCTTCACATCAATCACGCAAAAACAAATCATGGAATTCTACCGAATCTGGGTGTTCGAGTCAGATTACTCTACACTCATTGGCGAACGCTCATCATCTGATCACAGTCTTATCTGAACGTCAGTCAGCTGCTATTGTTGACGTACTGGCCTCTCCGACGAGAAACGAAGGACAGAAACAATTGGGTTGCGCTTCCCTTTCTATATTTAGGTACCGCGCCTCGATCAAGAATAACGGAGAATTTCATTGTAAAAATTGGAGAAGGCAAAACATTATGTCTATCGGGAAAGCCGATATTGGTGCGGGCGCGTGCGCTTGCTGCCTCACACGCACACAACTCTCTTTCGCTCCGTCTCAACACACGACTAGCATGTGTGTCTAATCGTTAGAAGAAAACAGCTGTGGTTCGTGCACGCGCAGCAAAACTGTTCACTCTAAGGTTGAGCGTCTGATTTTGAGACGGACAGCTACCACGAGAAGCTATCGAATTTAAATGAAATATAATGAATGATGACACTTTTCATTTTTATAAATGCTGGTAAATTATTATTTAGGATTCGCCGAAGGCCTCGCAGGTACGGAGAAGACGCCACTGGTACTGGAAATGCACGAGTTAACAATTTGGTTGAATTAGTATCATCTCCGTCGACATCAAAAGCGAATGAAAAAGTTGCATCGTCAATTATCAGGCAATTATCCGTTGAACTATCATCACCTAAAAACTTCGCATTGGCAAGTAATGCAGGTAGACCATTGAGTTTGTGTAGAAGTAGACCACTGAATGACGTACAGATATCGGCCAACGATCTCCATCATATTGAAACCGATATGAATCTTAGTGATAATCAGCGCACCAATCTCGCAGACCATATAAGATCACAATCAGGTTCAAGGAAAATTCTTGAGCCATACTTTAGAGAGCAAATAAGAGATTCCAGTCATCGATTTGATTACTTAAATGCGAAGTAAAAGATGCTGAGTTTTTCAGGAAATATGTAAACAAAGTCGCCTCCAAGCCAATAGTGTGTTGCACTGATATCGAAAGCTTATGCAGAGAAATAGTTGATGCTCGTGATATGGATAGTGATTACTTTATCAAAGTTGGTGTAGATGGTGGAGGCAATTTTATGAAAGTTTGTCTAAACATTCAAGGTTCAATTGATCAGTCAAAGCGTTCCAGAATGAATATAAGTGATGGTGTGCAGTTCAAAACGATGATAAATTAATGGTGTCAAGAAACTTCTTATTCTTGCCATCGCACCAGACGTTGAAGAGAATTATCGGAATATCTTGACCATATGGAATTTGCTGCAAATGACGCAAAGTTCCTGTTTAGCACAGTCGAAGTTTTACCTAGCGACCGACTTAAAGCTTGCGAACATCTTTCTTGGGCTTATGAGCCACAGCTCCAACTATCTATGTTCATGGTGCGACATTCCAAACACAAAATTACACGAAAATGGAGATCTGCGCACCATCGGCAACATTAGAGAGAAATATTGGATTTTTCGGGAGGATGGAAGTTCGCAAAATAAGGCGAAAACTCATGGAAACGTGATCCATCCTCCTACATTGAAACAAAATGACGAAATCCTTGTCATAGACATAATTCCGTCACCTGAATTGCATTTGATGCTGGGTGTTGTTGATACTCTATACAAAGCTCTCCTTAAAGTCTGGACTGTTGCCCAACTATGGCCCGAGTCATGTCAAATAGCGAGAGATAACATACATGGTGGCACTTTCAACGGTAGCTCTGCAAGAAAACTCCTTGAGAATGTGAAGAAGTTTCGTGAAATTTGTCCAGAGCAAGCAATCCGATTTGCAGACACTTTCGAAGCATTCGCGCGCGTTGTTAGGGATTGCTTTGGCAGCAATTGTCAGATAATTACAAGACCAGTATAATCAGATTCAAAGCACTATGCTTAACATTGAATATTTCGGTCACATCGAAAATTCACTCGATGATTTACCATGTTTTTGACTTCTGCGAATCTCAACAGAAGGGACTCGGACAGTGGAGTGAGCAAGCTTGTGAAAGCGTGTATTCAGACTTCTTGCGATCATGGGAATGTTTCAAAGTACCAAATAATCATCCTGTGTACAATACGAGACTGCTGAGGGCCGTATTTGCATGCAATACCTCACATCACATTTTCAGAATGAAGAATATTGAAATTTGTGTGTAATAGTTTTTCATATTACAGAAATGATGTTATTGAAGAAATTAGTTTTTGCCATTGAGAATTGAATGGACATCAAAAAATGACATTCACGGCAAGACTATGATAATGAAATAAATAGAAAAATTGCGTCCTAAAGCACATTTAGGAAAATATGCCTGAAAATTTTTTATAAGTAGTATGTTCAGAACACGAATTAAACCTTTGTCTACTATACGCAAGATAGATACTTACTTAAAGCCTGTATACTGTATTTAAATACATCGAAGTACATCATGGATTATTTCTAGATATTCATCAGCAGTAGCATTAGATTACATACGCATTTTGCACTAATATGCGCATTTTATACTACTTAAATAATAGCAGTAGAATGTAACCCACATTTTTTCGATTTTCTTAGTAAGACATTGACTGTTTTTCTTCCTTATTGCGTTTTTGAAATGTGCAGACCTAAGGCTTTCTCATTGTGTCAAATTTATTTTTGTTGCTGAAACTTCAACTAGAAGTTTCTGGCGAACCGTGAGAGGAATCTCCCGTGAGAATCCTGGGATGCAGGTGAAACCGGTTTGGGCTTGATTTTTCCTTTATACCTCTCAGTGAATTTACGAAGCATACATATTTAATTTCCATTTTTGCATAATTGCTTTCTGTATATATATTCTTTTAATCGCCATTGGTCAGCTAAATTTATAAAAGAAAAATAAGACTAGACCAATTAACTGATAAAATTTTTATTTGACGATGTTTCGTATGATACTTGATCACGTCTAAAATTCGTCTGAACAAGTTATCTGAGAATCATATTCAAATACATAGATCTAAGATAAAAGCTTTAATACTATGGCGGGATAAAATACCTATACGATTAGAGGAAATAATTACTATGAAAAATTTCTAGGTGATATGGTCTAGATGGATGAAGGGCCTATAGAAAAAATCGATTATGTGCAATGTTAATTTCAGGTTTACGAGATTCGATAACAACATTTTCAGCTGCCTTTCTTTCACAAACGCTCTTAGACCTTTCTTGCATTATTTCACGTTCGATATCTTCTTTTGCTGGTTTCATTTTATGCTATAACTTTTGGTAAATCATACTTTCTTTCTGGTTGAGATGTTCTAAAACCCGCTTGCGTAATGTGCATCGACTTTCATCTATATAGAACATTTTACAATGAGTGCAAGTAATCTTACATACCAAGTTCTTGTGGTTGCACATACCCCTGTTTCCGCATAAGCAAATATTACTGCAAAGAACAGTCATTTTCTTTCTCAAAAGAACGGATGATGGAGGTGAGCCAATGTAGGAATCATAGTGTTCAATTCCGGGCAAGATTTCCGGGCGCGTAGCGCCCAGGAAAGCATGCCTAGGAATTGAACACAATGATTCCTATTGTTACTAGCTAAGATATCTACTAAGATTTTTTGTAAGATATCATTAGTAAAATTATCCAGATCTCCTTGCCAGGAAGCATGATATTTTTAACATTATCAAATTCAATGACAGTAGTAAGCCCGTGACAAGAACAAGGCCAAAATGAGCAGCGATGAGTCATGCCATATACAAGGCCAAAATGAGCAGCGATGAGTCATGCCATATACAAGGCCAAAATGAGCAGCGATGAGTCATGCCTCCCCCCTCCTGTCAGGATGGAGCCAAGGATGTGTTGGTTTGGCTCGGACCGAGTGGAGGAATTCGTTTGAAAGCTAAGAGTGAGACAAACTCAGTGGAAAGTGTCCAAGTGTTCCTTGGTTTAGAGTGGAAAGTGACTTGAAAATGTCAGGAATCTCCGAAAAACGGTAGAGTTAGAAAGTGGATGTTTTGGAATGAGAAAGGTCGTATTTCGGGGTGAAGGAGTGTCTGGATGGACAAACGGAGGGCAGATTCGGACTCTACGTACAATTTTACATGAGTAGGGTGATTTTCAAGTCAATCGGAGAGAAAAGTGCTAACCTTCATTATGGGTCGACACTTAGGATCTTTCGTGAAAAAAAATTGA